>CM033390.1:57256651-58456651 GCA_019426215.1 Buddleja alternifolia
CAGAGCCGTACAACATGGATATCTATAAATACTCATTCTCAACACATAATTGGGGTTACAAAATGAATTAAGCAATCTCTTAACGTAGCATCCTACCCCATTCAGTGACTTTGGCACTGGACGTTCCCAAAAAGGGTACTAACGGGTCGGTTC
This sequence comes from Buddleja alternifolia, assembly GCA_019426215.1. Taxonomy (NCBI): domain Eukaryota; kingdom Viridiplantae; phylum Streptophyta; class Magnoliopsida; order Lamiales; family Scrophulariaceae; genus Buddleja; species Buddleja alternifolia. Next base: position 57,256,805 of record CM033390.1, read on the forward strand.
AGTTCAATAATAGAAGCCCGTTGGCATTCCACCCTTCCTTCTCCTTTTAGAGCCTATCCCTAGTACACTTGTTATAGGCTTAGGAGTAAATTCCTGCCATATAAATTTGGGTATTGGAGTTTTGTATCATGCAAACCTCCAGAGTGAAAGTGTATATATTATTTGAATTATGTTAGACTTTATCCTCAAGTAGGTATATAAGCAACTTAATTATTACTGAATCCAGTCTATAATCTTAATCAATCATCATGTGTTGATTCAAGTCTAACTAGGCTGAGTTGGTTCGATCCCAAAATTGACCAAAATCACTTTCATAGCAAAGATATCAATAAAAAACAATATCCAAATTGAATGTGTTCAATATATTGAAAAAAAGAAAAAATATAAAACATTCAATTATTGGTGGAAATTGTTATGAAATAAACTCAAATATTATAAAGTTGAGAGAATAAAATGAGAGAATGAGAGAATTAAGTAGAGAACTCTTTTACTGATATTCTTGTGTCTATTTATAATACAATGTCATTGCCTATTTATAGGCACAAAACTAGAATACCAAAGGTTTATTACCTAAAGAGTAAATTATATTTACTCATGATGGAAAATGAAAAGTCATTGAGATGAAGAGCTTTTGGGAGATGAGTAGACATAATGATTAAAGTTAAGGTGACCATAAAGAAATTGGGAGATTAATAGACATCCACAAATAATTATTCATAATACTCCCCCTTGGATGTCTATCACTTAAAAATATGCCTCGTTAAAACCTTATTAGGAAAAACCCAATAATGCGACAAAAACCTAGTGAAGGAAAAAGAGTACATATCAATACGCAATCAGATGCTGCCTCATTAAAAACCTTACCAGGAAAACCCAGTGGGAAAAACCTTGGTTAAGGGAAAAAGAGTGCAGCGCGTATTATCTCCCCCTCATGACAATATCAGTCAAGATCTTTAAGTCTACGTACTCCAATATTGTAGACTAGTTTTTCAAACGTTGCTGTGGGAAGTGTCTTGGTGAACAAATCAGCAAGATTATCACTGGAACGAATTTGTTGAACATTAATATCACCATTCTTCTGAAAATCATGAGTGAAAAAGAACTTTGGTGAAATATGTTTTGTTCTATCTCCTTTAATGTACCCTTCTTTCAATTGTGCGATACATGCGAAATTATCTTCATATAAGATCGTCGGGATCATTTTTCCAGAAGATAAACCAAAAGTCCCTCGAATGTGTTGAATCATGGATCTTAACCAAACACATTCTCGACTTGCCTCGTGAATAGCTAAGATTTCTGCATGATTAGATGATGTGGCCGATATAGTTTGTTTCATAGATCGCCATGAAATGGCTGTGCCACCACATGTAAATAAATAGCCCGTTTGTGAACGACCATTATGAGGATCAGACATATATCCAACATCTGCATATCCAACCAATTCGGATTTGGGTACATTTGAATAAAATAAGCCCATATCGATTGTTCCTCTAAGGTAGCGGAGTACCTGTTTAACCCCATTCCAATGCCTTCGTGTAGGAGAAGAACTAGATCTTGCTAATAGATTAACAGCGAATGCTATATTAGGTCGAGTGTGACAAGCAAGATACATTAGTGCACCGATTGCACTTAGATATGGTACTTCAGGACCAAGTAGTTCTTCATCACTTTCTCGAGGTCGAAAAGGATCTTTGTTCACATCTAGTGACCTTACGACCATCGGGGTGCTCAATGGATGTGATTTATCAATGTAGAAACGCTTTAGCACCTTTGATATATAAGTGTCTTGATACATAAAAATTCCATTCTTTAAATATTCAATTTGCAACCCAAGGCAAAATTTTGTTCTTCCAAGATCTTTCGTCTCAAATTCTTTCTTCAAGCAATTAACAGTTTTTGAAATCTCTTCAGGAGTTCCAACAATATTAAATCGTCAACATAAACTGTAATTATAACAAACTCATTTCCAGATCTTTTTATGAAAATACAAGGACAAGTTGATCATTCTTATATCCTTCCTTCAACAAATATTTACTGAGACGATTATACCACATTCGTCCAGATTGTTTCAGTCCATACAATGGCTTACTTAATTTAATTGAATAATGTTCTCGAGAACTTGAATTATATGCTTCAGGCATATTAAATCCTTCAGGGATTTTCATATATATATCAGCTTCAGGCATATTAAATCCTTCAGGGATTTTCATATATATATCATTATCAAGCGAGCCATACAAATAGGCTGTAACAACATCCATTAGACGCAAATCAAGTTTTTCATGCACTGCCAGACTTATTATATAACGAAAAGTAGTTGCATCCACCACAGGAGAATCAGTCTCCTCATATCTATGTCAGGTCGTTGCGAAAACCCTTGGGCAACAAGACGTGCCTTATATCTTACAATTTCACTTTTTTTATTTCGTTTTTGCATCAATACCCATTTGTATCCTACTGGCTTTACATCTTCAGGTGTACGGACTACAGGTCCAAAAACTTTTACATCTTCAGGTGTACGGACTACAGGTCTAAAAACTTTTTGTTTGTTCAAGCGAGTTTAACTCTGCCCTCATTGCGTCTTTTCATTTTGGCCAATCATGTCTTTGTCGACATTCATTAACAGACTTTGGTTCTTGATCCTCATTATCATTCATCATATTTAGCGCTACATTATATGCAAATTTATCGTCAACGTTGACTTCATTTCGATTCCATCGTTTCCCGTTCATAACATAATCTATTGAGATCTCATTATTTTCACAATTTTCAGGTACCTGAGGTTCTTCTGGAACCGAAATATTAGTTATGACTGGGGACTCTTCTGGAGTTATTTTATCCTCGATTAGACCATCTTGATTCCTAGCTCCTTTTCTTTTTCGAGGATGACTATCTTTGGAACCGATAGGTCTACCACGCTTCAGGCGTGCAGTAGACTCATTACTTTGACCTTCAGGGACAACAATTCTTACTGGAGCATTAACAACTGGTACATGTGACTTAGTCACTTTTTTTAGGTCAGTAAATGCGTCTGGCAGTTGGTTAGCTAAACCTTGCAAGTGAATTATTTTTTGAACTTCCAGTTCACTTTGTTTTGTTCGAGGATCAAGATGAGATAAAGATAATTCATTCCAACTAATTTTCTTTTCCAGCTGCTTATTTTCTCCCCCTAATGTTGGGAAATCTGATTCATCAAAATGACAATCAGCAAATCGAGCCGTAAATAATTCTCCAGTCAATGGCTCTAGATTCTTTATTATCGATGGAGAATCGAATCCAACATATATTCCCAATTTCCTTTGAGGACCCATCTTAGTGCGTTGTGGTGGAGCAATTGGAACATATACCGCACATCCAAAAATTCTTAGATGGAAAATATTTGGTTCCTGACCACAAACCAAGTGTAATGGGGAGAATTTATGATAACTTGTTGGCCTTATGCGAATAAGTGCTGCTGCATGCAAAATAGCATGTCCCCAACAAAAAATAGGAAGTTTTGATCTCATAAGTAAAAGTCTTGCAATTAATTGCAGACGCTTAATAAACGATTCTGCTAGACCGTTTTGTGTATGAACATGTGCTACAGGATGTTCAACATCAATTCCAATAGACATACAATAGTCATTGAACGTTTTTGGAAGTAAATTTACCCGCATTATCAAGGCGTATCTTCTTAATTGGATAATCAGGAAAATGTGCTCGTATTCTAATCAATTGAGCAAACAATCTCGCAAACGCCAGGTTGCGAGTTGATAACAAAGATACATGTGACCATCTTGTTGATGCATCAATTAAAACCATAAAATATCTAAATGGTCCACACAACGGGTGTATTGGTCCACAAATATTGCCTTGAATACGTTCCAAAAACGTAAGAGATTCACTTCCTACTTTTGTTGTTGATGGTCGAATAATCAACTTTCCTTGTGAACAAGCAGCATATGAGAAATCATTCGATTGAAGAATCTGCTGGCTCTTCAATGGATGACCACATGAATTCTCAATTATCTTTCGCATCATAATCACTAGTACAGAAAAGACCTGTTACAGCGCACATTTTACAGCGGTTTTTGGAAAACCGCTGAACGGAGAGACTTATTACAGCGGTTTATAAGTGAACCGTTATAATGGATATTAACCGGGAACCTATTACAGCGGTTCGATAAAAAACCGCTGTAATAGTTCGAACCTATTATAGCGGTTCGATAAAAAACCGCTATTATAGCGCGAACAGAAAAAAAAAAAAAAAAAATTTTTTTTTTAAAGCGGTTCGGGAATGAACCGCTATAATCGGTTTAACCAATTATAGCGGTTCATTCCCGAACCGCTATAACTGGTAGACCGGTTTATACCAGTTATAGCGGTTCGGGAATGAACCGCTATAATTGGTAAACCGGTTATAGCGGTTCGTTCCCGAACCGCTATAACACGTAATTAAAAAAAAAAAAAAATTCCCTCCCTTTTTTCCCCCCAAAAACCGAGCTCTCCCCTCATTTCTCTCTACTATCTCTCACTCTCTACTCTACTCTCTCTCTCTACTCTACTATCTCCCTCACTCTCTACTCTACTCTCTCTCTCTACTCTACTATCTCTCTCACTCTCCACCACCGCCCCCGCCATCGTCTCCACCACCGCCGCCGCCGCCGCCCGCCCCATTTGATTTTTCTCTATCTCTCTACTCGATCTCTCTCCCTATACTCTACTCTCTCTCTCTCTATACTCTCTCTCTCACTCTCAAGCTACCTAAACCGCCCCCGTCCCGTCGCCACCACCACCCGAAACCGCCGCCGCCCGAGCAGCCGCCGCCGCCGCCGCCGCCGCCGCCGCGCCGCCGCCGCGCCGTGACCCACCACTCTCCTCCTCTCTCTTTATAGGTATATATATATATATGTTTATATATGTTATGTTATATATATATATATATATTATGTATATATTAAATTTAGGTTATGTGTTAATTTCTTGTTTGTTATATATTAATGTTATGTTAATTCTGATTTTGTGATGTATATAATGTAGGTTATATGTTAATTTGTTAATTATTGTTATATATATCATGTTATGTTAATTGGGGTTTTATAAATTATATAGTGGATTTTTGTTATTATGTTGTAGTTGATTTTTTACTAACTTTGAATGCAAATCTGATTTGTTCTAGGCATCTCATGAGTATGTTCGATATATGTATGTATATCCCTATGTGTCTAGTTTCATATGAATAAAACGGTTCATGAATCGGAGCTTTCCACAATGAGTTATGAATTTTCTCGTGAAGACGCGCACAGCTGTAATTGACAGATTTTTCTCTAACTTTGAATACAAATCTGCTTTTTTCTAGACATTTACTGAGTATGTGAGATATATGTGTGGATAGCCCTATGTGTCTAGTTTCATATGAATAAAACGGTTCATGAATCGGAGCTTTCCACAATGAGTTATGAATTTTCTCGTGAAGACGCGCACAGCTGTTTTGAAAATTGACAGATTTTTCTCTAACTTTGAATACAAATCTGCTTTTTTCTAGACATTTACTGAGTATGTGAGATATATGTGTGGATAGCCCTATGTGTCTAGTTTCATATGAATAAAACGGTTCATGAATCGGAGCTTTCCACAATGAGTTATGAATTTTCTCGTGAAGACGCGCACAGCTGTAATTGACAGATTTTTCTCTAACTTTGAATACAAATCTGCTTTTCTCTAGACATCTACTGAGTATGTAAGATATATGTGTGGATAGCCCTATGTGTCTAGTTTCATATGAAGAAAACGGTTCATGAATCGGAGCTTTCCACAATGAGTTATGAATTTTCTCGTGAAGACGCGCACAGCTGTTTTGAAAATTGACAGATTTTTCTCTAACTTTGAATACAAATCTGCTTTTTCTAGACATCTACTGAGTATGTGAGATATATGTGTGGATAGCCCTATGTGTCTAGTTTCATAGGAAGAAAACGGTTCATGAATCCGAGCTTTCTACAATTATTTATGAATTTTCTCGTGAAGACGCGCACAGCTTTCTGCACAACCGAGAAGCTCCAAAAACTTTATATCGTGATGCTTTAATTTATTTGTAGTTTTATGTGCTTTTGGATCCAATTGGTGATCAATATTTATAATATGATGCTTTATTTGTAGTTTTTTATGTGATCTATGTGATCCAACTGGTGATCAATATTTGTAGTTGTTCCCCTGGAAATATGATGTTTTATGTGATCCAACTGGTGATCAATATTTTTGTATCGTTTTGTGTTCGTTGTGGGTGAAAGATTAGAGTGTTGGGTTTGTTGTGGTTGAAATTGGTAGTATTTTTTGCGTCGTTTCCCTGTTGAGATTTTAGCGGATCGTAAGATTCGACTTCTGTTGGTTACAACCCACTGAGAAGATTAAGTCGAGAACTTGGTAGAAATATTTGCGTCGTTACTCTGCCGAATTTTTTATAGAATAATGCGAAATAAATTAAAAATAAATTTATTTAATTAATTTAACTATCAACTGATGTTAAAATTATTTGAACTCTTTTGTTAAGTATGCAGTTAAAGTGTAAATTATATTGAACCAGCTTGTAATATTATATTAGTGAATGAGTTACACTAACTTCTGTATTTTTTTGCTTTTGTAGGTCGATACCGTATACCACCACAGTCACCCTCTCCTCCGCCACTACCACGACGACCACTACCAATGTAAGCTTATCAATATTTGGTTTTGTACTTTTTGATGTGATTTATATGATCCAACTGATTAATGATGTGATTAATGCATATATATTTATTTTCGTTTGTTGTTGAAATATTTGAATTTCACTTATGAAATCTTGTAGATGGATTCTGGAGGTGCTGCAAACCCAAGTGTTGAAAGTGAGATACGGAGAGGTATTACAGCAATGAAGAAAGTAATAAAGGCCAAAAGTAAAGGCATAAAGCTACAAGTTGGTTGGAACGATTATGGTCAACCAGTTGACCCAAATAAATCAACTTTTGTTGGTTACATTGGCGTGATAGCTCGTGACAGGGTCCCTATTACTATCAGTGATTGGCGCAGCGTCCCTGCAGCAATAAAATATGCCATTTGGAATGAAATAGCTGTAAGTTAGTTATTATATATTATGTTTTTAATTGGTAAATGTAGTTTTTTTTTCTCTAAATTAACATTTTTTATATACTTTGTTCTTTGTTTTTTATAGTTGGCCTTTGATATTGACGAAAGTAGACAGAAGTTCGTCTTAGCCGAGGCTGGGAAGCTAGCTCGAAACTACAGGAGCTACTTGACCAGAATCTGGGTAGAGGATGATGATGGGAACATTAATTCAAGCCCACCCGAAAAATATCGTATATCTCAAGAAGATTGGACAAAATTTGTAGAATTACGCCAAAGTGAAGCTTTTCAGGTAATTATTTTAATTTATGGTTTCATTTTAAATTATTTGAAACTATATACATTGACTAATGCCTTGATTATATAATGAACAGCAACTACGTAAGGACAATTCTGAAAGAGCAAAGGACCCTGAATATCCTTACAGGGCATCACGTCTTGGATATGCTCAAGTGGAGTATATTGAGGTACGTAGTTCGTTACAAGTTGTAATTCTAATCAAATTTCCTTACAAATTTTCTAATCAAATCTCCTTAATTACAAATTTTCTAATCAAATTTATTTCCTTACAAATTTTCTTATATAGAAGCATAAAAGAAAGGATGCTGGGTCAGATGTCACAGAGGTGACACGAGCACTAGTGTGGAGGGTTGCACATTCTGACAGCCAGAACAAGATTGATAATGTCAATGTTAAAAGAGTAGTGGAATCAATGGTGAGTTATTTGCAATTTTAGTTATATAGTGTGTTGTATGCTTTTTTAAAAATAATTTTAAAATAACAAATTTTGTATTTTTTAAATGTATTATTACAGGAAAGCTTATCACAGGAGGGTAGCCACAGTGGACCCGAGAAGACCCGGAATGATATACTGGCTATAGCTCTTAAAAAGAAGGAGCATCCGGGTCAAGTTAGGGGTGTAGGCTTTGGGGTATCCCAAACAGATTACTTTTCGGATTCAAAGCCTTCAAAAAATACGGTGATTGATAACTTGCAAGACACGGTTCAAATGCTCACTCAATCACTATTTGAATTGCGACGCGAGTTTGAGCAGCATAGGGCGTCTGGGTCGTCGCAGCAGCCACATACAGAAGAGGCGGTTTCTTTGAAAGATAGCTGCCCAGAAGTGAAAGACCTTCCTCAGGTAATTAATGAAAAGCATATTGTTTAGTGATAATGTAACTTACAATCCTATATTTCTGTATGATATACAACATTTTCTAATATAATGGTATATATATATATATATGTAGGATGTGGTGCAGTGTCAATTAGCACTTTCTACACCGTGTTATCGTTTGGTGGCAAGAGGAACAATGTACAATCAACCAAAGGATAGAACATTGCATACATGTCCATTAGCCTCCCACCTCGTGAAAGTGTCGATTGACATTGCAATTGAAGATATTGCACCCTTACCAGTCCCTCTCGATGATGAAGGAGTGTTCACAGTATCTGAGGCTGTGGGATACATGGTTGCTTGGCCTAAGAGTCTTGTGATTGTCGGTGATGCATCGGTACGTAATTATTATTAATAGCTAGTCATTATTAAATTATAACAATTGTTTAATGTTAATAAATATACTTTCATTGATAACGCCCACGTTTTGTTTTCTTTTGCTTATAGTCTCTCGGAAAATCCAAAGCATCACTCGGAAAAAGCAAATCAGAGATGACGAAGCACTCACATGTCAAAAATACACCTCTAGTGGCCAACCCTCCTTCTCTAGTGGCCAACCCTCCTGCTCCACCCCCTAATTCACTTGCAATTCTTGAAAGGTTCTTTGGGATGATGGCTGCTGATAACACTATCCGGATAGACATACCCGAGGAAATCTTCAATATCCCCTTTCCAGAATATATTGGGCGGGAGGAGATCGGTGACTTTGTGCATAAAGAACAGATAGGAGCCTCTATCATTACTGCTTACATCAAGTAAGTTTTTAAATATTAATTAAGAAAAAGTAAGCTTTTAATTAAATTTTGTTTACTGCATTAATTTGAACTATGTTTATTTTTGTTACTCAAATTTATTTTATGCTCAATTGTAGGTGTTTGTGGGTTAATCACGTGGTCCCCGAACAAAAACAAAATAAATTCGGGTTCCTTAGCCCACATTCTATATCTGCGGCAGCAGGAATTACTCCCACGCAGCTTGTTGACAAATCGCAATATATAGCAAATACTATGATAGGTAGTGCACTGGAGGGGAAGTTGTTTCTTGCACCTTACAACTCCGGGTGAGCTACTAAAGACACATTGTTATTTTGTAAAATTTGTTACGTAGGCATAACTAATTTAAAATTTTTCTTTTGAATATGCTGATTAGGGGCCATTGGTTGTTGCTCGTGATTGATCCAATTAAAGAGATCGTTTATTATTTGGATTCTTTGCACGGTAATCCAAATAACCGACATGATATGAAGATATGATCAATCAGTAAGTTTTATCATTCAATTAAATGTATCCATTATATTATATTTAATATTAAGTTTAAAGTATATATATTATAACTAGACTTCATATATATATTTGCTTGATATTGACATATTTCCTTGATTTTTGATGTTTTTAACAGCGCTGTCTTGATGTTTCGAGCAAATAAAAACAACCAAAAGATCAAAGCAAAAAACAAGGCCTGTACATGGAGTTGTATACAGGTTAGTTTAATTATATTATTTTAATTATAGTTTCAAGAAATTATTCGTATAAAAGTTATTTGTTCTAATACAATTTGATTTGAATTTAATTTGTAGTGCCCCATTCAAATAAATGCCATAGATTGTGGGTTCTTCGTCATGAAATTCATGAAAGATATTATTAGACACGGAGAATCTATAATCCCACCGACGGTATGCATAATCCTAATTAATATTAATCAAATTCTAATGTCCCTTTTAAGTTATTAAACATTTTTGTTGGATTTTAATATTTGTCTTGCAGTACTTTGCTGATTGTCAGTACGCCACTTACACTATAGAGCAACTTGATGAAGCACGTTCTGAATTGGCACAATACATTTTTAAATGCGCTTTTGATATGCCGGCGGTGTAAGTTGAAAATTATTGTAAATTTTTATTTGATTTAAAAGCAGTGATTAGTTTATATTGGTTTATTGTAAACTCGTTATTATTTGTAATTATTAGAGATTATTATTTGGTGAATGAAATTAATTTTGGATTTGAATTTGTTGTTTCTGTTGAGCAATTGGTTTGTTTTATGTGTTATTGATGAGTTGAATTTTGAGCTTGTGGGAAGGATATAGCTCTAGCTGAAATTATAACAGAAAAAAATAAAAAAATAAAAAATCACGTTACAGCGGTTCGTTTCTGAACCGCTGTAACAGTGAACACTATTACAGCGGTTCGTTGATGAACCGCTGTAACAGTGAACCCTGTTACAGCGGTTCAGAAACGAACCGCTGTAACAGGGTTCACTGTTACAGCGGTTCATCAACGAACCGCTGTAACAGTGTTCACTGTTACAGCGGTTCAGAAACGAACCGCTGTAACAGGCTACGGTTTTTACAGTTAATTTTTATTTTTATTTACCTATTACAGCGGTTCGTTATTGAACCGCTGTAATAGGGCTCATTTTACAGCGGTTTTTAACCGCTGTAATAGTAAACATACCAATTACAGCGATACGTATTACAGCGGTTAAAACCGCTGTAATAGTGGAAAAAAAACCGCTGTAACAGACCTCTTCTGTACTAGTGAATTGATCCGGGATGGACCAATCGGTCATGCCAAATAACAAACTTATTTTGATTCGCAAACTTCTAGTTTACGATAACATGTGTTTCAATAGTAGATATATTCGTGTAGTACAAACCGGAGGAAAAATGCAGGCAATTTTTCCAATATACATTTGTTACCAGATATTGTATTAGTGATGTAAAGATATTCAATATTGCCACCACTTGTTGTCTCAATATGATATCCATTTCGGCGGATATCTTTGAAGCTTAGTAAATTTCTTTGAGATTTGGTAGAATATAATGTTTCATCAATATAAAATTGCGTTCCTCCGGGTAACAATATATTAGCTCTGCCGGAGCCTTCAATTAACTTTGTCCTACCCGATATAGTACTAACATTGGCTTCTTGCATTACTAAATAAGAGAAGTATTTTTTATTCTTGAGAATGGTGTGAGTTGTGGCACTATCAGCGAGACACATATCTTCATTATTGATGTTGTTGCTGATCGAGTAAATACTCATTCTTTATTGAAACATAAAAAGAAATAAATCAATACCAAAAAATATTGTTTAATATGAGAAACGATAATCTTATGAATAAATTCATTCTGCTTAAATATTTATTTATAAAGTACTAGAATTAAAATTTAACAAATTTATTTTTGAACACTTCAATCTCCAATCAAGTGATCAAATTTTTTCATTAGGATCATCAAAGAAATCAGCAACATCTAAATGAGTGTCATCAAAATCGGCCATGATCAGAATCGCCTTCTTCAAAAGCAAAATTTGTTTCTATTTTCTTTCTTTTACTTTTTAGCGATTCTTGGTAAATGTCAACAAGATGTTTTGGTGTACGATAGGTACATGACCAATGGCCTTTACTACCACAACGATAACATAAATTTTTCACAGATTTTTTATTTTGGCCACCTTTATTTTTATTTAGGCGTACGACAGGTACGTGCCCAATGACCTCTACCACCACAACGATAGCATAAATTTTCCACAGATTTGCTGTTTTGGTCACCTTTATTTTTCTCGTCATCATTTTTCCACTTCTGGTGAAAAGATGTGTTCTTTGAAATACCACCACGATTTTCATAACCATGTCCACGACCACGTCCACGTCCATGATTTCTTTAATGATTAAAATAATTATGTGCTGCTACTTTCACTTCAGGGAATGTAGCAGAACTAGTTGGACGGGACTCATGATTAAAATAATTATATATTGCTCAACACATTCACTTCAGGGAATGGAGTATAGTTATTTGCATCAAGATGAATTTCAACATCTAACGCCCAAGAAAATAATTCTTCCTCGTAATATCAAGAGTCACAAAGTCAAGTTTTGCAAGATTCGTCATTATAACACTATCATCAAAGTATAAAATGAATAACATAACAATCATTCAACTTCTTAAAATATTTTCAACATGATAGGATTATTCAAAAGAATAATACTAATCAAATATATGCACATATACATATGTTTTCTTTCCAAACATCAAGAGAATTATTGCATATTTCTATTTTTGTTAAATATTGAAATATACGTACCTTTTCTTCTTGCTTGGTTTTAAAATCTTGTCCATCAATTTTCTTTACAAACTCATAATAACTCACGAAAATCTCTCAATGGATTTTACATCATACGTTGAGTACTCCATGTATATCTTTAGCCAAATTTCAAAATGATTAACACCTTGAGACGGATCATGCTGATAATGTGTTATGAAATAAACTAAAATATTATAAAGTTGAGAGAATAAAATGAGAGAATGAGAGAATTAAGTAGAGAACTCTTTTACTGATATTCTTGTGTCTATTTACAATACAATGTCATTGCCTATTTATAGGTACAAAACTAGAATACCAAAGGTTTATTACCTAAAGAGTAAATTATATTTACTCATGATGGAAAATGAAAAGTCATGGAGATGAAGAGTTTTTGGGAGATGAGTAGACATAATAATTAAAGTTAAATGACCATAAAGAAATTGAGAGATGAATAGACATGCACAAATAATTATTCATAATAGAAATAATATAATTGAGAAAAGGAATTCATGGACAAGATTTATTGGAAACAAGCAAGTAGGCTCAATAGCACCAATTCGGCCATGAAAAAGTGAAAAAGTATCCCTCAAAAACAAAAAGAAAGACCAAAAAGCAACCCTCAATCTCTCTCAAATTATTCTATCAACACCATAAACAATATCCTATTCCTAAATTTTATGTCCAAAATTTAAATTGGTTGAACTCAATTGATTACGTACTTACCAAAAAAAGAAAAAAAAAACAAGAACTCAACTGTTAGGTCATTATTCTGAAAGCATATATCAATTATATGATACATGTAATACACTTAGCTTTACAGTTCAAATCTTTTTTCATTTTTCCATGTTAAATATATTTTACTTTTTTATGATCAAAATAAGTGCAATTCATTTACTCTGTAAATTACATTTACAATAAACGAATTAGAATTTTTTTCACGATAGCGACGCAACTAGCAAAAGAACAAGATTCGCATAACAACAAAAACGAACCCAAAAAGATGACAAAAAGGCAATAGGAACTTAAATTCCATTAAAAACCACAATGTTACCTCTCATCAACCTCTTCTCTCTTCTCTTCATCATCTTCACCATAAACAACCACGTCCACCTCCGCCACGCCGCCTCGGCCGCCTCCGGCGGCCACATCTTCATCTACTCCGGCTGCTCCCAAGTTAAATACCAACCAAACTCCCCTTACGAAACAAACCTCAACTCCCTATTATCATCCATCGTCGCCGCCTCCTCCCAAACCCTCTACAACGCCTTCGCTATCGGAAACGACACCGCCGCCCCACCGGACGCCGCCGCGTACGGCCTGTACCAATGCCGCGGCGACTTAAAAACAACCGACTGCTCGACATGCATATCCACTTTGATCAGCCAAATCGAGCTCCTCTGTCCATACACCAATGGCGCGAGCCTCCAACTCGATCGGTGCTTCGTGAGGTACGAGGATACGGATTTCTTGGGGAAGATCGATACGAGCGTGAGGTACAAGAAGTGCAGCCCGACTCGACGGGGAAACGATGACGTGGAGTTCTTGCGGCGGAGAGATGGTGTTCTTGGCGATCTGCAGGCGGCGGTAGGGTTTCGCGTGAGTGTCACGGGGGCTGTGGAGGGCTACGCTCAGTGTTTGGGGGATTTGAGCGCGGCGGATTGCTCGGATTGTCTCGGTGAGGCGGTGGCGGAGGTGAAAAGCTTGTGTGGATCGGCGGCGGCCGGAGATGTGTTCCTGGCGCAGTGTTATGTTCGGTATTGGGAGGCTGGATATTATGATGCTGCCTCAGGTATACTTCCTTGTTTTCATTTTCATGTGTTTAATGGAAATCGTATTCTTGTCTATAGTTTTCACTTTTGATTTTGATTTTATTCGTTACGGGATTTTCTCATAGTGTCTTATGTATAATTTTTAAAAATTAATTATCACATTTGGTCCTAATCGATTTTTTTCGTTCAAAATTTAATGGTCAACTCCGTTAGTCAATATTTTAACAGGAATTTTGGGAGATTTTGTGAGTGAGTATCACGTAATATTGAATAGACGTTGTGATATTGAATAAAATTTGTTTGTGAGTGCATTCACGCACGAATTCTTCAAAATGTTGACTAACGAAGTGACCGTTAAATTTTAGACGGAAAATTCGGTTGATTCAAAATGTTGACTAACGAAGTGACTGTTAAATTTTAGATGGAAAATTCGGTTGAGAACAAATGTGAGAATTCTTGAACACTATAAGAAACAATGTGAGAGTTTCATAATGAAACAAACTAAAATTGAAAAAAGTTCAAAGATATGAGACCAAAAACGTAATTTTTCCTGTATTTAAATATTAGATTAATTTACATGCATTAACAAGTTTTCCATTTTAATTTTTGAAGGGTCTACATAAAATTGAGTATGCTAATAAACAAACCAAGTTCCTGGTAAAAAAAAAAAAAAATCAAGTTATTTGATATTCGACTCAAGAGTCGGGACTGTTTGATAAAAGCTTATTTGAGTTCTCGTTAGTTAACATAACAAACTAGATTTGAGCACCTTTTTGGTCGATAAGTTTCGAAACCAACTCCAATTAACTCTACCCGATCAAATAAAAATTGATGATACAAAATGTGCAAGAAGATCAAGTCATTCGAGTTCGGCTCGATTACAGTTCGTTCATGCTCACTTTGATTAACAATCAAACAAAGCCTAAACATAAATTTTGAAACTCATAACAAGCTTAAACAACACTTTGTTAAGCTCAACTGAATTTGTTTACAACTCTGCACCGAATCAATTATACTGAAAATTCTGATCTAAGAACGATTAGGGTAAGAATTTTCTACATCAATCAGAATCTTAGTTGTAAGACTTGTTTTATGATAAGACTTGTTTTATGATTGGTCATTTCATCCGGAGTGTATTTTACTACATATGATAAAGTTATATAACTCACCAAGTGATTTACTCTATTATATCTATAAATTAAAATCCTTGATTCGAAAGTGCTGCTTTGTATGCACATCTTATCTTTAGTAGTTATCTCTTATATTTTGAGAGTGATTTTGCTTTTATATATACAAGTAGGAAATGATGTACAGACAGATGAAAGGATGAAAAATTTTCACCCCTAATTGGAATGAACATGTACAATATAAATAAATTAATTAAATGGACAAATGAAAGGATGAAATTTATATTAGAGAATGAACCACTTAAGTTGGACACACTCTAGCACAAGGGCATAAATATATTCTAAGGCAGGATCATTGAAAACTCAACATCCAATAGCCAATCTTTTACATAAAGTTATGAATAAAGCTCGCCATAAGTTTAACTTTATCTGATTTTTATTCGTAGAATCTGAATTTTATTTCATTTCTTTATCTTATCTTGATCAGCTATATTTTTTGCCCCCTTTGTGTGCAAGTAGCCTTTAATTATTTAATTAAAAAGGCACAGGATAAATTCAAAATTAAGTGGGCACTATCATCTACAGATTAAAATAAGTTTTATCATGCTTATTAATTTGATTTCTTATAAAACTCCATGTAGTTGAAGGCTAACAAGAATTAAAACTTAAGTTGAAGTATTAATTACCATACAAAAGTCTTTATATATATATATATCATCTTTATATAGTTCATTCTAGTTGTCCTAGGTGCTTCAATAATATTAATTAATTACTTTGTTGAAGTAATCCTATCAGCCTTAATTACATATTATGACTACGATGAAATAAATGAAATGACCAATTTTCATTATGCGTATAGATTATGATTGAGATGAAATAAAAAATGAAATGAAATGAAATGATCGATTTTTGCTATGCTGTATATATAGATTCCTCCAACCAAGACGACGTGGGAAAAACAGTGGCGATAATCGTAGGTGTAGTGGCCGGCGTTGCGGTTCTGATTGTACTTCTATCATATTGTAAAAAGGCCCTAGGTAAATACACCACTATTTCCTAATAATATTAATTTAATATTAATTATCTGTGTGATCTGTTAATCTAGTTTGATATCATGACTATAATTGTTAATTCCTCTTAACAACATTGTGTTATACTGGTCAAAATACAGGTTGAGATAGAAAGCAAGCTGCAAAGGTCATTGACGGAATTGGGCGTGGTCTTTGGCAAGACCTTATGGTCGGGAGAAAATGTTTTTCAGGAAAAATTCTAATCCAGATCGATTTATCAAATTCAAGTGTAATTTGGAAGACAAGTGAATTGTAATTGTCATGCACATAATTGACTACAATGTAAGTGAATTACATTAGGTTCGACCAAACTATAACCAGACTAGAACATTCCATCTTTTTGATATTTTCAACACAATTTATTAGTTCTACCATGCAACCATTAAAGTTGTTTCCTTTGTTAATCTTGTTTTCGTCTTCAAACTGGTTACTTTTGTCAATTAATTGTGTAAGTGAAGATCTTTTCAAAGAGTGAATTAGGTTGTTTTCAGAAAAAAAACCGGTAACGCATCGGAATAGAATACTTTATTTCATAATTAATGTATAAGAAAACATTTTTATTGCAAAAGCAATACAAAACAAGAAAACAAAATGCACAATATATGTAGTAAAAACAGAAAAAGGATTTATTCTTTAAGCTTTCTTCTATGAGTTAATAGTTAATTCAATACATAGTTTACTTCTAATATCAATCAGGTTCAATAGTACACGCACATGAGATAAATATTAGAGGTGTCAAGGGAAAAATATTTCTCTACGTACAACACACTAACGGTATCGGACTTAATTATAATTCTTTCGTAGATTACTCATGACTTCAGCATATATACTTATGAGGTTTTTAATTTAAATCAAAGTCCAAACTTATTCTCTCGAGATTCGATAATAGGTGCCAAGCCAAGCCTAAATAAGCATAACTTTTTAGGCTTGCAAGAGGCTTGGCTTGTTAGGCTTAATAAAAAGCTTGTCCATTTGATCAGGCATTAAATAAATTTGGATTTGTGAAAACTTGATTTTTTAATTGAATAAATCAACAGTCACAAACTTAGCCGGCCCTCTTTCAATAAACTCGAGGTCATAACTAAAGGTTAATTCGTTTGTGATCTTCTGTCAATACTCGATGGAATCTTCTTGATTTAAGGGATTTTTTTTGTAGTTAGAAATAGTATCGACCTTTTCCCAAACTTTCCCATTTATGAATCGGCAATTATAAGGAAGATTTTGAATCCTGATGATTGAAGTTTTAAATTTCCTTGAAAGGGATACGAATATATATGATCATGTAAAAGATTAGAGAATAACTTGCATCTATTTTCAAAATATCAAAAAACATTGGACCAAGGGGAAACAGTTTCCCTGTACTTGGAAGTTTTTTTTTTTTTTTTTTTGATAAGGAATATACTTGGAAGTTGGAAGTTCGTTTGTTTTATTAAAAAAATGAGTATTTCGTCTTATACTTTCCGTTTTTTATGCATTCTATTTCTTTTAATGTACAAGTAACATAACTTTTGATACATGTAGCATGCATATATGTGAAGTAGAATAAGACAAATCGCATTTTTGGTCCTATAAGTATGCATGGGTACAAATTTAATCTACCGCTTTATGTAGATCTCACATTGAGTTCCATAAGTCGTCAAGAGTCTCACTTTTGGTCCTTTGGCCAAGTTCCGTTACAAATCAAACGGAGCGACGCATGTGATTCGTGTGTGGCTGTTAGCAACAGTCATAAGCGGGAAATTTGGTGGCCCAGTTCAGCCTTGCACGTTTTTGGAGGAAAAATTGTTGTTAAATAGGGAATAAAAATCAGATTTTACGGGCAATAGATTGAGAATTGAAAGAGGGGAAGGAAAAATCAAAAGTGCACTTTAATTGCAGCAACTTACCATGGGATTTTCGAAGAAATTTTTTCTCCTAAATGGACAAGCTTTGTTTGTGATTGTGGCATGCATGTTGTGTTGAGGATTGAGTGGTCGGATTCCGATCCCAGTAGAAGGTTTAATGGCTAGGCTCCTTCGTGCAAATCTTCAAATTGTTCTTGTGATTTTCGTCAGATCTAGTTGTGATTTATAGAGTATGAGTGTGTGGTTAGAGTTTTTTGTTAGAGAAAATGTAGCGATTAGGATTCGGAATTAGTATTTTTTGACTAATTTGTGCCTAAACATACCCTAACCTCACTCACGTGCAGTTCAAGTGAATAATGTCCCGCATGTGACTACTACTAATGGCCACGGACGAATCACATGCATGGCTCTGTATAATTTCTAACAGAATTTGGTCAAGGGACCAAAAGTGAGACTTTGACGACTTATGGGACTTAATGTGAGATTTACATAAAGCGGTGAACTAAACGTGTACTCGTACACACTTACGAGAATAAATATGAGATTTTCCCAAAGAAGAATACAAAGTAACATTAAATATTAAAGTGAATACAAAATAAGTTGTTTCTCAACATTCTCAATTATATTGGCACTATTGTGCGGTGACTAAGTTTGCAATTTTATCCAATATATAACATATAGACTGTTTTGAACCCCAAAATCACTCAATTAATACATAAAAAGAAATCCTCAACAATAAAACTAAGGATTAAAAAAAAAAAAAAAAAAAACTTATCAGCACTCTTGTGATATAGGGAATTTGTACATTCTACTAAGTAACAACAACTCCTCTTCAACTTTCACCAAAAGCTTAATCTCACTACTTGAATGCAAATAACAACAAACCCTATCTTTCTCCTTCTTCAAACACTCTTCCACATTCAACACATTATAATCTCCCAAAGCCCACTTTTTAGATGCTTTTCTTGAATAATAATCACAAGTACTATCAAGAAACCCTTTCTCAAAGTCATTCACATAATAATTCATCCCCATCTCAACAAACATATCCACCACATTCTTCACCAGATCACCGTCGATCTCCCCTCCATCACGATCTTGATCGATCAAACGGATCACAATGTCCCGAGCTTTGTGTTTAAATTCCAAGTACACCAGATCACGGAAACAGGATTGCGCAACTTCTTCTATCGTAATATGAGGATGATTACGCTCACGTTTAAAATTAAGATGCATAAAGAAACCTGAAAGGGTTTTGGTCATGATTTTGTGATTTTTCCATCTTTTTACGAGCTCTCTTAGAAACGTCTCGTCGTTCTTTTTACCTCTGAGGGACGGTATAACCGTTGATTTGATGTAGTCAATGAAAGTTTCTTCGTACTTAATGGATAACTGAAGTGTATAATCATAAGGAGGCTGCTGCCAGGACATCTTGTAGATAATGGTATAAAGCGTGATATACTCTTCTGAGCTGAATTTTTCGTCTTGATGGCCGTTTAGAATGTTCTTTAATTTGGCGATGCCAGTTTGTATGAATTTCCATCCTTCATCGAACTCTATGATTTTCTCGTTATTTTTGTTCATCTTCTTCGTTGACATTCTTTGTTTGATAATTGATGAAGAAGGACGAAGACGAAGGATTTCTTGAATATATATGAGGAACTAGAGACTAACTACAAAATAGTATATAAGTAATGGCTAGAAGAAGAATTGTAGTTGAATTCTGCTAAGGAAAAATATTTGTCGCCCTAGATAACAATTCTTATATATATATATATATATACTTAATGGGTAATGCACAACTCAATGACTGTTAAAAAAGGAAAAATTACATGCACGCTCTCTCTCCCTCTCCCTCTCTTTATTGCAAATTAAATTATCAAAAAAAATTTGACCTTTTTAAAATTATATAAAGTCCCCCTCAAGTTAAAATATTCTTACAATTACACCCACTGTGTATTTGAATTTTTTATAATTTCATCCCTGTAAACCTTACAAATAGACCCCTTGAGAACCAAAAGTCAAGGGGATTTGTTAATTAACACTAAAGTGGGGTGTTGTAATTCACCCAAAAAAATAAAATTTGATTTGAGGATTTTTTAAATTAATCTAAAATTTGAGTGAAAATAAAGAAATATTAGAAAAAAAGAGAAGAAGATACGAGAGAAAATAAAACAAAAGGTGGTTAAGCTAAAAAGAAAAGATATTTTAGGTCATGAGAATTCTAATCCAAGTTCAACTCAAACTGGGGAACGCCGGAACGGGTGGTAGTGTTTTAGTGCATGGCTTCGGGCAAATATTCATCTAGAAAATTAGATAATAGGAGTAGAATAATTCTTGTAGATGTTAGTTTATAATGGTCCTATCATAAATATGAATTATTAGGATTATCTTCAAAAATTTTAGTTCAGACCGGGTCTGGCCGAACCCAGGTGTATTTCACGGGAGAGTGAATTACACTTGTCATATGATTGATCACAGATAAAGTGAAATACACTTGGGTTCGGCGAGACCGGGTCCGAACAAGAATTTCCTGATTATCCTAATACTCTGGATCCCTGAATCCGTTCAAAAGATTGACCCGACAAATACTATACTAATTAACTTATTACTCAATTAAAACCAAGAAATATTATGAACTTTCCATTAAACTTTGATACAATTGGCAATCATTAATCTTTTTACAATTATAAAGATAACAAGGTCACAATAAATTTATTTATTTCATGATATACATACAATGATACAGTTGATTAAATTAATTCGATCAATTCAATCAAAACAAGAAAAAAAAGAAAGTAAAAAACAAAAAGAAAAATCAAAGACCAGAAGTAAATGGCACATTGGTGGTAGGTATCCAAGTATTCGCAGCAATGAAATTCCCTGGAGCAAATCTCGACGCTTCAGAGGCGCTTGTAATGACCCGGTATCCCTTCCATTTGACCCGGTTCGCTGTGGATGATCCAGGACCCGTATTCGCATACTCCCCATAATACAAAGTATCCAGAGCAAAGTTCCCGCTCCATGGCATCCAACCCGCTGGGTTGATCAAGCTATCCAACGATGTTTTCATGAAAACGGTGCGTGAGTACTCCTTCCATGGCCGGCCCAAATACGTCTTAACGGAGCTTTGAACTGGTTTGAGATCTGGAGCTGCTGTGACCCGGCAGTTGTGGATGGAAATTCCGGTGTTTTGGTTCGGGTCGGTCCTGCCCTGAGCGGTTATGGTATTGGTCTTATTGGGTGGGTTTCTAGGGTATATGTTGCAATTTTGGAACACAACTGCTGCATTACCAAAGATGAAGTCTACTGTACCGTATATGTCGCATTCTCTATAGAATTGTCTTTGTGAATGGACATAGAGAGTATCTTGGTACCCTTCGAAACTACATTGGTAAAAAACGGATAGATCCGACCCGGATCGAAGGGCCACGGCCTGGTGGTTTTTCGCCCCTGCGGTGTTCCTAAAGGTGATGCCACGAGCAATGAATCCATCTCCGACAACAGCTGCAATAACAATTTGGGAATTTTAATTTGTTCATTAACTTATTATTTTAGGTGACCGGATATATTATTTAGTCAAGTCACCAATTTTAGAGTTTTTTTTTCTTTTTAAATAAAGCATTTAATATTCAATTAAGGTCAATGCAAAAGTTCAATGAGGCTGATTATTATTTACAGGTGATTTTTTTTATCATCAACCTAACTAGTCATCCACAACTAGCCAACCCACCAAAAATAAAATAAAATTATGAAAAAGAAAAACATATTAATGAGACTTCTACAAAATCAACAATATTCAATCCGTTCCATCGTCTCATTTAATACTAGCTTCCTTTTTATACAAGGAACTCAGAAGAGTCGTATAGTACAGCTAGCATCGTGACCATCTAGCTATCTAGAGAAATTAAATGTGCGTGTTTCGATAATCATATATAGACTCATGGCCATGGGTAACACTTTCAAGTTAAATACAAATTTTTTGGTTTTGAAATATAATTCATAAGATTTATTTCTAAACATACTTTAAAAGTTTATTTTATTACAAGCAAGATATTCATTCGACAAATGCTTAGTATACAAAGGGAATGTTTGCAAACACAATTACTTATGGAGAAATAAGCAGAATCTTGTAAAAATCGAAACCGATTAGTGTTTACAAACACAAGTAGAAATTGGAAAAAGAAAACGCACGGAGTGTTTGCAAGCAAAAGAGATTATCAATTAGTCTTTTTCCTTCAAAAAATACAATATTACCCCTAAATTGAATTTGCAATATTCTTTTCAGCTAAAAGCTCAATTTTTTACTAAAAATATTATTAATAATCCGGACAATATATATGTAGACATACATACGTGCACAATAAAGATAGAGTGCGTATTTATAATCATAATTATTAACATAACTAATAGATTCCACTTACCAACTGTGGCTGATTTGAAGGTGGTGGTGCCGCCGTCGACGCTCCTACTTCCGGTGATAATAGTCTTCCCAATTCCATCACCCACCAACATAATATTCTTCAAACTTGTCCCAATATCCACATTCTCCGTATACGTCCCTTGCTTCACATGAATCACATACCTCCCACTTCCCGATCGCTTTCCGGCCGCCGCAATGGCCGCACTCACCGTCTTATAATTGCCAGAGCCATCTTGCGCCACCACAACATTAGCCACCGGAGTCGAAGATTGAAGCAACTTCCGGTCACCGGGCCTCACCCAAGTTGGGAACCCATCTTTATTAAATCTTGTATTGCCATAGTCCCCCTTGTTCAAGGCTAGGGTATTGCTAAGCAACATGCTTAGATTGTTGTTTGACATCAATGGCATGATGTAATCGGTGACGCCAAAATCGAGAAACCCGGATTTGCATGTCTCGAGGTTTGTTAGAGCAGTACTTAACCAAGTTTGAGCTTCGGCTGCAGTACAACTAGGGTTGACAGTCGTGTTGATTCTGTGAACAGCTTCTTCGTATAGCTCCATGCAATCGGCCCATGCGGCCTTTTCGCGTTGATCACGACATTTAGGACCGAGGGAGTACAAGTTGTTCTGAGCATGAGTGCAACGATCTAGGGCTAATTGTGTTGACAACTTGAAAAAATCGGATTTTCTTTTGATTGGAGCACGATATTTAGGGTTATGCGTCAAAAAATATACACATGGTTGTGGATGCGGAGTTTGGCTACACCAAGAGTTTATTTGAGCTTGAGAGTAGCCTGAAATGGCTGGGGAAATGAACAATGAGACAAGAAGAAGGGTTAGGGTTATAATTGGTGCCATAGCTAGGTTAAAGAAGGTCTTTTTGTTTCTATTTTGTGAGTGAAGTTCTTGTTTTCATTTGGTTTCTTTATATAGGGGAAGGATATATCAATAATGAAGTATTATTGTACCAAAAAAATAATAATGAAGTATTATTTAATTTGTGATTCGGAGGCATTACTGCCAACACGTTCTTCTTTTTTGCTTCTCATCATTTGAGTGCAAAACTATTGATTGAATTTTATTGTATTGCGTTTGTCTTGTGATTAATCACATGATAGGTACAAATCACTCATATTGTGAATTACACTTGAACTAATCACAAGACAGGTACAAATCACTCATATTGTGAATTACACTTGAACTCGATCAGTATAAGTTTGAGCTAAAACCTTTTTTGTAAAATATATATTCGTTTAATACTTTAAATGTTCTTTGTGTTTTTGATATAATATAAGCTAATAATGCATATCTTATACAAGAGCTGACGTGAGAAAGAGAATGAGAGAGATTAGGCAAGGCATGAAACGCGTCTATCAAATATTCCCTTAGCCTACTTCTTAATACTAATTTACATCCAAGTGTGAGTTAAGTAATACTTATTAGATTTTCATTAATACTTAGGGGAGAACATAATCTTATATATATTTTCAAAATGTTACGATATTTGAACTGGAATATATCTTCAAACTGATACATTTAATATGCATATAGATATATGTGTAATATATGTTAAAACGTTAAATTAAAGTAGAGAATTCAATCTGCCCCTTTATGACCAGAAATTAAATATATATATTGAGTGACTTACAAACTTGTTTCGCGTAAAAACAGACTAGAATAAGGAGGGATTTTGAGTAGACGGTCCCTGCCTCGCGATAACCTTAACTTAGGATTATCTACCGACCCCTGCCCAAATGGGCTAATGGTGGTCCTACGCTTTTTTTATTTACTTATTCTACGGTATATGCAGTAAATACGATCGTAATACGTAAGCAGCCAAAATACATTAAATTGAGAAAAAGGAGCATACCTCCATGGATTCTTGATTCGAAGTACAAGTTATGGATTCAGCCTCTCGCTACGTCTACTACTAGGCTACCAGATTACTCTATGCTAAAATTTACAAGTATTTGAACAGAATCTAAATTCTAATCTAAAAGGGAAACTACGAAAATACTGAACTACGCTACGTAAATTGCCTAAATGAAAAATCTGAAAAGATAAGTTTTTCTCTGAGATGTTGTCTGCTTCTTCCTTCTTCTTCTCGCCTTTTATCTTTGCGGACGCCCCACGTCCCCCATTTTATCTAACCGTCCTTAACTCCCTTTTTCAAAATCTCAGAGTTTGGCGCGTTCATTTCTCTTTTGGATAAACTTCTTCGTTAAATAGGCCTCATTTCCTTGCCTCTTTATATTCGCTCAAATGGCCCATATCATTTTGTTTCCCTACTTGGGCCTATCCCCATTCAGTCTTTTTTTCATGGTACTTTTCGAATGACCCATTTGTCATTTATTATTTATTATATACAGATGCCCCCCTGATATATATGAATGTTTCGATTTCATGTATATCAAATAAATACGTCTCTCTCTGGGGACGTTTTAGTTTCGCGGGTCTTTTCTTTTTTCAAATAACTCGTCTCCTCCCTAAATGTTGAGACTTTTCACTTTCCTGATGGTTATTGAAAAATACATCTTTCAAGGTTTTTTTCGGGGTTTTCAATCATTACGAGTTTACGTTCCCGGTGTTACATGTATCGATTTTCGCGAATCATCATAACTCCTTCAAATCGCCGTTTTTTTCGATATCCTACCCATCAACTGTTGTGGCTTTTCATGCCCAGTCATTCCAACCTTTATAAATAGGTTGGTTGTCTGATTTTCTCTTTACTTTTCCTCTTCTACTTTCGTTCTTACTCGTCATCTTCTTCGAGCATCATCAACGCTTGCCGCCCTTCTGGTGCACTTATTTGCTTTGTTCGAGTTATATTATGGCCGTGCCTCCCCATCTAGCCGCTCACGATCTCACCTTCCTAGTTCCCCAAGCATCGATTTTGGGTTGTGAGGATGCCGAGGAGATCCACCAGATTTCGAGAAATTTTAGACAATATTATCTCGATACCAAAGTGGCGTCAATCGAGACGTCCCATATAGTTCCTCGAGGAGCTTCTACTCGCCAAGGTGAGTCAATTTCTCATCTATCCCTTGGCCCCCGCTTCGATTCGAGCATCTTCGATGAAGCGACCCTGCAAGCCCCCGAGTTGTTAGGGGTTTGGCCCGCTTTGGAGGGTGCTCATACTCCTCTTTGTATGGATCGAGAGGTACGAAGATTTGCCTGGACTAATAGGAGGAAACCCATAAATGGGTGGATTGGGAGTATCGATGCCTTCCCCTGGTTCGAGCGCCTCCGCCAGTTTCATCCCAAATGGAGTGAAAACCGCATTCTAGGCCTGATTCGATTGGCTTGCTATTAAGTGTTACCTTTTGAGCAGGTGATGACTGATTCTTTAGCCCTATCTTGGCATCCTTCCTACAATTGTTTTGTTTTACCACGTGGAATTCAAACAGCCACGCTCGAGGACGTGGCGTTGATTACTGGGCTGTCTGCACATGGCACGGCTCTCCCTTCGGGTGAACCTATTGCTACAGCCAAATCACTCTTGGTAGCCGCCTCCAGTGGCTACAACATCATGGCAAAAGTAGTGGCTCCAACATAGCCTACTCGGTTTTGGTCAAACATTTCGTCGAGAACGAGGATCCGGTAACTGACTTCGAGGAGGTACTCTTTCTAAATTTTATTTTTTGTCGGTTGTTTATGAACTCAGGATGTGTCGTGAATAAGACTTTTCTTCCACTGGCTACCAATATCGCTGTAACCATGGGGCCAATCGAGTTAGCTCCCCTTGTTTTATCCCATTTTTATCGAATGATGTTTCATATTTTCCAAAGTCCTTCGAGCGTGAGAAGGGTATCTGGCCCCCTATGGTTATTCACTTGTTGGGCCTTCCTTTACTACCCCGAATTGCTCAATGTTAGAAACCTTCCTTCTTTCGAGACCGCCTTAGGTTCCTCGAGCAATCTCGAGCCTCTTTCGAATTGGGCTTGTTATGGTGAAGCCACTGTGAACCTTCTGATCCCTCTCGAAAAGGGGTCCTATCTCCCGACTTTGTGCACCTTGTACAACCCTTTGTACGTATTGACTTGGTGCCCGTTTTTCAAAACCAGACATGATCAAGCCGGCATCCATTGGTCTCACACCGCCCTTCCAGATTGGATGGCTAGCATTGATTCCCTCGAAGAACAAGAGGATGATCAACCGTACTGGCGTGCCATTTTATTTTCTCGAGACCTTCTGTATGCCGACAACACTCCTGGTGTTGAGGTTTATAATCCCCAGGTACTTTGTTATTTGTCATTTTGAACCGTTATTTAAGCATTAGATAGTACTGCCATTTCATGGGATTTTCATTCTTTGTGCTAATCATCTTTTATATCTATCCTTAGTTATGCTCGAGGCAGTTTGGTATCAACCAGAGCTTCGCTCTACCTTTTCTCGGCACAATGAACCGTCCCTGGTTCCAAAGGCAATACACGATCCCTAAATTGAAAAGAGACCGAGTAGAAACCATTATTCGAGGAATGTCGTCGTGCCAGGTTCTACCGTTGCCGGTACCCACTTTTTGCAGGGTTATTCGAGTAGATTCCTGTTTCGCTACTTTTTGGAATAGAGTCTTGCAACGAGGTTTCTCGAGGTAAATCATATGGCGATTGGTCACCGAGGCCACCAGAAGCTTTGGAGGTTCTGGAAACGTTGCTGACTTCTCCAAGTTATTACCTATAGAGGTATCTTCGATTTCCCTGTTTTGTTTTCTTTATTGACTTTTGATTCCCATTTGTTACTTGGCCGTTTGTCTTGTCAGGAAGATGCTTACGTGATTCCCCACTCTCTTACCTCTGGGTGGAGGTTTGAAAGAGATGACTCTTCCATTCAAGCTGGTGATAGCCTCTATCGAGCTCTTCGAGAATCAGAAATTACTGCTCGAGCTTCTTCGGTCAGTAAACAAACCTATGCGGCTAGTTCTTCTGGTTCCAAGAAATCAAAAACCAATCCTATATCAGCACCGGTTACTCGAAAGCGCTCGGCCTTGGTTATTCGAGAACAGCCGATTTCTAGCACCTTGACTTCAATCGAAGAAGTAAGACTAGGTGAAGAAGGGGATGAAGAGCCGTCTCTTTTCCGAAAAAATAGCAAATTCCCTCGTTTGGAAGGTGCTTCTCCCACTCCTTTTTAGATTTTTATTATGTTAAAGCCCTTAACTTATATTTCTTTCATCGACTTGCAGTTACCCCTGTATCTGCAACTCTTCCACCCGCAACGGAGACTGTCTCTCGAGAAGATCATGCCCTTGCGGTGGCTTTACTCACATCGGATCCCGGTCAATCAACCTTAGCGAAAAATGTTTATACTCCTGGTTAATTAATATGGCACATTTCTTGTATATTTCTTCGAGCGTTTCTTGCGTGCTATCTACTTAACTACCCGCGATTTCTTTCAGAGCTTCCGACTACTGTTACCTCAAGCAGTCATGAACCGATACCCGGGATTGACATGGGGATTCCATTCACCCCTAGTCCTTCGCCTCCTTTAGCTGAATCGTCGTCGATCGTAACCATTGACCCCAATCAGGCCCCTATCTCTTCACCAATAGTTACGCCGAATCCGGCGCCTCCGAGCTCGATCACTCTAATAACGGTGACTCTTCCCGAAGGTATTTTAGAGTTTGTCTTTGGCCCTTTTTATCTTCGTATTTGTTTCTTTTCATAACTTTTCTTTCGAACTTTTCAGATGAAGTCGTCGCTCTTGCTTTTTCGAGGATCGAGTTGACTACGACGTTTTATGACATTCAGCGCCATCCTGATGATCCGACATTAATTCAGAGACTCCGTCTTCTTCTTGATGAAGCCCAGTCGAGAGTAACAGACACGTGGCTCCCAATATTTGCAGGGGCCCGCAAAGTGCTCGAGAGCTGCCTGAATAATCTTAAAGATTATATAGACCAAGGAATTAACCCTTTGGATGAAGAGGCGTTGATCGAACATAATAGGCGCATTAATCAGCTACGGGATCAAGTCCTTATTTTAGCCACCAACCGGGCTAATTACTTAGCCCAAATAGCTGATTTGGACGTTCGAATTGCTGATCTTCAGGCAGAGAGGGATCGCCTTATTTCCTTGGCTGACCAAGTAGAAACGGATATGGTATCCCTTGATGACCAAGTCGCTCGATTGGAGGAAGAGTTTGAGAATATAATTAGTCCGACACTTGTTGAAAAAGATGCTTTCGAGACATCTTTGGAAGTTCTAGCTAGTTCTTTTCCTTTCATTCGTTTCTAGGATTTGTAATTATCGTCAGCTTTTAATTTCTAAGTCCTATGTAAGAAACTTTTGCCTGTTTCAGGTATCTTTTCTAATATTACATTTTCGTTTGCTTTCCATATACTTGGTATGTATGTTTTTAGGTATCTGGCATTTAACGCTTTACCATACTCAGTTCCGTCCAAGTGTTGTAATTTATAAGCATTTCCTGACAACTTCTTGACGATCACGAATGGTCCTTCCCATTTAGGGGACCACTTCCCATAAAAGTGGTTCTTGTGGCCTTCTGGCAATATCGTTTTCCAAACCAAATCCCCTTTTTCGAACGACCTTGCCTTTACTTTTTTATTATAACTTCTCTCAATCCTCCGTTTTTGTATTTCGATTTGCTGTAGTGCCATAATTTGTACCATTTCTTGGTCCAAATGTTCTATGTTCATATTATTAGCATATTCTTCGGAGTGAGCTTGGTTTGTTCAAGTACTCTTCGTGACTTAACATTAATTTCCATTGGGATGACTGCTTCGTGGCCATAAACTAATTGGAAAGACGAAGTTCCTATACTATCCTTTTTGGCCACTTTGAGGGCCCACAACATATCTATTAACAATTCGTGCCAATTCCTCGGATTATTCCTTATCATTTTAGCAATACATGCTTTGATAAGTTTATTCAAGGACTCAGCTTGCCCATTTGCTTGGGCATAATAAGGAGTAGAATTTAGTAGCTTTATACCGAATTGATTTAGAAATTCGAGTATCTCAACACTATTAAAAACTCTTGCTTGATCCACCGTTATTGTTTCTGGGATACCGAACCTTGATATAATATTTTCTTTTATAAATTCTGCTATCTGCTTCGAGTTGATATTTTCAAATGCCTTGGCTTCCACCCACTTAGTGAAATAATCGGTTGCCACCAAGATGTAACTATGTCTCTTCGAGGAAGCTGGTCTAATTTCTCCAATGATGTCCATTGCCCATCCTCTAAATGGCCATGGCTCGATTATCGATTTCAATTCTGTCGTTGGTTGTCTCAATATCTTTCCGAATTGTTGGCATTGTCTACATCCTTTGGCATAATTCAAACAATCGCAGAGGATAGTGGGCCAATAGCACCCATGCCTATGTATTTGCCATCGCATCTTTTGGCCTGCCTGGTGGACCCCGCATTTGCCTTCATGTGTTTCGGCCATTGTGACCATGGCTTCTTCTAGGTCCAGACATCTTAACAATATTCCCTGTAAATCTTTTCTATATAGTTCCTTGCCATCATAAAAATAATGGTGAGCAGTTAGTTTGATTTTATTCGAAAATTCTCCTTTTGATGGGTTTGAAAGATAATCAATAATTTCGAGTCGCCAATCCTCTTTTTCTTTCATAATATCTATTTTATTAACATATGCCTGCCTTTGCTCAAAAGGTACAAGGATTCTGGGTTTGACCTGAATGGAGGTCTCGAGTAAATCTTTATTAATCTTATACCCCGACGTCATTTGAGCTAAATCGTTCGAGATCTCGTTATTTTCTCTGGGCACGTGAATGATTTTAACTGTCTCGAAATTCTTAAGTAATTCGTGAACTCGCGCAAATGAGGCAATTGCCACTGGACTCACACACTTGAATATTCCTTTTAGTTGATTCACAATTAACTGCGAATCCCCCCTCACTTCGATTTTCTTAGCTTCCATTTCCAACATGATTTCCAAACCTAAAATGAGGGCTTCGTACTCTGCCCTGTTGTTGGTGCACTCTCCTTCAAGTTTAGCATATACTTTGGTGATCACTTTATTCGGTGAAATGATGTAGACCCCGACACCTGCACCACTTCGAGCATTGGATCCGTCGAAATATAAGATCCATGGCACCAACTCTATGTAATCGAATTCGAATCTTTCGAGCATATTCAAGTTTTTCGTAGGATGATTAGCCAGAAAATCAGCCAGTGCTTGACCTTTTACCGCTTTCTGTGGTATGTATACTAAATCGAATTGGAGCAAGCTGAGACTCCATTTGCTCAATCGGCCTTTCACTAGTGGCTGATTCATCATGAATTTGATTACATCGGTGGGTGATACTATCTCTATGGTATAGGCAGCAAAATAATTTCTTAGTTTTACTGAAGCAAAATAATTTCTTCGCACTACGGCTCTCTCCTTATCCTTTCCAAAATCCTCTGGTATATCGTCCAGCAGAATATCCAGATCGTCCCCAGAATCGAAATAATCTAGGTCCTCACTTTCGCCTTCCGCAGTTTTTCCTTGCAGATTCGCTTCCCTCATCTGATCGCTCAGACTATCCATTTCCTTCTCGAGGTCTTCAAGATCTGAACCCTTGGACACCTTGGATTTCAATATCCCCTTCGCTAAGGATTCTTCTTCGATCCTTAGGTTGGTGATGACAGCTTCTTGCTGCATTTCCATTGCTATGGCTGCTCTCGAGTATGCAACTTGTTGGGCCATGGTTTTTGCCTTATCGTACCTGTTGAGCTCGAAATTGCCCCTGTAATTATTTCCTCGAGGGTGATTGTATGGTAAACCTTGTCCCCCTCGGCCTCGAAAGTGCCTCTGTGGAGGCAGTGGGGCCGGATACCTGCTCGGGTCCTGTCGTGGTCTTTTGTTCCAGTTTTCTGCTCTCTGATAGGCAGGAATCCAATTCGGGTCGTTTTCTATGACTTGGAGCCTCACTAATTCGTAGTGAAGGGTATCCGCGCAGTGATGGCATAAAGCCTTCTGTAGTTTGGCCAGACTATTCACCACTCGAGTGGGTGTTTTGTATCTGGTTTCCTGCACCGGTGTTTCGAGCACCTGCTTATAAGTCTTTTCATCGCTTTTCGACTTTTCCTTAAGAGGTTCGATTTCCTCCTGATTATCTTTGAACTTTCCTTCTGGTGTTAATCCCAGAATCCTCTTCTCGGTCGAGGAAAGGATGATCAAGTTCCTCTCGAGTTGTTTGGCTACAAATCGCCTGAAGATCTGGCACCGGTCTGTAGTATGGAGGGTGTTCATACCTTCGAGCCCTTCGTCTTTGACCTTTGGAAAGGTCAATATCCCTTCGTCGATAAGTCTGTTGAACGTCCTGATGGTAACTTTTGTTTCGATCGTGACCTGCATACCAGTACATTCAATAGTATTAATTTCGAGATTTAAAATTGGGAAAGGATCTTCATCAATATTAGTTTTCTGGGTTTCGGGGAATATGAGATCCTTAGAATTTATTTTTTCTTGGATTATATTTCGAAATAATATGCATTCGTTCGTATCGTGAGAAAATGCGTTATGCCACTTACAGTAAGGCTTTCCTTTAATTTCTGACTTAGTGGGTACCCTATGTTTTCCTTTGAATTTTATCTTTTTGTTAGACACCAACCAATCGAAGATTTGTTCTGTTTTCGTAATATCAAAGGTATAATTCTTTTCCTTTTTTGTCTGTAAAGACCCGGTTGTTTTACACTCTTTCTTTTCTAGGGGCCCGCATTGGTAGGGAGGTCCTTTAATAAATTCCGCCACATCTATTTCAAGCGCTTCGTCAAATATCCAAGGGGTCCCAACCTCGAAGGCATTAAGCCCTTGGTGTCTTTTATTATTTTCTTCCTTAATCATATTTTCGTATCTTATGGCACTCTCGGCCAGGCTCCTAAAGTCGGCGAATGGCATACCGTCAAATTTCACCTTAAATTCGAAAGTCATGTTTTGTTGGGCCAGTGGTACAAACTCTGTTTCAGGTAAGTTGAGATGGCATTTAACTCTCACCTTTTTGAAGCGGGTTAAGAAATCTTCTACTGACTCTCCTACACTTTGTCTTATTTTGGCCAGGTCACTCATCGATATACCCGGATTTGTTCAATTGAAGTGGTTTTGGAACTGAAATTGCATCTCGTCCCAACTGTGGATAGAATTCGGGGCCAAGCTTATGTATCAGTTAAAAGCCGATCCCGTTAACGAACTCGGGAAAAGTCTCAATTTGAGAAACTCCTGATCAGACGCTTCCCGACATTGGCAGGTGAACCTTGCCAAATGCTCGAGAGCAGAGATGTGATCATCTCCCGAGAACAATGTGAAAAGCGGGTAACTCCTATCCACCCAATCGGGATAATCCCGGGCTTCTGACTAGACTCTCCGTTAGACACTTTGTCTTTAGAGTGTTTAGTCTTAGGCTTTGATGCCAGGTCACTCATCGATATAGTCTCCGGATTTGTTCAAATTGAAGTGGTTTTGGAACTACCAACGGGTATTAATTGCATTAAATGTTGATCATTTAATATGATCGTCCCAACTGTGTCAACTATCTCAGATAGAATTCGTGGGATTTTCCAAGCTTACTCGCGAAAGTAGTGCATGTGTACACTTTCTCCAAGAATACCTATAAATAGGACTTCCCGTATAAAAGCCAAATTGCGCATTAAAATCTCATTCCTTAAATTCTCGAAACTTCAAGGAAGACAGTCTCAGATTTTGAGAGAAATCTCCTAGAGCCTCGATCTGTGTGAGTCGAAGTTGGATACTTGCATCATTTCCGACATCTGTGTGATCAAGGAGCTCAAGTCATCGACATCCATCTCTCCCTAATTTGTAGAAGATTCTGTGTGATTCTTTGAGAATCATCTTAGTGGATTGCCTCCAAGTGCAAAGGAGAAGAAGGACGTAGTTGGGATTACACCACCCAACGAGTTATTTACTTTTCAGTCATTTCATTCATCTATCACATCAGAGTAAAACACAATCAAAAGCTAAGCATAAGAAACATCTTGTGACGCTAAAACTTTCAAAGAGAAGACTCCATCATTCCGCTGTGTGATTAAAAGAACTGAACGCTTAACCTACAAGGTCAAAGTATTCAATTCCTGAAGTCTAAGTTAACTTTATAAAACAGTCTTCATTAGACGCTTCACAAAGTCTCAAATATCTTGTGTGAACGCTAAGGTGAAGCGTCACACTCTTCAAGCGTCTATCATTTCAAGCGTCCAAATACGTTTAATACGAAATCAATTTTAAGTCGAAAAAGACTTAAAGGGTCTATTCAACCCCCCCCCCCCCTTCTAGACCCTTTCGTATGCCACTTGGGACCAACACATTGGCCTATGGTTCCTTCGAAAACCTGATCCATACATTCTTTCGATGATTATCTCGATTTGATTTTGGACCGGGTCCGGTCCTAGACCTCCAATATGGGCTTCGGGAACAAATTGCCCCCTAGGAATGACACTTGTACGTTATTTGGAAACATAGGGAAACCTGGACCCATGTTTGGGATCGGGAAGTTATTGTTTCCCATTGGGAAAGGAGTGTTAGAGACTCCTGTCGAATTAGGCATCGGGTTTTGATTAGGTATCCCCTGGTATTGTCCTTGGGTGAATACGGCAGGTATTTCGAAATTGTTAACGTGGACGTTCGGCTAGTAACCTACTGGCACCTGTCCATAATTTGATGGGGGAAATGGAAAGTTGGGTCTCGAATTATACGGAGGAGGTTGGTTTGGGTTGCTATTATACGGGATGTTCGCCGCCGCACGTACATTTTGACCTAAGCTTTGCGGCCCTAGACCTATCTGTCCCCAGGTCTCGATAGATTAACATAACCGTGCTCGTTTTCAGGGGATGTATTCAAAGTCTGCCCTATCTCGAAGCGATTACTCCTATTTCTATTTTCTCGAGGGTAACCGGGTGGTGGTTCTCCTATTGCTACGTTTCGAGTACGGTTTCTTGGTTCTACGGAGATTAATTGTGATACATTTTCTATTAACATGTTATGTTTTTCGATAAGGGGTTCTAACCCATTAACAACTTGAATATTCACCATTCTTGAGAAAACGTCACAAGTTTGGTTGAATATCTCTCCTAGTTCAGTTACGACTCGAGTAACTTCTCTGGTTAGCCCCTCTTGTGTATTTACTGCGATATCTTGCACTATCGCAGTAAAGATTCGAGCCGATTCTTGGGCCAGCGCTCGATATTTCATTGAACTCCCTTCTCTGATCATCTCGAGCGCCTATCAAAGTTTGTTTCATAACCTTGACGAATTGCTCATACATTTTATCCACTCTAATTCTATGTCTGGATACGGGTTGAGTTTCGCGTTCATCCGTAGGCTCTTCCCTAGAAGATTCGTCAGACATTTTTTATATTTCGTTTATGGAATCCAAATTCGATTAGTCTCCCACTGTGGTCGCCAAAAATCTGTTTCGCGTAAAAACAGACTAGAATAAGGAGGGATTTCGAGTAGACAATCCCTGCATCGCGATAACCTTAACTTAGAATTATCTACCGACCCCTGCCCAAATGGGCTAATGGTGGTCCTACGCCTTTTTTATTTACTTATTCTACGGTATATGCAGCAAATACGATCGTAATACGTAAGCAGCCAAAATACATTAAATTGAGAAAAAGGAGCATACCTCCATGGATTCTTGATTCGAAGTACAAGTTATGGATTCAGCCTCTCGCTACATCTACTACTAGGCTACCAAATTACTCTATGCTAAAATTTACAAGTAATTGAACAAAATCTAAATTCTAATCTAAAAGGGAAACTACGAAAATAATGAACTACGCTACGTAAACTGCCTAAATGGAAAATCTGAAAAGATAAGTTTTTCTCTGAGATGTTGTCTGCTTCTTCCTTCTTCTTCTCGCCTTTTATCTTTGCGGACGCCCCACGTTCCCCATTTTATCTAACCATCCTTAACTCCCTTTTTCAAAATCTCAGAGTTTGGCGCGTCCATTTCTCTTTTGGATAAACTTCTTCGTTAAATGGGCCTCATTTCCTTGCCTCTTTATATTCGCTCAAATGGCCCATATCATTTTGTTTCCCTACTTGGGCCTATCCCCATTTAGTCTCTTTTTCATGGTACTTTTCGAATGTCCCATTTGTCATTTATTATTTATTATAAAAAAAAAATTAAAACATCACTTTTTAAGACATATAAAAAGGCTAGTTTATCGATTATGACATAATTAAAAGCCGTGAAAACTTTTTAAATTTCAAGCTGTCCAATTTTTCTTAATTAGTTTAGGTTGATAATTCTATTGAAAAATTCCCAAAACATAATGTAGAGATCAGGCTGATCAATTTTAAGGATAACGACTATAAATTAAATATAGGAAGCTAACTTCTCATTTAAATACGAGACATATCGTATTGCATACGAATGTTTGAATTAGTTCTAGAATGTAACTGGAAAAAAATATACCCTATAAAATTGAAATTCTCAAATTCTCTCTCACTCTTTAAGTATTCTGTTTTAATAAGTATTATTACTAGGTTTGAAATTTATACGTTCATCTAGTCAATGTGGCCGAACTATAGGTTATTAGGTTTCAAGACAGTTTAGTTGTAGCAACATAGCTAGCTAATAGTAATTAATCTAATAATTAATTCAGTACCATTTTACATTTATTTAGTTTTCCACAAATAATAAAGTTTAACCAGCAATGCGCGCGGAAATTATCGAACTATAGGTTATTAGGTTTCAAGACAGTTTAGTTGTAGCAACATAGCTAGCTAATAGTAATTAATCTAATAATTAATTCAGTACCATTTTACATTTATTTAGTTTTTCACAAATAATAAAGTTTAACCAGCAATGCGCGCGGAAATTATCAACGAGGCCATACATAATGCTTGACAGGTGATTGTATGATTTAATTAGAAATGACATGAATTGTACTCCAATTAAAAAATATCGTTACAAGAGGCATGGATTGAGAGCATTCAGTTGGATTGCGTAGCACGTACTCAAACTATCAAATAATACCTCCGTAACATCTAACTAGGCATTTGGATCTTCTGTTCTAACTTAGTTTTGTAGCTTATATTTTTTTTAATCAATAATTGTAGATCATATTTCATATATAGATACACAAATAGGGTATATAATTCACGTCTAGTGACAATTTTATGCGATATTCATTTTAAATTAAACATTTAACGTGTATTTATAAATTATAATACAAATTGGAATAGAGTATATGAAATGTATCCACACTGTACACTAGGAGAGCAATAGGTTCGCATTTGAATAAAATCTAACCATGTATATATAATGAGCATATATATTAGGTAAAAGAATCAAATTGAGGCAAATAAGTAGTATTCAAATTTGTATGAATTATCATTGAACTAAAAGATGTGTATGATTTTGGTTGATTCTTAGCCAAACTTGAATTAGCTTTCATTGAGTCGAACTCTAGCTAGTAGTTTTGTTATCTTTGCATATATTTGATCATTAATTTTTAACTGATAATTGAGTAGAGTTTAACTTTAACTTTAAATTTTACCGAACACAAAAAAGTGGTCAAACTTAATTTGCTTTTTTTTATTTATTTATTTCTTGAACGAGCTTAAATATGTCTAGATATCAATATTAAATCAACTATGAAATTATTTGATTTGTATTTCAGCGAAAAACCTAATTAAGATCTTATTAGGATTTGGTTGCTGTTTGCCTTTCCATTGGATGTTCTCATCCAAGGCAGCCCAAACTAGGGTTGTGCATCTCGGTTAACTGAACCGACGGTTTGGTTAACCGAAAATTCAGTTCTTTAAAACCATAAACCGAAACCGACCGAAATCAAACGGTTCGGTTCGGTTCGGTTAAAACCGAAACCATTTCGGTTAATCCACCGGTTAACCGAATTTGGGGCAAGAAATGGGAGCAACCTTTTTTTGGGCATTTCGGCTCGGGCATGAATTTTGTTTGGGCATAGGCTTCATTTGGAAAATTTGTAATTAATGATTGCTTAGTTATTTTGTCTCAATAAAGTTGAAATTAATGATAAATTGATAATGAATTGTTTAATTGTCTGCCTTTGCCTATTTGGAAATGCAATAGATTAGTATATAATATGATTGTATATAAGTGCTTTGTTTTAGATTGCAACAACAATAAGTATTGCTTTTCACTTAAACATAGAGCTAAAAGATTATATAATTAGAAGTATTGTCATATTATATGATTAAAATTTAAAACAACTTCTTGTCTTTAGAATTGAGATTACCATCTAAATTCAACATACTAAGTACATCACATGCACAACCAATACACTAAATTCAACATACATAAAAACATCTAAATTCAACACTCAACTAAACAAGACAAAAACAACTAAATTCAACACAATACGCCACCAAGTACAACCTAAAAAACATTAATCCATTACATCCCTTGAAACAAAATAAATACTAGAAAATTTGTTCAACCACACCATTAATCCATAATCCATTACATCCCATGAAACAAAAAAAAAACTAGAAATTCGTTCAACCACACCGACACACCGTTTGTCCATTACATACCATGAAACAAAATAAATAGTTAAATACTAAAAATTCGTTCAAACTTCAACCACACCGACACACCGTTAGTCCATTACATACCATGAAGCAAAATAAATACTAGAAAATTCATTCAACCACACAATCTGAAGCATCAATGGACAATGGACAATGGACCATCAAGACGAAGCCGTGACTACGAGTCCATGACCATCAACAGCAAGCAAAGAACCAACAAGTTACAAGCTACATAAAAATCAGTATTATCAAAAGTAATATTTCATAAAAAAACATAAAGAAAAACGAACAAACAATAGCTGAACATAATGCAAAATATACTTGGAAAAAGAAGAAGCTAACATCTTACCCAGTCAAGTAATCTTCATAAACCAATGACATTCGACTCAGCACCAACAGTCGGGACCACATCCACAAGTACAATGAGAAACGTTATAATTCTGTTTTTGTATACAAGTAATTTTAATAAATAGTTGAGAGAGTATTAATCTAAATAAATATTTCTATTTGCATAAAATAAATCAAAGTCGTACCTTTCTCAATTCTTAAAATAAACTCAAAATCCTCCTCAAGAGACCTTATCGGGGTCTTTCGAAACCAATCCTGAGTACAAATTAGAGCTTGTGCGGATTTTGGAGTTAAAGAAGCTCTAAAGTCATCAATAATACGCCCTCCCGTGCTAAAACAAGACTCTAAAGCCACCATAGATATGGGTATGGCAAGCAAATCCCGAGTCAATCTAGATAGAATAGGAAACCTTGGGCTATGCACTTTCCACCATTCAATGATATTAAAATCATCATGATCTTTCTCAATGCATTCATGTAGATACATATCTACCTCTGATTCATTTGTACCTCCGGTCTCAGATATTATTTGTTGAAATTTCTTTCTATGAGCTCGTATTACCCTTCTTTCATTTTCAATGTCACTTCTCGAGGAATCACTTGAGGGTGAGCTTCCCCCAGATGAGGAGTGTGATAATGACTCGAGTATAGAGGCATAGGAAGTCTCATACTCCTCGAAAGCATCATGTTTCCCATTTTCCCTCC
This sequence comes from Buddleja alternifolia, assembly GCA_019426215.1. Lineage (NCBI taxonomy): Eukaryota > Viridiplantae > Streptophyta > Magnoliopsida > Lamiales > Scrophulariaceae > Buddleja > Buddleja alternifolia. The sequence goes on from CM033390.1 coordinate 57,295,958, forward strand.
AATGGCATCCCCGTACATGTTCTTAAAAACATATTGTACGTAATTCAACTTGTGACGAAGGTCAAGAATCACAACAACATACCTAAACATGTTCATTTTGTCCATGTCCCCCCAATATTTGTCAAATTTGAACTTCATTTGTCTTGCCATATCTACCAAAGCATCATCATCACTCTCAAGCCATTCTTTTAGCAGATAATCCAGATCACTTATTTCATCTAAAAGAGTATTTGATGTCACATAGAAAGACCCTGACACTCGAACAGTAAGATCATAAAAATATTGCAACACTTTTACCAATCGTGAGACAACAACCCAGTCATCTTTTGTAGGCAAACTTACGCATAAGGTCCACCCAACAAGAAATCTGAACGGAAATCAGAATCATAGGTCTCATACCTATCAAAGGCACCCTGGAAAATCAAAGTTGTCTCTAGCATCATAAAAATAGAGTTCCATCTAGTTGGAACATCTAAAGACAACGATTTCTTGCTTTCAATTTTTTCATCAACAACAAACTCATTGAATTTCCTCAATCGAGCAGGCGATTGTTTCACATACTTCACCACCGTGCGAACACGTTCAATGGATTCATTCACATCTTTCAATCCATCCCTAACAATTAAATTAATAATATGAGTCACACATCTCATATGCAAAAACTTACCATTCAATACTGCAGTCCCCCAACTAATGATTCTTCTTCGCAAATAAGCAACGATAGTATCATTAGAAGAGGCGTTATCAACAGTAATGGTAAAAATCCTATCAATTCCCCAGTCAAGTAAACATTTTTCAATCAAAAGGTCAACTCCGTCACTTTTATGAGAAGGACATGGAATGAAATTAAGAATGTACTTACGCAATTTCCAATCCTCATCAAGAAAGTGACCAGTCAAGCACAAGTAGGTGAGCCTTTGATTTGAAGTCCATGTATCGGTGGTCAAGGAAATTCTTTGCCCAAATTTCCTAAAATAGCTCTTCAACTTATTTTTTCCTCATAATAGAGCTTAAGACAGTCTCTTGCTATAGTACTTCTAGATGGAATAAAAAACTGTGGGCATGCAACTGATATGAAGGACCTAAATCCCTCGTTTTCTACATACTTGAATGGCAACTCATCAACAATAATCATACGAATTAAGGCTCGTCTCACAGCTTCTTGATCAAATTTCCAACCAGAAGATAGATCTCTATGTTCCCCGGTTACACTTTGGAAAGAGCTTTGAATTGTATAATTGTCATTCAAATAAACATTTTCGGGATGATTTTTGCAAGCTTTCATATGACCATTCATCGTTGAAGTTCCATTTCTAGCTGTATCACAAGCATAATCCCCTTTATCACAATAATTGCACTTAGCCCTTTTCTTCCCATTTTTGTCTACATAGACGGTGAAGTGATCCCACACTTTAGACCTTTTACTCTTCTCTTTTCTCTTTGGTCTATTACTCAGCTCTTCGTCCATCACATTCGAACTAGAATGAGTCTCCATTGGCGTAGGAGATGGAGGTGTCTGAGGAGTTGAGGGTTGTTCCGATTCACTTCTTTCTTCGGATGCCATGTTTCCCTAGACTCTACATATCACAAAGAGAAAGAGTACAATATACTTAGTTTTAACTTTTAAGTTTTAACAAAATATAATCACAATAACACATTACAATTTACACATAGATGATAGATGTGCTTCAAAAGTTCAAACTTCAAACTTTAGCATAAATGATACATACATAGTAGCAAATTAGCAAGTTTGCTTTAGCCTTTAGGGATTACTGATTCGCAATAGCATATTAGCATGTTCAAATACAACTATATACAAATATATCTATAAACATAAGGATTGAAAAAAAAAAAAACTGGAGTAATATATAAGTAGAAAAAATAGAAAAAAATTGAAATTCCAAATTATACATGCCCTAACAGTAACAGGCTAAGTGGCTAACACTCTGTCTCAGTGTCTCCTAGTCCTCGACTCCTCATCATCAACATTCAACAATTTTTAAACTACATTCAGGAATTTTTATGTTTCTAAGTTCTACGCTACATACAAAATAACACATAGATGATTAGATATGCTTTTAATCACAATTTTTATCTCAAATTGTGATTATCCATTTGATTTACAAGTAACAAAATGAGGAAATGAATAATTTAAATTAAATTTCTAGCCTAGGGTTTGAGTTTGGAATTTGGATAGAATTGTAGAAGAACTCAAGAACACACCTACCAAGTCAGGGACGGTGACGACAAGCAACGACGGACGGTGACGGTGACGGCAAGCGACGGCGGACTGCGAGTTGGCGGCGAAAACGACGAGTGTGTGTGAGTGTGAGAAAAAACGAGAGAGGGGGGGTTGTCTGTCAGGCAATTGGGTGAGATGAGAAGAAGAAACAGCTGGGTTTAGATTAGGCAATTAGGAATTAGGAATTAGCCCCAAAGTTATTTCGAAATTACACATTAGCCTCCACTATAAATAAAAATTATATATTATTTGAAAATTTATTCGGTTAACCATGGCCCAAAACCGAAACCGAAACCGAAATTCTTGAAAATTAAAAACCAAAACCGAACCGAAATGGTTCGGTTCGATTCGGTTCCAACCGAAATCTTCGGTTTCGGTTCGGTTAACCAAACCGTGACCACCCCTAGCCCAACCCCCCCCCCCCCAAAAATGTTTTTTTTCTCTTAGACACACCAGAAAAATTTATACTAAATCAAGTCTAATAGTTCTAGTGTTTATCTCTCTCACAGAGTAAAATATATTCTATAAGATCTTACACACACTTGTGTAAAAGAAATAGATGCAGAACACACACTCAAACCATTGGCTCAGTTGGTAAAGACCGGTCACTTTCCCTCAGAAGTTGTGTGTTCGATTCCTTCTGCCGACGTGAGGATCATGTTGGTGGGCGATCTGTAAGTACCTCTATAAGCGACCTATAGTCTCGGTAAATGACGGGAGCCGATCCTACCTAAATATTTTTGTAACAAAAAAAAAAAAAAAACTCAAACCATTGGACTAAGTCTAACATAGAATTACCCCATATATATATATATGTCCATTCATTCATATATATATATATATATCCATTCATTCGTTTCCTTGTGTTGTTTGGGGGTGACAACAGAAGTCAAAGGCCCAACGTACAACTAGTCAGCTACCTCATATCAAACCCAGAAGAGTTAGTTATGTATATAAGATAATATATAAAACATTGCTTGCGATTTCGAAACCGAGAATATTATAGGTACGAAGACTATCAAAGTTTATCACCATTTTCTGCAACTTGATTGATTTATATATGAAGCGTATAAATGCCCAACCAACAAATTAGTCTCATTGAATAATAATAATAATAATAATAATAATAATAATCATCATCATCATCATCAAAAGGCAACTGATCAATGATTTAATAGATTTATATAATAAGTGGCAATGTTTTTATTATCACAATAATTAATGAAATTTAGAGACAACAATTCTTTTTAGTTATCATTATTGCAATTTGTGATACATGTTTAGTGACAATAAAAATATAGTGACAACAAATTATTTATCGTCACTAAATATGTTTCAGTAATTATTTATAATGACAACAATTTCCTTATTACTAATTTTCAGAAGTGGCAATTAGCTTGTATACACTTCTTGTAACATTAAACTTAAGCAATTATTTTGCGACCAAACACACAATATATATATATATATATATATTCATCAACTTTACTATCATTTGACATCTTACAAATATATTCTTTTTTGCAGTGGTTATGTGTTCAATAATGATTAAGGACAAAAAAATTGTAAAGTGACTTCAAGAAATTCGAAGCACCAACGAAACAAAGACTTCAAGAAATTTTAAATAAATGTAAATTGACAAGGAGATGTTGCCCCTCTTACATAGCACCATGCCAATTATGGCTCAAGTTTATGTCAGAATGAATTTATAATTGCTGACTTAAATTTGAGGACTTTTGTGTTTGGAGAGAAAGCTGTCTTCGTAGCACCCAAATTCAAAAAGAAAACTGTGGAAAAAGGTTAAAATTATACTCAACTTCCATGTGAATATACAATTGAAAAAATAAAAACAAACAATTAGATATATATGAAATTGTATATTCCAATCTAATTTCTGGTTTGAAAAATTATAAGTGTGTATAAGAAAATAAAATAATGTAATATTTAGATAAATGCGAACATAGTTACACAATTATTAAATAATTATCTAAAAATTATTAAAATATTAAAGAAATTTAAAAATACATATTAAAACTTATATCTTAAACTAAATTTGACATTTAAACAAATTTTCATTTTTTTCTACTCATAAAAATAAATTATATAATAAGAATGTAAAAAGAAAATTTAGAAAAAAAAAGTAGAAAAACATTCAAAATAAAATAAGATTTTTTGAAAAATTCTAAAAAATTAGAAAATTATAAGAAAAATTGAAAAAATATTAAAGTTATATCTTAAATAATTTTTAATTTTAAATAAAGTTATGTTTTAATGGCGACAAAGGATTTTCATTGACAAAAAATAAATTAAATAAAACCTTAGAAAAATTACAAAATTGCAAAAAACAAATCAGAATAAAAATCTTAAAATTAGAAAAGAAAGTCAAAACAATTTTGAAAAACAGAAACAAAAAGAAACTTTTTTAAAAATTAGAGAAATAAAAAAAATCAATTTTAATTTTTTATATAAAAGAAAAAAATAATTTAGTTTGAATTTTATACATATAACATTACAATTTTTTAATTTAAATTATTTTAAAATTTTAAAATTATCTATCAATATCTTAATTATATAAATTTATTTATGACAAACAAAAAAATTAACTTAAATAAAATATTTGAATAAAAATTTCCTAAAAATTTAAATAACTCAAACCAAAAAAAAGAAGACAAATTGAATGTATATGAGTCAAATTTTCAAATTAAAAGTCAATTTTTCCTCAACATGCAAAACTATCCAAATTGAAGGTAAATCTCCTGCCAAATGATAAAAATTCCCAAATTAAAGTTATTTTCCCGCCAAATGACATTTTCTGGCGAAATGTACTCAAATGGATAACATTTTCACTTTTTTATCCTCAAATTGCCAATGTGCCACTTGTTTGTTTGAAAAGAATGTGCACTCCTCTTTAGTGTACCAAAAATACAATTTAGCCACTTTAACTCACACTCTAATTTTTTGAGATTTAATTTGATTTGTTGAAAAAAATCCAATTGGTTAATTTAAGTTATTAAGGTTTTTAATTTCTTAAAATCTTTTCCACACACGACTTAAGTCTTAGTGGTCTTTCAATTAATTAGTCATCAAAGGAGTTTTTCAATAAAGACGATTTTTACAAACTCACGGCATAGAGCTTTAGAAAAAGAAAAAAAAATCACCATAAATATAATTGATAAATTCTTAAGTAACCAATATGAACTTGGATTGGACAGCTTTAACTCAAATTCTAATTTTATAGAATTTTGAGTTTTCTAATGGCATAAAAGCTTTTCCATACATAACTTAAGCATTCACGTAAACATGGAGGTCTTTTAATTAGATATCAAAGTAGATTTCCAATACACGTCGAATTGCATAAAGAGCACAGGTCTTCAAAAAAGTAAAACTAGTATCATAAATTATAATTGATAAATTATTACTTAACCTAGATAGTTGTTTCAAATTTGAGTTATATATGGATTATATACTCTAATCACATTGTATTTTACAAATTCAACTATTTCCCGTTTTAAACACATCCAAACATATCAGAAAGTTTCTTGATCATGATGTTGATTGCTAATTACAAAATTAAGAAGTTTTTTTATTAATATACTAATTTCACACCCTAAATACGCTACAATATTAAGTAAGTTTCTTTTTTTAGGTAAAACAGTAGATTATATTAAACCACTAAATCAGTAACAAGAGTATCTAAAATGAAAGGCGGGAGTCCAAGAACACCTTCTTGGTCCTCCGAAGCCAAACGCGCCAAGGAATGCGCCACAGAATTACCATTTCTCTTTACAAACGAAAAAAGACAAAAATGAAACCTTAAAGCAAAAGACCTAATGTCATCTAAAATCGGGCCAAACATATCTAAGGAAGGAACTGGACTTTGAAGAGCTCTAATAACTGACAAACAATCTCCCTCCAACACTACATCAGTCCACCCCCGTCGACCAGCAAGATCCATTGCCTCCCGAGCAGCAAGGACCTCCGCATGTTCCGGCGAAGACAACAACTCGAACCTCCTTTTGCACCAGCCCACACACTCTCCCGAGCTATTTCTAGCTATAACTCCCACCCCCAACGCTCCATCCGCTTGAAAAACTGCCCCATCAAAATTGATTTTAATTGAACCCGGCACAGGTGCCATCCAACAGTCATGAAGAGGATTTGAAAAAGCTAGTTTGTCCACTTCAGAAGCTGTTCGGAACACGCGCAGAAATGTTGAGGCTTGTTGCAAGAGAACTTCCGGTTGTATCGTTTGACGTTCCACCAAAGTTTTGTTTCGATTGTACCACATGAACCAACAAATAACGAGAGCAAGCTCAAACTCCTTATGCTCCAGATCCATTGCCAGGCTACGGAACCAAAGCTCAATAGCAGGGTGTTCGGCTGAGATAATACGCTAAGGTAGGTTAGTGATACACCAAGTAACCCTTGTGAATGGACAAAGAAAGAGACAATGATAGAGAGATTCGCCCCCACCTTTGCAAACAGGACAAGTACCCTCTATCTCCATTTTTTTATTAATTAGTTCAATCCCCATTGGTAAAGCTCGACAACATGCTCTCCATGCAAATATCTTGACCTTCGGTGGAACGTGAGCTCTCCAAATGAAGTTCTAATTGGATGATGGCTGCGATGGTCCATTTAAAGAAGTTGAAATCGACGATCTACTCAAATCCCTAACCTCTCTCGCCAAATGGTAAGCACTCCTAACCGAGAAGAATCCCCTTTTGAATAGTGCCAAACAATTCGGTCCCTTTTTGAAGCATTGCCTAGTGGAATCGATAAGATTAGAGAAGCTTTCGGAGCACTAAAAATTTCACGGACAAGGGCCACATCCCACCATCCATTCTTCCCTACTCGGAGATTGTCCACCGTCGCATCTTCATCAAGCAAAACAGACCGAGAAACAACACCGAATCCATGGTTTCGTGGGAGCCACGGATCCCTCCAAATATGAACCTCCCGTCCCGATCCAATCCGCCATCTACAACCCTTTTTTAGCAAATCCCGAGATCCCAAAATACTTTTCCAAGTAAGCGAGGGCTTTGACCCAAGACCCGTCTCCCAAAACGATGAATTAGGGAAGTAGCGAGCCTTATAAATACGACTTAGAAGACACTCCGGATTTTGTAGAAGTCGCCACCCTTGCTTAGCTAGCATAGCTTGATTAAAAGATTTTAACTCCCTGGACCCTAACCCTCCTTTATCTTTGCTCCAACACAGCTTATCCCAAGCTACCCAATGGATCTTATATGACTCTCTATTATTCCACCAAAAGTTCGCCATACCCGACTCGATTTCCCTCAAAAGACCATCCGAAATTTGGAAATAACTCATCGCGTAAGTAGGGATAGATTGAATTACCGCCTTGAGAAGAACCTTCTTCCCCGCTTGTGAGAGAAACCGAGCATTCCACCCTTGAAAACGTTGATAAACCCTTTCTCTAATGGAATCAAAAACCTCCTTCTTTGATCTTCCCACTACCGCCGGTAAGCCCAAGTATTTATCATGTTTTTCCACCACTTGCACTCCTAACATCCTTGCCAAAGGCTCCCGAATATCCACAGGAGTGTTCTTACTAAAAACCATAGAAGATTTCTCAAAGTTGATTTTTTGCCCCGACACCTTCTCATACGTCCTCAACACTTTTTTTATACTCTCAAAAGCCGAATCCTGGGCTTGCATAAAAATAAGCGTATCGTCAGCAAAAAGGAGATGCGACACTCGAGGAGCCTTTCTCACTACCGCCATTCCCTCAATCTTCCCCCGTCTCTCCGCCTCCTGTATTAAGCAACTGAAGACCTCTGCAACAAAAAGTAACAAATATGGTGACAACGGGTCCCTCTGACGGAGTCCCCGTTGTAGATGCAAAAAACCAAATTGAGAACCGTTAAGCATAAATGAGAACAAAACTGAAGAAATGCACATCATGATCAAATTAATAAAAACCCTATCGAAGCCCAACCTAGCTAGTACTTTCTCAAGGAAGTTCCACTCAACCCGGTCATAGGCTTTGCTCATGTCGAGTTTGAGAGCTACATGACCATCTTTACCCCAAGTTTTGTTCTTTAGAAAATGATTCACTTCATAAGCCACTAAGATATTTTCAGAGATAAGGTGACCAGGAATAAAAGCTGATTGAGTTTCGGATATGATAGACTGAAGGAAAGGTTTAATTCGATTCGAAATACATTTAGAGACAAGCTTATATATGACATTGCAAAGGCTAATCGGGCGAAGCTGGGTCATGGAGTCGGGGGTATTACACTTTGGAATTAAAACAACATGTGTGAAGTTCATTTTAGGCATAAGATCGTGATTATTGAGCATATGTAACACACAACGAGTAACATCACCCCCAATGATATGCCAAAATTTTTGGAAAAAGATAGGAGACATACCATCGGGGCCCAGGGATTTATAAGGATGCATTTGGCTAAGGAAAAATGATACCTCGTTCGCCACATAGGGGGGACAAAGCTGTCGGTTCATATCATCAGTAAGCCGGGGGCGCACACTTTCCAAGACCGAATCAAGCTCCTCAATCGTTGGTCGAGTGGAAGAAAAGATATCCCAAAAAGACTCGACTATTATCCCTTGAATTTCTTGTTCGATATCCCTTAACACCCCGTTCGAATCCTTTAACTCTGTAATTGTATTACGCCTTCTCCCCTCCAAAGCTTGACTATGGAAGAATTGAGTATTTCTATCCCCGTCCCTCATCTAAAGCACACGGCTCCTCTGATGCCACGCTGCCTCTTCCCTACCCCGAATCTCCTCCAACTCGACTCTAGCTCTTTCCACTCGCTCTTTTGTACTCACACAAAACTCCATCGATTGCGCTTTAGTAATAAGATTTTCAAGTTCCTCAATTTTCTGCTTCCTTTGACCCGTGGTTTCATCGTTCCACTTCAAAAATCCCACCCTACAGTTTTAAAATGTTCGCCCAAACACTCTCAATAGCCCTTTCATCTGTTCCCTCAAGCCATGAGTCCCGGACTACTTACTCACATTTATCGGATTTTAACCACCAAGCTTCAAACCGGGTTGGCCTTCTTTTTTTCCTTGGAAATGACCGCTGGACAGTTTCTAATTCAATTAAGAGAGGGGAGTGATCCGAATAAGCCGATTCAAGATGAGACACTCTAGTATTCGGGAAAGCTAGATTCCACGCCGAATCCCCGCAAGCTCTATCAATTCTCTCTTTAACCGTATGAAGAAATTCGCGATAATTACTCCAAGTGTATTTGTATCCCAAGAAGCCCAAGTCATGAAGATCACAAAGGAGCAACGTATCCCAACAATTCCGAATTTGCCAATTTGCCTTTGGAGGGCCACCCTTCTTTTTCCGATTGACTCAAAATCTCATTATAATCTCCCGCTAGTATCCAAGCTCCCTCTCCATGCTTCTCAAGATTCCTAAATAGATCCTACGTAAACTTTCTTTTTGCCATATCTGGTTCCCCGTAAAACCTAATAAACCGCCAACCCCTAGTATCCGGGCCCAAAAAAACTTGAACATCGATATGGTTTTTTGAAAAGGAGTGAAGTAAACCATCAATATTTTTATCCCATAAAAGGCCAAGACCACCTCCTTTACCCGACAGTTCGACACAAACACCAAACATATTTGTTAACAATTTAAAACGCTCAAACTTTGATTTTTTGCATTTTGTCTCCGATAAGAAGACGATTGAGGGTTTATGAAAGCGAATGAAATCCGTTTTTTGTCAAACTGCCCACGGGTGCCCCAACCCGTAATAGATCCACACAAGGCAACTCATTGAGGCCGGCGGCGCAACCCTCGCTGAAGAAGAAGAAAGTTTTTTCGCCACTTGGTCCTCATTTTCACCACTAGGTTCCAAAATTTCCCCGATTCTTCTTTTAGACGCTGATTTTAAACGCTTACGCAGGACCCGGGTACCATGTTTTAAAGATGAACTTGCTGAAAGAGTCAGTTTAAGGGGGGAAGAAATTTGGACAGGAATATTAATTAGAATCGGACTAGCTGCTGATTGGGAAACATGATAACTTGGACCGTGAGCTTGGAAATTAGTAGTTGGACTATGCGTAGGAGTCAATTGAGCAATCAAATTTCTGATTGAGGTTTGGATAGGATTTTGTTTAGATGGATGGCTAGACACACTACTAGCCCCAAATTTGAAAACATTTTCAACTGACGTTCCTTCTCCACTAGTCACAACCACAAAAGATTCAGCACTCAAAACATTTGGCTTTCTAGAAATGCTAGATGCAGCTTGAAGGTCATGGATAAAAAAATATTTGTTTTGAGACACAACAAGCTGATTATCAAAAATTATCCTTTTTTCCAAAAACTGAAAATGATTAAGATTATCTAAGTTTTCAAAACGATTTACATTTTCAAATCCCGGTGGGACACTAGGGGTTGGCAAGCAACTCCGTTGGCTCATCGATAAAATCCTCTCCCCTTTATCCCTATTCAGCATCTTTTCCCAATTTCCTTCCAACGATCCCCTTCTTGATGGACTCGACATCCTTCCACTCTATCGATAGATCTCCGAATGGTTGGAGCTCGTAAAAACATTCCAAATGGTAAGGTTTCCGGTTCCTCAAAGATCTCTTTGTACCGCAATTCACAAAAACCCTCGGAGTGCCCTATAATCCCACAAAGAAAACAAAACAAAGGTAGACGTTCATACGTAACCCAAACGCTGAACAAATCTCCCGATGGACTTCTAAGCTTGATGACTCGTTGGAGAGGTTTAGTAATATTTATACACACTCTTATCTGCAATATAGCACCCCAAGTCCGTCTTTCTTTCGGCAAATCAACTTCTATGAATATTCCAAGCTTGTTACCCAAAAATTTAGCCATGTCTCTATTAAACAAATTTATAGGAAGATCAAGAATCTGAATATGAAACTCAACCCAATCCAGCGAGACCTCCATCGGGTTATCAAGTTCATGCATTTTACTCATCACGACTAACTGATTGTCAAAGTTCCAAGGACATTGTTCCCGCACCCTATCCTGATCTCTAGCATGATCAAAGACCACCACAAATCGGTCTTCTTCCAATTTTCGAAACTCCACTTTTTTGACCGAGTTGAAAGCAGCCGTCAAAGTTCCCACCATAGCTTTGTAGTTAACCCGGCGTTTTGTTGCTACCCGTCCCATCAACAAATGCCCTTTCATTTTTGACCCCTGTTGCCAAATTTGTTGAGGGATTTCAGATTCAATCTCCTCCCTAGCTGAAAGAGATAATGGCATTTCCATTTGAGAAATCTCAGTTTCCATGGCCCAACACGTGAGTGAGAACCAAGCTTTGAGAAGTGCGTCCGGTCAGACGTGATATGAACCTCCAGCTACCTCACCCCCCTGTGGACAAAAGAGCACGTTACACCAAAGAAAGCAAACACACAAAACAGGAAAGGAAAGAAAAAGAGACACCAAAGCTAAAAAAGGAAACCCAAAAGCAAAGAAGACAAAAAGAAATCAGAAACGCAGGAGTATCTTTGAATAAAGCTGAAAATTGGCTAAACCCAGCTGTGGAATCATTCTCCTCCAATCAAAACCCAGAGATGGCTGCAACATCAACTTTCACAAGAAAAACCCGGATCGGATCTCGATGAAAACCTTCCGAGAAGCACATTTCACCCTCCAACTAAGCTAACACTCGTGTATAGTCACTCTCCCAGCCCCCTATGTGCAATTGGATCTTCAGTATCGAGCTCTATGCGGCGAAAATCAAGAAAAACCCTAGTAGCCGAGCAAAACACTAGCTAGCAGACTAAACCCTCATGCAGAGAGAGAAAAAAGACTCTCACGTGGAGAAGAAAAACTTCTGATAATATTAAGTAAGTTTCAAGGATTGAAAGACGCAAGTATAATTATAGGTGTATAAATCTCTCCTTCTATCGCTTTATATATTTCTTCTCATAGTATTAGTTTGTTATAATTCCAGAAAATATGTACCTCTATCTTAATTTTTTGAACATTAAAGAATTAATCTATATCTTGATTGTTCAACTTTCTTATAAGTAGTTCGAAAGCGTTGTTTTATTAGATGCTATTATTTCATTTTACATATTAGATTTTCACCAAGATTTGATGTTTATTTAATCACTTTCATATTCTTTCGTGTAAGTTATAGTTAATTGAATTTCTCATTTGTTCTTGCTACTTCTCTTGTATTTATTTGTTGTTTACATATTGATTACAAGTTTACAATCACTAAGTTGATTTGTTGACATTTTCATATTATTAAATATTTGGATGGATGTATAGTACTTCACATATACCTATTGGATAAAATATTGGGATTGGTACAACCCCCGGGGACACCGGCGCAGCGGAAAACATTTATTTAAAAAAAAATAAAGCGGTATCCCCGAAATTAGGGCTAAGTCGACATGATACCATCGGATTCAAAACTATCCTAGGAGAAAGTTTACTCGTGTTTACCTCTTGTAGACCTTAAAGCAGCAACGTCTTTTTAAACTACTCCCTGCTACAGTCTTCGAATTTGGATTTGTCCTAACGCCCCAAGTGTTGCGCCTCTGAGATGTATCCACACCATAGCTCGTACCCTCAATTATCTCCACCAGTGCTAACAAGGAGAATATCGAATCTTGGCTTTTTTTTTAGGAAAAAGGGTTTGAAATTATTTTAGTGTTCTTCGCACTCACCACATGAGTTTGAAGAAATAGTATGAAAGAAAAATTGGGAAAGAATAATAGAAAAATGACTTGTATTATTTTTATCAAAATCCTTCACCCAGCCTTTTTAAAAGAGGTGGAACACATTATGGACCTGATTGGATGGACGTCTATTTCCAATTTCTCATTTTTTATAGATAAAATAAGAAAAATTCTTTTAAAGGAAATAGAGATATGAAAGAGGAAGTGTGTTTGGATGAATTTTTTTGATAGAAAAAAGTGTAATAATTAAGTGTGATGTGATATGTTTTTTTTGTAAGAAAAAAAAAATTTGTGGGAAATTGGTATAGATGAGTTTTGTTTTTGTAAGAATATTTAACATATTTAAGCTAAACTCATCGATTAAGGCATTAAAAATATGCAAAGTGGATATTATTTTGTAGCTTACATCATTTCAAATAAAGATATGTGATTATTTTGATGATTATATCAAGATATTGACGGATAAAGTACTTTTAATTATTGGTTGAATTGTCTAATCATAAATAGTAAAAATTCTGACTTTCTTAGAAAAATTTGAGAGAAATGCCAAGTAATCCATTTTTCAAAGAAATTTGAGATTTTTTTCTCAGAAATTGTGTGTAGTATTTCTTTGGAATATTTTTGGGAGATGTCAAACAAATGAATTTTTGATGAAAAAAATCTCCGAGAAATCGAGAAATGAGAAACAACATTTCATCCAATCAAGGCCATATATATAGAGTCCACCTAGGGTAAAAGCCCTACACACACGTCTATCTCTCCCTAAAAAATAGGGAGAGACGTGTATGTGTACATACATATATATATATATATATATATATATATATATATCTTCATTTTTCTTTTATTCTCTCTCCTTAAATAGTTGGACTCTTTCCAACTAACTAGACATTACCATATCTCTTAATATCCTTACATATATCAAATAGATCATTCCTTGTTAATTAGTTACCTTAACCAATTAAAGATCCAACTAAATATATTTATAGGATATTAATTAATATATATATATAAATATTTACAAACTTGGTGAGCAAGATAAATCTTTCAACCAAATCCACACATACACATATACACGCCACACGTGCAAATATGTATATATATATATATATATATATATATTATTTTATTTTCTTTCTCTTTATTAATTAATTAGTCCTTCCCAATTTAATATTTTACTATTAAATTATAGGACCATTAATTAATCCCATTAAATTAGCTCCTTTTCCTTGATTAATTAAATTCAATTAATTAATCCCTCCATTAATTCACAATGAATTAACTAGCCAATAAGTACTACACTAAGTTATGTGTGTGACCCCTCAGGCTCGTTGACAAGCTAGCAATAAGTCCCTTCAGGCTCGTTGACAAGCTAGCAATAAGTCCCCTCAGGCTAGATTAATTAATCTAAATAATTAACTATACCTTGGATTAATTTCACCAAATTAATCCAAGACAACTATTGGTCATGGTTCGATGTCTAGCAACGTTGCCACAACTTCCTAGATGTCGATGATGAAAAGCAAACCTATCCGAGTTGCGATCGTTATGTGAGTAGAATCCCTTCATCAGTTTCCCATCTACGGTCTAAGGTATGGCGACGGTCAAACCCTAATAACCTTAGAAACTATGACTGCATTGTGATATCTAATGATCCAGTCTTCTAATCTGGGATAACCAATCCCTCTCAGAAGATAATCGCTTTGATCAAAGGCTTTCAACGATCATTTAGATTCTCGCAACAGCATAGAAAATACAGGATACTCGTGACCCTGGATGAATCCATCTCCGACTGCCATTTGTTCCGCTGCACTATCAGACTATACCCAACATACACGTCGTATGAATCTCCTAGAGTGCACATGCATATCAAAGCATAGTGGATAGTACCCTTTCCAAATGACATCTTAGGTCTAAGGATTAATCTCACACTACGAAACCGAAGGACTTGATAGTGTTAGGTGCCCGGATAGCCAATTGTTTTGGGATCTGCCATCTTAAATGTAAAACACTATGACAGTCTTGTTTTAAATATATTGAATATTTCTTTATGATATGCTTCTTTATTGTTATAACTAGAGTTAATATAGATAAAGATCTCATGGATTACATATAATTAGGGGAGCAGTCGGGATACATATGGAATGCTCTCAAAGATAGTAATCCTAAATATTGTTCCAAGTCATAGAGGTTGTGAGATGTGGGATATCACTGACCTTGTCAAGACTTGTTCATGCATGTAACTCTTCCAAGAGGTCAACGCGTTCCATTGTCAATGGCTTGTATGGCAATATATGTATGAAGATTCATACTGGATTATGGAATTGAACTGCCCCGCTGAAGGACTCTTATTTGGTGTTGTCGAACATGAAGTCCTTGGGTTTCGTAGTGTGAGATTAATCCTTAGACCTAAGATGTCATTTGGAAAGGGCACTACCCACTCTGCTTTGATATGCACGTGCACTCCAGGAGAGTCATACGGCATGTATGTTGGGTATAGTCTTGTAGTGCAGCAGAACAAATGACAGTCGAAGAGGGATTCATCCAGGGTCACGAGTACCCGGTATTTCCTATGCTGTTGCGAGAATCTAAATGATCGTTAAAAACCTTTGATCAAAGCGATTGTCTTCTGAGAGGGGTTGGTGATCTCGGATTAGAAAATTGGATCATTAGATGTCACAACACAGTCATAGTTTGAAAGGTTATTAGGGTTCGACCGTCGCCATACCCTAGACCATAGATAGGAAAATGATGAAGGAATTCTACTCACATGACAATCGTAAACTCTGATAGGTTTTTGCTTTTCATCGTTGACATCTAGAAAGTCGTGGCGACGTTGCTAGATATCGAACCATGACCAATAGGTGCCTTGGATTAATTTGGTGAAATTAATTCAAGGACTAGTTAGTTATTTAGAATAATTAATCTAGCCTACGAGGACTTATTGCTAGCTTGACAACGAGCCTGAGGGGTCACACACATAATTTAGTGTAGAACCTATTGGCTAATTAATTCTTTGTGAATTAATGATGGGATTAATTAAATGGATTAAATAAATCAAGGAAAAGAGTTAATTTAACTAGTTAATTAATGGTTCTATAATTTAATATTAGAATATTAAATTGGGAAGAACTAATTAATTAATAAGCAGAAAGAAAGTAAAATAATATATATATATATATATACACATGTGCACATGTGACATGTGTTTTTGTGTATGTGGATTTGGTGAAAAGATTTATCTTGCTCCCCAAGTTTGTAACATATATATATTAATTAATATTCTATAATTATATTTGGCAGAATCTTTAATTAGTTAAAGTAACTAATTAATTGATATGGTAGAATTCCATTTGATATATGTTAGGATATTATTAGATATGGTAATATCTAGTTAGTTGGAAAGAGTCCAACTAATCAAAGAGAGAGAATAAAAGAAACAGGAATATATATATATATATAAGACACGCCTCTCCCTACTTTTTTAGGGGAGAGAGGCGTGTATGTATGTAGGGTTTCAACCCTAGGTGGACTCTCTCTCTCTCTCTCTCTCTATATATATATATATATATATATATATGAATATATATATGGGTTTCAATCCTAGGTGGACTCTATATATATATGTATATATATATATATGCATATATATATGTATGTGTGTGTGTGTGTTCCACCTCTTTTAAAAAGTAATGAAAAAAGTGGTTTTGTTTTTGGATTGAAAAAAAAAATAAGTTTTCAATATAAGGTTTTTTGAAAAATACTTTTTCTATTATTCTCTTCCAAATTTTCTTTCATATTATTTATTCAAACTTATGTGTTGAGTGCGAAGAACACTTAAATAATTTCAAACATTTTTTCCTAAAAAGCCAAGATTCGATATTCTCCTTGCTAGCACTAGTGGAGATAATTGAAGGTACGAGCTAGGATGTGGATACATCTCAGAGGCACAATGCTTGGGGCGCTAGGGCAAATCAATTCAAAAACTGTAACAGGGAATATCTTAAAAAGACGTTGCTATTTTAAGATCTACAAGGGGTAAACACGAGTAAACTTTTTCCTAGGATAGTTTTGAATCTGATGGTACCATGTCGACCTAGCCCTGATTTCGGGAATTCCATTTTAATTTTTAAATTATATGTTTTTCGCTGCGCTGGTATCCCCGGGGGTCGTACCGATCCCAACAGTGGTATCGGAGCCAAGGTTTAGACATGGCTCGGATTTTTTTCATGTTTATATGCTTTAAAATTAGTTTTATTGCATATTGGAATTGGTTGGATTTTATATTTAATTTTTGGATCCGTTGATTTGATGTTAATCTGAAAATCGAAGGGCTGTATTTTTATGGTTTAAATAATAAAATAAAAAAAAGGGTGTCGCCGTTGCGGCAGCGCTATCGGAACAGCGCCACCGCGCGACGGCGATGGCTGTTTGCGACGCGTGCGCATGCAGCATGACCAGACGCACGTCGCGGATCCCGTTGCTTCGGCAGCGCTGTCACGCGCGACGGCACTTGGGGCAAATAGTTTGGGCCGCCCCGTGTTTTGACTTAGGGATCGAAATGTAATTTCCCCAATTTCCAAATGTTTTTCGTAATAATTGAGTTTTAGGCTTTAGGTCGTTTTTTGCAATTAAATTAAAAGCGCAACCCTAATTTGTGATTTTGTAAAGCTGAGTTTTTTAATCTTAAATTTTTAAGTTCGTTCTAAAATTGGGTTTTCAAAATTGGAAAGATTTTATTTAATTTTTGAGAATTGAAATAAGATGAAATTTTATTAATATTCAGAATTAAATAAAATTGGTTTTTTGGAAAATCTTTTTAGATTAAATGGAAAAGTATGACTTTTTCGTGTGAAGTTTCTAAAATTGATTTTTAGAAATTAGAGTCTTTGGATCCATTAATTAATTAGATCGTCCTTAATTAAAGACTGTGAATATTAATTCATATTTGCATGATAGCATGTTTATGTGATTATGTGGTGATCCGGGTCGAGTTATAGACTAGTCGGTATTTTGATTTGAGGCCTGCGTGCCATGTTTTTCCTTTTATTGTAAATGAGAGGGAAATGTTTCTTTAAATGTAATTTTTTGAAGACGAAGATAGAGACGTTCAAGCTTATGGAGTTTTGAAGACCTTAGTGTAGGGTCCAGGTCATTAGATTAGATTGGTCAACACCTTGATGGCTCGGGGTGTTTAGGTATTGGCTTGACTAAGATCACATTTACCGCTTTATGTATGATTGCTTATTTTCTTATGTTGTGTATATTGTGCATGTATGCATACTCACCTAAGAAAGATAAGTAATTGAAAAGTGTGAGACCTTGTTTTTGAAATAACCCCTTTATTCATATTAAGTCCTTAAATGGATAAATCGGGGGCCCGGAAGCTCTTTGATTAGGTCCAGTACCTTCTATCATTAGATGTGAGAGGAAATAGCGCGGTTTGTCATCATTGTCTCACGAGTCGTGGAATGGTGGCTAGTTAAGTGTACTAAACTCACAACTAGGCCTTCTACTATGACAGCCAGTCATACTAGAAGTGCACACGGGTCTCAGTTTCGCTAAGGAGTCATCCATGAGTCGTGGGACCACCTGGTTACTGTTATTGCATGAAAATTTGATGGGTCGGACTTAAATACAAATTAGTGTACGGTTGCATCGTGTTCTAGGGACGTATATGAAATGTGAGGCAAACATCTCGAGAACCACCTGGATGTGGATGGGGCCATCGTGCCTGTTCAATGTTACCGCCCATTATCTCACGAGTCGTGGAATGAGGTTGGGACATTTGACGCTCCAGCCCACTGGACATTTTTAAATTTCCCATCTTCTGTCAATTGGGGTAATGGATTTCGTAAAGTTAGTGGGAAAACACATGTATATTTAAAAATCCTTAATTGCATGTGAATATATGTTAGAACTAAATGCTAATGATCGTATTTCATTTTATCGCATTTTACATAGTAATATCATGGATATTGTTTATACTAGTTTGAAAGTCTTGGAAAGAAACAAGTTTAATGGCTTGAACTATGCCCTCTGGTGTAAATTTTTGGATATCTAGTTCAAGGGTGAGAAACTTGATTATATAATCAAAGGGGAAATCCCACCTAAACCCAAACCTGCAACTCGTGCACATACTTTGGAGTACTTGACAAAGCAGATTGATGACGAGGCTTAAGTTCGACATTTCATATTATCTATGATGTTGGAGGATCTGATTAAGATATATGGAAATGTCAAACTGACCAAGAACATCATCAAAGATATTGAGGAGACGTTTTAAAAGACAAATGCCAAATGATGATTGTCTTCACTGCCATGGGATGGAATACTTAAGCAAGGATTGTCCTGCTGCCTTCAAAAGCCACAAAGAAGGTGTGTTTATTGTTGAGGTTAATTTGTCAATTAACCATGCTTCTTGGATGTTTGACACCGGCTATGGTACTCACCTTTGCAATGACTTGCAGGTGCTATCTAGAAGCAGAGAGCTAGATGATGGGGATACGGTCCTGAGAACAGCTAATGGAGTGTCTGTCGCTACGAAGGCTGTTGGAAACGTCGTTTTAGTTCTTGAGGATAGTAGTAGGTTTACTTTAAAGGATGTTTATTATGTTCTCGAATTGATTAATCGGATTGATTAAGAACCTAATTTCTGTTTCTGGTTTGGACAAATAAGGTTTTTCTTTTAATATATAAATAATGGTTTTTGTTCAATGTTTTTGGGTTCTAAATTAATCATGAGAGCATGCATGTATAACAACCTTTGCGTTTACCCGTATACTAATTCTCTTGCAATTTAACCAATAAACACGGGAAAGCGTAAATCTAATGATCTACCTAATGCACAAATTTGGCATGCTGGACTTGGTCATGTATCTAAGGATAGACTCACAAGTTGTCAAGTTTCCTCAAGCTTGATAAAGAAGAGGAACTACCGACTTGTGAATCTTGGCTCAAAGGTAAAATGACCAAGTCACCATTTGGAGGCCAAATGGAACGTTCCAAGGATTTGCTTGAGTTAATTCACACAGATGTGTCTGGACCACTCAGTGTCAATGCATTAGGGAACTTTTCTTACTTCATAACCTTTACCGACAATTATTCTAGGTATGGTTATTTGTATCTTCTTAGATGCAAATCTGAGGCCTTTGATAAGTTCAAAGAATTTAAGAATGAAGTGGAAAATCAAATTGGTAAAAGTATTAACAGTCTTTGATCTGATCGAGGAGGAGAATACTTGTCTGGTGAGTTCTTAGATTATTTGAAAGATAATGGGATTCTCTCTCAATGGACGCCACCTGGAATGCCACAATAAATGGTGTATCTGAGCGGAGAAACCGCACATTGATGGACATGGTTCGGTCAATGATGTTGTCCACAGATTTACCTTTGTTCTTCTGGGGCTATGCCCTGGAAATAGCGGCTTATCTATTGAACAGATTATCGTAAAAAATTGTTCCTGAAGTGTCATATGAGATGTGGCAAGGCAAGCCACCCTCATACAAGTACCTGAGAGTGTGGGGATATGCTGCTCATGCTAAGCAGCTAGTGGGAGATAAGTTAGATTCGAGATCTATCTTATGTAGGCTTGTGGGTTACCCTAAGGAGACCTATGAATATTACTTTTATCACACCTTGGAACAAAAGGTAATTGTTTCAAGAAATGCTGTGTTTTTAGAGAAGCAACTCTTCAATGGGAGCATAGATAGAGTGATAGAACTTGAGGAAACTCAAGAGACACAAACACCACTGGCAGTGAATGAAGAGCAAAATGAACCACAAACTGTAAGTACACAAATTCCACCTCCAAGGAGATCTAAAAGGATCCCAAGATAGCCTGAGAGGTACTGTGGCCTTTTGCTGAAAAGTAAGAAGAAGAACCTCGTATTGGATGAAGATCTAACGTCTTATGGCGAGGCAATGTCTGACAAGGATTCGGGAAAATGGTCTGAAGCCATGTAATCTGAAATTGAATCCATGTACTCCAACAAGGTCTGGACCTTGGTAGACCCACCACCTGGCATTAAGGCCATTGGTTGTAAGTGGGTATATAAACGTAAATTAGGAGTAAATGGAGAGGTTACCACCTTTAAGGCTCACTTAATGGCGAAGGGTTATACTCAAAGGCAAAGAATTGACTATGAGGAAACTTTTTTGCCAGTCGCGATGACCAAGTCAATTAGGATTTTATTGGCCATATCTGCCTATCTCGATTATGAGATTTGGTAGACGGATGTTGTCAATTATAGATTTTGTCAATTATAAATTTTCTTTATGTTCTTGTTGTTATAATGTAATTCTCCTTGAGTATATGATTGATGATTACCTAATATATATAGATTACAAGAGAAGAATAAATAAGGAAATAACTAATAACATACCTAAACTAATATGACTCCTAATACTATGAAATAACAAAATAGGAATACTAATACATATCGGTTTAACACTCCCCCGCAGTCGAAACGGGAGGATCACGAACGTTGAGACTGGAACGAAACTCAGAGAATAGTGATGATGGTAAACCCTTGGTGAAAATATCAGCAAATTGGCGAGAGGACGGAACATGCAGCACACGAACATCACCAAAAGCAACCTTTTCTCGGACAAAATGTAAATCTAATTCTACATGCTTGTTGCGTTGATGCTGTACTGGGTTAGAACAGAGATAAACAGAGCTTATGTTGTCACAAAAAACAAGGGTGGCGGTACGAAGAGGACAGTGAAGTTCGAGAAGGAGATTTCGAATCCAAGATGCTTCAGCAACCGCATTGGCAACACCACGGTATTCAGCTTCAGCGCTTGAACGAGAAACTACATGTTGACGTTTAGAGGACCAAGAAATAAGATTATCTCCTAAGAAGACACAATAACCGGAAGTAGAACGACGTGTATCGGGACACCCAGCCCAGTCAGCATCGGAATAGGCAATGAGCTGAGAAGAGGATGAGGGACGAATGGAAAGACCATGAGAAACCGTGCCTTGAACATACCGAAGAACGCGTTTAAGAGCAGTCATGTGATGATCCTGCGGGAGCATAAAGAGACAAAGTTGTTGAACAGCGAAGGATAAATCAGGACGAGTGAAGGTGAGATATTGGAGAGCACCAGCGAGACTACGATAGAGAGTTGGATCAGAAAAAGGAGGAGAAGAAGAGGAAGAAAGCTTAGCTTGAGCATCAGCCGGAGCGGAGACAGATTTGCAGTTAGTCATGGTGGCACGAGTAAGGATTTCCAAGGCAAATTTTTCTTGAGAGAGAAAGAGACCAGAAGACGTGTGAGAGACAGAGATACCAAGGAAATAGTGAAGAGGTCCTAAATCGGTCATAGCAAACTCAGAAGAGAGAAGAGAGGTAAGTTTAGATAAGAGGGAAGAGGAGGAGGCAGTCAGCATAATATCATCAACGTAAAGAAGAAGAAAAGCAGTAGAGGCACCCTGACGAAAAATAAAAAGAGAAGCATCTGATTTACTACTGACGAAGCCAAGAGAAGATAAGTAAGTAGCAAAGCGATGATGCCAGGCACGAGGAGCCTGTTTGAGGCCATAAAGAACCTTTTTAAGAAGACAGACATGATCAGGATAGGAAGAATTGGTGTAGCCCGGGGGTTGTTTCATGTAAACAGTTTCAGAGAGGTGACCATGTAGAAAAGCATTTTTGACATCAAGTTGATGTAAGGGCCAAGAGAGCGAGACGACAATACTAAGAACAGTGCGAATAGTGGCAGGTTTGACAACGGGGTTAAAAGTATCATCATAGTCAATTCCCGATTGTTGAGTAAAGCCTTGAGCTACCAGACGAGCTTTGTAGCGCTCAAGAGTGCCATCAGAACGATATTTATGACGAAAAATCCATTTTAAGCCGACAAGATTGACATCAGGAGGGCACGGAACTAGATCCCAGGTGCCATTAGAATCAAGTGCAGAAAGCTCTTCGTCCATGGCAAGTTTCCAATTTGAATCACGTAGAGCTTGGGAGTAAGAGCGAGGAAGAGGGGAAATGGAAGAGTCGATAGAGAGATTAAAAAGGGAACGAGGTTTGGTGATGCCGGATTTTGAGCGAGTGACCATTGAGTGAGTAGGAAGGGAAACCGAAGAAGAAGATGGGAGGAGTGGTTCGGCGGATGACGTGGCATTCGTAGTGGCAGGTGAAGGGGCAGATGTCGTGGAGGGAGAGGTTGAGGGTAAAGATGACGTGACGAATGAAGCTGGTGGAAAACCCGGAGGGGGCCCGCTGACGTGTCGCGCAGGCGTAGGAGGAATAACGGAGGCGATGCGATGGAGAAGAGGGGAAGGATCATCATCGGGAGAAAGAAAGGAATAGGAGTCAGTAGAGGGAGGTTGAGAGAAAGAAGAATAAGGAAAAACGGATTCATCAAAGATGACATGACGAGATATGATTATTTTATTTGTGTGAAGGTCAAGACACCGAAAACATTTATGATTTGAAGGATAGCCGAGAAAAAGGCAAGCCGAAGAGCGAGGAGCTAGTTTATGAGGAGATGTAGAGGAGAGATTGGGATAGCAGAGACAGCCGAAAACACGGAGATGGGCATACAAGGGAAAAGAGCCATAAAGAATTTCAAAGGGAGTTTTGTAAGAGAGAGTAGTAGTAGGAAGAATGTTGAGAAGATGAACAGCCATGTTCAGAGCTTCGACCCAGAAGGATGGAGGAAGAGTGGCTTGAAAGAGAAGGGTGTGTATGATATTATTGACAGTTTGAATGGTTCGTTCTGCTTTACCATTTTGTTGAGAAGTGTGAGGGCAAGGAAAACGAAATTGAATGCCATTAGTTTGAAAGAAATTGTGAAATAAGTTATTGTCAAATTCACCACCATGATCACATTGAAAGGATTTGATTTTAATTTTAAATTGAGTGTTAACAAAAGTATAAAAATTAATAAAAACCTTATATGCATCACATTTATGTAGTAAAGGAAAAACCCAGAGAAAATGGGAGAAATCATCTAAAAATAAAATATAGTACTTGAAATCATTAAAACTAGAAATGGGAGATGTCCAAAGATCAGAGTGTACTAAATCAAATAAACCAGAACTAGTAGACGAAGAATGAGAAAAAGGTAAACGTTTGTGTTTGCCAAGTTGACAGGCATGGCATAAGGATTTAGAAAACGTATCATTACATTGAATAAATTTCCTACTGTTAAGAAAAGCAAAAACAGAGAAATCGGGATGACAACGCCGACGATGCCAAGTGGTGGATGAGGAAACGGCGGAAGCGGGAGATGAGACGAAAGTGGATGAAGTTGCAGAAAAAGGATAGAGATCGCCATCACTGTTGCTCCGGAGAAGAAGAGCACCCGTCCTAAGATCCTTTATAGAAAAACCATAGGGGTCAAACTCAATTGAACAAGAATTATCACGAGTAAATTGATGCACGGAAGTAAGATTTTTAACCAAAGAGGGTGACACAAGGACATTGTGAAGATTAAGAGAACGAGAGTTTGACTGAAGAGAGTAATGACCAATAAAAGAGATGGGTAGTACAGCACCATTTCCAACCGTAATAGAATTAGAAGCATGATTTGGTACGATATTGAAAAGGTTACCTGGATTATGTGTCATGTGGGAGCTTGCCCCTGTGTCTAAATACCACTGTTCATCCGGCTGAGTAAGAGACATAGATTGAAAAATTGAAGATAAATCAGTAGGCTGCTGGGAGTTGGCATTGTGCATGGCTGAATGGGCAGAATGTGCAGGCCCAGATGGTGGTGGCCCAAGCAGTCCAGGAGCAGAGGAGGTGGCCTGGTGAGAGAATGGGGTTGAAGGCAGCTGGGCGTTGGCATTGTGGGCTGGCGTCCAAGAATTGTTTGTGGGATGGGGGAAATTCGCCCAATTGTGTGGAGCAGGTGAGCCAGGAGGAGCTGAAGCCCAATTAACTTGATGGGCAAAGGATGCTTGAGGGCCCCCATAATTATTGTTAAAAGGCTGCTGGGGTGGATAGGTAGCACGTGGGCCTGATTGGCTAAATGGGACCTGCGAAGAGGAATTATAACCAGGAGCAGAATGATATGAAAAATTATGTCCAAGCTGTTGACCATTGTTTGACCCACGACCACGGCCTTGACCTCTGCCGGTACCCCTACCACGATTTCGATAATTATTACGATAAGAATTTCGATTTGCATAATTGGTAGGTGTTTGGGAAAAAAGAACAGTAGCGGAGTCCGGATTTTGGAAACGGGTTTCACGGGATTCATGGAGTATTAATAAATTGCGTATTTCAGAGAAAGACGGGAGGGGAGATTTAGTAGTGATGACAGTGACAAGAGGAAGGTAGGATTCCGGTAAACCATGTAACAATTGAAGAACAAAATCTTGGTCATTAACGGGACTATCAAGATGAGCGAGGCTATCAGCTAAAAATTTCATCTCCTGACAATATTGTGTAATTGAAAGAGTGCCTTTTTGGAAATTATGAAAACGAGCATTTATTTGCAAGGAATGAGAGGGTTTGTTATTACGAAAATTTTCCTCTATAGCAAACCATATATCATGGGAAGTAGAATATTCTAAGTCGAGATTTTTAAGAAGCTTCAGATCCACAGTGGAATAAAACCATCTTTTGATTGTGGAATCAATTGAAAACCAAGATTCATCGGATTCATCAGAAGGTTTGGATTGACTAGTTATATGATTAAAGACAGAGTAGCTACGGCATAAATCCATAAACATGCCACGCCAAAGTTTGTAGTTAGAATCCACATCAGAAAGTTTAAAACCGAAAGAAGTTTGGACATTACCGGCAGCGAGAGAGGGGTGAAGGGGGGTCGATTTGGGAATAGTGGCGGTGGTTGTTTCAGAGGTTTCTTCAGTATCAGTCATGATGAATTTGCAAATTCGAAACGCGTAACGAAAATAATACTCAAAAAAATAGGTAAAGATAACGACAGAAATTGTACCGTAGTGATGGTATCGTAAGAGGAACAAATCAACAATCTTGGATGAGCACGAGCGGATGCAAGGCACGAACAAAAACGCAAGATTGGGGCGTGGTTCGTGCTGTAGGAGGCGGATTTACTGAGAATTTTTGCGTTGAGGAGAGCAACGACTTGAGAAGGGAGGAAGAAGAAACGGGGCGTGGGCACCGGGGGGAGGGAAGGGGAGAATTTTTTTTTTTTTTGGCCTAGGAATTTAGGGTTTTGGTTGATACTATTTTATAATGTAATTCTCCTTGAGTATATGATTGATGATTACCCAATATATATAGATTACAAGAGAAGAATAAATAAGGAAATAACTAATAACATACCTAAACTAATATTACTCCTAATACTATGAAATAACAAAATAGGAATACTAATACATATCGGTTTAACACTTGTATCCCTCTTGCCTGCAACGGGGAGCCGAAAATGTTCCTAATTATAGAATGTATTAGATCGTGTGCACATAAACTCTTGATTTTTTCTTGAAGTGTTTAATAAAGTGAACAAAAGAATTATAACATTGTTAACGAATAATCAAAATCCAGATTCACCACAATTAATTATGCATTATATTTGATTTCAATGATTGTGGTGCGTATACGGGTACATATTAGTTCGATATATTGAATCGAAAAAATTACTAAAAAGAACTTTAAAACTAAATTTTCTAATAAAAAAACCATGGTAATGTTTTCCGATCTCAATTCTCAAATGCCCACTCCACCAATTTTTTATTCAAAGTAACCCTAAAATTAATTCTTAATAATTATTAACTCAATTACCCTTGGCTTTTAGATTATCAATTAATCAACTTCTTTATTATATAAAGTTTTTTAGAATTTTTAAATTGGTAACTTGTACTACTTATGATATTAATTTTTTTATATTTTATATCCTTTTCAAAATTATAAAAACCCAATTAACATGTTAACTTAAAAAAAATACACGCACTATTTTATTTGATATTGAAGAAGTATAATTCTTTTTACATAATTTTATTTAATTGAGAAATCAAGAAGAAAAAGATTTTTATTAAAAGAACCAAATGATTATAGTCCATATTAACTTAAAAATTAAGAGTAATTTGGTCAATAAAATATTTATACTTACATGATGGATTTTCCCAATGAAAAGTTGGTGGATTTGAAAATTTCTTTTATGTGGTTTTATTTATTTTAATTTATTTGATTCACTACCAAATATTTAATTGCCATTTTGACGTGCACTCGGAGTATTTTTAATTTTGTTTATTCATGTTTTTCAGTTAGAATTTTGAAGAAAAAGCTCTAGGAATGTTAGTATGGATAATCCTGTAAAAATGATGAGATGTGTGGGTGTGTTTGTATATATTTTTGGAGGAAGGTTGGATGCTGTAAAATATGTCAAATAAGAAATGATATGTTAAATTAGTATAATTTATAAAGTGATTGAGTTAGTTATGTTGGTAATGATTATGTGATTAAAAAATAATAAAGTAAGAAATGAAAAAGAAAGAATAGTAGCGTGAAATGATGGATATAATAATTGACGTGTAGATATAGGGGAATAGAAAAAGGAAAAATTATGTGGTGCATTAGGAAAAATAGGTGGGTGTGAGTGATTTTTATCATCCACCAACCTTGTAAAAATCACTCACCAGAAATGGAGTTTATGATGTTGAATGCACTGGGAACATTATTCTCAATGCACTATACATTCATTCTGAAAAAAGTGAAGTTAAAAAAATGTGATCTTCGATGACACAAAATATGTAGTGTGAATTTATATAATATTGTGATTTAGAAATTATAAAATGGTATTTAAAAACGTAATCAAACAAACCAAGACCTGTTGGTCTAGTAATATCAACCTCTCACTTTATATGAGAGGTCCTGGGTTCGAATCAAGTTGCCACAAGTTGTGGCTCTCCCCTCCTTTATAGAGTTAGATAGAGTCTTTATGGCTCAAGATTATGACTATTAACTCGAGTTTGTCAAGTTAGATATTTAGGGTGTCCCCATCGTCTTGAATTAAAAAAAAAATCGTAATCAAACAAGGCCTTAGAGATTTGAGAGCATCACAGGCTACAATTTTGTGCACTGACAGCTATAGTGAGTTAGACATTTGACTTAGATTATTTATTTGGTATAGGAATATAGAATATAAACAGCTAAATAGAAAGTAATCTCTAGCTATCATCAAAGTTCCATTTTGATCGTGATCGCTAAAACCTTTTTTCTTTTTTTTTTTTGATTTCCCAAGAGTTTTCACTGCCGACCGCAGTGATTAATCCCTTTCGCAGATGGCTTGCACCTCAAAGTGTGGGACTGTTGGCCACAAGAATTCTTTCTATTCCCAAAAATAAGAATCGAACCCTCAACCTGTTGATTAAAGAAAGAGGAGTCTTACCACTCCACCACAACCTAAAAGCATTGGCATTTACTAGAAATTTAACGATAGTTCCAGGTACAGCTAGGCCTCTGTCTATGAATGTACTTAACAAGGCCCAAGATTTTGGTCCAAGTCCATAGACAAGCTGTATTTGTATTTTGATGGGCTAAAGATTCTACCTCATTCGTGGGTTCATATTTAATGCCCTATGGATACTCACAAGACACAAACAATACAAAACAAATTCGAATCCATGATTTGATAACAACATATTATATGTTACATCTTACATCTGGTAAACATATACGAGACTATTGTATGCACTATCTAGTGCATATATATATTTTTACTATTACTAAAAACGAATCCGATAAAGATATATGAGATCATTGTACGACAAACATTCATTTTTTTTGTATCTTTGAATAACACAACCAAATATAAATAAACCTGAATATAATTTAATGGGTTAGATCTGATTAATCAAACAAATTAAACTTGCGTAAATAGAATTTACAATAGATAGGCCAATAAGGTCTGAGATAGTAAGACTAAGCCCTTTCAAATGTAAAGTAATGGATTTAAGTCTTACCAAAAGTAGAAGTATTTATCTACAATGACGTTTATGTTCACTGATAATTCAATAATCGATTTATTGTCTTTCCAAATTTCGAAGAAATTATTCATTAAATACATCTTAAGAAATTTTCACTATAAGTTCATGCTATAACGAAGTATTACTTATCGTTAAAGCCGCTAATATATTGGTGACATAATTTTCCATAACAATTTATATTAGTGAATGATATATTGATGATTGTTAATTTGTTCTTTCTTGACTCTTTTACATATTGATAAAATGGTGTCTTCTTTTTGCACTATTACCGATATGAAGATAATGGTCAAAATCTGATTCAATTGTCAATTACCCCTATCCGAAATAGGATTGTTAATTTGTTCTTTCTTGACTTTTTTACATATTGATAGTAATGATTTTCCTTAGAGGAAGTATTTTGTTAGAAAAAAGTCAGTATAAATAAAATAAAACCAACAAAAGAAGTAATAGCACAAGATAATATAGTTTATATATATTAATTAAATGAAAATATTTAGACCTTGATCAAAATCACCAACTCTTATGAACCCCTGTTGTTTAAATTAGGGTTGTTCACGATTTTGTTAACCGATCGAGCCGAAACCAAATTGAGATTTCCCATTTTGAATTCTCAAAAATTTTGGTTTTCGATTTGGTTTCGATTTTCATGATCGGTTAATCGAAGCGAATCGAAAATCGAATAAGTTTAAAAATAATATGAGGCTTAAAAGACTGATGTAAAACCCACCAGTCAATCCTCACTCTGCCCTCAACTTCTCTCTCTCACTCTGCCTCACTCTCACACAGTCACACCTCCTCCGCCGCCGCTGCCGTCGCCTGTCAATCCTCCTTCTACTCGGCTCTCCTCAGTCCTCTACTCAAACCCTAGGTAAGAAATTCAAATTAGATTATTTAATTTCTTTATTTTGTAAATAAAAGGGGTATAATTGTTTTGCTTTGTTGAATTTAGATGTTTTATGTAAAAATTTCGGTGTGTTTAAATGCTCAAAAATGTTGGTGAAATTTTTTGGCCAAAATTTCGGATCGGTTAATCGAAAAAACCGAACCGAATCGGTCCATTTCGGTTCGATTTCGGTTTCTAGTTTTTTTTACCCGAAATTTCGGTTCAGTTTAACCGATTGAACAGCCCTTAATTGTCTTCCCTTCGTCTTTTTTCTGCAGAAAACCCTAGCTTAATAAACCCCGTCATTGTCATAGAATAGACGATAGCAGATTATAACAAAGGTAGATGATAAATGTTATTATTTATATATACATATATATATATATATATATATATTGATGAATTTGTGGTTGATGCAGTGCGAGAAGTGATGGCGGATGGATCCGATGCGGCGGAGACTACAACCTTATCGTGTGCTAAATGTGGCAAACCTGCTCGTCTTCAGTATGTAGTTCATTTTTTCCTTTCAAAATTTGTGTTTATTCATATTCAAATAAAAATTTAATCTTTATTGGGTTTTGGGGTTGAGGATGAATGTGATTCATTTAGTTAGAGGGTGGGGGGTGATTAGATATTTGCGTGATGATAGTAATTCTTAAAGTAATTTTGAAACATCATCTGGTTGTACATGGAAAAGGGTGTTTTATTGTGTGATTTCTTGGTGGGGTCTGATTGTTTCGGCTGCGTAAATTGTTTTCCTCATTGATTAAGTCAGATTTTTCTGTTTGTTTTGTTTTCGCAATTGTATTACGTTTAGTGCAATGTTCATGATAATGCTGCTTATGATCCCTAGCCCGATGGTTAATTTCCATTCAGATGAGTGATATGTTAGTGTGTGGTGATGTTTTCGCAATTGTATTACGTTTAGTGCAATGTTCATGATAATGCTGCTTATGGTCCCTAGCCCAATGGTTAATTTCCATTCAAATGAGTGATGTGTTAGTGCGCGGTGGTTGGAGTCGACGTTGGGATTTTTGATACTTACCTGCGTTTTGGTAACTGGAGTAGTTACTTAAATAGCTGGCAAAATGTGGTGATCTTGCTCTCTAATAAGAGGCAGTGAAACAAGGTTTTAAATATTTTCTCTTTACAGGTGCCCAAAGTGTGTCGAATTGAAGCTTCCCCGCGAAGGTGCTGCTTTCTGGTTCGTTTTTTCACTTACATTTTGGAATGTAATTATGCATAACGAACGTGAACAAGATGGAGCTTCAAATTACCATATATGATTGGCGTAGAGATGATATTGAAACTAGGTTAAACATGTAATGTTCGTAGTTGAGCATTTAATTGAATTAAATAAATTAAACAGTTTAGATTTTTAAATTTTATTGAAAATTGATTGTATTACAGGGCAAAGGAAGAGTTTTTTTTTTTTTTGTTGTTTTTTTTTTTGGGGGGGGGGGGGGGGGGCAGCAGAACAGAGGGATGTATAAGTCGTATGATTAGATTTTTTCATTCAGGAGAGACTGTTAAATACTGCGTAGAGCTTATTGGATAGCAGATAATCTGAAAAGAACCGTAAAAGAATCTTTGCTGTATTTTAACTGATTTCCATTTCTCCTTTTTGTGGTACTGCATTGACCTTGGTTCTTATGATTTTTGCACCATTTTGTTGTTGAAAATTATTTTCCTTCCAGTTCTCAAGACTGTTTCAAGGCATCGTGGAGTTCTCATAAATCAGTCCACTTGAAGGCAAAATCATCTTCTCTTGCATCAGAAAACACTGGCGAGCAAAATACTGATGGTTGGCTCTACTGCTTGAGGAAAGGACAGTCTCGAACATCTAAGCTTCCACATTTTGATTGGACTGGGTATTGGTCTCTTCATAATTGCTTATCTGAATTTGTATCCAGTTGGAAAAGGCAGGCATTTTGTCTCAGTCCGTCTTGTACTCGGACTTAAAACCGGGAGTTTAACTTTTTTTAGATGCTGTTATAATTTCTCTATTTGACTTCCTGTGACAGATTCAGAACAAGAAAATACTGATGCTATTGAGGTTCCATTGACTTGTAGTAAATTAAAAAAATTGGCGTTGAAAAATACATTTTTACTTTTAGGGGAATTATCTAGGTGAGCATGAGCTTAATCTCAGTTGGAGTTTTACTTTGTCTATGGCCTTGATGTGAATACTGCAAGTCCCTCGAACACTTGTGATCTTTTTCATGCGTAATAAATTTAATGATTCGTGCTTTACTCATTTAGATAATTAGACTGAACGAGTAATTCTTACACATTTTGATCACGTTGTTTCCATCTTGGATATGTGTTTTCGAATTTTTGTCTTAATTATAGAAGTTTTACTTGGTTGTTGCGTGATAACATTATTGTTTCACTTTTTCAGGCCATTAAGACCATACCCAATATCTAAAAGACGTCCAGTACCTGCCCACATAGATCTACCCGACTGGGCAATTGATGTAAGTAGCTTGTTTGATTTGTTCTTGAATGCTAATACATTACACTTTCACTTTTTGGACTTCGACTATTTGCATACATGGTTTGTGTTGAACATTATAATGAGAATGAAATGTTTGTAAATGGAAACAGATAACTGCAATCTTGCTGATATTCGTACTTTTACAGGGAACTCCAAAAATTGAACCCAATAGTGATCTGCAACATCATGTTGAGGTAAAATATGTTCACAAGCTTACAGATTCTTAGATATTATCTCTGAAAAACAGATGTGGATGAATGTAATTTCCCTCTCGTGTTGTGCCTTTTGAAGATCAAGACTCCAGAACTAATTGAGAAAATGCGAGAAACATGCCGAGTAAGCTTCTTTATTATTCAAGTCATGTTCTTTTATAGATTCTTTATTTGATGTATATCATCTCATGGAGCTTTCATTGATGGAATATATTCATCTGGCTGTATATATGCAAGTTCAGAAAATAAGCATTTAAGGAGATAGGAAAAGGGGATGTTTACGTGTCTAGCCAGGGGAAATTAGAAAAAACTTTGTAGGTTTTTGTGAAAATATAAGTTAAGGTCGGTGTCATTAGTGAATATTGAAGCAAGGAAGGGGTCAAGAGAAATTTTGGGAAGACATATATACTTTGTGGAGATACTCAAGTATGCTCGTATGTAATAAGTTGTAAACTTTATATGGGAATCTTCTCATGTCATGATTTGGAGTTCAAACATTTCAAAGCAGTTGAATATTTAATTCTTGAAGTTGTCTCTTTTGGCCACCTCCAGATTGGTAGGGAAGTTTTGGATGCTGCAGCTCGTGTTATTCGACCTGGAATTACGACTGATGAGATTGATGCAGTAGTTCACGAAGCTACAATTGCTGCTGGTATGATTCTTATCACCCTCATATTCATTCCTTAATTTTATATCAAATGAAGAAAATTTGTTTATCATGGAAAACTCTATGTGGGCACTTCATTGAGTATAGGTTGAGTATAGGTGTAAATAAATGATTGTTTGATTCCTCGTGCGTTTCATGATCATTATTGTATTATACACACTGCAGGAGGATATCCATCTCCATTAAATTATCATTTTTTCCCGAAGTCTTGCTGCACGTAGGTATTTCTTAATTTGAAATTCTTTTTCTCTATGTTTTTTGCATTATGGGCCCTAAATAAGTTGTGAAATGGGCTCTCAATTCTGTTTCAGGTCAGTGAATGAAGTAATCTGCCATGGGATTCCAGATGCAAGGTATTTTTTCGTTTATCATGTTTGAAATAAATTTATGAGAATCATCCTTATGCTAAAGGACTATCTCGTCTCACTCATGATTTTACCTTTGCAGGAAATTAGAGGATGGGGATATTGTAAATGTTGATGTTACTGTGTACTATAAAGGGGTTCATGGTTAGTAGAATCATAGCCAACACAGGTTATTTGTTACTTCTTTGTATGCAACGTAAAACATTGTTTTCATTCTTTGTCTATGCAGGTGACTTGAATGAAACATTCTTTGTGGGTAATGTTGATGAAGCATCTCAACGGTTGGTACAATGTACTTACGAATGCTTGGAGAAAGCAATAGCTTCATGCAAACCTGGAGTGCGCTTTCGGGAAATTGGAGAAATTATTAGCCGGCATGCTTCTATGTCGGGCTTCTCTGTGGTAAGTGTTGTGTTCTTTATTTATTCTTTTTACTTTTTTAAGTTTTGACATGTTTCTTACATCTTCTAATATTTTTCTCATGTCATTAGGTGAAATCATACTGTGGTCATGGCATCGGTGAACTCTTCCATTGTGCGCCAAATATACCCCATTATGCAAGTATCCTCAAGGCTGGGTTTAAATGTTTTTTCCTTTTTTGTTTATTCCTTGGGTAAATTGTATAGACACGCCTTCGAGAGACCCTAATTACGGATAACACCCCGAGATTTGAAAAATCACCATAATTTCCCTGTCACTAAAAGCATAATACAATTACACTGCCAATTTTTTTGAGTTGTGAGGATATGACAGGGTTATCTTGGTAATTTGCAAATCCTCAGGGGACTCTATAGAACCCCTCACTTTTATGCTAATTACCGAAAACCCCTTGATCATTTTGAAATTACTTAAACCCCCCCTCATGTTAAAGCATTCTTACAATTAACCCCCCGCGCGTGTATTTTAAAAATGCTTACAATTTCACCCCTGTAAACGTTACAAATAGACCCCTTTATTTCCCCTTGAGGGGGTCTCGTTTTAACTTACCCAAAGTCACGGGATTTTATTTAATTAGCACTTAAGTGAGGGGGTGTGCATGTAATTCACCCTTACCTAATAAGTGAGTGGGGGGTTTGAGCTCGTGGTAATTACCTAATAAGTGAGTGAGTTTGCATATAATTTGAATGAGGAAACCTTTTGCTGAGAGAGTATCGGTAGTCTTTCTATTTATCATGCAAACTTCATTTTTGTCCCCGGGTGAACCTTAACCTTAGCAGGAAATAAAGCTGTTGGAGTGATGAAGGCGGGCCAGACATTTACCATTGAACCCATGATTAATGCAGGTACTCGTCTAGTTCCTTAAAATGATACTCTTTTAAGTCTGAGGATCTGAGCATTTGAGATGCTCTTTCTCAGTATATCTAACCTCATTTCCGTGGTAGGTGTTTGGCGTGATCGAATGTGGCCCGACGGATGGACTGCCATCACTGCTGATGGCAAACGAAGTGCGCAGTTTGAACACACGCTTCTGGTAATAAATTTCCCCTACCTATTGCTTATTTGATCATTAGCTAGCACATAGTAAATGAATTATTTGCCTTAAAGATTGGCCTCTAGATTAAACGACACTTGATTCTATTTGGTAAAACTAGTGAATTTTAACTTAGATTTACCTCCATTATATATTCTTTTTACAAGTTTTTCTCAAAAACATGGTTTTATCTCTTTTAATGCAATGAAACATGTAAACATGGATAATAATTTATACAAATGAGGTTCTTCTCGCTAAGCATTTTGCGAGAAGCATTTTGGGCAACAGAAGTAAATCTATACTCTTTTATCATGGCTCGGCACCTGGCATTTGAATTTGGCAAATGTCAAATGTCTGTTGACTAAAAAACCCTCAATTCTCAATTCGAAAAGAATTTGTAGAAGGGAAAAGGTTAAAGTAGTAAATTTCTTCTCTAATTGCTTCAACTTAATCCAACATTGCCCAATTACACTTTCTTGTTAATTCATGGAACTGCCATTTCCTGAGAGAACTCCAGTTGCCCAATTTAAGTTTCGGCTTTTCATTTGTTATCTCCTTTGTTATTCATGAAAATGTTTGAATTACATGACTTTAAAAGTAATTTATCTATCTTTAACAATATGTTTCCATCAAATAATTTTTCTTTTACAAGTTTTACATTGAACTTTTAAATTCAGATCTTCATTGTTGCAGGATACAACATGAATTCTGTGAATCATCAGATTACCATGAATATAATTATTTCAAGTACATTTTATATTTTGATTATTTGTTATTTTTGTGTGAGTACAGCCGCTCTTTTCAGCCTCGACATATATAAATATGCTACTTATATACGAATGCAGGTGACAGAAACGGGAGTTGAAGTCCTTACGGCTCGTCTGCCCTCTTCTCCAAACGTATTTCCTTGGCTAAATTCATAATTGCTCTGCTCTATTAGAGGTGATATGAGGAGACCCTCTTACCCTCATTTTCTCAACATCTATATTATTAGTTGTTTTTCTCACTCACTCGAGTGGAAAAGTGTTGTAATTTCTATGCTATTCTCAAATTTTGGGTTTTATTTCCAGTTCAAATTGACTGTAAAATCATTTATTCAATCATGACCAAGTTAGATTATATTTCATCTGTTATATCTTAATCAAGAAAAGGGGGAGTGTCAGCGACCTTGCACGGAAAATGCTTGTGTGGATCAGGTATATATTCACCAAATAATTTAGGTCGAGTCATGTTACCTCATCATGGTAGTGGATACTTGTAAGGTTTAATCTGGACCTTTTAATGTTGAATATCCGATCTATACAAGCATTTTTTACCTTGCACTCTATTACCCTACGTTTGTACTATCACATTTTATCCTAAACGAGACAAATTGAATAATCAACGCAGACTGTTCTTCCATCAGTGTGACACCAACAATTGGTTTAGAAGTACTGCTGATTCGATAGTTCCTATTCGGGAGAATGTAATTTCTAAGCTGTCGTGACTGTGTGGATGGATGACTATGGTGAGCATTTGATACTAATCATACCATTAGGTTGGAAAATTCTAAGGTGAACCTATTGCCCAATCAGGTCTGGTGGGTCGTTTTTATCATCCATTCATATGAAAATCATTGATCCCTAATTTGATTCGTGTGGTGTGGATGCACAAGGAGCATTAGGCTCATGTCTTCAAAGTAAATGTGTTAAGCAAACGTCCATCACCTTCTCACTAGAGTTGGTAGGATTTGAAAATGAGCTAAGGTGTAAAGTCATGGCAGCCGATGATTGTTGAATATTTCTCGAAAAAATTAGTTTCAGATTGCGTTTTCTAAATATTTGTGCGTTTGGTTGTGTTACTTTTTTCAAAATAAACAAATAAATCTCCCCAACCACATTTCTTACATTTTTTCTGTAAAAGTATCTTGATCATTACACTTTTTTATAATCTCACGTTCATACGTGTTATCCAAATATTCCCATAATCTTTAAATTCTCATTTTGAGTTTACAAAGCGAGACAGGTTGAAACGCGAGCCATCTCTTATTGGGGTCATATTCACACGAATTATCTAATTTAGAATTGTGTTTCATCTCGTATTTCATTTACTTATATACACGTCAAGTGTATAATTATAATTCACAATCACTTTTAATAATTAAGGAAAAAATTAGTCCAAATAGCATAATACTTATAAAATAGGAAACGAAACCCCATTTAAAATTGAGAATTCAAATGGTCCTGTTTGTGTTAAATAATGGAGTCGTCCCATTGTGTGATAGGGAACTAATATATATATGTATGTACTTTAAAATTAAGGTAACCTGATTAAAAAGTGGGTTCGTTGGTGCGAAAATAACACCCTAATTTGACTGCACTTATTGGATTAAACAGTGCTACATGCAAATGAAAAAAAAAAATAGAAGATAATAATAATTCTTTCGATGTGTATCACGTTTGTTTGCCTAAAGAGTTCTGTTCTTTTACGACAACATGGAGAAACTTGTCGGATTACATGGAACGAATCGAAAAGCGTTCGCCTTCTTCCTCTCAATTGAAGGATTATCTAGTGGTTAAAATGTCCAGTGATGAAATTATTTTATTTATTCTAATTTAACAATATATTCTCCATATTAAATGGTTTTTTATCTTCTATTCTATATACTTATATGCATGCCACTTATATAAATAATTTTTTCAAATATACAATTAATGTAAATTTATATAATTGAGATACGTAAATAAATGGAAGAAAACATAAAACACCATTTTGCAATAAAGAATCCGATAATGACTAGTTTCATTACTATCTATCTTGTATCACAAAAGAGGGGGAAATTACATTTTTCGTCCCATAATTTTGCCCGATTTTAATTTTGGTCTCATTCGTTACAGATTTTTCACATTTAGTCGTACAACTTTTAAAATATTTCACATTTAGTCTCAAATCGAAATTCTCATCCAAAGTTTAACGGTCAACTCCGTTAGTCAATATTTATACCAATTTTTTGGGGTGATTTTGTGTTTGAGTAACATGTGATATTGAATAGAAATATGGTAATATTGATAATAATACGTGCGTGAGTGCATTCATGCACGAATTCTCCCAAAAACAAGAGGTCAAAATGTTCTATCTAACTTGATACTATGCAGTACGCCAGTATCTGTAAGTAAGAAATTTTGTATGAGGTTGAAAGTGGTGTCAATTTAATTAATTATGCTGTTTTTCTGTAATTAATTAATCAATTGGAGGTGTGTAAGATGACTACTGTGGATGAATTTTTGAGTTACCTATTGTATTTTAATTAATTAATCAATTTAAATTTTTTTATGAATTAAAATGCACCCAAGGTAGTAAGTCGTCGTGTAATTAATTTAATGGATGAAGTTGTATACATATATGATCGTAGAGCTATGATGCACGGATACTCCTAAAATTCACGAAATGTAGTGTCGGACACTTGGGGGACACGGATACGCCTCGGACACGGCTCGGATACGTGTCCGACACGCCATCTGGCGTGTCTAACAAAAAATTCAAAAAAGTAGAAAGGACACGGTGTCGGACACGGCTACGTTTTGGACACGGCGTGCGCTTTTTACACTTTTTAAAGAATTGAGGGGCTGAAATTGCAAATTCTCACTAATTAAAATAAAAGGGGCAGCTGCTGTGCACTTTAATAAGAGGCAGAAACCAAAAAGAAGGAAAAGAAAGTAGCTCCTGCGTACTGGAAACAAACATTGAAGCAAGTAAGAACCCTATTTCCTTTATCCTACTTCTTCACACTTTAGATTCATTCTTTGCTTGATTACATCAATTGTTTTGTTGTAAGTGTACGGTATAATGTAAATTTAAACATTTTAAGAGCTTAGTGTAAAGAATTTGTGTGAAAGTCATAAATATGCGTTCTACTTCCAAGTGTTTGATAAAATGCCTAAGAGACATTTAGTTGCTCATATTGTTGATAATTACACCTTACATTTAGATTTAGATCATTTGACATGTATTAATTTATTATGTCATATTTAAAGGACTTGAATTTAGAGACTTAAACTAGGATATTGAGCGTTTAATTATTATGTTGTTTGAATTTTGCTTAAAAATTGAAGGTGTGCTAGTTTGTATTTGTTTCACTTTAGTGCATTATTAATGTTTAAATATTTATGTATGTATTATATAATAATATATGCATTATAATATATATTATTAATTATTATATATAGCCGTATCCCTGCCGTGTCGTATCCTAAAATTTTTGAAAATCCGTATCCCCGTGTCCGTATCCCCGTGTCCCCGTATCCGTATCCGTGCAACCTAGTCGTAGAGATTCAAAGAATGGTTGATTGTGTCAAGCCATGCCAACAAGAAACAACCTCATGTAAAATTTTCATTTATTTATGTACTATGATTTTGGAATTTCCAATGAGAATTGAGAAGGTGCTAGTGATTGTGTCTAGTTGCCCCCATTAAATTACTTGGTCTTAATTAGTTGTATTTTCACGCCTCTCTCTCTAAACTCTAGTCTTATTTTTTCTTCTATTTTCCTCTGCCGGTAATGGCTCAGTGAAACAGTCCTCCACTTCACCACTGTTACCACCACCATCGTCGGCGGATTGGGTTGGAGCACCCTTCATCAAGTTGTACATCAAATCTTCAAATATGACGAGACGAATATGGATCTAAAGACACATCTCCAAATCTAACGAGACGGATATGGATCTAAAGAGACAGAGACAAATCTGACGAAATGAAGACGGGTGATACTTAAGTTTTTAAATTTATATAGCGTTTTAGATATTTTATTTAGTATTTTATTTTCTCTCTCGAATGAGAGTTTTATCTCTCCTTGAATAGGAGTTGCACAAGAATTTTCTTGTGTTCGTTTGTGAGTTCTTAAGATTTGTTATCTTGAAGAACTTGATAGTTGATGTTTCAGATGTTTTTACTACATCGTTTGAGTCGATATGAATTGTATTATTCCAGGTGTTGTAAACTTTCGATTGAATGATATATAAAATCGAATTTTCTTAAAAAAAAAAAATTACTTGGTCTTAAGGTGTCTTTCTGTCACCTTATGCTTTTAATCATGGTTTAGTTCAGAGCTAACATGCGGAATTGATAAAAACCTGTATGAATTTGTACACAGAAGTATTTCTGATTCAAATATGAGTCTCCAATTCCTTTTGTTATCAAATATGAGTCCACTCTAGTAATATAATCTCTTTTGACTTTGTTTACACAAATTTTCAAATGTCTGCAAAAAATATTGCAAGATAAAAAAAAATATAAACTCTAAATTAAAAAAAAATTACAATTTATGAGGAACCTCCTAAAAGAAGAATAATCCTCTAATTCTTCACTCCATAATATGATTTAAGGGCTTGAAGTTTGTTCTTGAATCAAAAGTGCGTTTCTCCTTGGATTTGGTGAAGAAGAAACGCCGAATACTTTGAGATTAATTGTCTTTAGAGAATATGTAAATCGTTTCTGGTTGCCTTTGGAGAAGATGCAAAATCCTCGTAGTTGCAGCACTGTTTTAGTTTTGGTAATACATATATGCAATAAAAATGCAATTAATTAACTTTGCGTAATTTATAATGTTTACAATAACAAAATTGTACTTCATCATGTCAAGGTTCGGTGATACAACCGCGAAAAATTAGCCGGCAAAGTATAGCATCTTTCAAAACTAAATTACACTACGCTGTTATTAACTTATTATGTCTTCAATAAATCATGAATAAAGTACGAAATTGTCCAGGTACAGCTAGGCCTGTACTTAACAAGGCCCAAGATTTTGGTCCAAGTCATAGACAAGTATTCGTATTGATGGGCTAAAAATTCTAGCTCTTTCGTGAGCTCATATTCTATGGATACCTACAAACAACAAAAAATAAACCCAAATCCACGATTTGATAGCAACGTATTATATGGAGTTGTTCTATGCTGGACCGAGACCAATCTCAACCGTTGTATCCCCCCAACATGGGAGGTCAAAATTACATTTAACCCCCCCATGTGGGGGGATCCAACGGCCTTTGCTGGGTCGGCCCAACATAAAATTTTCCGTATTATATGTTACATCTGGTAAACATATACGAGAATAACGACATATTGTATGCTCTACCTAGTGTATATATTTACTAAAAAAGAATCCAATAAAGATATATGAGATCGTCTACGATAAACATTCATTTTTTTATATATATATATTTTAATAACACAACCAAATATAAATTGACCTTAATATAATTTAATGAGTTAGATCTAATTAAATAAAAAAAATTAAACTTACGTAAATGATATTTACAATAGATAGGCCAATGAGGTCTGAGATAGTAAGACTAAGCCCCTATAAATGTAAAGTCATGATCAAGATATGTTGGTTTAGTGGTATCTACCTCCTAACTTATGTGAGAGGTCCTGAGTTCGAATTCAGACTGCCACAAGTTGTGGCTCTCTCCTCCTTTATGGAGTTAGATAGAGTCTTTATAGTTTAGGATTATAACTATCAATCCGGATTTGTCGGGCTAGATATGTAGGCTATCCCCCTTCCTCTTAAATTAAAACAAAAAAAAATGTAAAGTCATGGATTTGAGTCTCACCCAAAGTAGAAATATTTATCTAGAGTGATGTTATGTTCACCAATAATTCAATAATTGATTTATCATCTTTCCAATTTTAGAAAAAATAAATACTCAATTAAATACATCATAAAAAAATTATAAGATTTTAGCAGACCCCCCTCCCCCCGATGTGCGATTTACCCCCCCCAACCTATTAAAAGTTGCACTCGACACCCTAGCCTATCATATATGTGCACTTTGCCCCCTCGGTCAGCTTCGGGCAAATTTGGTCAAAAATAGAAAATTTCGGGGAAAAAAATTCAACTCAATTTCGGAAAAAATTCATAAAAAAAATAGAAAAATAATAAGAGAAAATTAGAAATTTGAAAAATCCAGAAAAAAATAAATTAGAACAATATAAAAGGAAATTTTTAGGTTTTTACTAATTTTTTTATTTTTATACTTTTTTTCATTTTTTTCTTATTCATTTTCATGTTTCGGGATTTTTGAATTGTCTTTTTTATTTTTAGAAAATTATGAATATTTGAATTTATTGATGGGTTGGCTAACATGTGACCCGACCCAATTCTCGATTAAAAATTTATTTTTCTGGAATTAAATTAATTTTAAAATTTTTGGAAATTATGGTTTTCTTTAAAAATTGGATTTTTGAGAATAATAAATTCTTAAAATACAATTTGAAAGGATTTTATGAAATTAAGGTTTAAAATTTTTTATTATGAAAATAGTTATTTTTGAAACCTTATAAGTGGAATTTTCGGAAACTAAAGTTATGTTTGGTTATGTTTTGAGATGATATTTTGGTGAGAATTATTGGTGAGAAATTTATGGGGACACGTGCGTGTTTGATGAGATTGTGTTTGGTTTTATTTTGGGAGTTAGTTTTTGGGTGATTTTTTTTTGTGAGATAATGTTTGGTTTTGTTTCCAAAGGGAACAAAAGTTACTGTAGCAGTCAAATCATGAAACTTTTGTCTGTTAGAGAGGAGGGAGAAGAGAGAGAACACATAGAGAGGAGTGTAGGGACAAAGTATGTGTAGAAAGATGGAAAATAATTATTATGTTTTTTTTGGACAAAAAAAGTAATGTATTTTTGACCAAATATTTTGTGAACCAAATATGGTTTGGTGAGAATTTTGGACCAAACATGGTATGAAAACATAACCAAACATTGCCTAAGTTTTCGAAAATAAAGTATATTATTTTACGTTGAGATTTATGATTTTGAAAATTATTTATTTCAAGCCTAGAAATAATATTTCAAGAAAAATCTAAATAAATCCCAATATGCATGATTTAAATTGAACGATGAATGGGTAAAAATGCAAGAAATTTAAGAACTAAGCAGACTACCTTCTAACCTATTCTGCCCGAAGCTGACCGAGGGGGTTAAGTGTACATATATGATAGGTTAGAGTGTTGAGTACAACTTTTAATAGGTTGGGTTGGAAAGCGCGCATCGCCTCATAGGTTGGGGGTGGGGGGGGGGGGGGGGGTTTATGCTAAAATCTCAAAAATTATCACAGTAAGTTCATGCTATGATGAAGTATTACTAATATTGTTAGAGCCGCTGATATATTGGAGACATATAGGTTGTGTTTGTTTCTATTTTTGGGGTTTTTTTGGTAAAAATTTTGGTGAAAAAGTTTATTGGAGTTGTGTATTTTGATGAAAATGTGTTTGATTTTGTGTTTAATTTTATTTTCAGAAGAGACAAAAGTTACTGTAGCAATCAAATCATATAAATTTTTGTCTGAAAAATTGTGTTTATAATTAGTTAATGATTGAAAAATATAATATAATATAAGTTTTAAATGATTGTAATATTATTGTTATATATATATATATATTGTAGTTGGTGTAATTAGTAAGCACCCTAAAATAGACACAAATAAGAAGACAATAGTTGACAAATTTTTTGAAGGAAAAAGTCATTTTTAGTCAAAAAAACATAAAACAAACAAGTTTTGATCAAAATTTTTAGCCAAAATTTATTTGAAAACAGAAACAAACACAACCATAATTTTCCGTAACAATTTATATTAGTGAATCATATATTGATGATTGTTAGTGTTCTCTCTTGACTTTTGTACATATTGGTAGTAATGATTTTTCTAAGTCATGCCCCAAATGTCACTTATGATGAAAGATTTTGTTAGAGAAAAGTCCGTATAAATTAACAAATTGCATGGAATAATATTAATTTGTAATTTTGTTAAAACCAACAAAAGAAGAAATGGCACAAGATAATATAGTTTATATATATATATATATTATTAAAATGAAAATATTTAGACTTTGACCAAACTGACCATCTCTTATAAACCCCTGTAGAAAACCCTGTCAGTAGACGATCGGAGAATATTACAAAGGTAGACGATAAATGTAATAATTTATATATTCATACATATATATATTGATGAATTTGTGGTTGATGCAGTGCGAAAAGTGATGGCGGGTGGATCCGATGCGGCGGAGACTACAACCTTATCGTGTGCTAAATGCGGCAATCCTGCTCGTCTTCAGTATGTAGTTCATTTTTTTCCTTTCAAGATTTGTGTTTATTCATAATCAAATAAAAATTTAATCTTTATGGGGTTGGAGGTGTTCAGTGATCAAATATTTGAGTGCTGATAGTAATTCTTAAGTTTTGTCAAAAATATAATAAAAAGTAATTCTGAAACATCATCTGGTTGTACATGGAAAAAGGGTGTTTTATTGTGTGATTTCGTAGTGGGTGATTGCTGGTGGGGTCTGATTGTCTCGGTTGAGTATATCATTTTTGTCGAATGATTTAGTTGAATTCTTCTGTTTTTTGTTTTTTGTAATTGTATTACGTTTAGTGCAATGTTCATGATAATACTGCTTACGGTCCCTTGACCGATGGTTAATTTCCATTCAAA
The DNA here is from genome assembly GCA_019426215.1 of Buddleja alternifolia. NCBI lineage: Eukaryota > Viridiplantae > Streptophyta > Magnoliopsida > Lamiales > Scrophulariaceae > Buddleja > Buddleja alternifolia. The sequence continues at coordinate 57,340,383 of CM033390.1, forward strand.
TGAGTGATATGTTAGTGTGTGGTGGTTGGAGTCGACGTTGGAATTTTGTATACGTACCTGCGTTTGGTAGGTCGATCATAACTTGAGTAGTTACTTAAATAGCTAGCGAAATGGGGTGATCTTGCTCTCTAATAGGAGGCAGTGAAACAAGGTTTTAAATATTTTCTCTTTACAGGTGCCCGAAGTGTGTTGAGTTGAAGCTTCCCCGCGAAGGTGCTGCTTTCTGGTTCGTTCTTTCACTTAAATTTTGGAATTTAATTATGCCTAACGAACGTGACCAAGATGGAGTTTCAATTTACCATATATGGTTGACGTAGAGATGATATTGAACCTAGGTTAAATATGTAATGTTTGTAGTTGAGCATTTAATTGAATTAAATAAATTAAACAGTTTAGATTTTTAAATTTTATTGAAAATTGATTGTATTACAGGGCAAAGGAAGAGGTTGTTGTTTTTTTTGGGGGTGGGGGGTGGAGAGACTGTTAAATCCTGCGTGGTGCTTATTAGATAGCAGATAATCTGAAAAGAACCGTAAAAGAATCTATGATGTATTTCAACTGAGGTTCCGTTCCTTCTTTTTGTGGTACTGCATTGAGCTTGGTTCTTATGATTTTTACGCCTCTTTGTTGAAAATTATTTTCCTTCCAGTTCTCAAGACTGTTTCAAGGCATCGTGGAGTTCTCATAAATCAGTCCACTTGAAGGCAAACTCATCTTCTCATGCATCAGAAAACACTGGCGAGCAAAATACTGATGGTTGGCGCTACTGCTTGAGAAAAGGACAGTCTCGAACGCCTAAGCTTCCACATTTTGATTGGACTGGGTATTAGTCTACTCCATAATTGCTTATTTGAATTTGTATCCAGTTGGAAAAGGCAGGCATTTTGTCTCAGTCCAACTTGTAGTTTAACTGGGAGTTTAACTTTTTTTAGTCTCCTTCATAATTGCTTAAAACTGGGAGTTTTAACTTTTTTAGATGCTGTTATAATTTCTCCATTTGACTTCCTGCTACAGACTCGGAACTAGAAACTACTGATGCTATTGAGGTTCCATTAGACTTTTAGTATATTAAAAATTTGGCAATGAAAAACATTTTAGGGGAATTATCTAGGTGGTTTTATATTAGGAGTTGGAGCATGAGCTTGATCTCAATTGGAGTCTTACTTTTTCTATGGCCTTGACGTGAATATTGCAAATCCCTTGAACACTTATGATCTTTTTATTGCGTAATAAATTTAATGATTCTTGCTTTACTCATTTAGCTAATTAGACTGCTGGTCTTTATTTTTTTCTATGCATAGCTCTTGACTGTTGAACGAGCAATTATTACACATTTTGATCACGTAGTTTTCACCTTGGATATGTGTTTTCGAATTTTTGTCTTTTATTATAGAAGTTTTACTTGGTTGTTGCGCGGTGACATTATTGTTTCACTTTTCAGGCCATTAAGACCATACCCAATATCTAAAGGACGTCCCGTACCTGCCCACATAGATCTACCCGACTGGGCACATGATGTAAGTAGCTTGCTTGATTTGTTCTTGAATGCTAATACATTACACTTTGACTTTTTGGACTTCGACTATTTGCATACATGGTTTGTGTTGAGTATTATAATGAGAATGAAAACAGATAACTGAAATCTTGCTGATATTCGTGCTTTTACAGGGAACTCCAAAAATTGAACCCAATAGTGATCTGCAATATCATGTTGAGGTAAAATTTGGTCACAAGCTTACAGATTCTTAGATATTATCTCTGAAAAACAGATTTGGCTGAATGTGATTTCCCTCTCGTGTTGTGCCTTTTGAAGATCAAGACTCCAGAACTAATTGAGAAAATGCGAGAAACATGCCGAGTAAGCTTCTTTATTATTCAAGTCATGTTCTTTTATAGATTCTTTATTTGATGTATATCATCTCATGGAGCTTTCATTGATGGAATATATTCACCTGGCTGTATATATGCAAGTTCAGAAAATAAGCATTTAAGGAGATAGGAAAAGGGGACGTTTAAATGTCTAGCCATGGGAAATTAGAAAAAACTTTAGTTTTTGTGAAAATATAGGAGGTAAGGTCGGTGTCATTAGTGAATATTGAAGCAAGGAAGGGGTACAAAAGAAATTTTTGGAAGACATCTACTTTGTGGAGATACTCATGTATGCCCGTATGTAATAAGTTGTAAACATTATATTGGATTCTTCTCATGTCATGATTTGGAGTTCAAACATTTCAAAGCAGTTGAATATTTAATTCATGGAGCTGTCTCTTTTGGCTACCTCCAGATTGGTAGGGAAGTTTTGGATGCTGCAGCTTGTGTCATTCGACCTGGAATTACGACTGATGAGATTGATGCAGTAGTTCATGAAGCTACAATTGCTGCTGGTATGATTCTTATCACCCTCATATTCCTTCCTTACTTTTATATCAAAGGAAGAAAATTTGTTTATCATGGAAAAATTTATGTGGGCACTCTATTGAGTATACCCTAAATGATTTTTTGATACCTCGTTCATTTTGTGATCATTATTGTATTATACACACTGCAGGAGGATATCCATCTCCATTAAATTATGATTTTTTCCCAAAGTCTTGCTGCACGTAGGTATTTCTTAATTTGAAATTTTCTCGATGTTGTTTGCATTATGGTCCCTAAATAAGTTGCGAAACGGGCTCTCAATTTTGTTTCAGGTCGGTGAATGAAGTAATCTGCCATGGGATTCCAGATGCAAGGTATTTTTTTGTTTATCATGTTTGAATGAGAATCATCCTTATGCCAAAGTACTATCTCGTCTCACTCATGATTTTACCTTTGCAGGAAATTAGAGGATGGGGATATTGTAAATGTTGATGTTAGTGTGTACTATAAAGGGGTTCATGGTTAGTAGAATCATAGCCAACACGGGTTACATGTTACTTCTTTGTATGCAACGTAAAACATTGTTTTCATTCTTTGTCTATGCAGGTGACTTGAATGAAACATTCTTTGTGGGTAATGTTGATGAAGCATCTCAACGGTTGGTACAATGTACTTACGAATGCTTGGAGAAAGCAATAGCTTCATGCAAACCTGGAGTGCGCTTTCGGGAAATTGGAGAAATTATTAGCCGGCATGCTTCTATGTCGGGCTTCTCTGTGGTAAGTGTTGTGTTCTTTATTTATTCTTTTTACTTTATTAAGTTTTGACATGTTTCTTACATCTAATATTTTTCTCTCATGTCATAGGCGAGATCATATTGTGGTCATGGCATCGGTGAACTCTTCCATTGTGCGCCAAATATACCCCATTATGCAAGTATCCTCAAGGCTGGGTTAAAATGTTTTCTCGTTTTTTGTTTTTTTCCTTGGGTATATTACATAGACACGCCTTCGAGAGACCCTAATTACGAATAACACCCCGAGATTTGAAAAATTACCATAATTTCCCTGTCACTAAAAGCATAATACAATTACATCGCCAATTTTTTTGAGTTGTGAGGCTGTGACAGGGGTATCTTGGTAATTTGCAAACCCTTAGTGGACTCGTGATAATTACCCAATAGAGAAAATTACCTATAGAACCCCTCACTTTTGTGCTAATTACCAAAAAACCCCTGATCATTTTGAAATAGATAAAGTCTCTCTCATTTTAAGGCATTCTTACAATTACAACCCCCATGTATTTAAAAATTCTTACAATTTCACTACTTGTAAATCTTACAAATAGACCCCTTTATTTCCCCTTGAGGGGGTCTTTCGTTTTAATTTACCCAAAGTCAGGGGATTTTATGTAATTAGCACTAAAGTGAGGGGATGTGCATGTAATTCACCCTTACCCAATAAGTGAGTGGAGTGGGGGGTTTGAGCTCGTGGTAATTACCCAATAAGTGAGTGAGTTTGCATATAATTTGAATGAGGAAACCTTTTGCTGAGGGAGTATCGGTAGCATTTCTATTTATCCTGCAAACTTCATTTTTGTCCCGGGGTGAACCTTAACCGAAGCAGGAAATAAAGCTGTTGGAGTGATGAAGGCGGGCCAGACATTTACCATTGAACCCATGATTAATGCAGGTACTAGTCTAGTTCCTTAAAATGATACTCTAGTCTGAGGATCTGAGCATTTGAGATACTCTTTCTCAGTCTATCTAACCTGATTACCATGGTAGGTGTTTGGCGTGATCGAATGTGGCCCGATGGATGGACTGACGTCACTGCTGATGGCAAACGAAGTGCGCAGTTTGAACACACACTTCTGGTAATAAATTTCCCCGCACGCTCTTCTTCCTAAAATTCGTAAGGATAATTACACACACCCCCCCTCACTTATTTCGCTTACTTGACCGCTAGCTAGCATATAGTTAATGAATTTTTTGCCTTAAGATTGGCCTCTAGATTAAACGACACTTGATTCCTAGTTGGTAAAACGAGTGAATTTTAACGTAGATTTACCTCCATTACGTGTTCTTTTTACATGTTTGTCTGAAAAACATGGTTTTTTCTATTTTAATGCAATGAAACATGTAAACATGGAGAATAATTTATACAAACAAGGTTCTTCACGCTAAGCATTTTGGGCAACAAAAGTAAATCTATTCTCTTTAATCATGGCTTGGCACCTGGCATTTGAATTTGGTAATGCCAAATGTCTGTTGACTAAAAAACCCTCAATTCGAAAAGAGTTTGTAGAACAGAAAAAGGTTAAAGTAGTAAATTTCTTCTCCAAATTTCTTCGACTTAATCCCACATTGCCCAATTACACTTTCTTTAATGCTAACTCATGGAACTGCCCGTTTCCTGAGAGAACTCCGGCTGCCCAATTTAAGTTTTGTCCTTCATTTGTTATCTCCTTTGTTATTCGTGAAAATCTTTGAATTACATGACCTTAAAAGTAATTTATCTATCTTAACAAGATGATTCCATCAAATATTTTCTATTTACAAGTTTCACATTGAACTTTTTAATTCAGAAATTCATTGTTGCAGGATACAACATGAATTCTGTGAATCATCAGATTACCATGAATATAATTATTTCAAGTACATTTTATATTTTGATTATTTGTTATTGTTATGCTGAGTACAGCTACTCTTTTCAGCCTTTACATATATAAATATGCTACTTATATATGGATGCAGGTGACAGAAACGGGAGTTGAAGTCCTCACGGCTCGTCTGCCCTCTTCTCCAAATGTATTTCCTTGGCTAAATTCATAATTGCGCTGCTCTATTACAGGTGATATGAGGAGACCCTCTTACCCTCATTTTCTCAACAACTAAATTATTAGTTGTTTTTCTCACTCACTTGGAGTGGAAAAGTGTTGTAATTTTTATGCTATTCTCAAATTTTGGGTTTTATTTCCTGTTCAAATTGACTGTAAAATCATTTTACTCAATCATGACCAAGTTAGATTATATTTCAAGTATCTATTATATCTTAATCAAGAAAGGGGCAAGAGTGTTAGCAACCTTGCACGGAAAATGCTTGTGTGGATCGGGCTGATTCGATAGTTCCTATGCAGAAGGTTGTAATTACTAAACCGTCGTAATGGAGCGGATGGATGACCATTGTGAGCATTTAAGTAGTAAGTTATTCATCAGAGGCCGAGTATTATGCAAATCCATAGGGGATCCCCTTCCTATAATAGAAAGCAAATGCTTGTGTCAGAAAAAAATTTCAAGTATCAAATTTAGTTTGGAACAATTCGTTCACTTTATTTGATACTAACCATACCATTAGTCTGAAAATTCTAAGGTGCACCTACTCCACACTCATGTCGGGTGGGTTGTTTTTACCATCCACCCTTCATGTGAAAACCACCGACCCCTAACCTGATTGTGTGGTGTGGATGCACAAGGAGCATTAGGCTCATGTCTTCACAATAAATGTGTCGAGCATGTTGTGGAATTTAGAGTCATATCCACCAAATATAGAAATAGAGAGTGAATTATTGTACTACAAAATCACATTAGATTTAATTCCCATGAAAGATTGGAGGCGTCACAACGGTCGCGCTTAAAACCCAATTTACTCGACAGAATTAATTAGACGTATTTAAAAGCACAATATAACACTACAAATACAACTATAACTAACAATGACTGCTTGAAGAATAACACAAAATAATGAACACCAAATATAACGAGGTTCGGCTAATTTAGCTTACGTCCTCGGACTCCACCAAAATATTTCACTAAAGGATTAAAGTAAAACTATTACAAACTATAGAGGAGAAAAGAAGAATAGCCAAAGATGAGAGCCAAATGGATGAATGACAACTAAAGGGTGGGTCCCCTTTTATAGGTAAGAGGATGGCCTTTTACAAAATTCTTCCTATGTGGGACAAAGGTACTCTTCTTTAACAAAGGAAAATGAGCCATTTTCTTCATCACATTTCAACAAATCTCCACCTTGGCGAATTTCAAAATCTTTAATCTCCTCGTCAAACGGGGTCATCAAAACCAATCTTCAAATTTTGACAATGTTGATCAAGTCCAAACAAAACTTGAACTTGATTGCAGTTACAACTTTTGTCAACATATCAGTAGGATTCTCAGTGGTATGGATCTTCTCGATTCTGACTCCACTTTCTTCGAGTATCTCTCATATGAAGTGATACCGAACATCAATGTGCTTCGTCCTTGCATGATAAACTTGGTTTTTTGCTAAATGGATAGCACTTTGACTATCACAATGTATTTTGACATACTTTTGTCCAACCCCAGTTCACCAAGCAACTCTTGAAGCCAACTTGCTTCCTTTACAGCCTCTGAAATTGCCATATACTCTGCTTTTGTAGTAAACAGAGCAATTGTTGACTGTAAGGTAGATTTCCAACTGACTGGTGCTTTAGCAAGAGTAAATACGTAGCCTGTAGTTGATCTACGCTTATCTAAATCATCAGTATAGTCTGAATCGCAATATCCTACGACATACTGAAAATCTTCCTACTCAAATATCAAACCAACATCAACTGTGTCATGGATTTATCGCAAAATCCATTTCACAGCTTGCTAATGTTCCTTTCCAGGATCATGCATATACCTGCTCACAACCCCCACAGCTTGGGAAATATCAGGCCTCGTACACACCATAGCATGCATCAAGTTACTAACAACATTTGCATACGGTACTTTTGACATGTATTTCCATTCTGGGTCAGACTTCGGTGACAAAACGGCGCTAAGCTTAAAATGAGGAGCAAGCGGAGTACTAACTGGTTTTTACTTTTCATAAATGTCAAAACGCCTCAACATCCTACCTAAATATTGTTTCTGAGTCAAACAAAGCCTCCTAATTTTTTTATCTTTGATAATCTCTTTGCCGAGAATTTCCTCGCCTCACCTAGACCCTTCATCTCAAACTCCATTTTCAAATAAGTCTTCAACTTCTCAATTTCTATTAGACTCGGGGAGGAAATCAACATATCATCAATATACAGAAAAGATATATGAAGGATCCATCTTGTAGCTTGTGCAAATACACACAATGATCGTATTTGCTTCTTGCGTACCCAATTCTCATCATAAACTTGTCAAATTGCTTGTACCACTGCCTCGGAGATTGCTTCAATCTGTATAACAATTTTTGAAGTTTACACACCAAATTTTCATTTTCAACAACTTTGAATTCCTCTGGCTGAGTCATATAGATTTCCTCTTCCAAGTCTCCATGTAAAAATGCAGTTTTTACATCCAACTGTGCTACCAAAGCCAACAAAATCCTAATGGAGGAGTGTTTTACAACTGGAGAAAACATCACATTCTAATCAATGCCCTCCTTCTGAGCGTAACCCTTGGCCACCAGTCTGGCTTTGTAGCGAACATCACCTTGGCTAGAAAATTCTTCTTTCTTTACAAATACCCATTTGCATCCAATTGCCTTCTTTCCCTTCGGGAGACTGGCCAGTTCCCATGTTTGATTCTTATGAAGGGACTGCATTTCTTCACTCATGGCAATCCTCCGCTTATCTTCCTCTGGTCCTTTGACTGCTTCAATATAAGTGGTAGGAACATCATCAGGGCAATTGCAGATGTACAAGCCACCATATCATCAAAGTGAGCAGGCTTTCTGATTGTCCTCTTTAGCTTGCTAATTGCAATAGATTCAAGTTACTGTGGAAATTCTTGGGGTTGAACCTCCTCTTTTTCAAAATCTCCTTCTACCGTAGGAGAATGATCAAGGATTTCTTGATCTACTGGGACAACAAATTTTTCAAACTCCACCTGTTCGGGAGTACCATCTTGCTGCTCAGAGTTCACCTTTTCCAACATGGTAGATTCATCAAAGGTGACATCCCTACTGAAGATTATTTTCTTTGTCTCTAGACACCAAAGGCGATAGCTTTTATACCAGAGGTGATCCCCACGAACACCGTTTTCTTTGCTCTAGGATCCAACTTCGATTCCTTAACATGATAATATGCAGTGGAACCAAACACATGTAAGGAATCATAATCTGCAACAAGCTTTCCAAACCATTTTTCCAATGGTGTTTTTCCATCAATAGCAGTAGATGGTAGACGATTAACGAGATAGCCCCCATATGTCACAGCCTCAGCCCAAAATTCTTTACCTAACCCAGCATTGGATAACAAACACCTAACTTTCTCCAGCAAAGTTTTCACGCATTCTGCCACCCTGTTCTGTTGTGGTGTATGTCTGACAGTGAAGTGCCTAAGAATGCCTTTATCTTCACAAAATTGCGGAAATGGACCACTCCTAAATTCTCCACCATTGTCTGGACGGAGATATTTGACCTTTTTATCAGTCTAAGTTTCCAACATCTTTTTCCACTTGAGGAATACTTCAAATACTTCATTCTTTGTCTTCATCGTATACACCCAAACTCTCCGGGAAAAATCATCAACAAAGGTTAAAAAATAGTGCTTCCCTCCCAAAGAACTCTTTTTTTTAGGGACCCCATACATCCGAATGAACATAATCCAAGATACCATCAGTATTATAGATTGTTGTTCCAAATTTAACCCTTGTTTGTTTCCCATGGACACAATGTTCAAAAAAATCCAATTTGGAGTATTTCACTCCTTTCAACAATCCTTGATTTATGAGGAGATTCAAGTTTCCACCTGCATGTCCCAAGCGCATATGCCATAGCCTAATTGCTTCTGAATTCCGATCATCAATAGTAACTGCTGCTACTGTACCTACAATTGTACCACCCATGTAGTAATACGTATTGTTGTTCTTCCGAATTCCCATCATTACCACGAATGCACCAGAGATGATCTTCATCACCTCATCCTTTGCTCTTACTTCAAAACCTTTTGATTCTAAGGTTCTAACAGAAATAAGGTTTTTCCTCGCTTTTGATGCATACCGAACACTCTTTAGAGTTATGATTGATCCATCGTGATTCTTCAAGCTAACTGAACCAATCCCAAGTGTAGTAAGAGAAACTCCATTTGTCGTGAAGACAACGTCATTTTGTTCTTTGAAATCAAAGAACCAATATGATGACTACATGCTAAATCCAGCTTCCATACTTCAGAAGCACCGGTGGATGATGTCGCTAATGAGAAGTCTGATTCGGCATCATCACACGCGGTTCTATTTGATTCTGCTACAGATTTAGAATTGCCCTTCAGCTTTGGGCAATCTCTCTTCCAGTGTCCCATTTCTCGATAATAGGCACACTCATCTTTGCTTAGTTTATGCCTGGACTTGGATCTCCCTTTTTTTCCTTTGTTTTTATTTTGTGAACGACCACTGACGAACAAAACTTCTGTATCTCTGCCTAAACCAACTTACTTCTCCTTCTTCTTAGTTCATAACTATACAGGGCAGTACAAACTTCGCTAAGATATACAGCAGCCTTCACATGAAGTAGAGTGGTTTCAAGAAACTCAAATTCTTCAGGAAGGGATCTCAACAACATCAGAGCCAAATCCTCATCTTTAAAAGTCTCATCCAAATTTATCAAATCGGTAACCAATTGATTAAAACTAGGGGTGTTCGTGGTGCGGTTTTGGTTTTTTTTTAACTAATTTGAAACCGAATTGCCAAGTGCGGTTTTTTAGTAGAGAAATCTCAAATTGCCATTTTGAAAAATAAAACCAAGGGTGCGGTTTGGAGCGGTTTTGGGCGGTTCGGTGCGGTTTACTCTTTTTATCTAGCTAAAAAAATATTTCAGGATATTTGCCTAAAAATATCATTTTTTAAACATTACCTAACTAAATCTATAATAATAATTCACATACATAAAAATTATGCTTAACAAACAATATTTATTCAAAAACTACGTAACATAATCAAAGTTTCGCAAAAACTTAAAATATTGGACTAAGTCGTCCTACTAAATAGTCCATACATAATAATGAAATAGCCAACAAGGCTTAAACGAAAACAATATGAAAGTTGGTCCATAAGGCTAAAACAAAATAAGAGAAGTACAAATTTTTCGGTACTTTTAACTTACAAAACAACCTATTAATCTATTAAAAGTTTAGCCAAATGATAAAATTCTTGCACACAACTTCAACTTCAACAGTGAAGTGCATCGAAGATGATAGCCAATTATTAAACTCATACTTCTCTTTTTAAAAGCCTGTAAATTAATAAACTTGATTAGAAAGTGAGCTAAACAACAATAAAGTAATTGTAGTAAAATATTTTAGGCTGTAATGCAAAATTATGATCATCTTCATTCTAAAACAACAATATCCATACAATATTATTATATCTCTTGGTATATGATTAGCACCTAAATAGTTTATCATACCCTACAAAAAGATATGAACATGTTAATTTAAGAAAATATGGACACACATCTTGGGTGAACACTTCAATAATGACTATATATTTTTTATTGGTCCATACTAGATAAAAATTAAACTCATTCTATTTAATTATTTATTTAATCTATCATGCATTTAGGGTTTAGGGTTTAGAGTTCATGGTTTAGGGGTTAGAGTTTAGGGTTTAGGGTTTAGAGTTCATGGTTTAGGGGTTAGAGTTTAGGGTTTAGGGTTTAAGGTATAAATCTATAGAGGTGTTCATCAGTTCGGTTCATGTTATTTGATATATCTAATCTAGTATTACTTTAATCCTAATTCAAAATAAATAATTAGTTATAGCAAATGAAATTTAATTCTCAATATCAATTTCAATATGTTTAAATAACAAATTCATAATTTTCATGTAAAATAATAAATAAACGCATAGAAAATAAAACTTAATATGTATATAAATATACATATGTATAAATATAAATTTATATATATATATATATATAAAATAATGGCGGTTTTGCGGTTCGGTTTGGTGCGGTTTTGGTCCAAAACCATAACCAAACCAATTTTGCGGTGTGGTTTTTGTTTAAAATCGAAATCACGGTTTGCACAACAATTTGACGAAAACGGTTCGGTGCGGTTCGGTGCGGGCGGTTCGGGCGGTTTTAGAAAATTGTTGCCCAGCCCTAATTAAAACTGAAAATGTGACTATTCATAGTGGAACCTGAAACAAATGTGAAGCGAAAGAGCTGCTTCTTCAAATGGAGTTTATTCAGACAACTTTTCTTCAGAAACTTCTCCTCCAGTGCCATCCACAATTTATGAGCAGAGTTTTCCTTTGAAAATGCATATCTCTGCTCTCTGGATAGGCACGATCGAATTGTTCCACATGCCAACAGATTCATCATATTCCATTCGTTCTCCTCCATATCATCTAGTTTCTTTTCTTCAATACTTAAGTCTAGACCTTGTTGAAAGAGAGTGTCTACGACTTCACTTTGCCACGTACCAAAATGGCCTGTGCCATCAAAAGACTCCACTACCAATCGCGTATTCACCACAGTGGTTCTTGCCCAAATGGACGACGACGAAGCTTTTGAGCTGCCTTCCTTTTTTGGTTACAAATTATTCTTCAATAGCCCTCCAAATGCGAAAGCCAAATAGCCCAGGAAAACTTTTCTGATGTGGAAGATCAGATTAAACTGCGACCACAGAGCATAATCAAAATAACCGAGCTCTGATACCACTTATTGTGGAACTTAGAGTCATATTCCACCAAATATAGAAATAGAGAGTGAATTATTGTATTAGAAAATCACACTAGATTTAATTCCCATGAAATATTGGAGGCGTCATAACGGTCGCGCTTAAACCCAATTTCCTCGCCATAATTAACTAGACGTATTTAATAGCACAATATAACACTACAACTATAACTAACATTGGTACTTGAAGAATAATACAAATTAAAAAATACCAAATATAACGAGGTTCGGCTAATCTAGTCTACGTCCTCGGACCTGACCAAAATATTTCACTAAAGAACTAAAGTAAAATTATTACAAACCATAGAGGAGAAAAGAAGAATAGCCAAAGATGAGTGGCAAAGGGATGAATGACAACTAAAGGGTGGATCCCCTTTCATAGAGAAGTGGATGACCATTTACAAAATTCTTCCTATGTGGGACAAATGTACTCTTCTTTAACAAAAGAAAATGAGTCATTTTCTCCACCACATTTCAACAAAGCATCTCGCTAGAGTTGGTAGGATTTGAAAATGAGCAAGGTGTAAGGTCATGGCAGCGGATGATTGTTAAATATTTCTAGAAAAATTTAGTTTCAGACGCGTTTTCTAAATAATTGTGCATTTGGTTGTGCGACTTTTTCAAAATAAATAACCCCAACCACATTTCTTACATTTTTTTCTCTAATAGTATCATGAATTCATGATCATTACACTTTTTTATCTAGAAGTCTCACGATCATACTTATTATCCAAATATTTCTATATTCTTTAATTCTCATTTTGAGTTTACAAAGTGCGGCTGAAACGCGAGCCATCTGCTCCCAATATTTTTATTCCTCTATCTTTTTGGTACTATTTACACGAATTATCTATTTTAGAGTAGAAAACGAAACATCATTTGAAATTGAGAATATCAAATGATCATGTTTGTGTTAAATAATGGAGGAGTTCCATTGTGTGATAGGTATATATATATGTACTTTGAATTTAAGGTAACCTGACTAAAAAGTGGGTTCTTTCGTGCAAAATAACACCATAATTTATTTGACTGCAATTATTGGAATAAACAGTGCTACATGCAAATGGAAAAAAAAATATAAGAGAATAATAATTCTTTCGATGTGTATCACGTTTCTTTGACTAAATAGTTCCGTTCTTTTACGACAAGAAGGAGAAACTTGTCGGATTACATGGAACGAATTGAAAAGCGTTCGCCTTCTTCCTCTCAATTGAAGGATTATCTAATATTATAGTGGTTAAAAAGGTCCAGTGATGAAATTATTTTATTTATTCTAATTTAACAATATATTCTCTATTTAAAATGGTTTTTTTACCTTCTATTCTATATATATGCATGCCACTTATATAAATAATTTTCTTGAATATATAATTAATGTGAATTTTATATATTTGAGATATGTAAATAAATGAAAAAAAAAGAAGACAAAACACCATTTTGCAAGTTTAATTACTATCGATCTGGTATCACAAAAGAGGGGAAAATTACGTACATTTTTCGTCCCATAACTTTGCCCGGTTTTAATTTTTGTCTCATTCGTTACACAGATTTCTCACATTTAGTTTTATAGCTTTCAAAATGTCTCACATTTAGTCCCAAATCAAAATTTTCATCCGAAATTTAACGGTCAACTTTATTAGTCAACATTTTGACAAGTTTTTTTTGGGTGATTTTGTGCTTGAGTGACACGTGATATTGAATAGAAAAATCATAATATTGATTATAATCCATGTGTGAGTGTATTCATGCACGAATCTTCCCAAAAACAAGCGGTCAAAATATTGACTAACGGAGTTGACCGTTAATTTTGGATGGAAATTTCGGTTTGAGACTAAATGTGAGATATTTTGAAAGTTATGGGACTACATGTGAGAAATTCATAACGAATGGAATCAAAATTAAAATCGAGCAAAGTTATGGGACGAAAAAATGCAAGTTTCCCCACAAAATAGAATGAATTTATGTATCTTCATCCATTATAAAATTAACCAATATTGTATATTCATGTTATCAAGTCATTGATATAATACCAAAGTAAAACAAAAGAAATCATTGATTTAACAATGATGTTCAAATTGTTGAGTATATAGAAGTATTAGCTCGTCGAATTCCAAATATTAAAGGAGTTGGAAAATTGTATGCCAGAAAATATTGACATGACTGATTTTCAGATTCCTATAGTTAAATTGGCAGATAGGTAAAAAACAAACAAACAAAAAAAGGAATAAAAAACACACCATTAAATGTATTTTTGATTATTTATTTCTTGTGTCTTTTATCGTGCATTAAATAATAACTAGATACCAAAATTAAAAAGAACAACCAAAATAAGATATGTAATTGTAAACGAGAAATAAATATAATTTTTTTGAAGTTATTCAACGACACTTTTTTCTACTTTATAATATACTAAAGCTGATAATCACTTCACAAAAATAATATATATTAGTAACTAGATGTCATGAAGTGACAATGTCAAACAATAATAATAACAAATATTAGTCATGACAAGATATCCAGTGACAATTTATAATTGTCACTAATCTAATATATTGAGTTACAAAGATTTATATTTTGTCAGAAAAATAACTCTCGAAAGTTTAATAGTTAGAAAAATGTATATAAGTTGTCACTCATAAGAATTATTGACAAGAAAGTTGTTATTACGTACTATTGATAATTAGTGACAACAAATACATTTGCCATTATATTCACGTTGTCACTAATTGTTATTGGTGACAATTTAAAAAGGATTATTGTCACCTAAAAATCATTACAGTGATACAGATAAAATTATTGTCTCTCATTATATATATATATATATATATATATCTAGTGACAACTTTGGGATTGTCACTTTATATTTTTTCACTAATATTATTTTTCTTGTAGTGAAAGTTATCGCTAAGTATTTTTTGTCACAAAAATAATTTTCAAAAGTTTAATAGTGACAAAAATTGTATATTAGTTGTCACTCATTTTAAATAGTGACAATGAAATTATTTTCATTATTAATAATTAGTGACACATATTTAGTGATAACTTAGTGACAACAAATATAATTGTCATTATATGTGTGTTGACACTAAAATACATGTGTTACTAATCGTCAATAGTGACAAATTAAAAAAAATTCTCATCACTAAAAATAACTATAGTGACAAAGCAAAAATTATTTTTACTCAATTATAGTGTCAATTTTGATATTTTCCCTTCACATTTTCTCACTAATATTAGTGAATTTTCACTACCTAAAATACTCATAAATTAAAAGCGAGTACAAGTATTCATTTTTACTCGTATTCCCGAACGAGTACTAATCAATTTATTTCCCATTGTAGCACCCTTTAACTGATTTTTTCATCGTAACATTCAACAAAAATCCTAACATTATGCTCGTATGTTTTTAAATACCAAAATTTTTGCTGTTCCGTAACTAACTAGCTATAGGTGCTATAAAAGATAAATTATTATATATACCGCAGGGCGAATTTTAATAATAATCAATTTTTTACTTTTATCTCGGGTTGAGGAGGATGGTTGCCACCACCAACCACCCCCACCTTCCAAGTATAAATACACTTGATGCCTTTTCTATCTTATATATATATATATATACACATATATAATTATCAACAACTTAAACATAAATTTCGTCACATTAAATTTGTAAAAATGATTATTATAGTTAAACAAAAGTTATTGACAGTTATGTTATTATGCAACTTATAATGACAACTTACACAAATTTACTAGTTATCGCAAAAAAAAAAGAAAAGAAAAGAAAAAAAAGACTATAAAATTTGAAAGAGTTGATGAGTGATGCCTTTTCTATCTTATAATAATGATAACAAACTTAATAATTTTCTGAGAGAAATGGGGAAGAAGAAGATAATTAGTTATTGCATTATAATTTCATGCATGTTACCCATCATGATAATTTCAGCAGTACCAAATGGAATCAGTACTAATTCTAATCTTATTCTTCCAGGTGAAGCTATACAAATGGCGACCGCCAGCTTCACGTGTAAAGGTGTTACGGCATCATGCGACAACTGTAAAGACAAATGTGATCGGACATATATTGATGAAGAAAATACAAGAATAGCATGCCGTCTCTGTTGCCGTAGAGATTGCAGCTGCAATAAAAAAAATGATAATTGAGAGAATGCGAGGAACCAGGTTTATAATTATCCTAGTTTGTTGTTGAAGATTTGGATTATATATATATCCTTAATGTTAGGATGTCAAGTTAAGGATTAATGATGTTGTTATTAGAAGTTTGTTGCTAGTTGGTATATGTGTACTGTTTTGTGTGTTTGGGGGTACTCTTGTTTAGTTCTTAAACTGCATTTGTGTTTGAGTTGATATATATACATATATATATATATATATGTGTGTGTGTGTGTCTATATATGTCCTTGTAAACTTGTTTCATTTTAGAAGTAAATAAGAGATGCATTCATATCCCTATTTACTTTTAGGGCTGTGAAGATGTTTGTTTGTATGAATTACAATTAATTTTTTCTGTCTTTTCTTCTCTTTTTTTATTTAATTTAATTATCGTTTCATATTGAATGGAGACGGAAATTTGAGAGGCATGTAAGTTCAAACTCCTCCCTTCCTAGCAAAGGATTTTTTTCTGCAGAAGACTCCGAAAATGCCCCTGGACCTGGAAACCCAACTTTTCTAGGACAATTATACCCTTTTGGTGTTATTTGTAATGTTCTGTAAAAGTATAAGTGTTATATGTAATGTTGTGTATGTAAAATATACAAATAATTATTTATAGTTAAAAAATATTTTTAACAAAATAAAAAAGAATATAAATTATTAAAATTATAAAATAAAAAAATAAAAAAATGTGTAATATCATTTTAATCTTTTAATTAAATTAATATATAATAGTTTATATAATTTAAAAAAATTATATTTTAAATTAATTTATGAAATTTACAAATAAATTTAAAAATTGTATTTTTAATAATTTTTAAAATAAATTACTTATTAAAATATTATTTTATGAATTAAATAAATGAAAAAAAAAAGAGGTGGGGAACAGTGTCATCCTCTCCACATCCCCACCCCCACCCCACGCCCACCCCCATCCCCACTTCACCCTCACGCACATACACACACACACAATTACACATACACACGCACAATTACACACACTGTTACACGTACACACAAACACACACAATTACACACACTCAAGCACACACAAAGTCACACATACACATTTACAAGCGCGCACACACATTTACACACAAGCAATTTTTAAGATAAGATATATACAAATATACATACATACATATATATATATATAAACTTTTCTTTTAAGATTTTTTATTTTAAAATTAGTATTAGAAGTAAATCTAGATATGTAAAGGGGCAATTTGGTAATTCAGCTTTTTTTTCATTTTTAAAAAAAAAATCTGTAAGGGCATTTAGGTCTTTCGTCACTTTCTATCCATTTTTACATTAATACATGAAAACCTTGGATGTTAGATGTAATATATTAAACTAGGGAATATTTTTTGTAATTAAGCAATACCTTAGGACCCCAGTGTAATTATCCATACATATATATACATATATATATAATTATCAACAACTTAAACATAAATTTCGTCTCATTAAATTTGTAAAAACGATTATTATAGTTAAACAAAAGTTATTGACAGTTATGTTATTATGCAACTTATAATGACAACTTACACAAACTTACTAGTTATCGCAAAAAAAGAAAAGAAAAAAAAAGACTATAAAATTTGAAAGAGTTGATGAGTGATGTCTTTTCTATCTTATAATAATGATAACAAAAAAATTTCACTTTATAGTTGAGGTGGACAGCTGCCCGCCCACACCCACCCTCCAAGTATCTAATTATAAACACACTTTGAGTGCCCTCATGCTCACTACTCACTATTAACAAAAGTGTTAAAAAAAAAAAAGAAGAGAAAAATGGGGAAGAAGAAGATAATTAGTTATTGCATTATAATTTCATGCATGTTACCCATCATGATAATTTCAGCTGTACCAGATGGAATCAGTACTAATTCTAATCTTACTCCAGGTGAAGCTATAGAAATGGTGACAAAACGCAAATGTTCGTGTGGAAGTGGCTGCAAGTAGGCCTGTCAATGGGTAGGTATTACCCAGGTTCAGGCCCAATAATTTCATATTAGACCCTGCTCAGACCCGATTATTTGGGTCTGAGACCCGGACCCGACCCGGACCCGATGGTAGCAAGGAGTTCGGGTCCGGGTCGGGTCTGTACTCGAACAAGACTCACGGGTCCTTTACCCAAACAAGACCCGATCAAATTCCGAACAAGACCCACGGGTCCTTTACCCGAACAAGACCCAATCAATACCCGAACAAGACCCAAATTTTTTTTTTCAATTCACTTTTGTAATTTTATCTGCCTTTATTTTATTTTTTCCTGTGGATTTTGTAAATAGAACTACTGTCACTAGTGTATTTGACCATTTTCTGTTCTTATTTTTTATTTAATTTTAGATTGTAAATTTTACTAGTATTTGTTAGCTAACAGGAGAAATTTATTTTGTCTCTAATATGGAATTAGGAAAAGAGTAATCTTAGCAGCTTTCATGTATGGAAGAGATCCAAGACACCAAGTGAGATTCTTCTAACCGAAAAATAAATAATGGTTTTGATCGAGACATGTTTTACAGTTCTATAAATACATAAAATATATAATGAACAACAAACTCGGACGATCCCAATTCCCCCAAAAAAAAAAAGGACCCGACCCGGACCCGAAACTCCGGGTCTGTGCAATGGACCCGGTTTTCGGACCCATCGGGTTTGCGGCCGGGTCGGGTCCGGGTAGGATAGATGAGGCATCCTGTGGGCATTTTTAGGATTTGGGTCTGGGTTTGGGTAATGCCTACCCATTGACCGGTCTAGCTGCAAGGAAAAATGTCGACGAGGTGATGCAGGATGTAGAACGTGTTGCGAGCTATGCCGCCCCACCTCCCCCGGGGCCGAAATGATAATTGAGAATGCATGAGAGGAACAAGGTTTACTAATTACCCTCGCCCGTTGTTGAAGATGTGGATTATATATGGTTTTTAGGGCGTGTCAATTAATTAAGGATTATTAATGCTTAATTATATGTGTTTGTGGGTCTTGTTTACTACTTATACGTACTGCGTGCATTTGTGTTGAGTTGATATCCATGTAAACTTGTCGAGATGTAATCATATCCCTATTTACTTTTAGGGTTGTACCGTACGTGAAGATGTTTGTTGGTGATTAATAATATATTACGCACGCTCTTCTTTCTTTTAATTTATTGTCTGGCTTTTTTCCTGAATTTAACTACTTTCGAATTATGAAGATGGGAATTTGAGAGGCGTGTATGTCAAGCTCCTCTCCTCTCTTTCTAGCAAAAGCCTATTTTAGGACAAAATCGTATGATTTTGAGCAAAACGGTCAATACCTCTCTCTCGCAAAAGACTTCGAATTGGAAGTCAAATAGAGGGACTGTGGGACTGCAAAATTATCAACAAAGAGACCAATATCTTAAAAATATTTGAGGAACTACAAAAGTAATTAATTATTTTTTTATTTTTTTTTACTATCCTTTCCCAATTAATAAAAGCTAGCTATTAACAAAAAATATGAATCCGAATTTCTTATGAAAATTTGATATTATATTAACGGGCCGGAAAAGTTAATGACATGAAAAACAGAATACCTGCAAGAAGAGGAAGACAAAGGACATTATCCTACTCTACGGATGTTATATCAATTTTCAGTCATTTTGGCCAGAAAGCACGCACATTAATCGGCAAAATCTATATTTCGTAATTGATAAAACATGACATGCGCGTGGCACATGACCAAGTTTCCCACCAAAAATTGATCGAAAATTGGTCGGAGGGACCACATCAAAACAAATTGTTGAGTTGAGGGGCTCAATCGACACAATTAGAAGTTGAGGGACCAAAGTGATTCTAAATGTAAAGTTGAAAGACTAATAGTGACATTACCCCTGTTCAATCCCTCGCTCCATGCGCCCATAATTGTAAATTATAAAAACATACATTTTTTTTCCTTTTTTGAAATAGATTGTATTTGATTCTTGAATTTTGTGAACAAAAGTAAAATAAAAATAGTCAAAAACTAAAGATAATTTACTATCATTTGAAACCACATACACAAATTTTATCTTCGAAAATGCAACAATCAAATATAGATTTAGTGCCGTGTTGTTGGGGGGTGCTTGAAGGGATCGAATTCGTCACCAATGTGTACCACATTTGTTTGATTAAGTAAACTTGTTCTTTCACGACAAAAGAGAGAATTTATTCTGTCGGATTACAAAACAAAATGATAGAATAAAGCCACTCAAGTTCTGCCTGGCAATTGCATGCATATATGATATATGCATATATGTATGAATGAAAAACACTCACGTTCTTCGTCTGTATTTTGAACTTAACAAATAATAATCATGCTTTGAATTGAAGTATTTAATATATACACGTTACGTAATATATATACTATTTGACAAATAATACTTTATTTTTAGCCACAAAAATAATTTCTTTATATAAAAGTTGAAAATTATAATGAATTTTTGTAAATACTAATTAAGTAATAGACAATTAAAAGCTAACAACGTTAATAATTTATCAAAATACTAATTAGCATCAAATAGTGACTTATATATAGAAGTATTTTTATAAATTAAAACTGAGTACAGACAATATGTTTTATAAATTTATATAAAATATGTATATTTTTACTCTTGAATAATCAATTTGTATTTGTATTATACTCGTATATATACAAATCTATTTATTTCTCATTCTCGTAGTTTTGAGTTAATTTTTTCACCGTAACTTTCAATAAAATCACCAATAGATTCATACGTATTAAATAATAAACTTTTGACGTCCGTAATAATTAAGACCATAAAATGGACAAGTGAAATATTCATGTTATATATCAAGTCAGTGATATAATAATTACCAAAGTAAAACAAAAAAGAAGGTGGTTTATATAACATCTAAAAAAGTTATAGTTGTTAATTAGCAAGTCAAAATTATAATACTCACACTACAAAAAAATGACTATTGCCCATGTTAATATGTCATAGTGAAAAGTTCATTTGCCATGGTTAAAATCAATTGACCACGGCTTTGTTACGGCTTTGGTCGTGGTATTTGCAAGCATGACCAAAACATTTACCATGACTTATAGTCATGGTCAATGTTTTGTTCATTATAAAGACCATGACTTTTAGTCATTATAAAAAAGTGTTAGGTTAACATTTTTTCCACCATAGCTAGTTAGAGCTTAAAATAACTAGGATTCTTTTTCACCACGGCTAACATTAGTGTGGCTATATGAAATATCTACCACGGCCAAGTTAGCCATGAGTTTAGACCACTATAGACCACAATTTTAAGCCCTAGTATATATTTTCATTATCAATACTTAATTTTCTTGTAGTGTCAGAAATGATTGTAAAATGTTTAGGGCAGATACTTGCAATAATTCATAAAAATTAAATTGCTACTTTCAATACACGGTTTCAGACGTCTCGGATTTAACACATTAGATTCAGATTACTGGGGCATGAGGGAAATTACAATTTTCGTCAGATTATTTTGCCCAATTTTAATTTTGGTATCTTAAATTCTCACATCTAGTCTCATAATTTTCAAAATGTCTCCATTTAGTCATAACTAATCCAAAATGTAATGGTCGACTCCATTAGTCAACATTTTGACCGGTTTTTTGGGAAGATTTTGTGTATAAATGGCACGTGATATTGAATAGAAGCGTCGTGATATTGAATATAATCCGTGTGTGAGTGCATTCTCTCTCGGATTCTCCCCAAACGAAATGGTCAATATATTGACTGACGGAGTTGGTCATTAAATTTGGATAAAAAAATTGGGTTTGAATTGAATGTGAGATATTTTGAGAGTTATAGGACTAAATGTGAGAAGTTCATAACGAATGAGACCCAATTAAAAATTAAAATAAGTCAAAATTATGGAGCCAAAAATATGCAATTTTCCCACATACACTACAAGAAAACATCTGAATAGCAAATTAGCATGGAGAGTTATTACGTTGGTGATTAGCAACGCTTGTAGCAAGGAAAAAGTGTTTCGTGCTCTCCAATTTCGAAACCTTAGATTAGGAACGCATTTTTTACTAAATTCAGGAACAATATTTTTCCTCCAAGAAATTCGTATCTGGTTTTGATCAAATAAATTGTTTTGATAAAATTTTCGTGGGAGTTTTCCCACAAAACAATTCGTTATAGATTTCCTAGCTGATTATTTTATAAAAATAAATAAATAATAAAAAATATTAGCTACGAAAATTGCCTTGCAGAATGGAAACCAAAAAATGAATAGCTGTTTGTAGCCACGAAAATGTTCGTTGCTAAATATATTTATGACTAACAAAAAAACAATTTAATAATTATAGATATATTAATTGCCCATATTATGAAATTTATATTGTGAATCTAACAACATATATATAAGAATCTATTAGAGTTAATACCAAGCTGACATGGGGAAAGGAGAGGCGATTGTTATTCGACAACGGTCGAGCTGGTCTTTGTATTAAGCTATTGAGGGAAGATGTGATATCATCACAGGGCTCGTGTTTGGACTAAATGATGACTTGTAAGAGCACAATATGCTTGAACAGGTGCTTGCACAACATGATGGCTCGCTTCCTTGAAAATGATGTCAAGCGCAATGAGGATGTTGTTCTTTGAGTAGACGTCATTTTTCAAATTACCCGATAACTCACTTCTGGCTATCACATTCGTCCTATTCCTTTGCTTTATTGAGGGCTTTAGGTTATAAATTTATGACACTTGGGTATTTTTAAATTTGGTTATGTGACATTATCTTTTATATTTATGTATTGACATTTTATTTTAACATATTGAAAATTTATATCCTTTTTGTTTTAATTACTTGTATTATTATTATTGTTATTAATTAATTGTTTAATAAGGTCTAATTGAAAAAAATTGTAATTTGATTTTTTTTTAAATTTATAATATTTAGCAACAAAATTAGCAATATAAAGTTTTAGTGCTAATACCATAATATCAAATTTACCAAGAAAAATATTCCTTGCTAAATAATAATATTTTAAATTAATTAGTATCAAATTTTGCAACAAATAATCTCGTTGGTTGAATTCCACGCAAAATCAGTAACGAAAAGCCTCCTTGCTGACCTTTCTGATCAGCAATGAAATTATCGTGGGTGAATTCCGTTGCTAAATCAGCAACGAAAAATTCCTTGCTGGAATTATCTAGGTTCGATTTAGGTTGGAGAATTCTTACGTTGCTGATTTCGTTGCTAACATAAATTAGCAACGTAATCCTTCATTTAGCAAGGAATTTCTCTCCTTTCTATTTGGCTGTTTTCTTGTATTAATATAGGGCATGGTGTAGCTTGGACCAATCACTTTATTTAATCGCCTGCTCCGACGTCATAATCATAATTAGTGGAACTGGACGCGCTCTTTTCAAAAAAAAAAAAAATCACTTCACCACACGACAATCGGACAAAAATAATATTAGTGATTTTTTTTTAAAGAAATAAATTAATGATAACATAAAACCGTCAATCGGTCAACGTTGAAAGTTTTGATTAATAATATTTAGTATTTACTCATTAACAATAATAGTTTTACAAGCTAAATATTGTGCTAGAAATTATATCTAAGTTATATATTGATAATATATAAATATATATGATTATATAATTATCAACAACTTAAACACAATTAAATATCGTCACTATTAAATTTGTAAAAATGATTACTATAGTTAAACAAAAGTTATTGACAGTTCTGTATGCAACTTATAATGACAACTTGCACAAATTTACTAGTTATCAAAAAAAAAACAAAAACTATAAAATTTCAAAGAGTTGATGAGTGGTGCCTTTTCTATCTTATAATAATGATAACAAACTTAATAATTTTCTGAGAGTAATCAAAAAGGTCCGAAACCTCCAAAAAAATATTCGTAATTTCACTTTATAGTTGAGGTGGACAGCTGCCCAGTGCCCACCCGCACCCCCACCCCCACCCACCCCACCCTACCCTCCCCTCCAAGTATATAATTATAAACACACTTGATGCCCTCATGCTCACTAGTAACAAAAGTACCAAAAAAAAAGAAGAGAAAAATGGGGAAGAAGAAGATAATTAGTTATTGCATTATAATTTCATGCATGTTACCCATCATGATACATGTGATCCATATAAATATATCTTCTGCAGTACCAAATGGAATCAGTACTAATTCTAATCTTATTCCAGGTGATGGTGGTGAAGCTATAGAAATGGTGACAAAACGCAAATGTTCGTGTGGAAGATCATGCAGTGACTGCAACAAGGATTGTCAGAACAAAAAGAAAGACGAGGACAAAGCAGCATGTCGTACCTGTTGCAATGGCTCTTGCTGTGGTGGCAAACCCAGATATATATATACATATGATAATTGAGAATGAGAGGAAGCAGGTTTAATAATCATCCTCGCTTTGTTGTTGAAGATTTGGATTGTATATGGCTATTCCTGTTTAGTTTATCTGTATCCTTAATTTTAGAATGCTTATTAATGATGTTATTAGAAGTTTGTAGCTAGGTTGTGTTAATGTATTATGTGTACTAGTGTTTTGTGTGTCCTTGTAAACTTGTATCCCTATTTACTTTTAGGGTATGAATTACTATAATTGATCTTTCTTTAATTTCTTGCCTCTTCTTTTTATAATTTAACAATTGTTTTATATCGAATTCTTTAACAATTGTTTTATATCGAATGGAGATGGGCTTTCAGGACAAATCTGTTAGAATATATCTTTTTGATTAGTATAGGATTTTTCTTTATCTTATATTTCCTTCTATTTATCTTTATAGCTTTGCTTATCTTTCCTTGTAAATTATCTTTCCTTCTTAATAGCTTAGAGTTTACTTGTTTACCAAGTCTATGTAACTCTATAAATATGTTACTCAGTAATACAAGTTCCCTACGAAGTTTTCTCTAATCTAACATGATATTAGAGCCATGATTTCGAGCCATAGTATCAGAGCCATAGTTTCGAGTCATGGTATCTCGATCTCTTGCTTCCGCCATCCTCAAGTAGCCGCCCCCGTGCGGCCCCCCTTATATAGTTTAGTTAGTTTTTTTTTCTCTTTTGCCACCGCCTCCGCTTACGTACCCTTGCAAAATGAGGACTTGGAGCCGCCGCCTTTTTTATTTTATGCCTCTATCTCTTTTTATTTCTCTTTCTTCTCCTACATAATTCAAAGCTATCTTTTCAATTCTTCTTCTTCATCTCGCTTTAATGGTATTAATTCAAAATCTCTCTTTTTCTCCTCTCTCTCTTTGTCTCGTCCCACTTTTTTTTTTAGTTGTTTCCGCAGACAAATCCTCAAAACAACAAATTGTCTATGAGGATTCAATAAAGCCCAAATTCAATTCTCAATTTCTATTATAAATTCGCTTTTCTTCTCAATTTCAATCTAGTCCCAACCAAAATCCTGTATTACAAATCAGGCCCCTCTCTTTAATTGATGGCGGCATTTTACCCAATCTAACATGGGTTTTCAGAGCAAAAAAATTCTCTGCCAAAGGACTCCCGTCACAACTTTTCTTGGATTTTCGTTTCAATCTCTGCGTTCGTGGCCTCCCATTTCAATTGCGGAAGAGTGTTAGAATATATCTTCTATATTAGCGTAGGATTTTTCCTTATCTTATATTTCCTTATATTTACTTTTATAGCTTACGTTATCTTGCATTGTTTTCTAATGTTAGATCCAAAGAACCAAGGTAAAAAATTGAATGATGTAGCAACTCTACTTACTGTTTGGTTACCACCACCGACGGATTGGGTTAAATAAACTTTGATGGGGCTGTGTCTCTAAACAAGATTCTAATTTATCCCGCATGTTGAAAATTTTACGTAAACTATTGTCTACTTTGATTGGATTTGCACAATTTTATCCCAAAAAAGGCTCCTTGATTTGTAGAGTAAGGAAACTTTGGGGCTTATTAATAGGGTGAATTACATGCATATCCCTTTACTTTAGTACTAATTACGAAAAAACTCTGACTTTTGGTAAATTACAACAAGACCCCCTAAAGAAGTCTATTTGTAAGGTTTACAGGAGTGAAGTTTGATCTAGGTCAGAAAATAACCCTCCCTTCACAATCTGGATGACCTCGTACGACGAACTATCCACCAACAAATGAAGATTATAGACTGCACTCGATATGTCGAGCTGCCTACGTACCACACTGGGATCAAGTCTAACGTAGTTCCAAAATAAATAATCTTCTTATTGTATAGATAATTCGAATACAACTAATCTCCAATTTATATACGGGATCGTACTATTAAGTCTTAGTCTAAATAATAAATCAACGAGCCAGCTTACGAGTGTAATAAAAGCTGTGTTGATGAGAAAGTGGTCCAAAAACCCAGAAAATTGCCTTGAATCCCCAGGAGTTCGAACCCCTCTTCCATGCTGAAAATTGGCTTTTATACACTTGGAAAACAGTTACGCCGGCGCCTAGGCGCAGCCTACGTGTCGTACATTTCTTAGGGGATAAGTCCGGCGGCGCCCAGGCGTGGTATAACGGCGCTTAGGCGAGGACAGGATGGCGCTTAGGCGCCTTGGAATGATGGGGCCTAGGCGCGGTGTCCAGAATGCTGAAGTTGCTTGCTTCTTGTCCGGCGCCTAAGCATGGTAATACTGGCGCCTGGGCGTGGTCAACAGGCTTGAAATTGTGTCGTGCATCGTTTTTCGCATTTTTCTTCGTGTTCTCTCGTTTATCGCCTGAAATCACTTAACACCCCGATTAAATGTAAATGCGGCATGATTTAGGTGATAAATGACTTCAAAGCATAAGCATTATGGGTTTAAAAACACGTAAAAATGCCTCTTATCATGTGTCTTCCCTCTTTTTTCTCATAAATACGGGTATTTATAGTGTCCATCCATGTTGGACAAATACTGTTCCGCCAGCTGTAGGATTTACTCAAATGATGCCACGTGTTCTTAATGGATAGCTAGAATTGTACTTCATAGGGTCGGGTCATGGGTCGACCCAACCCAAGTAGAAAGGAACACGCGGATCTTGTAGTGTTTTGCAATTCCGATGTTCGATAGGGACCTATAAAGTAAATATCGAGTTTTAGACCCCATTAGATTGTTCATCTCTGTCGTACATGGTATAGTACCCTGAATATTAACGAGTTAACGAACTAAGATAGATGTGCACCTCTTTGTTTAGTGATCCGATCAGTAACGAGGTATCGAACAATAACGAACGAAGTATCGGTCCGTAATGAGGTATTGCCCAAAGGTGGGCCCTCTTTTTAGTATATCATTAAGTCCCCCACTTCGTTAGTGATGATGAGAATGTATACGATTTATATTGAATTTTTGAGAATCAGTGACGAAGTATTGAGTTAAAGATGTACTGGATAACGCAATAAATGCTCTGACACATGCACACGCGCCGCAGTAATTATTACTTCTGCAAGGTGTTATTTCCGATAAGAGGTGGTGAATCCAAAACGTCATCTCATCTAAGTCGTCCGATCAGAAACTCTTGAATCGATCTAAGTCGTCCATGTCTCGTTTTTACCCTACTATATAAGCTGTTTTGACATTAATCCCATTTACCTCACCTAAATTTCTGTTGAAAAGTTCGTCATCTGTGTCGTACACGTTCATCTCAATCGTTCGTGAGTTTAGAGAGTAAATTCATCTGCATCGTCAGCCGATTCATTTTAGGTATAGTATCTCTCTCTCTCTCCTCTTTATTTTCTACATATCATGGCCTTAGACCCAATAGACGAGGTAGTAGACATTCTAGGGGATTCCGAATTAGAATGGGAGGATGAACCATTAGTTCAAACTCAAAACCCTAGGGTTGATGTTAATAGTAGTTCCAAGGATAGCTCCGACTCTGAGTCAGATTCTTCCTCTGATAACGATGAGGAAATGCACATAGCCGAGTCTATTGAAATCCTCGATGATCAGCTCACCCTAGCTTCGTATGCGGATTACGAGGGTGGGGACGACCCCAATTCTAACCTCTTCCCAAATCTCTCCCATGTTCACCGTATTACCTGGTTGCAAATGGTTTCCTCCATGAACGAGGCTAAGGTTGCCGAATTACGAACCAAATATCATATTCCTACCAATTACCGTATCCAAATTCCCGGCCCCAACAACCGTTTACATCGGCCACCGATAGGATTCTGTACCTTTCACATCGCTCACTTGATGGTCGGACTTAGGTTTCCTCTTCATCCCTCTATAATTTCCATCCTCCAGTTTCTTCGTCTCTGCCCTACTCAACTATTTCCAAATTCGTACAGACACTTGCATATTTTATCGTTTTGATGACTTCCTACGATTCCCCTGCTGATATTCCAAATTTTAACCGTTTTTTCAAATTACAACGATGTACAAAAAAGTCACCGAACTAGGTTTTTATTTCCTTTCTCCCCAAAAACATTATCGACTTCAAGCTTACCCTAATTCATCTTTCGGATCTTGGAAAGATACGTATTTTTTTCTTGCTCCTCCCATAGGCGAGTCTTGATCTTAAAAATCCTACTATTTCACTCGAAAAACTCAATGACATCCTCGAGTGGTATTACAAAACCTCACTGGTTCACGAATCCATTTTACGAGCTTGTGGGTTAAGCGCTGCTAACATTAACCTCGGCAGTAACCTTGGTAAGGAAATATGCATCGTACATTTTATATAATTCAACCATATAAGATTCTAAGATTTCCTAACTTTTGTAGGGATGGCAACTCGTAAAGCCCGAATGAGCCGCAAGTTGATTGATGAACAAGAGGCCGCAAAGAAGGCTGCGGCTGCAGCTCCTAAGCAGGGAGGATCGGTCCAACCCAGACGAGCCTCAGTTCAAATCATTGAGCCGAACGACCCTCAAATTAATCAGGCTTCGGCAGTCCATACTCTGATGGCCCCTTCAACGAGCTAAGACACGAACCCCCCATGCCCGAGGTAACAGATTACGTCTCGGCTTTACCAGCTCAGCCTAACGATGGAAGTCTGCGACATCATCAAAAAAAGGGACGCTCCGAGGCTAGCACGAGTTCCCATCCATCTCAAGTTCTTATTCCTACTTCACGTCCTTCCACTTCGAAACCCCCGTCTTTTTCGAAGGTCACACCTTGGGGGTTACGACCTGAGGGTTCAGATGTAGAGATTTTGGAGGCCATGGATAAGTTAGAGTCCCTTCGCCTCCAAGACTATATGGAGTACAACATTCGTGATCGTCCAAGTGTACGATCCAATGCCACCCCAGTCAATCCTCAATGGCGAATTTACGAGGATAGCAGTATCCTTGGTGCAGATGGGTCAATCACGGCCCTCGAAATGATGAGTCATACCCTGTTGCCTCGCGATAAACTCGCAATGATGGCTCAAACTCACCCTTGGGTGGAAAAACACGTTTTTACCCTACTCTCCAAGGTAAATAATTAGTTTCTTCATTTTTACCCATACATTCATAGATATCTAAGCGCTTCCAATTTTCGAGCCAATTATTTTACCTTTGCTTATCCAGCTCGCCTTGTGCATCCACCAGCTTACTCTCAACATTGCTCATCATAAAGACATTGGCTCTTCTAACGAGAGAGAATTTGCCACGTACAAAGAGCAAGTAGCCGACGAACTGAAAACGATCGAGGAAGACCGTAACAAAATGGCCTCGATCCAATCCGAGCTTGACACTGTGTGCAAAAGTTTAGATGTCGAGAAGGCTAAAGCTAATCAGCTTCAAGTCGACAAAACAACTCTTCAGGTCAAGAATTTGTTGAACTCCGAGCGTCGTAAGGCTTATGAGCTGGGGGTTAAGGAGTTCATTTCCAGCCCCAACTTCGCAGCTAAACTCCAAAATGTTCGCCTGAGTGGGGTGAAGGACTTCGTTCGTTCGACCCAATTTGATGATATTATCATCTCCCGAGCCATCGACGATCAGAGAGATGGTTTCTACAAGGCCATCGATTGTCTGAAACAAATCAGAGGTTTTAATGTCGGGGTTATTCCCGAAGAGTTCGAACAAAATTATGTCAATATGGACTTGATTCGGCCATCTTTGACACCAGATGACGAGTCCGATTACATCAATTTCCCAGAGTTCAACAACATTGTTCGCTCATTAGGGATCGAGCTGGATGAGGGTCGTGCAAGCACCTCATTCCAAAGAGAATTGGATGCTACAGTGGGTCGCATTGGTGATCCTCCAACCGAACACCAGAATCACTAGTTAACTTTTTTGAAAAAATTTGTCTTTGCTTTTTTATGTTTTGAACCGTCTTGTTTGTTGAATCGTGATGCTTACTTCGTATTATCGAACTATCTTTTGAATCGTGGTCTTTGATTTGTCGAATCGTGATTCTTACTTCGTATTATCGAACCTCATGGACAAGAATCATTTTTCTATGTTTAACTCTTATATTAATGTCATTATATACCTTCTATTGATTCGTTGAATTTTATGTGTGAATTCAAATAATGCTTGGTGCTAACAAAAGATCTTGTTGAACCATTTACTCAACATTTATTTAACATTCCGATATACACTATAACGACCATTGAACCAATAGGTCTCATTAAGCGTAAAATCTTCTAAGATTGTTAACATTCCAAGGTCTAGGTAACTCTTTCCCTTCCAAATCTTGCAATCTGTAAGTCATCAACTTCGTTATTTTTATAACCTTGTATGGTCCTTCCCAGTTTGCCTCCAACTTCTTGACATGCTTTGAAACCTCCACTCTTTTCAAAACGAAATCCCCTATTTGAAACGACCTTTTTTTTATGCGCTTGTTGTATGCTCTTGCCATAGTACTCTTTTGTCTGAGAATATTTGCATAAACTCGTTCCCTAATCTCTTCCACCACCTCCAGCTCAAATATCCTAGCCTCCGTGTTTTCATCAGGAATGTACGAATCCACACGATGCGTAACCATTCCAATCTCTGCAGTGATTACTGCCTCGGAACCATATACCAGACAAAATGGTGTCTCACCAGTCGAGGACCGCGGCGTCGTTCTGTATGCCCAAAGTATCCCTGACAACTCATCTGCCCACGCACCTCGTTCCCCATCTAATCTGGTCTTGAGATGCTGGAGTAAGATTTTATTTGCAGCCTCCGTTAATCCGTTAGCCTGAGGATGACCCACCGATGTGAAATTCTGCTGAATTTTTAATTCATAACACCAAGCCGTGATGATTTTTCCGTTAAACTGAGTTCCATTATCCGAGATGAAAATCCGTGGGAATGCCAAACCTGCAAACAATGTTTTTCCTTCAGTACACGTCATTATTATATACTGTATACGTATATTTTTATCAATATTAACCTGCAAATAATGTTTTTCCAGATAAAGTCCATTATAACTTTCTCCGTAATACGAGCCACAGCTTCGGCTTCAATCCACTTCGTGAAGTGTTCCACTGCCACAATAATGAACTTCTTTTAACCTTGTTTCGGAGGGAATGGTCCTACAATTATCACATTGTTTATTTTCTATCTATTTTATATTCGATATAACGAACTTAAAATTTTAAAATTCTTCTAATTCGACAGTATTTACCTAATATATCAATTCCCCATTGATCGAATGGGTATGCAATTTTGATCACCTCCATGGGTTTTCCTGGTTGGTGAATTTCATTAGAATGGAGTTGACATTCTTTGCACTTCCTAACAAAATCTTATGCATCTTTCACTAATGTTGGCCAAAAGTATCCTTGTCTCGTTATCTTTTGAGCTAACGATCGTCCTGCTGAGTGATTTCCACAACTTCCCTCATGTATTTCTCTCAGTACATACTGTGCTTCAGTTGTCTTCAGGCAATGAAGCAACGGTCCACCTATAGATCGTTTATATAAAACATCACCGAGGATCGTGAATCTTACTACTCTGTTGATTATTCTTCGTGCCTCAACTCGGTCATTAAGCAGTCTGTTTTGAGAGAGATACTCAACTCTCGGATCCATCCAACTCGATTCTTCATCAATTGGTGCCATCACCATCGGGGGTTCAATTTCTGAATGATCCGTTATGAGAAATGTAACATTACGACTCTTAGACCCCGTTATTTGATTGGCAAATTTAGACAACGCATCCGCACGTTCATTTTCTTCTCTTGGTACCTGATATAATTCAACCTTTTCAAGTCCCCCATTAACTCTTTTACTTTCGCCAGATACTTGATCATTGTTTTCTCGCGAGCTTCATATGTACCGGCTACCTGCTTTGCTACTAACTATGAATCAGTATACACATTAAGAGTCAAAATCTTTAATTCTTTCGTCATTTTTAGCCCTGCTATTAGGGCTTCATATTCTGCCTCATTATTTGTTACATCAAAGTTCAACTTCACTACAAACTCCATGTCCAACCCATCAGGTGAACGAAGCCACACCCCTATTCCACCTCGTCTTGTCATTGATGAACCATCCACATGCAATATCCAGGGTTCCCCTAGTCCTACCACCGATACAACTTCTACCTCTGTCTCCGCCATCTCTACTAAGAAGTCAGCTATTACTTTTGCCTTGACTGTCGTTCGACTTCGATATTCAATACTGAATTCGCCCAATTCTACGGCCCACTTGATGAGCCTACCCGACACATCGGGTTTGGCCAAAATTTACCTCAAAGGTTGATTAGTTAAGACCACAATCTGGTGAGATTGGAAATAGGGTCGTAACTTGCGCGCCGAGGTCACAAGTGCTAATGCCCATTTTTCGATGTGAAAGTAATTCAACTCTGCCCCACGCATCATTTTGCTCACGTAATATACCGGACGATGATCACCCTCGACATCTCGTACTAATACAACACTTATTGCTACTAACGAAACTGCTAAGTACAGATAAAGTGGCTCCCCATACACGGGCTTCGTTAACAATGGAGGGAAAGTTAGATATACCTTTAATTCCTGAAATGCCTTCTCACATTCTTCAGTCCATATAAATTTTTTTACTTTCCTTAAAACCTTGAAGAAATGCAAGCCTTTGTCTGCTGACCTCGAAATGAATCGATTTAAACTGGCCATACGACCCGTCAGCTTCTGAACATCTCTTAGGCCTTTTGGAGAGACCATGCTAAGTATGGCCTCAATCTTTTCAGGATTTGCCTCAATACCTCGTTCCGTCACCATATATCCTAAAAACTTTCCACCTCTTACTCCGAAGGTACACTTGTGAGGGTTCAACTTCATCTCGTATCGTTTCATAATCTCAAACGACTTCTTTAGATGATCAAGGTGATCTGATTCCTTTACACTTTTCACAAGCATATCGTCGACGTATACTTCCATCATTTTACCTATCTCCTCAGCAAACATCATATTCATGAGTCGTTGGTATGTTGCTCCGGATTTTCTCAACCCAAAAGGCATGACATTGTAACAATAAACACCTCGTGCTGTAACGAAGGAGGTTTTATCACGATCTTCTTTGTCCATCATTATTTGATTAAATCCCTGATAAGCATCCATCATACTTAATAAAGCACAACCTGCAGTAGAATCTACTAGCAGATCTATACGAGGCAAAGGGTAGGGGTCCCGAGGGCAAACTTTATTAAGATCAATAAAATCAGTACACATACGCCACTTGTTTCCAGATTTTGGTACAAGAAATACAGTAGCTAGCCACTCAGTAAACTGAATTTCATTAACATAGCTTACATCTAGGAATTTCTTTACTTCCTCTTCGATGATAGCATCTCTATCAGGTTTAAAATTCCTTCGTTTCTGGCGAACTGGCTTGGCGTCGGGATCAATGTTCAAACGATGTTCAATAACCAAAGGATCAATTCCTTGAAAGTCAGCCGCTTTCCACTCGAATATATCCGAGTTCTTCTTCAAAAACTTCATCAATTTCGCCTCTGCCTCCCAATCCAACTGTCCTCCAATCCTCGTCGTCTTCTCCGGATCATCTTTAAAAAGTTGAATCGTTTTGTGTTCTACGGGATGTACTCGCGTGTCTTCTCTCTTCTGCTTCTTATCGAGTTGTTTCATCAGCATTTCTGCATTGTGATCGATTAGATGCACCCTCGTTACTTCTCTCTTACGCTTCTTTCTGGATTTCAACTTCAAAGAAGTAGTATAACACTGACGCGCTTCAAGCTGATTTCCACGAACCTCTCCGATTCCATCCCTAGTCTTGAACTTCATCTTAAGATGAGGTGTTAACACAATTGCTCCAAATTTATTCAGCATCGGCCTACCCGCGATCATACTATAGGCGAACGAAGTGTCCACCACCAAAAATGTTATCCTCATAGTCTTCTGCTTCGGTGCCGAACCCAACGACACATCAAGCTCCACAGATCTCTTTGGCATAATCTGAGAACCAGTAAACCCCATCAACAGAGTATTCACCGTTTTCAAGGCTATCTTCCCCAACTCCATTTTTTGCAAAACATCCCAAAAAATAATATCAGCTGAACTACCTGTATCTACCAAAACTTTATGTACAACATAGTTCGCCACATCCATTGTAATGACCATAGGATCGTTATGTGGTGCAATTATCCCCTTGTAATCTCGATCATAAAGGTGATCGGCTGATCAACTTGACCCACCCATAAGACCTTCAGCGGCTTGGAGTGATAATAATTCGAGCGTACTTGTCAGGCATGCCTCTTCCTCGAATTAAACGAATCTCCATCAACAGGACCACCTGCGATAACATGTATTTCACCTTGATTTGCGAGGTTTTGCTCCCGGTGCTCTCTCGGTTCCTTTTCATGAATATCCTCATTTCTCCTCTGGCCATTCTGATGATGATCGTCATTGCGACGGCGATTGTCATAGTAACAATTATGATCACTGTATCGATAATTATCATAACGGTGATTATTGTCATATCTCCGATGTTCATTTTCACGAGATCTATCACTTATCTTATCATCTCGATAACTTTGTTGATTTCGCTCACATGATCGACTTCGAGATCGTCTTACCTCTATTTTGCGGTCGGCCTCCGGGGCTCTTACTTCAGCTAGAGTTCGATCAATGAAGTCGTTTAAACAACCCAATTTTATCAACCGCTCAATTTCATCTTTTAGCTGATAGCAATCCTCCGTATCGCGACTCTTATCTTTGTGGAACTCACAATATTTGTTAGGATTCTTCTTCGTTCCCGCACGTAGCGGTTTGGGCCATTGAATTGCATTGATATTGTGCATTTGAGCAGACAGTAGTGCTCTACCTCGGGGAGCATTTAGAGGCGTATATTGTTCGTATTTAGCGTATCGGCGGGGTCGTTCATGGTTTTTTTCTAACCTCGATTCCTCAGTCCGATCACTGTTACGATCCTTTCGATCGTTCAGGGCAAAATTTTTGTTATCTTTCGACGTGTTCATCTCTTTTTCATTGATGCATTGTTCTTGTATCTGCATTAGTTTCTCCTGATCTCGAGGAGTCCCCACTCGGTCAAGAACGGACTGCGAGGGTCAGCTACCCAGCTAACTTTCATAATTAAATACCGTTACTATATAGGTGGGTCTCATTGTGTGACGAGCAAGCGTCGATGCTAGAGGTCCCTTTCTCAATGCTAACAATAGAAAGGTTACAGTAAGCTCATGTGTTAATTCAGAAATCTCAAGAACCTCCTGGTTGAACCGATGTACGAAGTCACGTAAGCTTTCTGACGAGCCCTATTTGAAGTTCAACATTGCCGAAACAGATTTCTTGGCTTTTTTATTACTGGCGAAATGACTCTCAAATTTCTGAACTAACTGTGTGTAAGATACAATAGTCCCTGGCCTCTGACTCGTGAACCAATCTTATGCCCGGCCTACCAGTGTTGTAACGAACATCTTTGCATTCACCGCATCAGTCTGATGATACAAGGTCATAAGCATTTCAAACGAAGTTAAATGAGGTTTAGGATCACCTGTTTCGTCGAATGTCGGTAGATTAGGCATTTTGAACGATTTAGGTGGAGCCTCTCTCAATATTTGTTCAGAAAATGGCGTATGCTTTGCCATTAATGCCGACACTGGCACTACACTAACCTTTGGTCGCTCCATCTTTTGATTTGCTTTATCCAATCTCTCATACATTTCATCTATCTCTGCCCTAGATAGAATGGGCCTCTCTTTGGGATCTTGTATCGGCTGCTTACCTCTTCGAACGAGCACCAACTTAACTATCGACTTCCTCCTCCGATTGATCTCCAAAAGTCGGCTCAACCCTCTTCTCTCTTCCAGGTATGGTTCCTTCAGGATCACGAAAGGCGCCAACAGAACAGGACGCACCTGCTGCACATTTGGGGTGTTAGGCGCTGCTTCCATAAACCTTCGCAATGCCTCGTCAATCCGTTCCTACACCAGCTTATCAAGAGCCCTTTTTGTCATCGTCACTCTTCCTTCACTAGTTCATTCCAATCCTACTCGAGGTGACTCTACCCGTTCATTAGATGACGAACCTTCAATACGGACATGCTTTT
This sequence comes from Buddleja alternifolia, assembly GCA_019426215.1. NCBI lineage: Eukaryota > Viridiplantae > Streptophyta > Magnoliopsida > Lamiales > Scrophulariaceae > Buddleja > Buddleja alternifolia. Next base: position 57,376,929 of record CM033390.1, read on the forward strand.
CCCTTTCATTAGCCATTTTTTCAGAATTCAGACTCACCAACTCTCCAGTAGTTTTCCACAGACGGCGCCAACTGATCTAGGTCGGAAAATAACCCTCCCCTCACAGTTTGGATGACCTCGTACGACGAACTATCCACCAACGAATGAAGATTATAGACTGCACTCGATATGTCGAGCTGCCTACGTACCACACTGGGATCAAGTCTAACGTAGTTCCAAAATAAATAATCTTCCTATTGTATAGATAATTCGAATACAACTAATCTCCAACTTATATACGGGATCGTACTATTAAGCCTTAGTCTAAATAATGAATCAACGAGCCAGCTTACAAGTGTAATAAAGGTTGTGTCTTCCCTTTTTTCTCTCATAAATGCGGGTATTTATAGTGTCCATCCATGCTGGACAAATACTATTCCGCCAGCTGTAGGATTTACTCAGATGATGCCACGTGTTCTTAATGGACGGCTAGAATTGTACTTCATAAGGTAGGGTCATGGGTCGACCAGACCCAAGTAGAAAGGAACATGCGGGTCTTGTAGTGTTTTGCAATTCCGATGTTCGATAGGGACCTATAAAGTAAATATCGAGTTTTAAACCCCATTAGATCGTTCATCTCTGTCGTACATGGTATAGTACCCCGAATATTAACGAGTTAACGAACTAAGATAGATGTGCACCTCTTTGTTTAGTGATCCGATCAGTAACGAGGTATCGAACAATAACGAACGAAGTATCGGTCCGTAACGAGGTATTGCCCAAAGGTGGGCCCTCTTTTTAGTATATCAAAATTGTAAAAACTTTTAAATACACAGGGAGTGTAATTGTAATAATATCTTAACATGACGGGGATTTTATATAATTTCAAAAAGGTCGGGAGGTTTCAGTAATTAGCACTAAAGTGAGGGAGTTTGTGGGTAATTATCTCTTATTAATATGTTGCTCAAGTCCCTCATTTCCATTTATGTGAGTCGTAAGACAATAGTAACATACTCAACATGTATTAATTTATGTAAGTCGTGAGAAAATAGCAAAATAAGAGAGAGATAAAAATAAAGATGGGGAAAAACAAGATAATTAGTTATTGCATTATAATTTCATGCATGTTACTGATCATGATACATGTGATCCATATAAATATATCTTCTGCAGTACCAAATGGAACCAGTACTAATTATAATCTTATTCCAGGTGATAGTGGTGAAGCTATTGTTTCTGGATAAAAACAAATTGAATAGGGAGGAATCAATATGATTGATTCGAGCCCCGTGATAATTCTCCACTTAGAATTATCTCACAACCCCCGCGTTCGAATTCGATACGCTAGACGGTGGTTCATTCTTTAACACTTCGTCGTGTTGTTTAAATTTGTTATTCGGACCGCAATTCGTAATTTTTGATTTCGAGTATGAAAAACAGTGAATCGAAAGACTCAAGTCAAGATACAAATTACCTATCCGATACTTAATCTGAATACAAGATAATTTATATCTCCATGAAAGTCTTTAATTCTGAAAAATCACAGGCAAACGAATGCTGATACATGCCTTGAAAGCAAATTCCATTGAGTCTAATACTAAATTACGCTACAGCTACTCCTAATTTACACTAAGATTTACTCCTACATTACGCTAGAAACTACTCCTAAGGCTAGAGCTAATTCTAAGAGAATTGAAAATGTAGAAGTCTGATGATCTTGTGATGTCTTCCTTTTTCTTCTCCGCGGCTCGTATATATATGGGTCTTTGAGGAACCCACGTTCCTTTTCTTCGGGAACCGCCTTCAACCGTCTTCAAATGCTTTTTCAAATAATCTCAAATTAGCCCGTCTTTGCAAATGATTGGCTATTTGGACTTCATTTTATTTCTTCAGATTCGATTCTTGGGCTTTTGTCAATCCAGCCCATGTTTTTGCCATTTTCTGAATTTAATGGGTCTTGTCTTATCTATTTGTAGGCCCAATTTTCTTCTTTTCGAATTTCTACAGTTTGGGTCATTTGGGCTCTGTAATTCGAAAGCCCAAATTATTTTATGGTGTAAACAAATGCCCCCCCAATATACATGAACATTTCGAGTTTATGTGTATTAAAAGACACGTCTTTTGGTTAATGACAAATTTTCTGTCTCTCTTAGGTAGCATCTCGAAGATATAAAAACTTGTAGGTTGGGTGAACATCTCGAAGATACAAAAACTTGTAGGTTGGGTGGTACTTATATTTGGTGTATATATATATCGAATATATATATAGAGCAAAGTCCAAGCCATACTGCTCAAAAGGAAAAGGGTCTGACATAATCCACATACTTTATGTCATTGTAATAATTTTTATATGCACAAATATTACTTTTTAGTAAAAAGAAGATCTCAGTCCACCCACTTTGAAGTTTGAAAGTTTGGAAGATGTAAAAAACCAAAATGCTCGAGCAGTTTGATCAAGCTGACCTGACTCGAGCTGTCTACTCGAGCAGCTAGCTCGAGCTTTTTGGTTCGAGCAAGTTGCTCTAGCCAGAGCGCTCGAATTGCTGCGCTGTTATTTTATTAGTTCTTAGACACTTTTGAAAGATGTACTTATAACCATTCTTACTTTATTTGTAAGAAATCTTTACCTGTTTCGAAAGATGGTTTCCTTCTTATTTTTAGCAGGTCCTTCGAATGAAGCTGCAACTCTCGAGGTATCTTTAACTGAGTCAGCATCTCTTGAGGTCGAAATGGTGAACACCCTCGAAATCGAAACTGGGCCCCTTTTTGAACTTTCAGTTCGAGCATCTCTGAGCCATCTTCTTTGATTTGCCTTTCGAGTAAACAGAGATCGCTGAGAAAATCGCAGAAAAATTCTTTCTTTCATTTTCTCGAGTTACCCCTTCGATTAAGATTTGGTTAATGGCAAATCCCCAAATTCTTGCCCTTCACAACCTGTTCCATTTCGTTCCTCGAGCCCTCGAGCACATATCTTGGATTGCGAGGATGTCCAAGATTTGTATCAAATAATCATGGATTTCAAAGTACTTTACCGAATGTTTGAAACTGTCCATAAATACCAATTTAAAAACATAATTCGAAACACTAAGATTGACCCATTTCGATTTGTACAAATTTCTTCATAACTCTTTCAGATGAGTCTTCAATTTTCCTGGCATTTACCTATTGTTTCTTCGAAAACCAGGCCCGTACCTCCTCTCAATAATCATTTCGATCTGATTCTGAATAGGATCAGAGAACTATCCTCCGATATTCTCTCCCATATGGGCATCGGGCACAACCTGCCCCCCTGCGTATGGTACTTGGATATTATTTGGGAACGTAGGAATTCCTTTACTTATTGGTACAATCGAGAAACCAAGGTTTCCCATAAGAAAAGGAGCGTTCGACTAAACTCCCACTGTGGTCGCCAAAAATTTGTTTCTGGATAAAAACAAATTGAATAGGGAGGAATCAATATGATTGATTCGAGTCCCATGATAATTCTCCACTTAGAATTATCTTACAACCCCCGCGTTCGAATTCGACACGCTAGACGGTGGTTCAGTCTTTAACACTTCGTCGTATTGTTTAAATTTGTTATTCGGACCGCAATTCGTAATTTTTGATTTCGCGTATGAAAAATAGTGAATCGAAACACTCAAGTCAAGATACAAATTACCTATCCGATATTTAAATCTGAATACAAGATAATTTATATCTCCATGAAAGTCTTTAATTCTGAAAAATCACAGGCAAGCGAATGCTGATACATTCCTTGAAAGCAAATTCCATTGAGTCTAATACTAAATTACGCTACCGCTACTCCTAATTTACACTAAGATTTACTCCTACATTACGCTAGAAACTACTCCTAAGGCTAGAGCTAATTCTAAGAGAATTGAAAATGTAGAAGTCTGATGATCTTGTGATGTCTTCCTTTCTCTTCTCAGCGGCTCGTGTACATATGGGTCTTTGAGGAACCCACGTTCTTTTTCTTCGGGAACCGCCTTCAACCGTCTTCAACTGCTCTTTCAAATAATTTCAAATTAGCGCGTCTTTGCAGATGATTGGCTATTTGGACTTCATTTTATTTCTTCAGATTCAATTCTTGGGCTTTTGTCAATCCAGCCCATGTTTTTGCCATTTTTTGAATTTAATGGGCCTTGTCTTATCTATTTGTAGGCCCAATTTTCTTCTTTTCGAATTTTTACAGTTTGAGCCATTTGGGCTCTGTAACTCGAAAGCCCAAATTATTTTATGGTGTGAACATCTATACAAATGGTGACCGCCAGCTGCACGTGTAAAAATATGCGGGCTTCATCATGCAAAGACTGTGATGCCAAATGTGATAAGAAATATAGGAACGCTAAAGATGGAAGAGCAGCATGTCGTGGCTGTTGCGATAGAGATTGCTGCAAAAAGATATATGATAATTGAGAGAATGAGAGGAACCAGGTTAATTTATTAATTATCCTAGTTTGTTGTTGAAGATTTGGATTATCTATATATATATATATGTATCTTTTTTTTTTTTTAATACAAAGGGAGGGGTTTACCCTAGTTTGTTAACCCGACAAACCCGGGTTAATAGTTATCATACGGGTCCAAGTATGACCATCTAAATCATCTTAGTGAGCTCGTTGAAGTCTCACATCCGGTGTGTTCATAAACTTCAACTGCGAACCGATTCCCATTTTCGCAAGATCGTCTGCAACTCTATTAGCTTCTCGCCATATTCCTTGTATATTCACATCCCAATCCCGTTTTTGAAGATTCCGGATTTGTGAAATAACATCAAACTGATGATGAGCCGTGGAGGCGTCCACAATGCTATTGATTGCTTCTTTGCAATCCGACTCAAGTACCACCTGTCGAAGGTTTAAGTCCCATGCCAGCGTTAGCCCTTGATTAATGGCGTGCACTTCGGCCTCCAACGGGGAACACGGATCGATACTCCCACTGAAGCCCCTAATCCATGTTCCATGAGCATCCCGTATCACTCCCCCGATTCCCACATGCGGATTAGCATCATTTGGTGTTGTACTCACCGCGGCATCCACATTAACTTTGTAGTATCCCGGAGGTGGTTTTTTCCAGCCCGTTTGCATAGAAAGTTGTAGTGCTTCCGGGTCAAACTTTGAAAGAGATAAATTTCAGTCAATTCTATTTCGTAACATTTCCCACGAGATATCCAGCGTATTCTCCCTTGTTCCGTGTACTACCTCATTCCGAACCTGCCAAAAGAAATTCACTGTTTCAGTAAACACTGCAGGCCAGTCCTCACACCAGTCATACCTGTTAGCTGCAGTTGACAGATTCCAGTCCACCCAGCTCGCATGTGTACCTGCAAAGAAGTCAGGATGAAAACGAGGATGAACTAGTTTAATCCACAAATTTTTCGCCCAAGTACAGTCCCTTAACGTGTGAAGAATGTTCTCCGGCTCACGAGCACATACATTACACATATCCCCACTCATGATACCCCTCGCACGAAGGTGTGAGTTAACTAGCACCTTACCATGTCGAACCTGCCAAAGAAAAAATTTACGCCGATAAGCACCCCGGATCTTCCAAAGTCTTTTCCATTTTCTCTCTTCACTCGTATTCTTAGGGATGTTTTGGAGTGCTGCATAGGCAGACTTACAGCTACATACCCCATTTGGTGAGAAGTTCCAACGTAAAGCATCCCCACGATCTCCTTGCATATTCAAGTTTATTGAATTGAGCTGCGTCCGTGTGTCGTCCGGTATAGCACCGATTGCCGACCATTTCCACCCGGTTTCCTCTTGCCAATATGAAAGAACCGTCCGATTTAGACTTGCAGCCTCAGGCAGTTGCTCCACATAATCTACCAATGGTCCCCCATCTAACCACGAATCTGTCCAGAAGCGTATCTTTGCTCCATTCCCCACAATCCAGCGTGAACCCTCCTTAAGCATAGATAGAGTGCTCAGAATACTTTTCCAAGTGTGTGATGTGGCATGTCTAGCTCTAGCTCTTTGACATAGGAGATATTAATGTCGCAACACTTGGACCCAAAGTTTCGATTCAGCTGTCAATATCTGCCATCCAAGTTTACCCAGCATCGCCAAGTTCATCATACGGAGATTTTTCAGTCCCAGACCCCCTTGACTTTTTGGTCTACACACTGTCTCCCACTTGATCGCATGAATTCTCCTATCTGAATCAGTACTTCCCCACAAAAATTTACGATTGGCTTTTTCCACTGCATCACATATCCTTAACGGAATGTGTGCAGTTTACATAGTGTATCTTGGAATTGCCTCTGTCACGGCAGTGATAAGCGTCGTTCTTCCAGCTAACGAGAGGTTTTTCATTTTCCAACCTTTAAATTTGCTCCGAACCCTCTCCACAATGAATTCATACTCTTTCTTCCCCACTCGGCCATGCAGTAAAGGTACACCCAGATATCGCCCTAAGTTCTCTGTTACTCCAAGTCCTGTCAACCGGCCAATACGTTGTTTCATTGTTATCGGTACATTGTTAGAAAAACAAATTCTGGATTTTTGCTTATTGATCGCCTGTCCTGATAAAGCACAATATTCACTCAGACATTTCATCACCACATTGACTTGTCTCTCCGCTGCTTCCCCAAATAAAAGGAGATCATCTGCGAACATTAAGTGGGAAATTTTCGGGCCCCATTTGGAAGTTGGCACCGCTTTCCAGCGGTTGTGACTGACCTCATTTGCAATCATCGAACCTAGTTTCTGTATGCACAAGACAAAAAGATAAAACGACAGGGGGTCCCCTTGTCTTAGACCTCTCTTTGGAATGAACCAGTCAGTGGTCTCCCCATTCCAAATCAAGGAAAGCCTAGCCTGAGTAGTACATTCCATGATGAGATTGATCCAAGCCTCAGGGAACCTAATTTCACCCAACACATTCTTTAGAAACGTCCAATTAATTCAATCATATGCTTTTTCAAAATCAACTTTGGCAACAAAATACCCATTCTTGCTTTTATTAATCCTCATATCATGCAAGATCTCTTGAGTTATCAAAACATTATCAATTGTCTGTCGGCCCTTAATGAACGAACTCTGAGTTTGTGGAATTAACTGGTCCATAAACTCTCGAATTCGATTGGCCATTGTTTTAGTAACAATTTGTTAGACTAATTGGACGAAATTGCGAAAGCTGTGTCTGGTGTTTTTCTTTTGGACACAATACAAGAATTATTCATACTAGTATCAATTGTACCTGATTGCAAAGCATTATGAATCATATTGAAGATATCATCACCCACTATGTCCCAGCACCTTTGATAAAAAATCGGTTGTATACCATCTGGTCCCGGGGATTTCGAAGGGTGCATGTCCCAAATTGCCCATTTGACCTCCTCTTTCGTCACCGGTTGGCATAGGGCCGCAATGTGTTGAGCTTGGAGCTTGGAGAAGCCCTCAGTATACTTGTATTGTTGCACATCCGCCCCCTCTCCATACAATTTCTTATAGTAATCTACTGCCATATCTCTGGGCGCTTCCGTGTTCATTTCGATCCCACCATCTTCCTTGGTTAGGGCTCTAACACAGGTTCTGTTTCGACGAGTAATTGCTGACAGGTGGAAAAATCGAGTGTTCATGTTCCCCGCTTTAAGCCATTGGACTCTTGATTTTTGTTTCCAGAATAATTCCTCTTGACGGAGTGTTGCAAGATACTCCTGCTGAAGTTTTCTCTCAAGTTTGCACAGAGAGTACTTAAAGTGAACCCCCTACACCTTTTGAATCCCCGAAATGCGCACTAGTAATCTCTTTTTCCTCTGAAAAATATTCCTAAAAACTTCACGGTTCCAACTGAAAGCCGTCTCCCGTATATGGTGTAGTTGGGCATTAATCTCCTGAGAATGTTGATCCTTCCAATGTTTGTCCACCAACTCTCGAAATCCCGAATGCGTGAACCACGCCGTTTGGAACCGAAAGTAAGCTGACGACTTATTCTGACTAGAAGATTCCACCAAGGATAGTAGAATTGGCGAGTGATCAGAACCAACTCGTGGGAGATGGTGCACACGAGCCGTTGGATAAAGGAGTTGCCATGCTTCATTACATAGAACTCGATCAAGGCGTTCTTGTAGTGGGGACCGTCCTCCTTTAGCCCAAGTAAAAGGTGTGCCCACAAATTTTAGATCAATCAGGCTGCAGATGTTCATACACTCTATAATTTTTTTGCATTTATTATAATCTACCGGAGCCCCTCCTGTTTTCTCCGATTGATTCACCACCACATTCATATCCCCTGAAATGATCCACGGCCCTGGTATATGAGATGCCATTTGTATGATGTGGTCCCATAAATGATTCCGAATTTCAAGGTTAGGACTGGCATAAACTGCAGTGAGTAACCAATCCGCTGCCCCCGGTTGCTGGACTACAGCTGAAATACTTTAATCGTTGGCTTCCACAATCTGAAGTTTACACTCGCAAGTAGCCTAGAAAATCCATATTCCCCCAGCAAAACCCCGAGCTTCCACTTTTTCTACCCTATCAAAATGACTACTTTGCATAATAACATCTGCATGTTCACCTTTAACGCGCGGTTCTAACCAAACTAAAATCATAGGAAGATATTGATGAAGAAAATTTTTAAGAGCATGTCGAAATTCCGGTTTCCTTGCTCCCCTGCAATTCCAAAAAATGGCTGACATTAATACAAGTTTGATATAAGTTCAATTCAAAGAACCAAATAATCGTACCTGGGGGGTGTTTGAAACCCCCTCATTCATTTGCATGTGTACATCCGTATCCATGCCTTCGTGAGTTATAACTCTCCCCACGTCCCCTGTGCTCCTTTCTAGGTTCAAAACATTTTTAATGATTTCCACCTCTTCACACTCTGACTCATCTTCTGAATGGAGAAAGTTAGCATCCGGTGGCTTATGGACTTTCGGATTTCTCCCCTCACAACCTCGAGACGATGAGCTACCTGTTTGTGGTGTTCGCCCGGTTATCCCATATAATTCATCGAGCTCTTCCCGCGTAAATGGAGTATTATCTAACTATTCTCCGTCTTCCACCTGCGGGGTAATTGTATTATTGATAATTGGATAAGTGGTTCCATGAGAAATAGGCTCCACTCTTTCGATGTGGGCCACCGGCTGTTGTTGAGTTGTTTTACGTTCTTTGAATATTTTACGCCGTGCTGCCGGTGCAGTTTCCCTTTCCCTATTCTTTCCCGACGCCGAAGCCATCCTAGCCTCCCTTTCCCGACTTTCTTTCTCCCCTAAGCCATTGAGGACATCAAACCTCGATCCCATATTAGTCCTTACCGTGTCTGTTACTTTCTGTTTTCCTCTATCAGCCACCCCTTTCTCGATAGGACGTCCTTGCATGGCCCCTATCTTTCTTGCGCCCGACGTAGTCGGTTTTTTACCTTTTTCCGCCTGATGAGCCCCTTGACCAAAGTAGAAGACCGGACTCTCTGTTGTGTTATCCGCACTCCTGGCCGCTTCCCGTCTTTGAGGTCCGCGACGTGCTCGTTGCTGGACTATGTTCCATGGGCCATGAGTCGTGGGTACCATGGCTTGCTTGTTAAAACCCACCCCATCCCCTCTTTCTATACTGTCCATGTTCCTCTGCTGTTCCTTGTCCCCAGTAGCACCACACGTTTCCTTTCGATGCCCATACTTACCACACTCAAAACAAATCATATTCAAACCCTCATATTCTACTACACGAATCTTGTTACAAAACTTAACGCATGGAATAATAGGTTTATTAAGATCGAACTCTACACATAGCCGTGCATACCTTCCACGAAGTGATTCCTCCGTGTGTTTGTCTATTCCTCGCACTTTCCCGACCAGGCCGCCAAGAATCTTGAGCGCCTTCTCGTTAAACAGGTGGATAGGCAAGTCCGGGAAGAGAATCCACACAATTGTGGAGGTGATTTTTTCATTTTGAGGTTCAAACGTGGGCTCCCATTTTCTGACGGTTAAATAGTGACCCAGAATCATCCATGGTCCCTTATGCAGAACCTTATCATACTCCTCTTTAGTGCGAAATCGCACAAGACAATATTCGTTTCCAATGTCCACGGGATTAATATCATATGTTAGTTTCCAAATTGTTTTGACGCGCTGGCGCAATAATGTATACCCGATTTTCCGTCCTAACACCTTGATCACCAATGCCCGTCGGTATGGTGCCGCCATCGAACGAATCTTCGCTTCCGTTAGTGAGCCCACCGGGATACTGCTCTGTCCCTTATCCCCTCCTTCTCCCCCATTATTGTCTTCCATATCAACCAGTTGGTCGAACTCATCTTCCTCACCTTCCCCGGTGTAGTAACGTGGAGCCGACTCCTTCCGATTCCAAGTCTCTTTTAGGTGTTTTGTTGACCATGCCTGTTCCGTCGGGAAGTCGTGGCTTGGGTTTTGGGTCTGGGTTTCCGGCTGCGCAGGAGATTCCGACTGGGTTTGGCTGTCGGTATACGTTGCATGGGGCGAGTAAAAATCGTTCGGATTGTTCAGTATTTTGATCGGTGAGGCAGCCCCCACCGAGTGCCGCTTCAGTTTTTTCTTTCTCTGGTTAGGAGTCACCGTAATCGGCGGTGGTCGGTCCTCCTCGGTGTCCTCCATGGACGCCGGAGAGGCGCGTCGGGGTGAAAACCCTAGTTGCCGGCCTAAGAGTTTGAATCGCCTCTAATTCGCTCCTTTTTTATCGGAGCAGTATATTCTTATTACATTAAGTTAACTACAATGTCATTATGCTATAAATGTTAGAGGAGCAACTTTTATTGGGAATGCTAGGTGTCCTCTGTCCTCCTTTAAAACACCCTAAATCACGATTTGCAAATTTACGAGACTCATTAATTATATATATGTATCTTTAATTTTAGGATGTCAAGTATTAATGATGTTAATTATTACAAGTTTATTGCTAGATGGTGTTAATTAATTATGTGTCCTGTTTTGTGTGTTTGGGGGTCTTGTTTAGTTCTTACACTAACACTGCATTTGTGTTTGAGTTGATATATATATATATATATATATATATATATATATATATATGTCCTTGTAATTAAACTTGTTTCATTTTAGAACTAAATAAGAGATGTAATCATATCCTTATTTAGTTTTAGGGCTGTGAAGATGTTTGTTTGTATGAATTACTATTAATTTTTTCTTTCTTTTCTTCTCCTTTTTTATTTAATTTAATTATCATTTCATATTAAATGGAGACGGAAATTAAATTTGAGAGGCATGTAAGTTTAAACTCCTCCCTTCCTAGTAAAGGGCTTTTTCAGCAAAAATCATGTCACTCTGGCCAAAGTGGTTAGTATCTCACGCAGCAGACTTCGGGTACGAAGAGGGACCGCAAGAGTACAAATCATCAACAAGAAACTACAGAAATTATTAAGCCCTGTTTGTTTGTGTAATTTTCATAGTCAGATTTTCATTTTCGATCTCATTTGAAAATAAAAATATACCGTTTATATCTTCTCAACTGAAAATACACTTATTTTTATTTTTACTTTCATATTCTCCAATAACTACCTTTTACTTTACCAATTTACACTCACATTTTTCTTTCCTTCACATCTCTTTCTAAAAATCTATTTTTTTTGGGCATAATTGTGGTACTATAGTGGAATAAAATGCATAGTATCAACCTTCATAGGCTTGTGCACATTTTAAAACCCATTTTGAGTATATTTTGTGTTTTTCTGGGGTCAATTTTTATCATTTTTAATTACAAGTATATTTAATCAATATAATATTATCTATTATTTTATATATATATATATATTATACATAATCATTACTTTTAACTAATTTAATTATTTCACACGTCATCAAATCATCAATTTCAACCATTTTCAGAAACACAACCCAACGTGTCGTCATTTTCACACAAAAATAAAAAAACTCATTTTTTCATACATTTTAGAAAATGACGGTTGAAAAAGAAATGAAAATGCATCCAAACAGAGCCTTTAGCTTTTTTATTTTTGGCCATCATTTGCCAATTAATAAAATCTATTGATCTAGAACACATTATATTCAAAGGAAGTATTAATGACATAAAAACACATAATCAATTGCGAGGAGGAAGACGAAGGACACAATCTTCATACAGAAGTTAAATCAAAAAAGAAGTTCAAACGATGGAAGATCCGAAGTGAAAAAATTCATCCAAAAAAGTATTTTCATTCTGAAATGAAATGATCAATTTTCTTGGGAAAAAAAATCCATCTAATTTTTTACTTATAAGTTATATTCCAATTAAAAGATATGCATACAGAATTCACAATATTATCCATATCCAAATTCGTAGATGAAAATTTTATTAAGATTAAGCGCTTACTTCTAGACTAAAAGTTATAACTTATAGCAGAGGCGTAACTTTATTTTCTTAATTATTCGCTAAGCGCAAAGCATCGTCCTCACATAGTTCAAAGTATCAGCCGATATCCGATGATATTGGCCAATACGTAGCCTGATCGGACAGTGCCAATCCGAAAACGGGAGATGCATGATATTATCTAGATTCTTATGTATTGCCAATATCATCCGATGTCATCCGATATTATCGCCGATACAATGATAACATCGCCGGTATCGCATATTATCAGCCGATATATTCATAATATCACCGATATTGAGAAACTAGAATAGAAGAGTTTGCTATGTGATCAGTCATTATGTATGGACTCATGTGAAGGGACATTGTTTGGCAGCATCTGTGAAGGAATAGTCTATTTTGTGAATTGAAAGAGTACTAAAAGATTCAATCATGCATCCAACTATAAGAAGAGTTTGTGTGTGAAGGAATAATGACTGTGTTTGTTTTTTTTTTTCAAACACATTTTGGCCAAAACTTGTTTGCTTTATGTTTTTTTTGACCAAAAATGACTTTTTTGGTCAAAGAATTTGTCAACTATTGTTTCCCTATGTGTATCTACTTTAGGGTGTCTACTAATTACATCAACTACAAAATATATATATATATATAACCATAATATTATAATCATTTAAAACTTATATTATATTATATTTTTCAATCATTAACTAATTATAAACACAACTTTTCAGACAAAAACTTACATGATTTGACTGCTACAGTAACTTTTGTCTTTTCTAAAAATAAAATCAAACACAAAACGAAACACATTTTCATCAAAATACACAACTCCCAATAAACTTTTTCACCAAAAAAAACCCCAAAATAAAAGCAAACACAACCAATATATTTGACAATTGACACTTTCATATACAAACAATATAGCTAGAATTAATCTTACTGGTGAAGGATTGAGTACAAACAAAACATTTCAGTGAAATGTGTAATTGCTAGAATCCTGTTGCAGCTAGCTTTCAGAAGTTTAGACTAGCTTTATATCATTTCTTCTTCCTGTATACACATAATACACTCACGACAAGACAAAGGACATTGTCCTAATATACGGATGTTAAATCGAAACAAAATAGAAGTTCAAATTCAAACAATCAAATATTCGAACCCCTTTTCCTTTTTGGGAAACAACTGAGGTTCTGTCCAAGTTTGAGAAATAACTAAAATCTCAAGCTTTTAGAATAGACGAAAAAGAATAATTTATTATATATATATATATATATTAATTATGTAACCATTGAATTTGGATTGAGATGGGTTAAGTGAATGATCACTAGATGTTATATTCACTACATTTATTTAACATATATCATCATGATCTCTTAGTCAGATAAAATCCATCTTATGTTTGGCGTTGTCACTATCTCCGTTATATTATAATCTATGTTGATTATTGCAAAGTGTTTTTATACTAAAATAAAATGATTGTTTTTTTTTTTAAAAAAAAACATGTGATCTTTCTAATAAATAAGTTATATTCCAATTAGAAAAAATATCCATATATATAGAATTCAAAACCTTGTCCATATTCATAGATGAAGAATTAATAACCAACCGACGGATAGGGTGAAAATAAACTTTGATGGGGCTGTGTTTTCTGAACAAGATGCTAATTTATCCCGCATGTTGAAAATTTTACGTAAACTATATATTGTCTACTTTGATTGGATTTGCACAATTTTATTCCAAAAAAGACTCCTCACTTTGTAGAGTAGGGAAACTTTGAGACTTATATATTAATAGGGTGAATTACATGCGTATCTTCTTAATAGGGTGAGTAGGGAAAGTTGGTCATGTGACATGAACATGACCAACTTAAAGGGCAAAATTGATATTTCGTAATTAATAAAACATGACATATGCGTAACACGTGACCAAGTTTCCGGCCAAAATTGACCGGAAATTGGTCGGAGAGACCACATTGAAATAAATTGTTGAGTTGAGGGACTCAATCGACGCAATTAGCAGTTGAGGGACCAAAGTGATTCTAAACTTAAAATTGAGGGATTAATAGTGACATTACCCCATAAGAGATCTAGTGTTCAATCTCTCGCTCCATGCTCCCATAGTTGTAAATATAAAAAACATACATTTTTTTTTCTTTTTTGAAATAGATTGTATTTGATTCTTGAATTTCGTGAACAAAAGTAAAATAAAAATATTAAAAAACTAAAGATAATTTACTATCATTTGAAACCACATACACAAATTTTATCTTCGAAAATGCAACAATCAAATATAGATTTAGTGCCGTGTTGTTGGGGGTGCTTGAAGGTAGGGGTGTTCATCGGTCGGTTTTTTAACCGACTCGAACCGAAATTTCGGACCGAAAACCGAACCGAACAGTGTCGGTTCGGTTCGGTCGGTTTTTTTCGGTTCTGTTAAAACCGAAACATAAAAAAAAATTTTTTTTTTTTTTTTTTACTTTTGTTTGGCTATTGTTGTTCACTTTTTCTTTGGAATGCATACATTTATATATTTATAATTATGTTTAGCACGTCCAACTAAAATTGACATAATGAAATTTACAAGTGAACCGGTTCGGTTTGATTTTTCGGTATAAATAAATAAATAAATTAGATATAAATAAATAATTGAAATTTAATTATGACTAATTTTAATTCATTTTCTTTATTTTCCTATAAGTTGTCACTAGGAAACACATTTTTTTATAATTTTTTATCTATATTATACTATATAAAAAAAATAAAAATAAAAAAAATAAAAAAATTTCGGTTTTTCGGTTAACCGACCGAACCGAACCGAAAAACCGAAATTTACAAAAAAAAAAAACCGAAAACCGAACCGAAATTTTCGGTTCGGTTTTCGGTCCGAACCGAAATTTCGGTTCTCGATCGGTTCGGTTGATTCATGAACACCCCTACTTGAAGGGATCGAATTCGTCTCACCAATGTGTACCACATTTGTTTGATTAAGTACGTAGACTTGTTCTTTCACGACAAAAGAGAGAAATTATTCTGTCGGATTACAAAACAAAATGATAGAATAAAGCCACTCAAGTTCTGCCTGGCAATTGCATGCATATATGATATATGTATATATGTATGAATGAAAAACACTCACGTTCTTCGTCTGTATTTTGAACTTAACAAATAATACTCATGTTTTAAGTTGAATTATTTAATACATGTTACGTACCATATATACTATTTGACAAATAATACTTTATTTTTAGCCGCAAAAATAATTTCTTTATATAAAACTTGAAAATTATAATGAATTTTTGTAAATACTAATCAAGTATTATACAATTAAAAACTAACAACGTTACTAGTTTATCAAAATACTAATTAGCATCAAATAGTGACTCCTATATAAAAGTATTTATATAAATTAAAAGCGAGTACAGACAATACATTTTACAAATTTATATAAATAATAGGCATATTTTTACTCCCGAATAATCAATTTGTATTATATTGGTATATATACAAATCTATTTATTTCTCATTCCCGTAGTTTTTAGTTGATTTTTTCACTGTAACTTTTAATAAAATTTGATAATATATTCTTTCGTATTAAATAATGAATTTTTGGCGTCCGTATGTAACTAAATAATTAAGACCATAAAATGGACAAGTGAAATATTCATGTTATATATCAAGTCAGTGATATAATAATTACCGGAGTAAAACCAAAAAGAAGGTGATTTATATAACATCTAATAATGTTACTATAATTGTTAGCAAGTCAAAATTATAATACTCAGAGATGATTGTAAAATGTTTAGGGCAGATACTTGCAATAATTCATAAAAATTAAATTGAACGTGCTACTTTCAATCCAAGGTTTCAGACGTCTCGGATTTAACACATTAGATTCAGATTACTGGGGCATGAGGGAAATTACATTTTTCGTCACATTATTTCGCCCCAGTTTTAAATTTGGTCTCTTCATTATGAAATTCTCACATTTAATCTCATAACTTTCAAAATATCTCATATTTAGTCTCAACTGAAATTTTCATCCAAAATGTAATAGTCGACTCCGTTAGTCAACATTTTGACCAATTTTTTGGGAAGATTTTGTGCATGAGTGGCGCGTGATATTGAATTGAGACGTCGTGATATTGAATATAATCCATGTGTGAGTGTATTCGCGGATTCTCCCAAATGAAATGGTCAAAATATTAATTGCCGGAGTTGGTCGTTAAATTTTGGACGAAAATTTTGATTTGAACTAAATGTGAGATATTTTAAGAGTTATAGGACTAAATATGAGAAGTTTGTAAAAAATGAGACCAAAAATTAAAATAAGACAAAATTATGGAGCGAAATACATATGCAATTTTCCCATATAGGGCATGGGTAGTTTTCACTTTGTAGTTGAGGTGGACAGCTGCCCACCCCACCCCCACCCTCCAAGTAAATAATTATAAACACACTTTGAGTGCCCTCTTGCTCACTACTGTCAAATTAAGGATTAATTATGATTTTATTAGCTACAAATTTCTAGCTAGTTGATGTTTAATTATATGTGGTTTGCGGGTCTTGTTTACTACTTATACGTACTGCATGCATTTGTGTTGAGTTAATATATATATATATATATATATATTTGTAAACTTGTCTCATTTTAGAACTAAATAAGAGATGTATCATATCCCTATTTACTTTTAGGGTTGTACATGAAGATGTTAATTTGTTGGTAATAATATATTACGCTCTTTCTTTCTTTTATTGTCTCTTTTTTTTCTTGAATTTAACTACCATCGAATTATGAAGATGGGAATTTGAGAGGCATGTATGTCCAAGCTCCTCTCTTTCTAGCAAAAGGCTTTTTTAAGATAAAATCATTTGATTTTGGGCAAAACGGTCAATACCTCTAGCAAAGGACTTCGTATTGGAAGTCGAATAGAGGGACTGCGGGACTACAAAATTATCAACAAAGAGACCAATATATTAATTTTAAATATTTGAGGAACTACGAAAGTAATTAACTTTTTTGTTTTTTTTGGCTATCCTTTCCCAATTAATAAAAGCTATTGATAAAAAATGAATCCGAATTTCTTATGAAAAATGGATATTATATTAACGGGAAAAATTAATGACATGAAAACACAGAATTAGCTGCAAGAAGAGGAAGACAAAGGACATTGTCCTAATATACGGATGTTAAATCCAAACAAAAAGAAGTTCATGAAACGATCGAATATTCGAACCCATTTTCTTTTTTTGTTTTTTTTTGGGAAACAACTGAAGTTTGGCCCAAGTTTGAGAATAACTAAAATCTCAAGAAAGCCGGAAGTATGCATTCTGATTAGAATGTTTTATAAATAAAAGTTATGGTATTCTAATATTTTAGAATAGACGAAAAAGAATAACTTAATTTATATATATAATATGTAACCATTGGATTTGGATTGAGATGGGTTAAGTGAATGATCACTTAATGTTATATTCACTACAATTATTTAACATATTTCATCATGATCTCTTAGTCAGATAAAATCCATCTTATGTTTGGCGGTGTCACTATCTACGTTATATTATAATTTATATTGATTATTATATTGCAAAGTGTTTTTATACTAAAATTAAATGATCGTTTTAAAAAAAAAAAAAAAAAAGAACACATCTTTCTAATAAATAAGTTATTTTCCAATAAATTTAAAGGCGCCGGTGCTCTAAGGTTAGATTGGTGAAGGATTTGGAAATTGGGTTATTTTGCTAAAGTTGTCCCATACTTTGGTTATATTAGTAAAAAACCCGAGAAAAGTGATGGTGGTTGATGGTTGTCAAACATTTTACAAAAAATGTTTCCATGACATGTCTTTTAACTTTCTGTGTGTTTGGTTGTGCTGTTATTTTAGAGAATGGAAAATTCTTTGGTGTATTCGGTATATTTATACATTAATACCAGGTGATGATGTGGTATATTGCACATTATTTGTGTTTAACACCCAGTGCATCAATTTTTTTTCGAGAAATATGATATCCGCTTCATTTATAAAGGGGGAATGATATTGGCATTCCATAAATTACTATAAAAGCTCCAAGTTTAATTTTATCACTAAAATATGACAACAATGTCCATGGAGTATAAAAACATTTTAAACTTCAAAATTAAATTTCAAAAATATATTTATGCAATCAAAACAAGTTCTTATACTTCACCATTTTATTATATATTAGATAATGAATATAAATTTAAAAATCGAATAGTTTTAAATATTTATATTGAATGCAGCCCGTGAATGAAAACTTTAGACCATCATCGACAATATAACATAGTAACATATGTCAAATTAGAAATGACAAAACACCGAATTTTAAATGTAAATTATTTTATTCTTATCGCATATTAACACCAAACCATCAATTTTATGTAGTTTATTATAGTAGTAAATCAAGATTTAGGCATAAATAAGTACAACCCAGATAAACCTAATTTCTATATTAAAAAAAACATAGTCGTAGTAGTAGTAATAATAATAATAAAAATAATGGTGGTGATGATGATGATGATGTTGATAATGTTAGAAGTAGCTGATAATTTCTTCAGTTGAATATAAAGAGACAAAATATATAAATATATATTTTTTATATTTAAATGTCCAAATAATAATAATAATAATTTGTTCCTTACGTATATAGTGTTTGCAAACTCAACTGATTATAGAAAAGTGATTATAACTGAAAATAATTAGGATTAACAAAAAATTCAAAAGTTGGTAGTGTTTGCAAACACAGGTGAAATGTGAAAACAAGCTGTTGATGGTTGTTTGCAAAAAAAAAATGATTAAAAATGATTAATACATCTAAAATAAAATCATTTTAATTAAAAAAATATCATAACCAGTTTTAAGCACCCTTTTACCAGTTTAGAGATTATAGATTATTATCATTTAAGTTAAGAGAATTAGAATCAGAAGTTAAGTTTGCAAAAACTCCTAAATAAATTATTTAAACCATAAGTCCATAATCACTTATTTTAAGAGCTTGCAAACACTCTTATTATTCTTTTATGTTCTTAAACTGGTAGTTTTGTGCTTGCATACATGTACGTATTGTCCAATTATGCATTCTTCAAGTAATTATTTGGATAAATTATTTCGATTATTTCGAAAAAGGAAATTGATTATTAAAAGGAACATTCATCTTTTAATTTGTTAGCAATTGATTTTTTTTGTTAACAAATGGTTACTATTGTCATTTGCCTAGAAAGATAACGAAAAATGGAGCTTCTATAGCAATTTATGGAGCTCCAATATCATTCCCCTTTATAAAGCATTGCAAATTTCGGACGTAAATATTCAAAATCAAAATAAAAGATAATAGTTCTTTCAACGGTTTAATAGCTATTCATATGGTTTTAAAATAAGAATAATGGAAACCTATATTATCGTAGAGGTATATACAATTACAAGCACTTAGATATATGTCGACTGCTGATCGAAGGACTATTAGGTTTTATTCAGGTGAGATCATGAATCGTTGAAGTTTAGTTGATAATATGAATATTTTTATTTTGTAATAATAATAATAAGAATGAAATTCTCAAAAAACGCATAAATTAAAGATGTACTTATTTGAGTAGACGTCTCAATCTTTTTTCTTTTTCAAAAACGGTAGAAATAATAATTATTGCAATAAAAGCATAATGAGCCCACAATAATTATGACGTGATGGCACAATATATATATATATATATATAGGGTCAAGATCGAGTACATACCTTCTCTTAGATAAGATCTAAGACCCAATATACACCATTGGATACATTAAATCCAACAGTCCAAAAAATAAGGAATAAACAGGCAGGAAAAAATGGAAAATAGGGATTAAGGGTATAATGGACAAAATGACAAAATTATACATCACCCATTTACCAAAAATAACGGCAATCATCTCCTGCAATCTCTCAAAAACTGATACCCACGAACTCAGCCATTTATTATCACGAACTCAGCCATTTATTATCACAATCTCAGCCCGAGATTAACGCATTCAATTTATAGAATCGTATTAACCTCAGATTTCGTTCGATTATCACCAAAAAAAATTCTGAAACTCACATGTTCTGGAAATTCTGAAACCCACGAAAAAATTCTGAAAATCGAGATTGCAAACCCAGAATCTGAAAAGATTGAATTCCACATGTTTTCGCTTACATCATTGTTATTTGCTTTGATTTTTGATTTTTGAATGTTATGTTATTTCTGTATATTGCTTAATTAGTAAACTATAATGGTGATATACCATATATTGTGATTTGAACACATTATACAGCTCATTATATTACATTATACAGCTCATTATATTACATTATACAACGTATTATATTACATTATACAGTTCATACAATAGGGATATACAACATGTGATTGTGCTCTTTTCAACAGTCAGTTGAATATATTATACAGCATTTTGTACTATATTATACAGTATATTATAACCTATTATACAGTATCATATAAGTCATTATACAGTGAATCCAATAGCTAATTAATCCATTATATAATAGTTAATAATCAAATATACAGTAAATATAAACAAGGTAAAGTACGAAAATAATGGAAATAAATAAAAATAAAAATCCGACTGAAAACACAAAAACGCGAAAAAACCTATTAAAAAGATGGAATTTGGACCCGATAGGGTGGTGCTCAACATACTTATGATAAGTATTTGAGTTGTTTTTAAAACGACGTTTCCTACAAGATTGAAGTAGAGTTTGGGACCAAATTCTAAAAACAGTTTTTGCCTTTCGAAAATTTAAAATATATATTTTTTTATTATTTTTTTAAAGCAAAATGCAGTAGATGAGTGGTGATATACAATGTAGTATTTAGTGACATCACAATTAGTGATTTTTTAAACCATCATACAGTAGCTTATAAACCATTATACAGTGGTCTGTAAACCATTATACAGTAAATACAGCTGTAATATACAGTGTGTGATTAGTGACATATAATTAGTGATTTCAAACCATTATATAGTATCTTATAAACAACGTAACTATACAGTATGTTATAACATTTTATACAGTATCTTACAACCCATTATAGAGTGTGTGTTTATACATCATACAATTACAATTTTATAATTATTATACAGTATCTTATAAGTCATTATACATTATGTTATAACACATAATGCAGTGTAGTGTAACTCATTATACAGTATATTGGCTGAAGAATTATTCATTCATCATCCCATTACCTGTGCATAGTCTCATGTGGCTAAAGCTTTTTCCATAATAATGAAACTGAAATTACGTGTGATTAATTAATTTTCAATTTCTCATTAGGAGCTTCCAAATTCAAATCAATTATTTAAGTAGCAACAACAGCTTCCGCCATGACTGTTCTTTGGCGACGCAGGTGATGGCTTGACAATGACGTAATAAAAAACTATTGATAATGGAGGGAAAAAATGCAGAATTCGTGATGACGATGAATTGGCGATTATGATTCGAAAGAAAAAAATGAATTTGGAAGCAGAATTGATGAATGATGAAGAAATTTTACGTTTTGGTAATGAAATTGATAATTTTGGATCGAATTATAATTAGAAATAAAAAATGAATTGAGAAACAGAATCTGTTATGGAGCAATAACAGAGATTTGATTTTGATCCTGCATAATAATTGCATGAGTTTGTTACGATTTGTTGACAAAAATGCCCCTACTAGCATTAAAAAATATTATATAATCTGAAAAATGGGTCAAATCCAGACCTTAGGATCAAGTGTTATCAATGGTGTAGATTGAGTCTTATATCTTACCTAATCTAATAGGATGTATTTGATCCATACCCTATATATATATATACTAGTTTCTAACCCGTGCAACGCACGGGCACTAATTTTAAAACATCAATTTTAAGATAATAATATTTTAATTCAATATAAACATTGTATCACACCCAATAGATTTTTCAAGATAGACAAACAACATAATATTACAAAATTACAAATATCTTAGCATGAAAAGAGCATATGCAATGAACAAATAAGTAGAAAACTGACTTTAAAAAAATGAAATATAATGTGATATTATGTTAAAGTAACATAAACTAAACAATTATATAGCATTTTAATTGCTACAAAACTTTAAAGAATAAGATATAATAGGTCTTCATAATGAAACAATGTTCATTTACTTGACAAAAATATCATTCTAATCTTATATTTGTGAAGGACGAAGAATTGCACGCGCCACACAGCAAATGTAGAGTGGTTTTGAATTGGAAAGGAAAAGCCATAACCTTGACAAATGACCATCGTCTTAGTACGGAAGATGAGCATGCTCGTATTGAGAATTCAGTAATTAGTTAACTCTTTCATACATGAAATTAATCCATACAGTACAACTTTGTTTATTTGTTTATGAGTATTAATGTTTAGTACATATGATAAATCAAGGTGTTTTTTTGCACTATCATAATGGAGTATGGAGAGTCAATGGTTCGATTGATGTATCAAGGGCATTTGGGAATGTTCATTTGATTATTTGTGAGACTGAGATTGTTAACTTTCCTTTAACATTAGAATGTGCGTTTCTGACTATTGCTTCTGACGGATTATGGGATAAGGTACTCTCTCAAGCTTGATCTATATTTACTTTGAGTTTTGTTTTTCTTTTAATTTTTATTGTTGATTGAATATTGAAAGTGTATATTTATATGGTGAGTGATCAAGAGGCGGTAGATGTGATTTCGGATGATATGAATTAGTCTGGGCACATGCCACCGCGCATTAGCGCGATTCTCATGCTCTAGTGTGTGTGGATATATATATATATATATATATATATATATATATATATATATATATATATATATATATATTAAGTAGTCTTAATTACTTTAACTTGTCATGAATGTGGCTTAAACTTAATTTTATTGTTAGAAGTAGCCTTATTGTTATTCTAATTGATTCTTATTTATTTTTATTCGATTTTATTTATAAAGGTTAGGAGAAATTGGATATTGCGAAACTCTGGAGCTAGCATCAGTTGAATCTTTCAGACTGGATAGCCTACACTGCTCCTAACCATTACATTTGTTATATTGTTTTTGTTTTATTAGAACCTTTGGTTATATGTTATGACAATTAGATAGTTTTACACTTGATGATTTTGTCGACATTTGATTATGTATGACAATTTACATTTTATTAAATTGGAGTTTTATTTTGGTAGTCTCATTTTATGGTTATTATGATTATTATTATTATTATTATTATTATTTAATTGGAAATAATTATAATTGAAAACTATTTAAAAAGAAATTATCGGATATATATAGCAACAAATTAGAAGCACAAATGTTTGTTGGTAATTTCTTGCATTATGAATTTAAGAACAAAAACTTTCGTTCCTGAATATTACATTTTATAATAATTCAAATATATTAGCATCAAATTCTGAGAGATTGGTAACAAAATTATTACTTCCTAATCAGAACGAAGACGTTTATAGGTAATATTTGTTCCCAATCGGCAACCATATTATTTGTAGGTAAAATGTTGTTCCCAAATCAAGAACAAAAACACTTGTTCCTAACATTACTTACAAGCCATATACGAACAAAATGTATTTGTTGCGGATTTTGTAGCTAATGTAGATTACCAACAAATTTTGCTCTTTAGCAAACAATTTTCATCCTTCCTAATAGGCATTTTTCTTGTAGTGTTGTTACGATTTGTTGACTAAAATGCCCCTACTAGCATTAAAAAATATTATATAATCTGAAAAATGGGTTAAATCCAGACCTTAGGATCAAGTGTTATCAATGGTGTAGATTGAGTCTTATATCTTACCTAATCTAATAGAATGTATTTGATCAATACCCTATATATATATATATATATATATATATATATATATATATACTAGTTTCTAACCCGTGCGTTGCACGGGCACTAATTTTAAAACATCAATTTTAAGATAATAATATTTTAATTCAATATAAACATTGTATCACACACAATAGATTTTTCAAGATAGACAAACAACATAATATTACAAAATTACAAATATCTTAGCATGAAAAGAGCATATGCAATGAACAAATAAGTAGAAAACGGATTTTCAAAAAATGAAATATAATGTGATATTATGTTAAAGTAACATAAACTAAACAATTATATAGCATTTTAATGGCTACAAAACTTTAAAGAATAAGATATAATAGGTCTTCATAATGAAACAATGTTCATTTATTTGACAAAAATATCATTCTAATCTTATAATTCAAAATAAAATAAATACATCCAAAATTCAAAAGTAAATAATGTAAACCCGACTCAATAATTAATTCAAACATGTTCTGCAAACTCCTTTTCTAGATTCACAACTTGACCGTTGACTTGATCTTTCACTTCTTCCGTGATAAACATATAATAGATATTAGTGAAATTTTAGTTTTCAACCTTTTTAGTCATAAGTATATAATCGATATCATATTACCTCCGAAGACAAATTTTCTTTGGTGGCGATTCATCATCCAACAATTCGCTACTGAATAATACCGATGGCTCCATGCTTGAAGAAATATTAACACTTGAAAAAGCAAAATTCAAACATCTATTTTCATTGTTGATCTTTACATTCTTCTCCAACATTGATGTAATCTATAATAATAGAAAACACTAATAAAAAGGACTTAAAAAAAACATACATAATGATGGGTAAAATCAAATTTAGTATATGTTATCCTATTATGTAGAAGGACAATATAATGAGTTAATAAAATAATATTAAAAGAACCTGCTTAAGGAGATATGCAGATTCAAGTTTAAAATCGCAATGAAACCATTTTGATACTGTCAGCTCGAGATTTCCACTTTCATAGTTATAATCAGTCAACCTTATTTGAAACACAAAAGGATGACCTTTGAGAGCCAAAATAGCATCTACAATTACTTGACTGTTTCTTCCTTCCTGCGAATACAACAAAATTCAGTAAGAAAAATAAATCTTGACATAACTACTTGTGTAATAAAGACCATGTGAAACAAAAATAAATGAAATTAAAAAAAAAAAAAACAATTCACCGGTTCATATGCTAACATGAGATGATGAAGATCCATTTTGATCAATCTTTGAAATTCATTATCGAATATGACAAACCAAGCCCCACCACTTGTATCACACGCAAATACTTTCAACATGTACCTATAAAATGTAATACAATTTTTTCGTAAATTTTATATTTTAGATACTTACCAAAAAAAAAAGAATTTTATATGTTAGCTACAAAGTTTAAAAAATGTGATATTTCATACACATATAATAAGCATTAGATAACTAACCTCAATTTGGGGATTGCACATCAACTTTGCAACGGTCGCAAAAGAATTTAGAGTCTCGTTGCACATCAACTTTGCAACGGTCGCAAAAGAATTTAGAGTCTCGTTCACTATTTTTCTTTGGACAATTCACACATGATTTGTAGCATACTATTCTTTCCATATCTACTTTCACAATAGTAGCTTTGCATGTATAGACTCTTACCTGTATCCAAGGATTCTACATGAATATTTTGTAAACCAACTAATAATAACTATAGGAGATTGATAAGCATCTGATGATTTAATTATAAGATCATGAGTGAGAATAGAATTAATTACCGATGTATCAACCGATGAGATTTTGTCAAAAATTGCAGACACCGTCATTCTGTTCTTCAACATGACCTCAGATGAATACGGTTGTAAAACATCAATTGGCTCATTATTTGCTTGTCCCAAACTACATATATTTAAGTTTTAAGTGTCATAATTATTGCCAAAAAAATAAACTAACTGAGAGTTGCCACATAGAAATTCGGACTTCGATCAGCTTCAGGAAGAAGAGATCCAATCAAATGATGATTTTGTCCATTGAGCAAAAAACAATAAGGACCGCGTCCATCATTTATTCTATTATCAATGGAACCTCCCATTGCCGTGAAAGCAAACATTGAGTTCAAAGTCCTTATATTTTCTCTAAATTTTCTGGCTGATGGACCTCCATTGTAGTCTAACAATCTCCTAAGGAGTTCTGGAGGTTTTTTGAGAAGTGGCAACTGAACTTGACCATCTTGACAGCAGATTGAGAAGTTTCGGACTGCAGGCTGTCGATCCTTTTTATTGCGCTCTTCATACCACATGATTGCACCGCACTTGCTACAACACACGATTGGGGCACCAAAATCCCATGGTTGGTCATATTTACCTAAAATAATGACCATATGCATGGTATATAATGTTTGGAAGATACATAATTAAGTAGAATGTTAAATTGATATAGGGTCTTAGTCATTATTACTTACGGCGAGGACCATGATTCTGGACTTCATTGTTCAAATCGCCAACAAAGGTATCTGGTTGAAATATATTGTCAAAAACAAATTATTATAGGACGTGATTTGTATTAAAGTTGATCTTATAAAGTTAAATATTTACCAGGTAATGCTCCCGAGGATGTCGTAAAATTGCAGTCATCATCAATATCCATTTGGTTATCAAGATTTATAGGTAGTTCCGTTCTACATTATGATGATGTTGAGTTGAACCAATGTCACTTGAAGTAGTGCCTAGGTGTAACATTGGCAGCTGAAACTCCCTATTTTCATAGTGATTTAGCATAAAACAATTTGTTGATATATAGATGCGATTGTCTAGTTGATGTAAAGTCAACATTAGACGTGGACATTTCACCAAATGAACCACAAAAATTGTCTTGATAATCATAGGAAGGGATTTGATGTGTCATTGAGAGTCCCATGCTCATGGTGGCCGGAGGGGAAATTAACGTATCATCTGTTGGGTTAGTATGATGTGAGATTGACCCTCTAGTGTTCGTACGCTGATTTAAAATGTATCCCTAGTTTGTCTACAACGTATCACACGGTCCATGATAACTATAAAAATAACATGTAAAATTCACATCTAAATAATTAAATAGTATTCACATCAAATTAGCTTGATAGATAAATAGTATTCAACACCACTGTATAATTAAACACAACAGAAACTGTGAACTTAAAATAGTCATACGCTAAATAACCCAATATAGTTACAAAGCCTAAATCATTACACATAGATTGAAATGACTGACAGTGCTAAATTGTCAATATAGCATATTTTACTAAGTATAAGAACTATATCCACTTACTGATGTTACGTTTCACCATTAATAATATTTAGTTTTACATTTATATACACACTTTGTGGTATTCTTTTTTATGACCAATGTTATATTAACGTAAAAGATGTGTTGACCAATTATTAATTTGGACATGTGTTGACCAATTAAGTAAAAGATAATTCACATATGTGAATTGTATAATACGTATTACATAATAATGTTTGTTATGTATTAAAAGTTAGTTTTCGGGTTTTTTTTTTTAAGGTCATACATGTTTCCAAGATTGTCGTAATATTACAAAAAATTTACGAACTCGTGTGTTGTGTCTCTACCATCAATTAAGGTTATTAAATGTTTTCATAGAAAGATGGAAACTTGTCCATTATCAAGTCCGTGGAGACTAATTAGATTGTAATTTTGAAACTTTTTAATTTTGTAATAAACTCTTTTTTTTCTTTGATTTTTCACAAAACATTTCAGTGGTTCAAATAAGATTGAACAACAATTCATTCGGCTCGAATCGACTCGTTTACACACCTATATGTTAGTCGATGATTTGAAAAGTTGTTATATACATATTGAAAAGACCCATCAAGCTACTTGAACTATATCATCAAGTTTTTTGAGAAAATAAAATCACTTTAATCAATGATTATCACTGGACTGAAACTATTATAAAGAATTTAAAAGAAGATGTAGTAATTAAAGAGACGAAATCGTGGAAACTAATTAATTTGTAATTTCGAGAATTTTTAATTTCCTGAGAATGGATGCCATCGAGTGGATGATATTTTTGATCTTTCTCATGTAATAATTAATTAAATAGAATTGAATATATTTCATGAGACTGGAAATTAAATAGAATAAAATATATAAGGAACTTTCTATTTAGTAATTTAATAAACAAATATGAAAACTAAAACATGTTACTGTATTTTGATTTATAAATTCCTAGACTTTGTATTGGATTGCCTTAACTTGGTCAATTGAAATTTGATTGGCTTAATTTAGTCATTCGAATTGCTAGAATTTTATTATAATTTACTCAATTAAATTGATAGATGCTTGAATCAAGGATAATTGCCAAAGTCAAAACAAATCTAATAGAGTATGTATTTAACGAAATTATAACTCACCTCTAAGTGTGACCTCTAAGTGTGGTAAAAGATTTAATTGACCATAATTAGTGAAAAGTCAATACCCATAAATGATAATAAGATTAAAGATCAATATGATATAATAAGAGTGAGTTACAATATTTTAGAAGGCACGTTGGCCTTTACAATTAATAAGAAAATTATCTCACATAAAGTTATATTTAATGCATGATTTTATTCTTTTAAATGTGATCTTGTCATCCAAAACTCTACTTAAGTGAATTGGCATAATTTTTTTATATATCTTAGCTGTAAAACTTTGAGTTTCAATATATAATCAGAATAACTCATTAAATTATGTAATTTACATATGAACTTAATTAATATTAATATATTTTCTTTTATTAAGAGAGTCAATAACGCAAGGAGATGAGTTTAAATCACAAAAATAACATGTCCAAGATGAGATAGATTTGAGACACACTTCGTAAAATACTAAATTACTACATGCATAGATACGTATGTAGTCCATAAATTTTGACTTGAATAATTCTCGGTCCCATTTCACTTTTCTTACTTGAAAATATAGATCTCACAAATGAATAGCTGCAACACTTATTAAACAAAACAATCAGCACCAAAAATTTGAAAAGAAAATGGGTAATAC
This sequence comes from Buddleja alternifolia, assembly GCA_019426215.1. Classification (NCBI taxonomy): domain Eukaryota; kingdom Viridiplantae; phylum Streptophyta; class Magnoliopsida; order Lamiales; family Scrophulariaceae; genus Buddleja; species Buddleja alternifolia. Next base: position 57,406,134 of record CM033390.1, read on the forward strand.
CTACTAACAAATATACGCACTCCTATCATCTCTACAATCTATTTCACTACTACAGATGATTAAAACAATTCAAATTCCGAAACTTATAATACTGATGTTAGGGGATAACTTTTCTACAAAAATATGTACTAAAATCCGATTTGGTAGGAATTAAGACAATTTTCATTTAGCGTATTACATATGTTGAAATACTTAGAACTGGAGAACGGAATCATGCAAGTTTGATGCACACATTTTTAAAGAAATATAAAGGACCATAATTATATATATATATATGCTTCACACTACAACAAAAAGTAATATTTGTGACAAAATTTGAAGTGACAATGTTAAAATTGTCACTAGATGTACATAATGAGTGACAATAATTTTTGCTTTGTCACAATAAGAATTTTTAGTGACAAGAGTTTCTTTAAAGTTGTCACTCTCTTGACAATTAGTGACACATGTATAGTGACAACTTAGTGACAATACAAATAGAGTGACAACTATAATTGTTGTCACTAAGTTGTCACAAAAGGTGGATCACTAATTGTCCATAATGACAATAATTTCCTTGTCACTAATTATCAAGAGTGACAACTTTTATACAAATTTTGTCACTATTAAACATGTGGAACATAGTTTAGTGACAAGACAAAAGTTCTTGTCACTAACAATTGATCATTAGTGACAACTTTAACATTGTCACTTGGCATTATTGTCACCAATATCATATTTTTTTGTAGTGGGTCATTAATATATTCATGAGGTTTAAATTAAATGAAATTGAATTAATAATATGTAAACTAACTTTAAAGTGTGGCAAAATGATGAACAGAGAACTTTCTTAACTTCTTGGTTTATACATGAGAAAGATGAAATCATGTATTTTGATTATTTTGAATAGTATTATAAGCTTTTAAAATTTTCCATTTTCAATTTGAATTTAGAGATGCACTTTGTAATATTAAAAAATGCATTTGTTTTGCTGTTCGTTACATTGAGGCCATGTTTCTTTATAAAATAGTTTAATATTATTTTCTTAGTTAAACACCTCACATAATCTAATACATATTGTTTGTTACATTTATATTAAAAATAAAACAAAGTATAAATGTTGCAAATTTTGATCAGAAGATATAAAGAACCCTCTAAAACTTCTAGCCTTAACTAATATCATTTCATATATATTTTATCTTCTCACTTTTATAAAACGTCATATGAGTGTGCACATATAATTTGCAAATAATTAGGTTTTGTGGTAGTGTTTAAAAGGCCATACAAAAGCAATCGCAATATAAAAGTCAAGGAGAAAAAATATGAGTATTTAAATATTGATATAACTATAGTTACCTTTTTTAGACCATCATTATTCGACTTTTAGATTTGAGTCACTATATATATACATTCCAGCAACATATAAAAAAAAAGTGAGTACAAAGTTAAACAAAAAATTATAATTGATAATTTAATTGACCATAATTAGTCAAAAGTCAATACCCATAAATGATAATAAGATTAAAGATTTAATGATATAATTGTAGTGAGTTACAAAATTTTAGAAGGCACGTTGACCTATTACAATTAATAAGAAAATTATCTCACATAAAATTATATTTAATGCATGATTTTATGCTTTTAAATGTGATCTTGTCATTCAAAACTATACCAAAGTTAATTGGTGGGAAAAATGCAATTTTAGTTCCATAACTTAGCCTATGTGCGTTTTTGGTCCCAATATTTTTGACTTTAGCATTATACGTCCCATAACTCCAAAAAATGTGCATTTTTGGTCCCAACATACGAATACATCATGTATTTATACGGAATTGGCGCGTGTGGCTCACGCGGGATCACAAAAATGTGCGTTTTTGGTCTCATAACTCCAAAAATGTGAAATGCACGCGCCAATTTCGTATAAATACATGATGTATTCGTATGTTGGGATCAAAAATGCATATTTTTTGGAGTTATGGGACGTATAATGCTAAAGTAAAAAATATTGGGACCAAAAACGCACATGACTAAGTTATGGGACCAAAATTACAATTTTCCCTTAATTGGCAGTAAAATTTTGACTTTCAATATATTGTCAGAATTGAATATAATCAGAATAACTATTTGGTGGAGTGAATGTTGAATCAAATATAGTGTTCCATGGCAAATTATTAATCAGAATAAATATTAAAGATCAATGCGATCCAAATTAGTTCAACATTCACTTCACCAAAAACTATTTTTTTATAATCAATAATCTTTTTATCCAATTACATTATATTTATTCTGCCATGGAACACTAAAATATAAAACAACTAATTTATAATAAATTAAGAAATAACAAACAAAAATAACGTCTTTTAAATTCTGAAAACAACCTAAAATATGTAATATTTCTTCAAAAGACACAAATCTATTCTTTACATATTTGATTCTTATTCATCTCACCACACACACTATCTTTCACGTAGTCTCTAAAAGTCACATAAATTTATAAAATTAAGAATCTCTATTTTCAATATATCCATGTTCTTGAGAAGAAAAACATCAGAAAAATGTAGATATCATACAAAATGACATATAAATCATCAAACAAAAACTCATTATCTTTTTCACTTACCACAAAACTTGATAACTTTAGTGTTCTTTGCAGATATCACCCTACAATATACATACAAATTAAAGAGAATTGCAATTAACATATGAATTTGATAAAATACACAAATATAAATTAAAAAAAAAAGTGAGACCTACCAAGAGAGAAAGATTGAACTAACGTGATGAAGAAAGAAAAATTGGAGATATTTATAAAAAATTTACTATAACAAATATAGGAAATTAGGCATAAATTATGACTGGAATCTTATCAAAATTTAATACCATTATAGGAGTAACTCATTTGAGTCTTTGTCATTCCCAAATCTTATACGGTTAAATTTGACTATATATCCTTGGAAATCCTTTCAAGCACTTAAATTAAGGCAAGAGATAATAGTCAAACAAATAACACGTATAAGATTTGTGAGTAATTCCTGTTAGGAATCAACGCGCATAAACGAAATTAAAAGCAAGAATCAAAGCGAGAAAAACGACGAGACAATATTTACGTGGTTCGGCCAATAATGCCTACGTCCACGGACCTTCACTAGAGAGATTTATTTCCTTGTATGAGATGCAATTACAAGGGGTAGAGAGTGTATAATTATATTCTTTTTGTATACAACTCTTGCACTAAATGTTACACAACAACATGAAGATATATATAGGCAAAGAAGAACCAAAAATGTGTCCAACCATGATGAAAAACGCTTCCAAAACGTGTCAAGTCATCAAAAACGCGTGAACAAGTGTCAAGACCCGTGTTTGGGACAATCTGCCATTTTGTGCCGGGGCACAATATTGATCTGTGCCGCGGCACTGTACCGCGGCATGGTCTTGAATTGTGCCGCGGTACTGTGCCGCGGCACCCTTGTCCAGTGCTGAAATTTTCCTTTCTTCTTCTTTTGATCCATTTGATTTGTCTCCATACTTAATACCCATCAATCTCCCACTTGGAGATCAAACTCAAAGTTGAAAACACAATCCCTTCATCCCGATCATTCAATATATCTTCCATTCGTCCCTTCACTTTTCCCAAGTGAACCTCAATCTAGTCGTCACATCCCCAATCCCATTGGAGATCAAATCCGTCCCTAGTGCTCCCACTTGATAGACTCACATTGTGAACGATGTTCCCCTTCTTTGAACCTCCGCCACTACCCTATTCTTTTGGTGATCAGCCAACTCCTGAATAGCGTGACTTATCCATCTTGGTCCAACTGACCTCGGATATAGGTTACTCCCAAGACCCGGAACATGTCTCACAACCCCGCAACTTTCGTTGCCATCCTCCTCACAAGAGGATAACCACCTTGGTCAACCTGTCTCTCGACATCCTTACACCAAGGACTTTTCCGCTTTGGTCAACCTGTCTTTCGACATCCTTACACCAAAGATTTTCCGCCTTGGTTATCCTGTCTCTCAACACCTTTACACCAAGGACTTTCCATTGACTATCTTGGATTCTACCAACATATCTGCTCCCTGCCAACTGCATGAGCTATGTCTGATCCTCACGCCAATACTTTTGGTTTTTCAATGGCAACTCGGATCCCCCACATATCTGCATAATGCTCCCACTGCACTAGCTATGTCCGATCCATCCGCCAACAAAACCCCGGCTCCACGAATCTGCCTAACCCGGCTTTGCGTTCTACCCCGACTCAGCGAATCTGCCTAACCCGGCTTCGCATTTTGGCCCGACTCAGCGAATCTGCCTAACCCAGCTTCTCGCATCTTGCCCCCGCTCAGCGAATCTGCCTAACTAGGCTTTTCGCATCTTGCCCCTGCTCAGCGAAGGCCTAACTCGGCTTCACATCTTGCCCCCAGCTCAGCGAATCTGCCTAACTATATTATTCGCATCTTGCCCCAGCTCAGCGAATCTGCCTAACCCAGCTTCACATCTTGCCCCCAACTCAGCGAATCTGCCTAACCCGGCTTTTCGCATCTTGCCCCAGCTCAGCGAAGGCCTAACCCGGTTTCACATCTTGCCCCCAGCTCAGGGAAGGCCTAACCCGGCTTCACATCTTGCCCCCATGACTTCCGGCTCCACGGTCAACCCCTCTTGGCCCCGTTTTCTGCCTTCATGGATTATCCACGTGGTCACGCCTCCGTAATTCCGCCTCCCTCGGTCCCCGGCTTGCTCGTTCTTCCGCCTTCTTGACAACACGAGTCTGGGCCCTTGACCTCCGGCTATACGGATCTGCCCCCGACACTACAATTGCTCCCACTGGCTTCATGTCTACCTAACCCGGTAACATAAACCTGCTCTCGCTGTTGCGTCTCTGCCTCCGCATCTGGCACCATGATTTCCCTCGTAGTAAACAAAGTCCCCGACTTTTTACCACGAGCCACCAACAGATTTCCTTTGGTGATTTGCCATGCACCACCACCAAACACTGTGGTAAAACCATCACTATCAATTTGACCCAACGAGATCAAATTCCTTGTCAACCCCGGGACATGTCTGACATCCTTCAGTTTCAACTGCATTCCCTGTGCCGTCGTTATCGTGACCTCACCCATACCAACAATTTCCAAGGGTTCGTCATCTGCAAGAAATACCTTTCCAAATTTTCCACAAGTATAATTTGTTAGATAATTCTTACACGAAGTAAGATGAACCGACGCACCTGAATCCAGTACCCATTGGTCAACTGGACTATCAACATAACAAACCAGCGCATCTTCGTCATCGTCAGCCGCTGCGTTTGCTTGATGTTCCCGGTTATGACTGTGACCCACCTTTTTTGGACAGTCCCTCTTGTAATGACCTTCCTTACCGCAGCCCCAGCATCCAGCATCTTTGCCCGGTTTTGACTTCCCTTGCCCCTTTGATTTGGATCGACCACTGCCTCTCTGACCACCTCGTTGAAAACCTCTCCCTCTGCTTTCCGCATTCAATGCAGCAGATTTGAATTCTCCTGATTCCCTCCGGCGAATATCCTCGCTCAGAATCAGATCCCGAATCTCCTGAAGTTTCAACTTGCTTTGGCCAGACGAACTACTCATAGCAGTTACCGTCGCACTCCAACTTTCTGGCAAAGAAGACAATAAAATTAAGGCCCTTACCTCGTCCTCGAAATTGATATCAACCGAGCTCAACTGAGTGATGATCACGTTGAACTCGTTGATATGATTGGCCACCGATCCTCCCTCCGGCATCCTCAGATTGAATAAACGTCTCATCAAGTAGACTTTATTCGACGCGGATGGCTTCTCATACATGTTGGACAACGCCTTCATCAAACCCGCCGTGGTTTTCTCTTCTAGGATGTTAAACGCTACGTTTCTCGCCAACGCCAGCCGAATAACCCCAAGAGCTTGCCTATCCAACAACTCCCAGTCTGCCTCCGTCATCTTTTCAGGCTTTCCTCCTGACAACGGTTCATGGAGTTTCTTCTGGTACAAATAATCCTCGATCTGCATCCGCCAGAATCCGAAATCCTTTCCATCGAACTTGTCAATTCTTACTTTACCATCTTCATACGCCATTGATTCGCCCACGGGTCGCTGTAACCCGTGCTCTGATACCAGTTGTTAGGAATCAACGCGCATAAACGAAATTAAAAGCAAGAATCAAAGTGAGAAAAACGACGAGACAATATTTACGTGGTTCGGCCAATAATGCCTATGTCCACGGACCTTCACTAGAGAGATTTATTTCCTTGTATGAGATGCAATTACAAGGGGTAGAGAGTGTATAATTCTATTCTTTTTGTATACAACTCTTGCACTAAATGTTACACAACAACATGAAGATATATATAGGCAAAGAAGAACCAAAAATGTGTCCAACCATGATGAAAAACGCGTCCAAAACGTGTCAAGTCATCAAAAACGCGTGAACAAGTGTCAAGACCCGTGTTTGGGACAATCTGCCATTTTGTGCCTAGGCACTGTGCCGGGGCACAATATTGATCTGTGCCGCGGCACTGTACCGCGGCATGGTCTTGAATTGTGCCGCAGTACTGTGCCGCGGCACCCTTGTCCAGTGCTGAAATTTTCCTTTCTTCTTCTTTTGATCCATTTGATTTGTCTCCACACTTAATACCCATCAATTCCTCCATAAAATAAGGAATCACTCAGCGTTTGCATAAATAAGGGAAAAACCGATCCATCATAAGAATATGGAAACGCTCTATCTCATCATAATAATAAGGAAAAACCGTGATTTGGGGATGGACGGATCTATATTAGAAAAGAGTCCAAAAACAATACATTATTCAAAATTTGAATTAATAATTATAATTGGTAATCATGTGCATTGTCAATTAATTTTTATTTACAAATAATTATGATTGTTATATAGAAAATCAGTTACACATACACACATATACATATATATATATATATATAGGGTTTAGGGATATATATATTTATATATATATAATTTTAGAAAGTTAATTAAATGCAATTTACGGATATAAATGGCAAGCATCATATGTGTCCCATTAGAGCTTAAAGAACATATCCACATCAATTGACGTGTAGGAAATAGATGGAACTATGAGTTTGGATTCATTTTAAATATTATAATAAGATATGGAACCGGGCATAATTAATTCTTTATTTGTCATTTAATATTTTAAAAATGTAAATGATATCATTCAAACAATATTCGACGTGTTACCATATTCCGAGTCCCAACATTTTGATGCAAGAATTTATTAAGTTTTCTTTCCGTTTTTGTGTGTTTTCATTTTTTTTTGTTTTGTTTTCAATAATTATTTGATATCGACGTTTAGGTATTAAATAAGAAATCTAGGCTCCCGATTGGATGGCACGCTGTTTCCCATTTTTCAATTTCTCAAAGATTTTTTCATCAAAATGCATTTGTTTGGCATCTCCTAAAAATATCCCAAAGAAATGTTACACACAATTTCCCTAAAGAAAATTTCAAATTTCTTTGAAAAATGGATTTTGGTGGCATTTCTCTCAAATTTTTCTCAGAAAGTTAATTTTTTTACTATTCATAATTAGACAGTTCACCCAATAATTAAAAGTATTTTATCCGCAATATCTTAATATAATCATCAAAATAATTACATATCTTTATCTGAAATGATGTAAGCTACAAAATAAGATCCACTTTTCATATTTTTGGAGGCCTTAGTCAATTAGTTTGACATAAATATGTCTAAATTTTCTTATAAAAACAAAACTCTACCAATTTCCCATGAAAAATAATTTTTCTTACAAAAAAGACATCACATCACACTTAATCATTACACTTTTTCTATCAAAAAAATCCATCCAAACATACTTCCTCCATCATATCTCTACTTCCTTAAAAATAATTTCTCATACTTTATCTATAAAAAATAGATGTTCATCCAATCGGGCCCCTAGTGTTCAATCTCTCGCTCATGCTCCCAAAGTTGTAAATATAAAAAACATATATTTTTTTTCTTTTTTTAAATAGATTGTATTTGATTCTTGAATTTCGTGAACAAAAGTAAAATAAAAATAGTCAAAAATTAAAGATAATTTACTATTATTTGAAGCCACATACACAAAGTTTATCTTCGAAAATGCAATAATCAAATATAGATTTAGTGTCGTGTTGTTGGGGGTGCATGAAGAGAATTTGTCACACCAATGTGTACCACAAAAGAGAGAGTTTATTTTGTCGGATTACAAAACAAAATGATAGAATAAAGCCACTCAAGTTCTGCCTGGCAATTGCAAATTATTTTTGGATGAATCGAATAGACCAGAGTCGGTCTATCTAAAATAGTTGGTTGAAGAAGAGTGGCTTTAAAAATCCTTGTACTCATCTTGGTTTTTCGGTTACATTTTTTTTTTTTTTTTTTTGTTACACTCGTACTCATGCTAACACAACAAGTTATGATTAACTGTTAATTTCTATACATCATATTCTGTTAATTAAAAGTATTGCATGCATATAATTGAAAAACACTCATGTTCTTTGTCTGTATTTTGAACTTAACAAATACTACTCATGCTTTGAGTTGAATTATTTAATGCGCATTACGTATCATATATACTATTTGACGAATAATACTTTATTTTTAGCCACAAAAATAATTTCTTTATATAAAACTTGAAAATTATAATGAATTTTTTGTAAATACTAATTAAGTATTATACAATTAAAAACTAACAACATTACTAATTTATCAAAATACTAATTAGCATCAAATAGTGACTCCTATATAAAAGTATTTATATAAATTAAAAGCGAGTACAGACAATATATTTTACAAATTTATATAAATAATAGACATATATTTTTACTCCCGAATAATCAATTTGTATTTGTATTATATTGGTATATATACAAATCTATTTATTTCTCATTCCCGTAGTTTTTAGTTGATTTTTCCACCGTAACTTTTAATAAAATTTGATAATATATTCTTTCGTATTAAATAATGAATTTTTGGCGTCCGTATTTAACTAAATAATTAAGACCATAAAATGGACAAGTGAAATATTCATGTTATATATCAAGTCAGTGATATAATAATTACCGGAGTAAAACAAAAAAGAAGGTGATTTATATAACATCTAATAATGTTACTATAATTGTTAGCAAGTCAAACTTATAATACTCAGAGATGATTGTAAAATGTTGGCAGATACTTGCAATAATTCATAAAAATTAAATTGAACGTGCTACTTTCAATCCAAGGTTTCAGACGTCTCGGATTTAACACATTAGATTCAGATTACTGGGGCATGAGGGAAATTACATTTTTCGTCACATTATTTTGCCCCAGTTTTAAATTTGGTCTCTTCATTATGAAATTCTCACATTTAATCTCATAACGTTCAAAATACCTCACATTTAGTCTCAACTAAAATTTTCATCCAAAATGTAATAGTCGACTCCGTTAGTCAACATTTTGACCAATTTTTTGGGAAGATTTTGTGAATGAGTGGTGCGTGATATTGAATTGAGATGTCGTGATATTGAATATAATCCACGTGTGAGTGTATTCGCGGATTCTCCCCAAATGAAATGGTCAAGATATTAACTGCCGGAGTTGGTCGTTAAATTTTGGACGAAAATTTCGGTTTGAACTAAATGTGAGAGATTTTAAGAGTTATAGGACTAAATATGAGAAGTCTGTAAAAATGGAGACCAAAAATTAAAATAAGACAAAAGCGAAATACATATGCAATTTTCCCATATAGGGCATAGGTAGTTTGCACTAGCACTACTCACTTTATTTAATTAGTGGAACTGGGCGTGCTCTTTTCAAAAAAATTCACCACACGACAATTGAACAAAAATAATATTAGTGATTATTTTCTTAAAAGAAATAAATTAATGATAACATTAAACCGTCAATCGGTCAATGTTGAAAGTTTTGATTGATAATATTTATTATTTACTCATTACAATAATAGTTTTACAAGCTAATTATCGAGCCAGAAATTATATCTAAGTTATGTATTGATAATATATATAGATATATAATTATCAACAACTTAAACATAAATATATATATATATATATAATTATCAACAACTTAAAATTTCAATGAGTTGATGAGTTATGCCTTTTCTATCTTATAATAATGATAACAAATTTAATAATTTTCCGAGGGCAATCAAAAAGGTCCGAATTTGAAATGATAACAAAAAAATTTCACTTTATAGTTGAGGTGGACAGCTGCCCCCCACCCTCCAAGTATCTAATTATAAACACACTTGATGCCCTCATGCTCACTAGTAAAAAAAAAGTACATATTATTAAAAAAAAAGAGAGAGAGAAATGGGGAAGAAGAAGATAATTAGTTATTGCATTATAATTTCATGCATGTTACCCATCATGATAATTTCAGCAGTACCAAATAAAATCAGTACTAATTCTAATATTACTCCAGGTGATAGTGGTCATGAAGCTATACAAATGGTGACCGCAAGCTGCACGTGTAAAGATATGCCGGCTTCATCATGCAAAGACTGTAATGCCAATTGTAAGAAATATGGGACAGGTACTGATGAAAGAGCAGCATGTCGTGTCTGTTGCGAAAGAGATTGCTGCAAAAAGATATATGATAATTGAGAGAATGAGAGGAACCAGGTTAATTTATTAATTATCCTAGTTTGTTGTTGAAGATTTGGATTATCTATATATATATATGTATCTTTAATTTTAGGATGTCAAGAATTAATGATGTTGTTAACTATTACAAGTTTATTGCTAGATGGTGTTAATTAATTATGTGTACTGTTTTGTGTGTTTGGGGGTCTTGTTTAGTTCTTACACTAACACTGCATTTGTGTTTGAGTTGATAGATATATATATATATATATATATATCCTTGTAATTAAACTTGTTTCATTTTAGAACTAAATAAGAGATGTAATCATATCCTTATTTAGTTTTAGGGCTGTGAAGATGTGTGTTTGTATGAATTACTATTAATTTTTTCTTTCTTTTCTTCTCTTTTTTTATTTAATTTAATTATCGTTTCATATTAAATGGAGACGGAAATTAAATTTGAGAGGCATGTAAGTTTAAACTCCTCCCTTCCTAGTAAAGGGCTTTTTCAGCAAAAATCATGTCACTCTGACCAAAGTGGTTAGTATCTCACGCAGCAGACTTCGGGTACGAAGAGGGACCGCAAGAGTACAAATCATCAACAAGAAACTACAGAAATTATTAAGCCCTCTTTGTTTGTGTAATTTTCATAGTCAGATTTTCATTTTCGATCTCATTTGAAAATAAAAATATACCGTTTATATCTTCTCAACTGAAAATACAATTATTTTTATTTTTACTTTCATATTCTCCAATAACTACCTTTTACTTTACCAATTTACACTCACATTTTTCTTCCCTTCACATCTCTTTCTAAAAATCTATTTTTTTTTGGGCGTAATTGTGGTACTATAGTGGAATAAAATACATATTATCAACCTTCATAGACTTGTGCACATTTTAAAACCCATTTTGAGTGTATTTTGTGTTTTTCTGGGGTCAATTTTTATCCTTTTTAATTACAAGTATATTTAATCAATATAATATTATCTGTTATTTTATATATATATATATATGTATTATATACATAATTATTACTTTTAACTAATTTAATTATTTCACACGTCATCAAATCATCAATTTCAACCATTTTCAAAAACACAACCAAACGTGTCGTCATTTTCACACAAAAATCAAAAAACTCATTTTTCCATACATTTTAGAAAATGACAGTTGAAAATGAAATGAAAATCATCCAAACAGAGCCTTTAGCTTTAATATTTTTGGCCATCATTTGCCAATTAATAAAATCTATTGATCTAGAACAAATATTATATTCAAAGGAAGAATTAATGACATGAAAACATAGATTCAATTGCGAGGAGGAAGACGAAGGACACAATCTTCATACAGAAGTTAAATCAAAAAAGAAGTTCAAACGATGGAAGATCCGAAGTGAAAAAATTCATCAAAAAAAGTATTTTCATTCTGAAATGAAATGATCAAGTTTCTTGGGGAAAAAAATCCATCTTTTTTTTTTAATTTCAACGAGGGGTGATAGGATCACCCTTCTTCATTCAATAAATTGGAAATACAAGCAGGGAGAATGTCCCAAAAGTGGACTCCCTTAGGTAAATGCTGACCTAGCTTAGCAAGTGCATCAGCACACATGTTACCCTCACGTTTAGTGTGATTAAGTTTACACTCCCATGGCATAGCAATTAGCTTACGACATTCTTCAATGATGCAACTTAAAGGATGGATGTTCGTCACCCCCTTCTCAACCAACACAACCTCTGAATCGATTTCAACCTCCAGTTTTCCAATCCTCCTTTCCCAAGCCAAACGGAGACCTTGACGGAGGGCTAACATCTCTGCCTCCGTGATAGTCATGGTCCCTAACTTGTAGCTGAATCCCCATAGCCATTCGCCTCGATCGTTGCGCAAGATGCCACCCCTAGCTGCTGAACTCGTTTGTTGGAGGACACTCCCATCTGTGTTAAGCTTGCACCATCCTAATTTCGGTTTAATCCAGCGAACCGCACTCGACACCTCGCGGATAATTGTATGACGCTGGACATGGAAAGCAGTTGCGAGATCCTCCGCCATGCGCTTGGTGGAGAAGACCAAATGATGAACCGAATCATGTTTCCCTTCAAAGACGAATTTATTCCTTTCCAACCAAGAGATCCACACGGCTGCCGTAAATATCCAGCGCCAATGGACGTGGGGAAGGATGGTATTTGGGTAGTTTCTTGAGCAGTTAAGACGAAGCCCCTTTGCGTTTATGTTTCTTGATAGGATTCATTTTTACGTGTTATTAAGCCCCTTTGCGTTTATGTTTTAGGTTCATTTATCGCTTAATTTTGTCACTTGTGCGTTTAATTCGTGCATTAAATGATTTCAGGCCTTAAGTGGATACAATCGAATAAAGGGTGGAAAAAGGACGTATAAAACAAGTTTAGGCCAAGATGTTTCACACCTCTACGACCAAACAAGCAAGAAACAAGCTGGAGTTAGCCAAAATCATATTTTAGTACCATTTCCGCACACCTGGGCGCCAAATCAGAAACAACCTCCACATTGGAACGTCATTTTGATATATTTAGAGACCGAATTGGATGAAGTGGCCTTCTACAAAGTTGTAGATGTATGTCTTATCGTCACATGGGGACTTGAAGCATCAAATTCGGAGGTCTGTGGAGCATTTTATGAATAAAACACTATCTCTGCGCTGGAAAACACGAAAGTGGCAGCTCTCATTCTTAGTAGGTGGAAAACAAGAGAATGGTAGTTCACATTCTTGGTAGATGGAAAGGAAGAGAATGGTAGCTCACATTCTTGGTAGGTGGAAAATAAGAGAATGGTAGTTCACATTCTTGGTAGATGGAAAGCAAGAGAATGGTGGGTGGAAAGAAAAGAGAATGGAAGGACATGTTCTTGGTAGGTGGATTTTTTGGCTATAAAAGGAGGATTGGAGGTCATCCTACAAACACACTTGAAAACACATTCCCCATTGGGGGAGCCTAAACACATCCTATCATCATCTTCATCATCCTTAGATTAGTTATGAAGATTATCAAGAACCTTTGAAGGTGAAGAAATCAAGAAGCATGGAAGAGATGAAGATCGAAGTTCAACCATCAAAAATACGAGGGAGTTTCTTAGATTTAGATTTATTTTTGTCTATGAATATGAATCTTAATTTAAGTTCCTATCTTTTATCTTTTATGATGAAATAGATTCTTCGAACTAAGGCCATGTTGAGGCTTAATTATGATAATTGAGATATAAATTGTGTTTTTCATATTAATTCTATTGTTGCTTTGTGTCTTGATCTTGTTTGAATACATCATATGCTTAGCTACCATATGCATGATTTATTGCTTAAATTATTCATTCGAGAGAAGGTAATTTAAGGTGCAAAGATGATCATCACATAATCCGTAAAAAATAGGGAATTGCCCCTAGAGATAGGTAGAGATTCCCGGGTGCAGTTAGCCGGATTAATCCGGGGAAATTCTAGAAATTGAATGCATGATTGTTGGTTAGATTCTCGGATAGACATATCTAGAGAACCATCAATTAATCATAGGATTATTACAGTCGAGACATCGGGTAGTAATTATTTAAGGTTTTTTCCACCAAAGCAACATTAGTCTAATAATATGAGAACATGTTTATAATGAAAATTGATTAATTTATGCCAACACATGTGTCTTAGTTGCTCTCTTCCATAGCTATCTTGATTTCGACATCTTGTTTCTTATATCTTACTTCCATAATATTTTAGTTAATTCTTGTTTTAGTTTAAGTTCTTCAATTGCTTTAAAATCATAAACTAAAATACAAGTCCTTGAGGTTCGACAACCCGGACTTTATTGTCCACTTTATTACTACACACGACCAGTCCACTTGCTGTTTAATACACGTAAGGATTTTTCGTGTCACCCGCATTCACGCTAAGGCCGGAGCTTTGGCAAAAAGCATCAAAGACCCTCTTTATACTCGCTACATTCCGAGGGGTAGCAAGAGCCATGAGGATAAGATCGTCGGCAAAAAATAGATGAGAGAAAGCTGGACCACCCCTACAGATACCAATTGGATCCCATTTCCCATCTCTAACTTCCTCTTCCACAAGATAAGCAAGGCGTTCCATGCAAAGCACGAAAAGATATGGGGATAGAGGGTCCCCTTGCCTAAGCCCACACATGGGAGAAATAGCGGGGAGTGGTTCTCCATTCCAAAGGATGCGAGGTTGGGAGCAAGAGATGCAATGCATTATCAACCGAATAACTGGCTCGGGGAACTTGAAGAACATGAGAGTTTGTCTAAGAAAGTGCCAATTCACTCTATCATAAGCCTTCTCGAGATCTATTTTGAGAATCATACCTCCTTCCTTATTCTTCGTATGCCGAAGGGTATGCACCATTTCTTGAAGAATCAGAATGTTATCATGTGTGCCCCGGTGGGGAATAAAACTACATTGCATAGGCGAGACTAAAGTATCCATCATAGGTTTCAGACGGAGGGTAATGGTTTTAGTGATCAACTTATAGAGCACATTGCAAAGTGCGATAGGGCGAAACTGGTTAATACTACTCTGCCCCTCCACTTTCGGTATTAAACAGATGAAGTTGTCCCCAATCGAGCTATCAAAAGACCCTTCAAGAAAGGCTTTATTCACAAGTTCAAAGACCGACTTACCAACAACGTGCCAAAATCTTTGATAGAAAAAGGCTTGGCAACCGTCAGGGCCCAGAGCTTTGTAAGGACCAAGAGAGCCCACCACACGTTTAATCTCCTCTAATGTCGGTGCCTCGCAAAGAGAGGAATATTGATCTCGAGAGAGAGAGATCGCTGAATACCGCTCATCGGCAGTACAAAAGTCCCACCAATCTGCCGAGGAGAGAAAACCTCATTAAAGAAATGGAACACATGTTCCTTAAGCACATCCCGGTCCGATATCCAAATACCATTGATCTTAAATGATCCAATATTATTCCTCCGATGTCGAATAATAGTGATGGCATGGAAGAAGCGGGTGTTATTGTCACCGAATGAGAGCCATTTAACCCGTGATTTTTGGAACCACAAAAGCTCCTCTTGGTGGACCGTATTATTGTACTCCCCTATAAGCGACTTCTCTAACCCTTGAAGAAACGAATTCTCACACCGAGCAAGAGAGCGTTGGATACCGGATAAACGAGCAAGGATCCTCTTCTTCTTCCCAAAAACATTGCCAAAGCAACCCCTATTCCATTCACGCACGGCAGTAGGTAACTTGTTAAGTGCATCCAAAATATTAGAGGAAGAATCCCAAGTAGCTTGTACAACTTCCTCACAAGATGGGGCAGTGAGCCATGCGAGCTCAAACCGGAAGAGTTTGGGACGGGTGTTATGGACCCTAACCCACTTACAACAAATGAGGAGGAGATGATGATCCGAGTGAGTTACTTAAGGCGCCAATCAGTGTTAGCAAGAGAGCGATCCAGTCTCTCACGAATCACCGCTCCATTCTCTCTTCTAATGAACCAAGTAAACATTGGGCCTTAAAACCCTAAGTCAATAAGACCACACGAATTAACCATATCATTAAATCGGTTACATCTTCTCCGGTTAGCCACCGTACCGCCCCTCTTCTCGTGATTAGCCGCCACATCATTAAGATCTCCGAAAATGAGCCACGGCAAAGAAATCGTGTCACTAAACAGCTCCAAATGGCGCCAAAGTTCTTCACGGGTCTCGGTATCTGGACTTGCATAACAACCCGAACAAAGCCACTCTGATCCGTTCCTAGGGCCAACAATAACGTGAATGACTTGGGGGTAACATTGATGATTTCCACTTCAATATTATGTTCATTCCAAAGAAGCCAAATCCCACCCCCCTACCTTCCGTAGGAGCACGACACACATTCAAAAAACCAAGGTGCTCTGAAATAAACGCTGCCCTATCCTCCCCAACCTTGGTCTTAAGGACAAAAACAATATCCGGTCTATGGACACGCATAAGCTCGGGAAAATTACTACGAAAAGCGGAACTCCCCGGCCCTTGACAATTCCATGTGAGGACTTTCATGGGGAAAGTATTAATGGCAATATCCACTGACCTTGGTCTAGCCTCCTCATTGTGGAGGGTTTCCATCAGTTGTGCTGTTAGGGCCCGTGCCACATTCTCCTGCCGGAGTCTCTCGCCATGGCTCAAGAACATGTCTAACTTGAGGGTCCGGTACGGGTCCGTCGCCACACCCTGGAATGTTGCTCACATTTTGACTTGCCAAAATAGAGGTGAGATTTCGGTGATCCTCACGCACCTCATCAGCAAAGCAATTCCGGTTCGGTAGTGAAGCCGACTCATTTTCTCTGAGTGCAACAAGAGCGGGCCTATCCGTGGAAAGACGTGGTGATGTTATTCCGACGGGTCCTCGGGGGTCCAGTTTAGCATTGGGAGGGGAGAAGGAGAAACAGGTACCGTCCGGAAGGGGAGGATTTTGGTTATTTTCATCGGAAGATGAGGGAAGAGAGGATGGATCTTGGGGTTCACAAGGGACAAAAGCTTTTGAAAGGAGGTCAGGTACAATAAATGTTGGGGATTGCATATCCGGCACTAAGTCAGAGGGTGTGCAGAGAGAGGATTTTGTTTCCTTAAAAGTGGGAATATTTGCTTTTTGCCTCTCCAAGGTCCTAGGTTGACCGACCTGCATTGGGGGTTTGGGGTGTAATCCTCTTTTCCTTGGATTTTTCAAAGGCAGGGGAAGAGAAGTCTTTGATGTAAATTTCATAGCACTCCCATCAGAAGGAGCACCAGAGCCTAAGGTGAGGTCTTCATCACTTGTCAGGACATTAAATGAGTTAGTCATTTTTTTATCTCCAACCAAACCTTTTGTCTTATGTTGGGAAACCACGCGCCTATGGGCGGGTTCTTCCACTTTGAGCCATGCACCGTACGTCTCCTCTAGTTTTTCTTTTCCCTTGTCAGCTGCTCCATCTCCGGTCTCCATTTTCGACGACAAAGCATGATCCTCCGATGTTTTCTGTGGTTTTGCGGGAGCTGGGCAGCTAGTATTTTTATGACCAACTCTTCCACAAGAAAAGCAAATGCTCGGAAGGTTTTCATAAGTAATGAGGTATCGAATGCCATTGATCTCCACCGCAGGAAGAAGGGGTTTATCTAACTCGACTTGGGCACAGAATCTGGCAAAGCGACCTCTAGCCGATTTGTACATGTTATGGTCCATCTTAACAGGTTTGCCAATACCCTTGGCAATGGTGAAGAGGATCTCCGGTTGGAAGAGTTCAATGGCCAGTTCCAGGATACGAACCCATGTGACTGCCGTAGTAACTTTATACGTAGAGGCCCGAAACCCTTCGTACCATTTTCGGACATTAATGTAGCTGCTGAAAATTCTCCATGGACCCTCGGTTAAGATGTGGTCTGCTTGTTCTTTGTCCTGAACCCTAAGTATGTAGAAGCTGTGCCCAAGGTCAGCTAGCAAAAAGTCACCGTTGAGATTCCACAAAGTATCAATCTTTGATGAGAAGAGGTTGAAGTTGATCTTTCTGCCATCAACCTTTAAAATGAGGGCTTCGGTCCAAGGTCGCCTAATGGCCTTAGCATAGCCCTCCTCCAGTTGCAACTGTAGCATGGGGTTATCAGCTGGGGCGGGAAGGACTGAGATGTACTCGAGGTTCACCATGCTTTCTTCATCAAAAGGAATGGGACGTTGTGGGGCTTGAGTTGCAGAGGGTCTGTTGAGGGATTCCAGGTACTAGAACTTGGGCTTCATGTGCGAGTCAGTCGGGCTGCATGCTGAGGGATCATCTTCCATGAGAGAATCCCCGTCATCAAGGGATTTCATTTTGACCTTTTTCTTGCTTCTTTCTCCCATATCCTTCTCCTCGCCGGAGAAGGTGGGGTGGGGGGTAGTGTCCATACAGGGAAACTAAAGGTAGAGAGAGGGAGGAGAGAAACTGCTCTAGAGAGAGAAAACTATCTAATTTTTTACTTATAAGTTATATTCCAATTGAAAGATATGCATACAGAATTCACAATATTATCCATATTCGTAGGTGAAAATTTTATTAAGATCAAGCGCTTACTTCTAGACTAAAAGTTATAACTTATAGCAGAGGCGTGACTTTATTTTCTTAATTATTCGCTAAGCGCAAAGCATCATCCTTGCATAGTTCAAAGTATCGGCCGATATCCGATGATATTGGCCAATACGTAACCTCATCGGACAGTGCCGATCCGAAAACGGGAGATACGTGATATTATCCGAGATTCTTATGTATTGCCGATATCATCTGCTGTTATCCGACATTATCGCCGATACAATTATAATATCGCCGGTATCGGATATTATCAGCCGATATATTGATAATATCATTGATACTGAGAAACTAGAATAGAAGAGTTTGCTATGTGATCAGTCACTATGTATAGATCGTGGAGGGACATTGTTTGGCAGCATCTGTGTGTTGGGTATCTTTAACCTGCTTCTGGAATTTGCAATCGAGTCTGGTAGTTCCTGACTAATGAACTGGAAGATGTTAATATGAATTGAATCGAGGCGAGGGACAACCCTCCATCCTTAACACAATACTGCCCCGCTATAGCCCTACTATAGGTCGTACGGTCTAATGTAATTTGTGTCCCAAGATACAACGATTCTAAACTGAGGTAGAACCACTTCAAACCTCAAAGTCTACGAACAACAATTATGCTTTGAACTCTCAAGATCTCAAGAAAAGCTTTCTAAAAGCTGGAGATATGATATGAACATGCTGAATGCATACTTGTGCATCATAATTTTGGAGAATGAGGCTGGAGGGTGCCTTATATAGGAAAGAAACCGCTGGAACTTGAAAAATCCAATTAATACCAGACTTTAATGCACTAGGTAACGGCTGACCGTTTCATCTAACAGCTCACCATTTGACTTTAAAGTTGAAACGGTCGATTGTTCAGATTGTAACGGTTGTTTCTCTCTGGTACCCGCGAAGTACCGGAGTAAATACCAGTGCGCTAGAAGTACCGGATTAAATACCTGCGTGATCGTGGCCAGTGATCCCACGTGAGCGATTTTTCATATTCCATTGTTTCCTACCGTTTGATCAAAAGAATCTAATGGTTAGGGATTTTCAGGGATTTAATTTTAAATAAACAATTAATTAATTAATTTTTATCCAACAAATTATCATTGGTTGAGCCCAAACTCAAACCCAAACCCACGGTCCACGGCCCCAGGCCAAACCCATGACCGGGCAAGGAAGACCCACGGTATAGGTCCTCCACCAATCCCAAACTCATTCACCCCAAATGGGCTAACCCATTAACCCCAATTTATAGGGAGTAAACCATCAAGCTTTCTCTTTGATTTCTCATGTGGGATATCCAATATCACACATATCCAAACAACAATCTTTGCCACTTAATTTCTCATTCGTTTGAAATCCGATTCGAGAAATTCGAATTGCAAATCTTATCTACTCATTACGTAGATTAATATTATCTCATAATATTTTGTATCCCGGATACGAGTGTTGTTCGAATTTCGTAGTCTAAAGTCGTGTTTCACACACTTTTGAACTACAATTTCCAACACTGTGAAGGAATAGTCTATTTTGAGAATTGAAAGAGTACTAAAAGATTCAATCATGCATCCAATTTGCAGAAGAGTTTTCTGTGTGAAGGAACAATATATTTGAGAATTGAAACTTTCATATACAAACAATATTAAAAGAGTACTAAAAGATTCAATCATGCATCCAACTTGCAGAAGAGTTTTCTATGTGAAGGAATAATATATTTGAGAATTGAAACTTTCATATACAAACAATATAGTTAGAATTAATCTTACTGGTGAAAGATTGAGTACAAACAAAACATTTCAGTCAAATGTGTGTAATTGCTAGAATCTTGTTGTAGCTAGCTTTATCTTTTTTCAGAAGTTTAGATTAGCTTTATATCATTTCTTCTTCCTGTATACACATAATACACTCACGAAAACATTGAGTGGAAGAAGGTGAAGTGAGTATAAAAACAAGTATTAACTCACCAAACTTCAAACTCACATATTAATGGATATTACTATGGTGCACTGGGAGTGTTGCTCCTGGTGCATCCATCACCACACAATCATGGGGTGGATGATGGTTTTCATCACCCACTACCCATAAAGAAACCACCCCCAACTCTTGAATATGTGGCTATGGTGCACCGGGAGCAACACTCTCGGTACACCATAGTATTTTCCATATTAACTCGTACTTCTCCAATCAACTATCACTTCTTTTTTTCAATAAAGTTCACTAGGTCAACAGATTTCCACTCTAACTAAGCTCGTTTACTACTATTGAAAGGAATATTCTCAAGAAAGAGATATTAATTTTAAGTATTTATTTGAGACATTTCAATTATTTTATATTACTACAATGACAAGAGGTTGAAATGTAATATGATGAAGTGACACTTTTTTATTAATTGATGGTATATTTATATTCATTGATGGTTGATGTAGTAAAAACTTTAATATGTATTAAAAGTAGCAATTTGAGTTATTTACATTTTTTTCTAATTTTTTAGAATTTTTGGAACAATTTATAATTGTTTCTGTATCTTATCGCCTGATAATATCCCGATTCGTCGCGACCGATATGAAACGGCACCCACCGATATTGTCGTCGATACCGTGACTTTGAACCATGCATCCTTGGCAATTGTCGACAGTTACTTTCTCACGGATCAATTGATGGTAATAAATGGCAACATGATTAATTATTATAGATGCTCTAGTTAGTTAATTTTGGTATTTGTTCTAATATTTTAAATAGGCGTGGCATTTTTACTTTTTTTTTTGCTTTGATATTCCAATTTGTATTAATGTTGCATATTTTTTATTTTTTATTTTTTTCGATATGTTTGGTTTTGGTTGGTTACGTTTCAATAGATTCTATTAGATTATTTTACAGAATATTGTTGGATAGGTTATCCATGGTAAGTTCGTCACAATGGCCACAAAAAGTTCGATAAGATTATTAGGAAAACTCGTAGCACATAAAAAAAATGCTACAAATTTGCAATGATATTGCTACAGATTGTTGTATATATTTTTTGTCGGCTATGAATATTGTAACAGATAATTAATTGCTATAATGATGAAAGTGGCGACAAAACAATTGTAGCGCTGGTGACGAACTTTCCTAGAACTTTGCTACGGATTCTACATTATATTGCAAGGAGATTTGCTATGAACTTTTTGTCAGCATTACAACCAAAATTGCTATGAATTGTTTTTGTTGCATCATAGCAATGAAAATAGCAACGGATATTCCATCACAATGGTTACGAAAGTTGCTAAAAGTTGGAAATGAATTATCAATTACTAATACAACAAAAGTTGCTACGAAAAATGTGGTCACTATGATAGCCATGAGAATGGCAACGGTGTTCCGTAGCTATGTGCTAGCTACAAAATATTTTAACTCCGTAGACAAGTTTAGCAACGCTCTTATCATCTTCGAAAGTGGGCTACGGCAATTCCATCGCCATAGCTTCAAATTTATGGGCATCAGCTACGTAAATCACTGTAACTTATGCCTTGTTTCCTTGTAGTGAACTATGGGGCTTACTAAAATCAAATGTTGCTCAAGTACTTCGTTTACATATTTATGTGTGAGACAATATATAGTGCTTAGCGTACTCAATATATATGTATATATATTTTTAGTACATTATATCAGTATTTAGATTTTAACAATCAATCCAAACTTGACAAAAAAAAAAGAAGATTTTTAAGCAATCCAAATCTTATGTTATAGAATAATATAACATCTTCCCTTTGCAGTGTTGAATACATAGCTGTGTATAATACTGAATGGTTGTAATATGAGAGCACAAAAATTTACTTATTACTTTTTTCACTTTTTTCTCTCCATGTAAAATCCACACACTTTCCATAGTGAAGAGATTGAAAATAACGTTCTTCAAAAAAAAAAAAGATTGAAAATAACGAGGACAGAGAACCGAAAGAGGAGAAAAAGGATTAATCATATTTTTCGTCCCGTAATATACCCAAGTACACTTTGGTCCCATGCTTTACACAAGTCTCATACTACATCCCATTAATAGTAAAAAGTCTCACATTTGGTCGCAAAATTAATTTCAATACAAAAAAAAAAAAAAAAAGAGTTCAGTTAGTCAGAGACAAAAAAATATATATAGAAAAAAATTAGTAAAAAATTTTGGGAAGTTTTCATAAAATGTTTAGTAAATATGAAAAAATTTATATTTAATAAATGTGAATTATTCTTTCTTTCGTTCATTTTTTTTTTTTTTTGGCCTCTGACTTACGAGTCCGTTAGTTTTTTTATGAAACTTGGTCATCGTGGGACCAAATGTGAGATTTTTTACAGCTTAAGGGATACAACGTGAGATTTTTATAACGCGAGGATCAAAAATGTATTTGGGCACACTTACACGACAAAAGATACGATTAACCCAAAAAAAAAATGAAAAAAGAAAAAGAAGGACGAAAAAGAGTTGGTTGGGCCTGGAAAGGGAACTCGGGTAATTCCATAATTTATTTTTTCCCCATAATTTCTAAAATTTGATTTTAGACCATTCATCTTTTTGTCTAAATTCATGTAAGAAAGAATGCAACATTAATTAATTGGTTCACTCATCATTGCTTTTCTTCTTCTAGCTAGGGTTGGAATGTGCAATATGATCCCCTAATTGTTTTTTTTAATGAAACTATTACATCATTATATTGGATATCGAATCAACAATCGTAGTCAGCAATTTCCTATTATAAACTAGTAAGAACGAACTACAAACTAGAAACAAAGAACTACTATATAAGTAGAGAAATAGCACACATATTTGGTAGGATCGAACCCATGACCTCTAAGTCATAGGGCCTCAGTCTTACCACTAGGCTAAAACATCATGGGCTATGATCCCCCTAATTAAACACGCGAAATCTTCTATTGCGAAATAGTATTAATGTATCTTGTGTTGCATATCATGTCTGCCCGACAAGTGCATATAATTCATTATTAATTTTATATTTAAGGAAATATTTTATATACATATCTGAAGTGCAATAGGAGATTGGAACAACGTTTAAAATAGAAGATTCGAACTGCTAATTAAACGAAGTTAATTAAATGAAAATCGTTTTCTCTTTCAAATTAAAGTCTTTGCAATTGTATGACATAAAATGAGGAGTATATTCATAGAGTTGGTCGAACTGCTCGAAGGAGGTGCACAAGGAAATGCGGTTTTCCTTATTCTTGAAAAGTAACGATTTCTCAATAAACTTAAGGTATTTACAAGATGGTATTTTAATTAAGTAGAACATATTCCAATGATCTTTCAGTCAAAATTGAAATACCTTTTTGTAATTTTAGCCCCAGTGTTTACATAATTGCAAAATTAACATACATATATTGCATTTATTGAAGAGATGAGATCACTAAAGATCGTCTCATCATCAAATTAATCTATCAACCCTAAGAAGGAGACGGAGATGCCTAAAGCAGGAGGGTAAAAAAAAGTTGCCTATGGATAAGGACGCAAATGCAAATAATATAAGGGACGAAGCTTGAAATTTCTGCAAATCTCGTATTCCACCTAATTATTATATTTCTTCATTATTATTTTTAAAATAATGTTAACTAATGATCATAAAAATAATCAATTTCATGCTTTATGATAGCTCTCTAATATTTGTCTTTTTGTTAGGACAAAGTTCCAATATTCTTCTTAACACTCCGTATTTTGAAGAAAAGAAGAAAATCAATAGTTTTAATTGACCTTTGAGCTTGAGCAAACTCTGAGAAAATTGAATTTTGCAAACTACGATAGGGCTATAAACGAGCCGAGCTCGAGCCGAGCCTAATAAAATTTTCAGGCTCGAGCTTGATGATTTTTCTTTTGAGCTCAAACTCGACGAGCCTTATTTTCTAGGGCTTGAGTTTATGCTCGAAGTAGATGAGCTAAGCTTGAGCTTGAAGTAAAAATTAATTTAATTTTTTTTTCTTTTTTTAGAAAATAAAATAAAATTAATTCAGCTTTTTTGCTTTTAACAATACGTTAATAATGTATAGTATACATTATTCAGATAAACAATAAGTATTATTAAAATAAATAATAAGTAAATATCTTATATTCAACAAGTACTTAGAAAATAGAGGAGGGTGTTGTGAAAACATGATTTTATTAAATTATTTTATAGAAAAATATATCATATCAACTAAAATATATAATCTTATAATTGTTGTTGTTGTTTTGCACGATTTAAACAAAATAGAAAGAAAAAAAAACCTAAGTATTATTAAACTATGTTGCTTATAAAATTCTAAGTATTTTTTTATTAAATTCGAGTATTTTTAGTCATATACTAAAAACTAACAAAAAAAAGCTTACGAGCATATGAACAACTATAAGTGAGCTCGAACTCGAAAAGCTCAACTCGAGCTCAAAATAGCTCGAGCTCGAGCCGGCTCACCATACTTTGTTTAAAAAATGACAAGGAAAAAAATTATTTAAAAAAAAATTACTCTAGTGCTGCTTTTTTGCTTACCGCATTCATTTATCCGAGTATCGAAATGAGTCCATCTTTATGTGATTACAAATTTTATATGAAAGTCTACAAATTATATGTTCGAGTCGAAACCCAAAAATGCACGAAAAATGGAGAAAAATGAGTTGGAAACAAGGAAAAAAATTGCTCTAATGCTGCTTTTTTGCTTACCGCATTCCTTTATCTGGGTATTGAAATGAGTCCATTTTTGTGTGGTTACAAAGTTTATATGAAATTCTACAAATTATATTTTCGAAAAATGCACGAAAAATAGAGAAAAATGAGCTGGAAACAAAGAAAAAAATTGCTCGAATGCTGCTTTTTTGCTTGCCGCATTTCTTTATCCGGACATCGAAATGAGTCCATTTTTATGTGGTTACAAAGTTTATGTGAAAGTCTAGAATTTATATGTTCAAGTCCAAACACAAAAGTGCACGTAAAAGGGAGAAAAATGAGCCGGGAGCAAACAAGGACTTTCATATAAACTTTGTTTGAGAAAATAATGATTTTTTTCCTTGTTTCCGGCTCATTTTTCTCCATTTTTCGTGCATTTTTGGATTTCGATCCTAACATATAATTTGTAGACTTTAATATAAACTTTGTAACCACATAAAAATGGACTCATTTTGATACCCGGATAAAGAAATGTGGCAAGCAGAAAAGTAGCATTCGAGCAATTTTTTTCCTTGTTTCCAGCTCATTTTTCTCCATTTTTCGTACATTTTGGGTTTCAATCCGAACATATAATTTCTAAAATTTCATATAAACTTTATAACCACACAAAAATGGACTCATTTAGATACACGGATAAAGAAATGCGGCAAGCAAAAAAGCAGCATTAGAGCAATTTTTTTCCTTGTTTCCAGCTCATTTTTCTTCCTTTTTCGTGCATTTTTGGGTTTTGATCCAAACATATAATTTGTAGACTTTCATATAAAATTTGTAACCACATAAAAATGGACTCATTTTGATATCCGGATAAAGGAATGCGGCAAGCAAAAAACAGTACTAGAGCAATTTTTTTTTCTTTTTTTAGAAAATAAAATAAAATTAATTCGGCTTTTTTGCTTTTAACAATACGTTAATAATGTATAGTATACATTATTCAGATAAACAATAAGTATTATTAAAATAAATAATAAGTAAATATCTTATATTCAACAAGTACTTAGAAAATAGAGGAGGGTGTTGTGAAAACATGATTTTATTAAATTATTTTATAAAAAAATATATCATATCAACTAAAATATATAATCTTATAATTGTTGTTGTTGTTTTGCACGATTTAAACAAAATAGAAAGAAAAAAAAAACCTAAGTATTATTAAACTATGTTGCTTATAAAATTCTAAGTATTTTTTTATTAAATTCGATTATTTTTAGTCATATACTAAAAACTAACAAAAAAAGGCTTACGAGCATATGAACAACTATAAGTGAGCTCGAGCTCGAGCCGGCTCACCATACTCATGAGCTAGCTCGACTCACGTTACACCCCTAAACTACGGTACCAAATTTGCATTTTTTATATTGTAAGGTTAAAAAGTCCCATTAATTATTTGCCTAATTTTTTATTTATATTATTAACATTAGTTACTTGAATTAAGTAAAATTAAATTCATGATTGACCACAGGTTGCAACTAAAATAGAAAACTATGGGCCCGGCCCATTACAATTAATTAATCTGAAGTTCCGGGTGATCCGTTGTTAATTTAACTCACTTCATCATGTGGCTCATGGCCACAAAAATAAATGTATCCACATGATTCAAATTAATGAAAACAGTTGGAAGAAAGGAAAGTTCACCTTTTGTAGACATGACAAAATCCCAAAACTTTGTATATTCACAAGATTTTCTTACATATGTGAATTTCCAATACATAACAAGCAAATCAAATTAATAAATAAAAGTAAAGATTAAACCACCACCAGTACGTTTGTTCAAATGGCCTAGAGTACTTTAGGTTTTTTGACATGGAAAGACCTATATCTTGCAGCAAATCTGTTGAACAAGGCTAGGGCATTGCTAGTGACTTGTTGAAGATTAAGAACCTTGGCTTTGATCATGGCCTTCGTCTTGCCCCCAATGGCCCGGCCCGAGAACCCATCGATGCACATGGTTGCATCGGTTAGGGCAGTGCTCATCCATGTTTGGACGTTGCTTGCATGCCATGGAAAGTCACTAGTTTCTCCATCTTCCTTTATTTTTCCTGTCTCTTTAATGCAATTTGTTAGTTGATCGACCCCATCATTTATCTGACTCAAACATTCTTTCACGGCTGGGTAATCCTTGCCCTTGGTTCGCCTGAGCTCCTTAGCCACTCCGGTCACATAGGCTCGTGTTGACTCGGCCCTCGATAAGCTCACTTTGAGGGCTATTTGGGCTAATTGGTGATGACTTAGGGTTTTAGTGAAGTTGCTGACATAATATGATAGACAGCGGACACATAAATCGGGATAAAGAGTGGTTTGACATTGTGACTCAATGAATGCCCTAGCACGGGAACGTCGGTGGACGACTGTGTGCTCGGCCCGAACTAGGGTAAATATGAGAAGGGGGAGGAGAAAGAAAGAGAGCTTAACTATTTGTGCCATGTCTTATGTTTGTGAAAGCTTGATTGGGAGATGTATTGAGAATGTGTGATTGATTGTACTTGTGTTGATGTAGAAGAATGAAGGGGTTATTGTGGTTTATATAGAGAGGAGTTGTTGCAAGGTTAAGCATTTTGAATCTCTACTTTACACTAACTTGTATGGGGTTTTACTCTATATATTTTAATTATCTTGCATGTGATGGTGGCTTCTAGGAACTAGTGGTGTCATCTTTTGGGGGTTTTCGCAAGTAAAAGACCTTAATTCGTGTTGGAGCAATTTGACAAAGTAAGTAACTTTTTAAATTAGTAAGGTTCAAACATTGCTTTGTCTCTTGATCATTTCAAGAAGAATGTGGGATCACTAAATTATTATTTGGTATCATAACATTAATTTGGCTCCTTAGCTAAATATAATGACTCGAAAATAGGGGTATAAACAAATCGAGCCGAGCCGGATAAGATTATATTTAACCTTGTTTGACTTTTTATCAATAATCAAAAAAGAAAAAATTGAACTTGACTTATTATTAATGAAATCAAACTCGAACGGGTTAGCTTTAATCGAATCAACCATAAGTCAAGCTCGAATAACTTGAATTTTTTGCTCATATTACATCAGTGTCTAGTAATCACGCTTCAAAATTTATTGATACAATTAAAGAAACATATATTCAAACTTAATTTAGTATATTAAGGAAAAATAAATGAACCTTCAGCGTTGATCTATAATTGAGATGGCCATGAACCTTCTCCTAATAGTCACATAAAATTTTAGTTCAAATTTTCTGTAACGTATGATATATCATCTTATGTTACAAACGAATATGCAATATGCATACAACCCAAGGCATGAAATTTTCATTTAATTCATAGGCCAAAGCCCACACAAATATGTAATAAATCTTATGTAAATTGATTAATTGAAGAATAAAACTAAATGGTTGTTGAACTAATCTCTCAAAGTTATAGAAATAGATGGTCAAGAGGCAATAAATGGGCATCTTCGTATTCAACAGTCTTCTCTTATTTTGCGCCATCTTGTCGCACCAAATATAAGTCAAACTGGGATTTGCTTTAACCAGCATGATGCTAAGATTAAGGCAATAATATTCAATTAACAAAAAAGAATTCAGAGTTAAAAATAAATTAATAAATGAATAATGTGTATTAATTAATTCCTAAGTTCTATCTATAACCGGCTGGCAATGCAAGTGGTAACTACTGAAACATAAGTGGAAGTAGGATAGGATTGTAAACAAATCGAGTCGAGTTGATCAAATTTATTTGAATTATATTTGTAATTCTCGAACTTCAAAATTTATATTAAAAAAATTGGTGTACAAGATTGCTTTTGATATATTACAGATCAAAAATAGAATTTTTTAACAATCAATCTCGAATATAGTATTAGATAGTTTGATTAAGGAAGTATTATTTAACTGTCTTTTTTTTGAAAAGAAATAAATATTGATACAAATCAACTCCAGCTTAGTATTACACATAGATAGATCGAAATCTGGATTTTAGAATATTTAAATGAAATGTTTCTAGCATTTTTTAGCAACCAAATTTTTAGTGGAATATTTAATTTGTTACACGATTTTGTAGTAAAATATACTCAAATTAAAATTCCTGTAATTCTTTTTCTCACAAAACCAAATGCGTCCAGGTAGGTTTTCTTAAACCGACCAATAATAGGGGATTAAATTAAAATCATGTGATCTAACTTAATTAGTGACGCAGATTTCATGGTCCATGCATAACGCACAGAGCACAGTCAACGCCATTTGATCGTTGAGATCTCGAAAGAATGATATTATTCATACTTGACACTCAATGTTTATCTGGTGAAGGCTTTTCCATTAGTATTATATTTATATATAGCATAAACATATATATATATATATATAGTTCGGTCAGAGTTTGGTTCCATCGAGCTACTTACGTAGCAAGTGCTATAGTATTTTCTTAATAATTGGTCCTCGTGATGTTGCATACAATTATATAACAAATATTGAGCCAAAAAAGTTACATAACAAATACAATTCACTCGTTATATTACTAGTTTGAGTTCGGTCGAACTTGATCAAGACTAATAACAATAGCGTTAAATGAGTTAGCTTCATAGAATACAACTGTTGCGTATACTTAGTTGTTTTTATGGTTCTATTTTTCAAACCTTTAGAAGAATTTGGGAATCTTCAATTATGTTTTGTTGTAGTAATAAAATTGTCTCATGAGCTACATAGAGGTCACCTTTTCGAGTCTCGTAGTTCAGTAAAATGTATTTGATTGGGTTATTTTGTACACGTTTTCATAAAAAATCGTTTGGGCCAAGCTAATAAAGCTCGTAACCTCTAACACCAGACTCAAAATATAGCTAACATGGATGTTGACAGGCACCTTTTGCACGTTTCGTCGTCGAGAGTAGCCAAGAGTCATCAATTACCGCCACGGCTCCTTCCTTTGCCGGAAAATCATGTCGCCATTTTATAGTTCATATACCAATTGAGTACAAATATATATTGTCATACCACCATTGAAATAAGGTATTCCATTCTTTAATATAAATGTCTAAAGCGGAGATTTTTTCTTTAAATTTGGGAGAAAAATCTTAAGGATGTGTTTGGATTGTGGAAAAAGATCTTAAGGATATATTTGAATTGAAGGGTTTGAAAGCCATAAATTTTAAATTCATTAACAAATCTGGTTTTGTCGATGCCGCACCCTTAGATGTGCACTGGGTGCTGCAGAAAGGTGATTTGTCTTGTTAGAAAGTATACTTGAATTAATTGGAGAATATATATAGTTGCGTTCAAATATGTATGTCAGAAATCAAATCGACTCAATAAGTAAGAGTAGATCAAAAACTAACCTGAAATCAAAATAATTGCATCTCCAAACTAAGCAATTTGGGCTGATCAGGTTCAATTATAATTTAATTACACTAACAACTCGAATTATTTGATATTTTAACAATAAAATATGATAGTAAAATTTTAATAGCTTAACATTATTTGCTTGTAACTCAAATTAGTTGATGTTTGAATAATAAGCTACTTACTATTTTACAACCATCATCTTTTTTAGTTTAAGCATCAAATAATGAGTTATAAACCCATGAAATTAAAATGTAATTGAACTCGACATGTCCGTAATGTTTGACTTGAATGTATGATAACCTAATTTTAGATTACTTTTTAATTTACTCATATGCATAGAGTTGGTTCGAATTTTTTATCAATGTAATCCTAAGAAAAAAAAACTTAATTTGAATAAAACTACAAAACTAAAACGGAGAAGTAAAGAAGTGTCACCTTCTGCCGCATCCGATGCACCTCATTGGGTTCGGCATCGACATAATCAACAAAGCTATTGAGCTTGTTTGGATGACTTCAATTTCAAATCTACTTTAACTATTTTTCAATCATCATGGCGGATTTCAAACACCAAATTAAAGTCATTTGAAATCCTTCCTCCACCAACGGAGGTTGGTCCAAATGATAAGTAGCTTGATTCCGCTTAAACAAGGTCTCGAATTCGATTCCTTGTGTACGCAGTTACCCCCGTTGGGAGACTCATCCACCAGGCCAGGTGTGCGACCCGAGTCGACTAACAGATTAGTCCAGCAATGTCCGAAATACTGTGGTGGGCGACCGGAAAAAAAAAAAAAAAAACCTTCCTCCAAATCATCAATTCAAACACCCTTAAAAATTTCTCTAAGAATGCTACCGTGTCATTTTTGAAGAAAGTTGTTTGAGGCAAAAGGAACCGTGAAATTTTTTCACCACGGCCTGTATTGTTCACATTCAAAAAATAATACTGAAGTGTTCTATTTTTTTCAATCTTTTCATTACTCATTTTCGTTTTCCACTCGATCCAAGCAAAGCATAAAGAGAATGCTTCTTTATGAACAATTGCACCTCACACACAGAAACCTAGGGAAAACACTTGAGTGCACCCGTCTGGTCCCATTTAGTTGCATCCACACACATAAAAAAATATAATAAAATAATATATTCAATATAATAATAAGTTATATAATATTTTACTTTTTTTTTGTGTGTGTGGGTGCACCCAAATGGGACCACACCGGGTGCACCCAAATATTTCCTGAAACCTAGTACACAACAAAGGCAGTACAGCATCATATGAATATATATATATCCAAATAAGGCACCATTATTTGATAAACCTACTTCAACAGATACGTATACATTTAGGCTGTCTTTGGATTGATGGATTTGAACCTCGGGATTTCAAATTTCCTGCTCAAATTCATTTTTTGCTGTTTGGCCTCAATTCTAAATGAATGGATTTCAAATCCATTTATGGCTGAGTGGATTTGAAGCCCATTTTCTAATGGATTTCAAATCCACTCTCATACATTGTCATTTGAAATCCACTCCAACTAAAATCAACACACTTTTTACACACATTTACACACACATTCACACACACTACACTCTTTTTATACACACTGCACATATTTTCACACACACATTACACATTTTTTACACACACTGCACACATTTTACACACAATTCACACTTTTTACACACACTGCACTCATTTTCACATACACTACACACTTTTTACACATACTGCATATTTTTTACACACACTGCCCATATTTTCACACACACTCCATACTTTTTACACATACTACACACATTTTCACACACATTACATACTTTTTTCACACACTACACACTATTTACACATACTTCAAACTTTTTACATGAACTATATATTTATTACACATAATACACACTTTTTACACACATTGCACATTTTCACATACACTCCATACTTTTTACACACAGAGCACACTTTTTACACACAACACATTTTTTTACACACATTGCAAACTTTTTACACACACTGCACACTTTTTACACACATTGCACACTTTTTACATACACAATATACTTTTTACACACACAACACACATTGCACATATTTTCACACACACAACACACTTTTACACACACAACATATTTTTTACACACTGTTTACACACAATACACTTATTTTCACACACACCACATATTTTTACACACATTGCACACTTTTTACACACACTGCACATATTTTACACATAATACATATTTTTTACACACACTGCACACAATTTCACACACCACACACTGTATATTTTTTACACACATTACACACTTTTTACACACAAAGCACACTTTTTACACACACTGCACTCATTTTCACATACACTACACACTTTTTACACATAATGCACACTTTTTACACACACTGCACTCATTTTCACATACACTACACACTTTTTACACACACTGCACATTTTTTACACACACTACACACTTTTTACACACACTGCACACTTTTTACACATACTCCACACTTTTTACATACACAACACACTTTTTATACACACTACACACTTTTTACACACATTTCACATATTTTCACACACACAACATACTTTTTACACACACAACATATTTTTCACACATTACACATTTTTTACACATAATGCACATTTTTTACACACAATGCCACTTTTTACACATATAGAGCACCTAATTTATATACACTGCACATATTTACACATTCAGAGTATATTTTTTACACACACTGCACATATTTACACAAATAGAGCACATATTTTACACACACCACATATTTTCATACACGATACACACTTATTATACACACTGCACACATTCACACATACAGAGCACATATTTTAAAAGTGTGCAGTGTGTAAAAAGTGTGTGTTTTACGTGTAAGAAGTGTGCAATCTGTGTAAATAGTGTGCAGTGTGTGTAAAATATATGTTGTATGTATAAATATGTGTAGTGTGTATAAATATTACGTAGCGTGTGTTTTAATATTTTTAGTATGTGTAATGCGTGTAGAAAATGTGTTGTGTGCGTAAAAAGTGTGCAGTATGTGTGTGTAAATGTGTAAAGTTTGTGTAAAAAGTGTAAAGTTTGTGTGAAAAGTGTGCACTGTGTGTAAAAAATGTGTTGCGCGTGTAAGAAGTGTGCGTGTGTGTAAAATATGTGTAGTGTGTGTAAAAAGTGTGTTGTGCGTGTATGAAGTGTGCACTGTGTGTATTGTGTGTAAAATGTATGTAAAAAATATGCAGTGTGTGTAAAAAATGTGTTGTGCGTAAAGAAGTGTGCAGTTTGTGTAAATGTGTGTAAAAAGTGTGTAGTGTGTTTAAAAAATAGGGGTAAAAACATTAACCTACCTGAACTTTACGAGTTTTAACACTTTTTTATACAAACTTTTTTTTTTTACACTTTTTTATCTCAACTTTTCGGATTTTACACTTTTATATCTATTGGCATATTCCAAATCAATAAACAAACTTTGTTTTACACTTTTTGATCCGAACTTTATTTTTCTTTACATTTTTTTATCCAAACTTTATTTTTTTTACATTTTTTTATCTCATTCCGCCGAATATGTTGAAATTCCGCCGGAATATTCCGTCGAATATGCCTATAGATAAAAAAGTGTAAAATCCGAAAAGTTGAGATAAAAAAGTGTGAAAAAAAAGTTCGTATAAAAAAGTGCCAAAACTCGAAAAGTTCGGGTAGGTTTGTGTTTTTACCCCTAAAAAATATGTAGTGTGTTGTACATGAAAGAAGTGTGCAGTATGTATAAATATTTGTTGTGTGTGTAAAATGTATGTAAAAAATACACAGTGTGTTTAAAAAGTATGTTGTGCATATAAGAAGCGTGCAGTGTGTGTAAATGTGTGTAGTGTGTGTAAAGTATGTGTAAAAAGTGTATAGTGTGTGTAAAAAAAATGTAGTATGTGTGTAAAAAGTGTGTTGTGCATGTAAGAAGTGTGCAGTGTGTGTAAATGTGCGTAGTGTGTGTAAAATGTATGTAAAAAATATGCAGTGCGCAGTGTGTGTAAAATATATGTAAAAAATATGCAATGTGTTGTGTGTATAAGAAGTGTGCAGTGTGTGTAAATGTGTGTAGCGTGTGTTAAATATGTATAAAAAATGTGTAGTGTATGTAAAAAATGTGTAGTGTGTGTGTTGTGCATGTAAGAAGTGTCCAATGTGTGTAAATATGTGTAGCGTGCGTAAAATATATGTAAAAAATATGCAGTGTGCGTAAAAAATGTATTGTGCATATAAGAAGTGTGCAGTGTGTGTAAAATATGTGCAAAACGTGTGCAGTGAGTGTAAACAATGTGTAGTGTGTGTGTAAGATATATGTAAATGTGTGTAGTGTGTGTGTAAGATATATGTAAATGTGTGTAGTGTGTGTATAAGAAGTGTGCAATGTGTGTAAATGTGTGTAGTGTGTGTAAAATATATGTAAAAAATATGTAGTGTGTATAAGAAGTGTGCAGTGTGTGTAAATGTGTGTAGTGTGTGTAAAATATATGTAAAAAATATATAGTGAGTGTAAAAATTGTGTTGTGCGTATAAAAAGTGTGCAGTGAGTGTAAAATATGTGCAAAAAGTGTGCAGTGAGTGTAAACAATGTGTAGTGTGTGTGTAAGATATATATAAATGTGTGTAGTGTGTGTATAAGAAGTGTGCAGTGTGTGTAAATGTGTGTACTGTGTGTAAAATATATGTAAAAAATACGTAGTGTGTGTATAAGAAGTGTGCACTGTGTGTAAAATATATGTAAAAAATATACAGTGAGTGTAAAAATTGTGTTGTGCGTATAAGAAGTGTGCAGTGTATGTAATTGTGTATATTGTATGTAAAATAAGTGCAAAAAGTGTGCAGTGTGTGTAAAAAATGTGTAATGTATGTAAAAAGTGTGTTGTGCATGTAAGAAGTGTGCAGTATGTGTAAATGTGTGTAGTGTATGTAAAATATATGTAAAAAATATGCAGTGTGTGTAAAAAATTTCTTGTGCATATAAAAAATATGCAGTGTGTGTAAAAAATGTGTTGTGCGTGTAAGAAATGTGCAGTGTGTGTAAAAGTATGTTGTGTGTGTAAAATATGTGTAATTGTGTGTAGTGTAATGTAAAAATCAAATAAAATATTGAAGAATTTCAAATGCTCTAAGATTTATAGCCAAACAATAAATTTGAAATCCATGGATTTGGAAATCCTTTTATAAATCCATACATAGCCAAACAAGGTATTTCTAATGGTGTGAATTTCAAATCCAAGGGGTTTGAAATCCATTCATTTCAAATCCCTTGCCAAATCCAAATCCATCAATCCAAACATAGCCTTACAGATTTTATTATAGAGAAGAGTCATTCAGCTACGTTAAGTCCCGTAAGGTAGACTTGATCTACCGCCAATCTAAGAGCAGTGTGAACCTCTAAACAAATAAACATTTCACGATGAAAAAATATACAACCTTTTGCGCTTCTTAAGTTCTATAATCTACCTGTTCAAAAAGAAAATAAATGTTTCTATCATCTGCTTTTTACATTAAATATACTTTGGTTCTTCTCAAACTCTTTTTAGCTTCTGTACTCGCAAGTATGTTGAAAAATATACACTCAATTATTTCTGCACTAAACTTACTTGAAATTATCATTGTATAGCTGTTGATGCTAAAAATAGGCCACAGCTGATAATCACTTGTATTGAAATTATGCATCCACATTAGGTCCCGGATATGCCGGTAAGCTCATTATCCGCTTATCAAGCACTGGGCTTCCAATTGTAAAATGATAAAGGCTCTGAAAATCCAATCCTTTCAGTCCAAGAATCTCATGCACTGTCAAGATTAAAATGGAAGTTTATTAACCAAACGGAAATTTATCATAGACCACCAACGAATGCATTTAAACCGGGGAAAACAATGATTCTTACCACCACCAAAAGCACTCAAGAAATATCAGTAGACCATTTTTGGACACAAATTAAAATTAAAAATAGCGCATCGTTGAGAACTAGATAGAATACTTTCAACACTTACATCAATCCTAGATGATGATGTAAGGTGGCATCAGAGAACAAAAGCCATTTTTTCAAAAGGCCCATAACCAGTAGAGGGCAAAATTGCATGTTTGGTTCCTATTGGATAAGGGGTTGAGCAACTTCAGTCGAAAGCCTTGAGGGCTCTACATTCAGTCCCACAGTTTAAAAGTTGATGCACCCACATCAGCCAATTTTTGGACGAATTGACCAAGTAGAGTGTCACGTGGTCGTTACTGATGCTGATTTTGGTCAGAGACACTCATGTGAAAGTCACATAGGGTTTTTAAAAAGGGAATAATGTCCGCCAATTTGGTTGAAGAAACTTGGTTTTTTATCAAAATAAATAAAAAAATCCTCAAAATAATACAATTTTAAAGGAATTGTGAAAATAATACAAGACGGCATCCGAGATGTTGTCTTCAAACAGATGTTGTCTCTGCATTTGTCATTTTTTTTAAAGGAAAAATAGAAGACGACATGCATAACGTCTTCTATTTTTCCTTTTTTTAAATATAGAAGACGACGTGCATAATGTAGTCTTCAACATATTATTTTATTTTTTTACAGTACAGCTGACTATTTTTTTTTATTTCAGCGGTCATTGAACAGTTGATGACCGCTGAAATTAAAAATAAAATAAAAAATAGTCTGCTGTAATTAAAAAAATAATAATAATATATTGAAGACGACATTATGCATGTCGTCTTCTACATTAAAAAAATTAGAAGACGACATTATATTGTTCCAATTAAGAAAAATGAAAAATGTAAAGAGGACATCTCTTGTATTATTTGCACAATTCCTTTAAAATTGTATTATTTTGAGAATTTTTTATTTACTTTGTATTAGTAAACAACCCAAAGCAACTAAGCAAAAATACCCTTCTTGGAAGGCTCAATTGTCTTTCGCATGAACTTTCCTCATCAAATCAGCAAAATTAACCACCATATGAAACACACGTCGTCAATCGGTGTGGCAAAATGTACAATAATTTAAAAGTTATGGGACTAAACGTGCAGAGCCCCTAGGACCATAAGTGTTCAAACCTCCATCCGATGGGATCAAAAATGTCATTTTGCACCATGTAGAGATACCGGGTAAACTAATCTTATTTGATATGGTTAAGGCAATTCAAGAACGGCATACTTTCAATAAGGTAAGACGACTTTGAACGTCAATTCTCATATAGTAATTTGACTAATATATATTACATTTTTTATATGGTAAAACAACAAAGATTTTACTTATTCTACTGTAGTATAATTTTCTCCACAAAAGACTAGCTGGATTGAGGTGTTCTAGCCTTGAAGTTCATCATAGTACTATTTCCAAGTTAACAAAAACGCCTATTGATTGTGATATAACAACACCCATAAGGACTGCATATCAATCCTTATCCTAGATTTTGAATTTTAAGAATGGTGAAAAGACTTATGACATACCAGGATCATCAAAGAAGCAACCAATTCCAGTAGCGGAAACGCCAACAGCATGTGCTTCAAGATACAGAACTTGGCCGAGCACTCCAGTCTCCCAAAAAAGCCGTGGATACATCCATGACCCACTTTTCTGCAATGTGGGCTCAAGACGTGCTACCATACCCAGGCTGAAGCAGCCATCACCAGCTATGTCCTATATGACAACGGTAAGTTGTAAGATGCAAGAAATACCAGTTTCAGATATTAAAATCAAGTTTCAAAGAAATTCATGTAAATTATGATAGGTTAATAACTAGCTGAAATCTAAATACCATATGCGGATATGGGTTGACGGAAATATACAAGTTTTTAACTGTGGAGCAACAGAATTACAGGTAGATGTTCTTTATTTTCAAGCAATCAGATTCGTACAAACTTCAAACAAGGTAGCAACTCAAAAAGAAAAATCATCTAGCATACTCAAAAAGCTGGGAATTTGTGATCGTCTTTTCTCTTTATTCTCTTATTACATTTTTTGGTCTTAAACTTGTTCTCAATATTCAATTCATAAACTCTCAACAATCTTTGCCATTCACCACACTTGATCGCTTAATTCTGAGGGAATAATACAGAAATGAATCCATAAAATATATGTAAACAGAACTGAGACTGCACACACAGCACAACAATGATTTTTTTCAATAAAATGTTAGTTTTTCATCTCAAAAACACATCACATGAGAACTTCATTAAAATATTCTTGCCATAGTCTCATCAATATATAGCATTTAATTATCTACAGAACTATTTCCAAGAACTCCAAGCAGAAAATGGTATACAAAAGCTCAAAAAGCAGGACATCCCATGACATGGTAATAAGGGCATACCTGATGGCATGAAAGCCGTTTAGAAATCTCCAGACAATCACCTTGTGCGAGTTCATACAGAGGAAGATCGCCGGGGCAGCCATCCGGCTTCACCCATTTAAATTCTGATCTCGTACCTCTCCTAAGCTCATTCAAGTGGTCCTCATTCCTCACCAAAAAGTACAATCCATTAGGCAACCCCACAACCCTATGAACAAAAAGAACAGCATGAACTTCACAATCCCAAGGCAAAGCCCTAAACGGCAATGCCAACTGCCTCCCCTGCTTCTCTCCACAACCTGACGGCATACAATGTAACAATATCTGATAAAATGTCTCCTTCGCCATCATAGTAACACCATCCATATCAACCGCGCTTCTTCGCCTCCTCACAACCTCACTT
The DNA here is from genome assembly GCA_019426215.1 of Buddleja alternifolia. NCBI lineage: Eukaryota > Viridiplantae > Streptophyta > Magnoliopsida > Lamiales > Scrophulariaceae > Buddleja > Buddleja alternifolia. Next base: position 57,445,453 of record CM033390.1, read on the forward strand.
AGGCTAAACCCCTTATAAGAAGTTTCACTAATTACCCCACTACTCCTAAAAGGCTGAAAAACCAATTCTTTCGACATATCTAATGGCTTCTTCACAGCTTCTGCAGTTCTATAGATAATATCCCAACATATGTGCTCTTTACTAAGCACATTCGGTTTCCCCCTCCACTCAAGATTCAAAAACTCCGACAACGCCACTCTCACCTTCTCATAATCCACCTCAAACCCCCCTCCATTGTTGGGGAAAACCAACAACACACAATCAGGATGCTCAAATTCAATCTCAGGCATCTTCCCCCTCACCGGCCTACTCGGAACACTAAACTCTCGAAAAACCTCCAACCCCATTAATTTCTTCAACTCTTCATACCCCAACCCATCTAAAACCCTAACATCCCACCCAAGCCCAGCTGCAGCCATCGCCACCGCAGCTATCGCGTGCCCCACATCATGATTACAATACCTAAACGCCCTCTCCCCATACTTCCACGCTTCCCGCCAAAAAATCGACGAAAACCCAATCAAAAAACAATCCTCAGGGAAACAACCGGGGAAAAAATCAGAACCAATTCGAGCCCTGAGCTCTAACGAATGCTCTTTCGGGGCGTAATGCGCGACGAAAGGGTGTTCGGAGAGTGAATCTACAGGAGGCGAAATGATGTAAGCTTCGGTGGGGTGTAAATTGCCGCTGCTAGGGTTCACGCGGAGCGACCACGTGGAGAACCCAGTCGATTTCCAGGCTGATAAGGCGAGGGAATTATAGAATAGCTCAGAAATGGCGGTTTTGGATAAGGGTTTTGGGGGTGGGGGGGAAATGAAGACGGAGGGGTAGGGAGGGGCGTTTTGGTCGTTTGTGGAGGTGGGGGTGGGGTGGGTGAGGGGGAGGAGCGGCGCGGCGAGGTAGCGGCGGAAGGGGTTGGGCTGGTTGGCCCAGTCGAGGCCGTGAGGACCACGCGCGTAGTTGGTGAAGGAGTGCTTTGTTTGGTTGTGGTATTTTAGGGTTTCTTGTGTTGAGAGGTCTTGTTTTTGTTGTTCGGTGGGTGTTGGTTGCAATGACGTGGACATGGCGACGGCGGTGGAAGGAAGGCGGCGGCGGTGGTGGTGGTGGCGGCGGAGAGAGAGGGGTAGTCTGTAATGGATGAGGGGCATATTTTGAATTTGATATGTTTGAGAAGTGTTTGGAATTTTTCATCAAAATGTTTTCCTTCTCCAAGCATCTTGGAATTTTGACCAAAATTCAAATTGAATAGTGTTTGACTTCCTTTTTTATATAGTTCTACTTCTAATAAGGGGTGTTCATCAAAATTGAGAACCCGCCCCAACCCAACCCGCACTGCAATTGACGGGTTGGGGGTTGGATGGGTCGGTCTCGGATTTATTTTTAAAAAATCGCAATTTTGTAATGGGAAATGATATTGGAGCTCCAAAAATTACTATTGGAGCTCCACTTATATTCATCTCTCTAAGAAAATGACAAGAATACCCATTTCTAAATCAAAGCCATTTTTTTGCTTCATTTTCCTCCACTATTTAATTAAATCTTCATACTAATAAATTCCGCTTATGTTTAATCTAGATCAAAAATAATAAAAATTCTTTACTTCATCTATATAATCATATCAAGATTATATATTTATGAATAAATCAGTACTGCATAACTATCTTTTTGAACCTTTAAAAGCATAAAATATATATTTATATGCAAGCATAAAATTATTCATCAAGATCAATTAAAGAAAAAAATTTCATATTTTTAATCTTTTATGTATTCAAATTCACGTTGTATATAAAGTAGCTAATTAATTTTAGAAGTGTAGTTTTTTGGTTTGAGAGAAGAGCATGATTTATGTTAATTATTTTTATGCATTATTGTCTGAAGAAACTAAACTTATTGCTTGAACAAAATATAAAATTGATTTATAGATTCTAATATAAAAGCGAAGTAGAGTAAATTAATTGAAGTTGATATTCATTTTTTTTATTCTTTTTGGTTCATATAATAATTGTCATTCTCGATTTAAAATATTATTACTTTGTTTTGTTGATGATGCTTCACACTTTAATTACTTGTTTCATTTTTGCCGAATATTATTTTTATTAATTGACTTTGGCTTAAAGTAGTGAAAAGAACCTATAACATGATAATAATTGTGTTTTGAATGCATATATATGGGTAGTTTTAAAATCCAAGGATAATTTTGTCATATTTAAGTGTAAAATTTAAAGTTGGAGCTCCTATAATAAATTTTGGAGTGCCAATATCATTACCCTTTTGTAATTGGGTTTGGTTTTTCATTTACATAAACAGCATAATCCACACCTAACCGCAATATATATGCGTCAATTACTCTTTCGTAATAACTATTGTGAATTTTAATAATTATCGATTAAAATTAATATCAATGCATCATATATTGTATGATTGTTTATATTAGTATATGAATAAGAATAGATATAAAATAACAACAGATTAATATATGTATATATAAGTGTGTGTGTTTGTTTATATATATTAATTACTCTTTAACATATTTAATTTTAAATAACTAATTAATATCACTAGTAATAACCCATTATATTGTATTGATAGTATTTTATACATAGTACTTAATGATTATTTCCCCTCTCAATCCTAAACTATATCCTTTGCATAACGTATTTTAATATATCATATTCATAGTAATTTTTTTTTCACATTTGTAATCGTGATATAAATTCTTTTATCAACTAGTATTTCAAAAAGAACTTAAATGTACTTATAAAAAGCAAAACTGACAATTTTTTGAGCATCAAATTACTTCACTAGTTTCCTCAAAAGCAAAACTGACAATTTTTTGAAAATACAACCCCTAGATAGTTTTTATAAATTAGTTTAGACCATAAAAACCATAAAGATGGCCCCAACCCGCCCCAAACCAAGTAGACCGTGAGGTTCAGGTTCGAGGCTTGTCGGACCGAGCTTGGGCTAAGATGCCTCAAAACTGCATATATTGGTGTAAACAACAAATTTTAAGTCTGCAATTTAACAAACAAGAAATGTTGTACAAAATAGGTTTAATTGAATCAAACGATTTAATGAGTACAAATCTCTAATTATTTATCTTCTGATTCTTCACTTCAAGAACTTTGATTTGAGTATTGGAGCAAAAATTGCTTCTTTGATCTTCTCCCATGTGGATTTGAATGTTTATAACATTGATGTGAGGACTTGATAGCTTAATCTCGGATCAAACGATATAAATGATTTGGGAAAGTTGAAAGCTTCAAGGTTGACTCGTCGCTTTGATCTTCCTTTAACTTGATTTGGACTTCTATATCGTTTATTCGAGGGTTTAACACCTTAATCTCGAATCAAATGTTATAATTTGATAAATTTTGCCAAGAACGCCTTGAAGTTTGCCTTGAACGCCTTCTTGAATTTGAAGAACTTGTAGAGAGAATTTGGGAATTTCTCTTGTCTTCTCTTGCCCAAATGCACTTGTGAATTGGTGAATTGGTCCTTGAATTTGAACTCCTATTTATAGTTGTAGGGGTGGAAGACTTTTTATAATTACCATTATTTAATAGGCAATCACTACCATATTTAAATGGTTAATTTGATTCAACTATGATTAAATTGCCACATGGCACCTCATAATTGGCCAATACAACAAGTATTTAAATATCAAATATTCAATTATCTAATTTAAAGATAAAATTTTATTAAATCCTTAAATATAAATAAATGAGTTTATTTGATATTAATTTACATGTGTCGCCATTTAATTGACTACAAATTTTATTTGTCTACAAATGCCCCCTCGCGACTTGTCCACGAATGATGCTTGAAATCGCGTTTTGAGTGGATAAGTCACGATATTTTGATTTTTTGTAATAGACTTCACGAAATATATGAAAACTTTTGGACTTTGAATAAGTCACCGAACACTTAAGATATTTGATCCATAACATTGATCTTTGGACTCTTTAATTTGAAAACATCCATCTCTTTTTTTTTTTTTGTTGGCAGCTTAATTCGGAGAACAGCAAGCCTACATGTTTGAGCCATAAATGAGACTTGGGGCTTCAACCCCTTTTTTTTTATATAGGAGGAAACGAAAATCAAGGATCCAAGTCTAGCATCACATTTGGGCCATGAGGTGGATTACCATATGTATTATTTGACTTCAAGAACGGCCCATGTGAAGAAAGAGAAATTTAAGCCCAGCAAATGTGCCAAAATAAAGAAAAGAAAAAGAAATCATTTGGGCTCACCCAGCCTTATGGTGTTTATGGACCAGCTACATAGCATATTCATCCTTCTTCTTCTTTTCCAGAACACGATTATTTCCTTATGAAACTCCTTGGGAGGATATTTTCAGTCAAACAAATGCATAACAGCAATGCATCCCTTTTTGCTTGCTTTAAAAAAAACATCTTCCCTTTATTCTGTAGTGTTTGTAGCACTTGTATGACTTTTAGATTTTACAAAGAAAAGGATTTTTCACCTTTCCTGTAATTCCTCAACTTTCCTCATCTTATGTCTCATTTTTCTTTCATAACACATTATAAAATTGGAGTTTGAAGAGAATTTTGCTTGCTTTAGTTAAAATAAATAAATAAAACTTTTCATTTATTTATGTAGTGCTTTGCTTTAAATTTCACTTTGTATGACTTTTGAATTTATTAAGAAAAAGAATTTTTCCCATTTCCTCTAATTCCTCACCTTTTCTTATCTTATTTCTCATCTTTCATTTCATAACACACTATAAAATGGGGGTTTGAGTTCTAGTTAGAAACACACACACAATTTATGTTCTTCTTCCTCTTCCTTTTCTTTCAACTTGGTAAGCTATGTGCATATCATATTTTTATTTCTCACTTCCTTCAATTTCACACACAATACGCCAACGAAATGCGAAAATGACTGGCCTTTTTTTTTTTTGAAGTCTGTCGACTGCCTAACATGTGAGACTAACGACATTATGCCATCAGGAACAACTCTTCTCTAAATTCATTACTGATAACATTACTTGATGTACTAGTATTGCTATTAATATTTTTTTTTTACCCAACTTTTGACTTTTATTATTTGACCCACATTTTGCTTTCTTTCCCTTTTTTTTTTCTTAGAGGGTGCTAAATGGTTAACATGTACAGCTTATGATTTATCAGAAACAGGTTGCCCAAGATTTGAGTTAGAGACTTTTTTTTTCTTTATATATATATATAATACTAAAATGGGCCACATGCCACTTAATATCTATATGTATACTTATATAATATAAATATATGTATAGAAAAGTAGTGGGTTTACACGCCACCTGTTTGTATATATTAATAATATATATATATATATATTTGAATAACATTTTTTTATGCTTATTTTTTTTTAATAACATTGATCGTCCTAATTTGCAACGAATCTCTTTTGAGTATAAAAAAAAAAAAAAATTCGATCCCTTTTTTTTCTTGATCCTTGAATCAAATGAGCTAAATATTTTTTTTTTGTTTAACTCAAATCCTTCAAATTTTTTTTTAATAATTTTTTTTTTCGTCAACCTTTTATTGACACTTTGTTCCGTTGTATTTTGGCAGGCAATACAATGGTTTTTTTCAAAGATATTTCGTTCCCCTTCGGAGACAATGCTTGACAAATCTTGACGACGAGAACCAACCTATGGAGGAAGGTGTTCATCTATCGGTCCATATTTCTCTTGTCGGTCGAAAGGCGAAACGGTGGCCAAGTTTGACAAACTCATTGTCCATGGTGGAATGGTGTGAAGAAATTAATTTGAACAAAACAACTAAGGTATGGAGTCTGCGATCTTCTCACCACCAACCATCGAAGGAGACACTCATTTTGCCAACACTGGGGCATAACATCATTGACGGCAAAGCGAAGTGGATTGGAGACGACATCAAATTCCTTGGTGAATTCCACTACATCAAAGGCTACTGGGAGTGGACAGAGGACATCCTCAGCCGATGCAAAGACAAGTTACTGTCTGCCAGGATCTACGATGCAGTGTATGCCTCGATGTATACTTATGATCGAAACACGAACATCGTGAAAGCCTACTCCGAGGCTTGGTGTCCCACTACGAATACATTACTGACTTCCATTGGCGAGTTTTCGATATCTCTGTGGGATTTATACGCTCTCGCAGGTCTTCCCATGACCGGACTCTTCTACGACGAAGTCATCCCTAATGCTACGGAGCTCACCGGTATTGACGAAAAGGGGCACATATTTCTCCCTCGCTCATGTGAATACTTATTCCGCGCCTACCATTTACTTCTAGGAGGCTCTAAGGTGAATCAATATTCCCAAGTGTCTGTTGACCAATGGGTGAGGTTTTGGTCCAAGAAGAAGGTGAGATACAGCCAAACTCCTATCCGTAAGGAGAAGAAGTCCACTCGCCTAGCGTCTACTTACAATCCCCTTGGAGATTTAGGTGTTCACGAGAAGTGGTCGACTACGGAGGAGGCAATATTTTCCAAACTCGGCATTAGGGAAACTTTGAAGGAAGAGACTTACTTGGCGGCTCACTTGGCTTGTTGGCTCTGTACCTTTGTTCTTCCTGGGAGACATGTCAACACTATACGACCAAGTTCTTTCAAGATGGCTGCAATTATGGCTAGTGGTCGACAAGTTAGCTTGACGATCCCTGTTTTGGCAAGCATTTACAAAGGTTTGAATGAAGTTTCGACTTCTATGAGACCAACTAAGGCGAATACTTCGTTCCCTATCCATTTCGTATATGCTTGGTTGGCTTATTACTTCAAGACTCACTACCCAGTTGGGCGTGAATTGCGTGGTCCTAAGATGGTGAAATTTTCTGGCGAAAGGGGTGCAAGATACTTTGATCCAACAGAGGCCCGACGACGCATCCATAAGGGAGAGACTGCTGCTTGGACTTGCCTAATGACCACGACGAGTAAGGATCTCATGTTTATTGATGATGGCGAATACGGGGAGTCTAAGGCGAATCTTTTCATGTCCATTCGCTCGCACTATCTGTCTTTGAGACAGGGTGAAAAGTCCATTGTTGAGCCTTATAGTCCACATAGATTTGGACGCCAATTTGGGTACTATCAGGAGGTTCCTGGTGTTATCAAGTATGATGTTCGAACAGTTACATCAGATGAGGTTCTTCATTATTGGCGCTTGTGTACTTTTACCAAGTCCCTTTCTAAGGCGATGCTTCTTTCTATTCCCCCAAATGCTAAGAAGCTCTTTTCAAAGAATTATAAAGAATGGTGGGCAAAGACTCATGGCACATATCTTGAGGAGAGCATATCGTTCTTGAATGGTTTAAAGCAAACCCCACTTAAAGATAAAAAACACATTGAAGGAGATTGCATGCTTAAAGACATTACTCCTAATCCTCTACATCCTCGTCTGCCATCCCTTATTATTGAATGTAGTGCACCAGCTACTGATGCTTTTGAGGGGAGTAAGAAGAGAAGTTCTTCATGCGACTTAGAGGATAGTCGTAGTAGCAACGCGGACCAACACTGGAAGAGACAAAAGAAAGATCTAAATCCACTGCGACATATCGATGCCGATGTTCTGAGTAATCTATCATTATTGGATTTTTCCAAATAGGTTTTCTTCCCCTTTCTTTTCTTGATTTATTACTCTTCCATTTGAAATTCTTCCGAAATTTTCTCTAATGTAGCCTTTTTTTTATTTCAGTTACATAAAGAAATTTTAGATGTGAATGCCGCTGAGGAATCTCAAGATGAATCCAATTCACCGGATGTAGCTCCCATAGCATGTAAGAAAAGTCAGAAGAGACATCCAAACCTGCTAGTGTTGAACAGAGACCACATTCTCCTGAGGCTTCAGTATTTGTGGGGATGAAATATGTACTTGAGCAGCAATGCATTCATGTTCAGAGCTAATGGCGTATTATTCGGGATAAGATCACAAAAGCAAAAGTTGATGACACTTCATCTTTGAAGGACGAAGTTCAAGTTGTTTATGACTCAATGAAGGTCTTCAAAGATATTAATGTTTCTCACATTGACGGACTATTGCAATCATTGTTTTATAAGGCAGTTGCTTATGATGCCGCGAGATCTTCATCTTCAGAAAGGCTATCCAAGGAGCTTCTTGATCAACAGCTCGACGATACCAAGGACCGTCTAGGTAAAGCCAAGACTAGAGCAAGCAAAGAGGTTGATCACATCAAATATACCAAGGAGGAATTGGCATGCGTTGAGAAAGAGCTTAAAGATTTGAAGCGTCGCAAGAAGAAATTATCTTCGTCCTTAAAGAGCCAGGAAGAACTTCTTAAAAGTGCCGAGGTTGATATTCACAGTATTGAGGATGAGATTGTTGCTATTAAGAAGACTGCCCCCTTGAGTGATGAAGCAGCGAAGATTTTGAGTACTTCGATGACGCACTTGGCATCTGTCCAAGAGGAGTTGAAGAACATAGATATTTTTTCTTGAGTTTTTTTTTTTTTAAGCACCCCATGTTTTGAACATTTATTTTTTGAGGTTACGTAACAGAAGTATTTTTTTTTTATCTTGTAACCTTTCAAGTGTATTTAAGTTCATTAACTTGTGCATTAATTTTTTTTATTTTTTTTTGTATAACTTTTTTTTTTAATGAATAACATCACTCTATATAGGAAACATGATTGTTTTATTTTTTTATGACTGAACTTAGAGGGAATCTAAGCTGCCTACGTACCCTAATAAAAAGGATCAAGTCATTACGTAGTTCAATAATATTTTTTTTAGGGAGGGTGCCATACACAGTTTATACTCATGCGGGCCAGGAGTAACATGCAATTTAGGCTCATGCATCACGGAGCTCCTTTTTTTTTTTGATTTTTTTTTTGAAAGGTTAGGGTACAAACTCATGGATAGTAACGCTTTAAGAATTTCCCATTTATGGGGCCAACTCTTAAGCCGTCTTCGGCGACCAACTTGTACGCGCCATTGGTATAAACTTCTTTAACGACATAGGGACCATCCCATTTTGATATGAACTTGTTGCCGGTTCGATGTGTCATAATGATGGGCCTTCTTACAGCGAAGACTAAGTCACCAACTTCAAAGGAACGTGATCGAACTTTCTTGTTGAATGCCCTAGAAAGACGAGCTTGGTAACACTCAAGTCGTTGTTGCGCCTCTAGTCTCTTCTCATCAAGGGCCTCTAACTCTTCAAGCCGTAAACGAGCATTTTCTTCTCCAGTAAGTCCTTCTTGTATGGCTATCCTCAATGAAGGGATTTGTTGCTCAAGAGGAACTACGGCTTCTACTCCATACACTAACGAGTAAGGAGTTGCTTGTGTCGGAGTCCTATATGTGGTTCTATATGCCCATAAAGCTTCTCCAATCCTTTCATGCCAATCTCGCTTTGATTTTGTAACAACCTTTTTTAGTAAATTGCAGAGAGTTTTATTAAAGGCTTCAGCCAGGCCATTAGCAGGGGCGTTGTACATTGAAGATTTTCTCTGTTTGAAATTGAACTTTTGGCACAACTTGTCTATCAGAGCATTGGAGAATGGCTTTCCATTATCGGTGACTATATACCGAGGAACTCCGTACCGATATATGATGTTGATACGGATGAAATCAGCAACATTTTCCTTTTTGACCTCTTTGAGGGGTATCGCTTCAGCCCATTTGGAGAAGTAGTCAGTTGCAGCTAAGATGTACAAGTGCCCAGCAGATGACTTTGTCATAGGTCCGACGACATCTAATCCCCATGCATCAAAAGGCCATGAAGCAACAGTAGGGTGTAGTGGCTCAGGTGGTTGGTGGATGAGATTCGCGTGAAATTGACAAGCTTGACACCTTTGAGCGAAATCCATGCAGTCCTTAACCATTGTTGGCCAATAATAGCCCATTCTTTTTATGCGAAAGTGTAACTTCGGGCCAGATTGGTGTGCTCCAGAAACTCCGGAATGAGCTTCCTCCATAGCTTGAATGGATTCATCATCGCTTAAGCAACGCAAGAAGACCCCATCAAATGAGCGCCTATAAAGGGTGTGTTTGTAATAGATGAAGCGGGTTGCTCGACGTCTAACGTCGATTCTCTGGCGTGGATCATCAGGTAATTTCTCGTATTTCAAGTAATCCACCAGTGGTTGCCGCCAATCTTCCTTTTCTATTTCAAATACTTCGACAATGTGATTTTCTTCTTCATTGCCATCTTCATCTTCAAAGATTGGTGGGATGACCCAGCTTTTACATATTGGAACTCGTGCTTCTTTTCTAGGCATGGCGAGTGTAGAATCCAGTTTTGCTAATGCATCAGCTTGTTTATTGTCTTTCCTCGGCACATGCTCAATCGTCACATCCCCAAGCCATCCAACAAGTCGTCTCGCATAGTTGAAGTATGGAAGTAGGTCAGGCTTTTTCACTTCATATGATCCCTCTAATTGATTTATCACCAATTTGGAGTCTCCAAATACTCTGAGGTGCAATTGTTTTATATCAACAGCCATTTCTAACCCAAGGATCAGAGCTTGATATTCAGCAACGTTATTTGAGCAGTTTTCAGTCAGAGTGAAGGAGTATGGCAACACTTAATAAAAACTACTCCAGTGCCAGCTCCTTCTCTATGAGAAGCTCCATCAAAATACATCTTCCAAAGGGGAGCAACTTCAACCAGTAGGACATCTTCGTCGGGTAGATCATCAGATAACTCCCATTCGGCGGGGATAGGATGATCTGCCAAAACGTCAGCTAGAACTTGCCCCTTCACAGCTTTTTGGGGAACATAGACAATCTCAAATTGTTGCAATTGAAGGTACCACCTCGCAAGTCTATCGGAGAGCACTGGTTTCGACATCACATACTTTAGTGGATTTGCCTTTGAAACAAGGCGAACAATATGCGCTTGGAAGTAATGTTTTAACTTTTGGATAGCGAAGATAAGAGCCAAGCAAATCTTTTCAATTGGCGAGTACTTCATCTCGTTTGGCATCATCATCCTACTCAAGTAGTATAAAGCGCTTTCTTTCCCATGATCATTCTCTTGTGCGAGTAATGCCCCCATAGAACGTTCTTGAGCAGCAATGTAAAAAATTAATGGGCGTCCTGGGACTGGTGCGACTAGCACGGGTGACTTCATCAAATATGCTTTTATGCTTTTGAAGGCATTTTTGCAAGATTTGTCCCATTCAAATGGAACACCTTTCTTCATGAGGCGACTAAACGGTTGACATCGACCAGCCAAATTTGAGATAAACCTTAGAAGATATGCTAGCTTCCCCTGCAGGCTTTTGAGCTCATGGATATTTCGGGGTTCAGGCATTTTCGCTATTGCATCAATTTTTGCTTGTTCGATTTCTATGCCCTGATGCCGAATCCAAGAAACTTTCCTGATGTTACACCAAATGCGCATTTTAGGGGATTCATCTTCAGTTGATATCTTCGTAAGCGTTCAAAAACCCTTTTTAGGTCTACGAGATGATCTACTCGCCTTTTAGACTTCACAACCAAGTCATCGACATAGCACTCCACATTTTTATGAAGCATGTCATCAAAGATCTTTTGCATGGCCCTTTTGATAGGTTGCTCCGGCATTCTTTAGTTCGAATGGCATTACTTTAGAGCAATATATACCTTTTGGGGTACGAAATGCCGTTAACTCTTCATCCTTTGGTGCCATGCGTATTTGATTATATCCAGACGACCCATCCATGAAAGATAGAGCTTCATGGCTGGTAGTAGCATCAATCATGAGTTCAGAGATAGGCAACGGGAAGTCATCTTTGGGACATGCTCCGTTAAGGTCCCTAAAGTCAACGCACACTCGGATTTGTCCATTCTTCTTTCTCACTGGAACGATGCTTGAAATCCATGTAGGGTATTTGACTTCACGGATGAATCCAACTTCAATGAGTTTGTTTACTTCCGTTTCAATTAAAGGGACCAACTCGGGTCGAAATCGACATTGGGCTTGCTTGATGGGACGAGCCCCTTTTCTAATTGATAGATGATGGACTGCTACCTTTGGATCTAGGCCGGGCATTTCTTTATACGACCATGCGAATACATCTTTGAATTCATGTAACAACTCAATGTAGGCTTTTTCTTCGTCGACAGTTAGTAAAGCACTTATGTAGATTGGCCTAATATTGTTGGCATCACCGAGGTCAATCTCTTTCAATTTGTCGACCGTGGCCTTGACACCTTCTTCAAGTTCAGGTGGTGCCGTCTCTGCGTCTTCTTCTTCTTCAATAATGTCTCCCTCTCTTGAAGTGATGTGATATGATGATGCCACACTTTCTATATCATCCTCATCATGGCACTGGACTTAAGTAAAATAGGCCTAGCCTTAGCTTGCATGATATAGTCATTTATGCGAGACAGTATCAGGCTACGAAGGTTCGTAGTGGCATGTGATTTGTTGACTTTGCTAAAGTACTTCGACCTTTTCAATGACCCCTATATTGTCACCAAGTCTTTCAAAGACGGATATGCGTCGCGTCTTATTTCCACTCTTGTCAAAGACATACTCTGTGAGGATAAGCTTCTTCACTCAGTAGTTGCTACTAGCTCTTCTTATTGCGATACGAATTGGATTTTGGGGGACAAACCCAAGACCAGTTCGTAGTGGCATGTGATGAACTTGTTGACTTTGTTTTCCTAAAGTAGCCTTCTTTGGTAAGGAGTTTATAAGCCTTTTCAATGGACTGGCCCTTAACCAAATCTTTAAGAGGGGGATGAGATGGCTTGAGTCTCGTCATTAGTCAATTCTCTGACTATGATGCCATGATTTTCACCGTTGGAATGTAGAGTATCATTCGCCTCACCCTTTATAGTTTGTTGACCAAGTGACGCTTCTGCCTTTGTGGTCTTTGGTCCTTCAAGGTAGTATTTAGCAGTCTTTCAATCAGACGGATATGCGTCGTGTCTTATAGCATCTATAACATCCACGACATCTCTCCCTCTTGTCAAAGACATACTCTGTTGAGGATAATGCTTCTTCACTCTATTTACGTAGTTGCCTACTAGCTCATTCTTATTGCGATACGTTCATGTGTTGCATTACATGAGCGATAGGATCGTTAAGCTCTTCGCAGGCACTCCATTTGGCGTCTTTATCTATCATAACCTTAGAGACCAGTGACAGATACGACGTTGGCAGTTACGTTATCTTCTTCAAGAGATATAGCGAGCCAACTGCCCGTGAATTTGATACTTGCAATATTTAGGCATATACGCCCGGCTTCTTCTGGTCGTTTTTGCAGTGAGATTTGCATTGAGTCATCAAATATTTCGGAGTGGAACTTGTTCACCAGAGACTCTTTGTTTGGGGCTTTGTTTGGGGCTTTGTTTGGGGCTTTGAAAATGATTTACCCCCTTTCTTGAATTTTTGTTTCTCTACGACCTTCTGAGGATTCTGGATGGGTGGTCCCCCAATTCCACTTGATGACATACTCAGCTCCATATCATGTGCTCGAGTAGCTAGTTCTTCAAATGTCTTGGGTTGAATCCCTTGAAGGATGTACCGAAGACCCCAATGCATCCCCTGGATGCACATTTCTATAGCTGATGCTTCACATAAGCGATCCTTGCAATTGAGGCTTAAATTCCTCCAACGATTGATATAATCAATAACTGCCTCTTCTTTCCACTGGCGAGAGTTAGTGAGCTCCACCATGCTAACAGTCCTTCTGGTGCTGTAGAAGCGGTTGAGAAATTCATGTTCTAGCTGTTCCCAATTATCAATTGATCCAGCTTCCAAGTCCGTGTACCAGTCGAATGCATTCCCTTTAAGTGACCGGACGAATTGCTTGACGAGATGGTCTCCGAAAGTCCCAACATTATTACATGTTTCAATGAAATGGGCTACGTGTTGCTTTGGGTTACCCAAACCTTCGAATTGATGGAATTTGGGAGGTTGGTAACCATTCGGCATCTTGAGTCTATCGATTCTTTCGGTATATGGCTTCGTGTAAGCCAACGATGACTTGGAACCCCCATCGAGTTTATCCTTGATAGTTCCCATGATAAATTCCTTCAGCTGATCAATGGGGATCAATCCATCTGACGATACCTGAAAATCTTCAATGGGAGATTTCTCATTTCTCTTTGATTGTTGCCTTTCAGATGCTTCGGCTTCATCGAGGATTTCCGGTTGTTTTTCTTGTGAGCGACTAGCCTCGCTATTATCCATTCTATTCATCAATTTTGAGATTTGAGAATCTTGTTCTTCCATATGCTTGGCAAATCCCTCGATAATTTTTGTCAAGTTGGCCATTTGTTCTTCCAGAGTTGTAGCATTTGTCATCATAACAGGAGCTATGTTTGAAGTAAACGAGTAACTTGATGTCGACCGAGGGGAGGTTGGAGGAGATTCATCACCATCGCGTATGTTGCTAAGATGATGCAACACCTTTTCAACAGATCCAAGGAAATGAGTCGACTCAGAAGATGTTTGAAGTCTTTTGGACATGCTCCTCGTCACGACGCCGATACCATTGACCGTAGCACTTGAAGAAATTGAAGCGGCGATTTGGAACGATGCGTTCTTCGGGGCATTCATTGTGAAACTTTGAACTTTTGATGAAGTGAAGAGATGAGAGGTAGAGATTGTCCCACTGGGCGTGCCAAAATTTGTAAACAACAAATTTTAAGTCTGCAATTTAACAAACAAGAAATATTGTACAAAATAGGTTTAATTGAATTAAACGATTTAATGAGTACAAATCTCTAATTATTTATCTTCTGATTCTTCACTTCAAGAACTTTGATTTGAGTATTGGAGCAAAAATTGCTTCTTTGATCTTCTCCCATGTGGATTTGAATGTTTATAACATTGATGTGAGGGCTTGATAGCTTAATCTCGGATCAAACGATATAAATGATTTGGGAAAGTTGAAAGCTTCAAGGTTGACTCGTCGCTTTGATCTTCCTTTAACTTGATTTGGACTTCTATAACGTTTATTCGAGGGTTTAACACCTTAATCTCGAATCAAATGTTATAATTTGATGAATTTTGTCAAGAACGCCTTGAAGTTTGCCTTGAACGCCTTCTTGAATTTGAAGAACTTGTAGAGAGAATTTGGGAATTTCTCTTGTCTTCTCTTGCCCAAATGCACTTGTGAATTGGTGAATTGGTCCTTGAATTTGAACCCCTATTTATAGTTGTAGGGGTGGAAGACTTTTTATAATTACCATTATTTAATAGGCAATCACTACCATATTTAAATGGTTAATTTGATTTAACTATGATTAAATTGCCACATGGCACCTCATAATTTGCCAATACAACAAGTATTTAAATATCAAATATTCAATTATCTAATTTAAAGATAAAATTTTATTAAATCCTTAAATATAAATAAATGAGTTTATTTGATATTAATTTACGTGTGTCGCCATTTAATTGGCTACAAATTTTATTTGTCCACAATTGGGTCGGGCCAAAAAATTAGGAAGAACGTCCCAACCCGCACCGCGTACAACCCTAGCTCTTATAGTGTTTTTCTTTTTCCTATTTTTTTTTTTGGTAATATTACATTTAAATAAAGTTGAAATTTTTATATCATGCCAATTGGACCAATACTACATTAACTAGTTTTTCATAAGAAATTGTATCACAGATTTTAGAAATAATAATAGTAACAACATTAGTATTTGACGCATTATATATTTTAGAGAAAATTACTAAGACTTCCCTAGAATAAATTTTTATATCCAAAAAAATCTTGAAAATATTTTTCACTCTCACCCATTCTACAATTTTTTCATACCAAAAAATCCAAATGTTTAAGATTAACAATAATTTTGACTAAAATTAGATCCTTTAAATTGATGAGTTGTATAGTACTTACTATTAAAATTTTAAATATGTTCTTATATTTTATTTGATTTTTACATGGTAATCATCTAAAAGTACCCTTTTTAAAATTTTGAGAAGAATGACAAAAATGCTAAAATTTTAAAATTAAAATCATAATTAATATTAGTAATCAATGTAAAAGTTTTACATAAATAAATATCTATATGAAAGTACAATTGATTAATTCGAAGGCTAAGGGTAATTAAATCCATAAATTCATTAATCCTAAATGTCGAGTTTTTTTGAGAGAAAAATTTGTATAATGAGTTTTTGAGATTAAAAAATATTTTTATAGATTTTTTGGATATAAAAATTTAAATCAAGGGAATTTTAGTAATTTTTCCCATATTTCGTTCCATATATATATACAATTATACATACTAAATGTTCATGATCACCACCTATATATGGAAATTATGTGTATGAAATCATACATTAAATGGTCACATTATGTCTACTTATAAATGATAGACTGATAGTAGATATTTACATGATTTAATACACTACTCATAGTCTCTTGCTAGCATTCTTCCGTAAATAAAGGAATATATTTATATAGTTTACACATATTTTTTTGGGAAAATTTTATTTTTAGTCTCCCAGTTTTACAAGAAATTCGATTTTGGTCCCTTAGTTGCGTCTCTCATCGAATTTGGTCCCTCAGTTATCACTTTTTAATCAATTTTGGCCCCTCAGGTAACTTTTGGGGTCAATTAAATTATCAAAAATTGCATTTTGCACCCCAAAAATATAAATTATGATAATTTTCACCCCAAAAAAGAATAACTAACGAATTTCACCTTTTTATCATATTTTTAATTATGATATATTTACATATTTTTTAATTATGCATGAAATAACACATGTTAAGATATATTATAAATGTATATGAATACCATAAAATTACACACGTTAAATTTATACATATCAAATGTATAAATTTATATCAATCATGAACGCATATACATATGAAACTAAAATTAAAGCTTATGTTTTGGAAAATAAATTTGCTGGTTCATATCAATCCAGATAATTTTCATACATAAAGTTGTGTAAAATTTACTTTTATTAATTCTTATAGAAAAATTTGGAATTAGACTCTTTCTCAAGTTACAAAAATTGTTGAAAAATTATTGTACAAACTCAACGTTAAAAACCAAATAATTTAAATTACAACACATCAATAATAAAATATATAACATATTAATATAACATTGATTTGGACTCTTTGATATATTCAAAACGCACATGCAAATTCTTTTAAAAATTGCTCACTTTTTACACAAACTGTCTCTCTCTGTGTTTAAGTTTTACTTCAAAATTCAAGAACAACCGACACTAGAATAGCTTTCTGTCTCTCTCTACTCGATATATATGATGTGCACGTAAAATATCACTTTCCACAAATTGGGCTCAAGAGAATTTGGCCTCAAGAAAAGCTCATTGGCTATTTCAAGGAAAGCTTATGGGCTACCTTTAAGAGCAGAGGAATCTCGCGATAATTTAACTCGAATGGGAAGACAGAGAGAAAGGCTTATTGGATAGCCAAGGAAACTAGCTAATGGCAAGGATGAAAGATACCTACATCGAACATGTGGAGGGCAAGCTAGAAGAAGATGAAAGATTGGATCGAGTCAAATCATATCGGATCTCAACCGATATCTCCTAAGACAGGGGATATGATCCTCATATCCCCTAACAATAAGGAATCAGTCAAAGTGACCGATTTATAGAGAAAATTCAGCCATTATGGCCCTATAAATAATTGTAATGTTCTCTTGTATACGTTACATTTTCTAGAATACAAAAAAAATTGATATCTTTGTAGAATATCAAAAATAATAAAACACTTCTCCTTTTTCATTCCGTATTTTTTATTCCACATTTGATTACTTCTCTTTACTATTATGCATATTTCCCTTAAATAATAAGGATAGAATCGTGTTTCATTTTCACGATTTTTCTTGGTGTAATTTCGAACCGCATCAATATATATATATATATATATATACACATCCTAACTTCTAGATTTATTCTCTTATTACTTAATTAATTACCCTTCCCACTTATTCTTTCTCTCTTTCTCTCTCTCGAACTCTTCTATTTTGCTTCACACACACAAACACACACATAAACACACACAGTCAGTGTGGGAGGATTGGAGAGTTTGATATTGAAGAAAAAAAATGGGATTTTGTTAAGCAAAGACATGCAATAGTGAACAAAAATGGGGTTTTGTTCTCTCCATTGTGAAATCGAACAAGATGTGTAATTTTATGATATATATATACACACACATTTATAATATATCTTAACATGTCTTATTTCATGCAAAATTAAAAAATATGTAAACATTTCATAATTAGAAATATGATAAAAGGGCGAAATTCATTAGTTATTCTTTTTTGGGGTGAAAATTATCATAATTTATGTTTTTGGGGTGCAAAATGCAATTTATTTATTTTTGGGGTGCAAAATGCAATTTTTGATATTTTAATTGACACCAAAAGTTGTCTGAGGGACCAAAATTGATTAAAAAGTGATAATTGAGGGACCAAATTTGATGAGAGATGTAAGTAGGGGTGTACAGAAACCCGCATAACCCGACCGACCCGCTCAAATCGACCCGAACCGCTCGAAAACCGCCGGCTTGAAATAGTTAGCAAATTGTACTAGGTTGAAAAAATTGCAACCCGCCACTTTCGGGTCGGGTGGTGGGTTTAATAATTGTAACTCGTCACCCGACCGCTAATTGTATATGTCATAAGTGTGTGTGTGTGTATATATATATATATATTTAATGATTAACCCTAAACTCTTAAAAGTATATATGCATATATATAAACTCTAACAAAAGTAGTTTTATTCATATTTATGTAAAACACTTTATTTTTAATTTGAGTAAACAAGAACATTTGTTTTTACTTGATTTGAACGAAGATGTAGATGTATATTTTTATGATAAACTTATAAAATAGTTTAATTTTATTAATATTTTAGAGTTTACAATTCATGATAAATATAATTTTTATTTAATAACACCACTTATTTTTGTATTTTTCTCCAACTCAATTTTTTTTAATTAAATGTACAAGTATATTATTTAGTTTCTTACTTACTAGTTGAAACTAAAAGTAACATAATTATAATTCGATAACCCGCCAAACTGCCTGCTAAATACATTTAACCCGACCGACCCGAACCGCTTGGTTTGAAAAGATAATTATGCGGTTTCGGTTTGTTATTTTGTCAACCCGCATATATCGGGTCGGGTTGAATTTTTTCCATAAAACCGCGCGAACCCGATCGCGTACACCCCTAGATGTAACTGAGGGACCAAAATTGGATTTCTTATAAAATTGGGGGACCAAAAATTAAGTTTTCCCTTTTTTTATCGTATTAAATAGATTGATGCTATATCACTGGTTATGATGCAATGATTTTTCACTTCTTTTTAATGATGGTAACAATTAAATGCAATAAATGTATTTGATTTGGTTTTCGTAACTTATGTTTACCATAACAACTAAATATTTTACCATATTAAGGATCAATGAAAAATCGGTAGTATATAGCATATTTCTATTAAATAACATTTTTAATCCAAACGGCAAGAATGCATTAATATAATATATGAATCTAATACAACCCAAATGCTATGAAAAATAAGCTAGGAATGACATTAAATATGGTAGAAAGATCTCGAGTACTTAAAGTGATATTTATAGGGCTAAGATTCCTCCCTCGTTGAAAATTCTTATATATACTTGGTGATGAACACCAAATGATGTGAATTATATCATATCAGTATTGGAATATACTATATGATAATGCATTATGATTTACACATTTTTGGTGTATGGTAAATCGGGTGTATTTAAGTATGCTCCCTCACCAAGCCGTATTGGGCTATACACGTGAGTGATCATTTGGGGTGTCACGTGTTTTGTCCCGATTGGAGAAAGAATATTCCTATTGGGCAGATTCGACCCGGCCCAATGAATTGGAGGGCTGGGTCTTATTATGAGGGACTCATGGTTGGAGTATTTACTATTTAAGACTCATCAGTTGACCCAGTCCAGTAGCATTCATGTACTTTTGGGCCTTAGATACTCCAGCCCATATCAGTTTAAACATATGATGTGCAAATATAAAATGATAAAAATAACTAAAGTCCCCTGAAATAAATTTTAGTATCAAAAATCCATGAAATTTTTCTAGTTCTCTTTTATGCTTTATTTTTTTTATTTATATTTAATATATCATACATCAATCAATTATTTTTGATTTAACACATTTTACAAATTTCAATAATTTTTTAAAATATAAATAAGCAAAATATATCATTTTCACATGAATCTGCGTAATTTACATTTCTCGTGAAATTTTCAAAATTCTAACTAAAACACATAGACAAACTACGCCTAATATTATCAAACCATAACGTGGGAATTGGGTAATTTTCGCGGCCGTTAAGGGGTTACATAGAGTTGCGTGATGCGGCTCTGTGGCCCGTTAAACAATGCGGCTTATAACTACGAGGAAGAACATCAATTGTCAATTTCTAATTTAGGAAGTAGCAACTAACTCTAATATTTATGTTTAGCATTTATCAAACATGAAATTTTGATTTGCGCAGTTCTTTCTTTTCTTTGATTGGTGTGAATTTTATTTTTTGATTCCAAGTTGCCTTCAAGTCCAAAGGTTTTGAATTAATTTTTTCAGTTATTGAGGACTACAATTGTATGAATCTCTTCTAAAATTGTTTTTTACATCCACGAGTAGGGTGCCCACGAGCCGAGCTCAACGAGCCTAAAAAAAATGAGCTCGAGCTCGTTCGAACTCGAGCTTGGGTCGAGCCGAGCCGAGCCGAGCCTAGCTCGAGCTCAGAAAAAAATTAATCTTCTTTAATTAATATATATTACATTATTAATTTTGTATTAATATATATATATATATAATTAAATATAATCATCATAAAAATTTAATATTTAATAGCTAAAACATATATAATATTATAAGATATTATATTATATGTATGTATATATTAAAAAATAAATAAATATTATATTATATTATATATATATATTAAAAAAATATTATTTTTTTATTCAGGTTCGCGAGCCTTCAAACATGCATAGTTGCGCTCGAGCTCGAGTCAAGTTTTTTTCGAGCCGGCTTGCCGAGCTTGGGAGCCTACTCAGCTAGGTGGTCATCCCTATCCACGAGATCTTAAACACAAAAAATCCTATTTAAGTGAACGTAACCCTTTTCACTGAGCGGATTTTGGGGTTTCAATTATAAGCCAAGAGGACGTGAATAAAGCTTGGTGTTTTAGAAAAGAACATCTATACTTCAGATCTGTTGATCTAATCGTATCCACCTCTTACATTATATAATCGAGTTTGTCGAATTAGATATTTAAGTTATCCGTTTCTTCTAAGAAAAAAAAAGAAGAAAAGGGCATCTATTTCTCATTAGGATTAGATAATAAAGAACTTGGGATTACGTGTAAAGCGTGTATTAAACTTCTTATAATGTAATCATAATCATAGTGGCCGAGTGGACGATCCCATCACAATTGCACTAACACAAACATTAAATTTCGAATTAGCAAGAAAATCATAATACCAAGGAATCACCTTTCTAATTTTTACGTTACGCATAAATTATTATAACGAATAAGAGAATAATTATCTTTTTTTTTTTTGACGATAAGAAGAATAATTACTATCTTTTTTTGACGATAAAAAGAATAATTACTATTTTTTTTGGAAGATAAAAAGATTAATAATTATCTAATCACCACCATTCTGCAAAGCTAATCCAGAAAAGCAGAAAGCATCATTATAAAAGCTAGCTGCATGTCCTTTTTACTCTCATCATTAGCGCCAAATTTAGTACCAAAATCCCATTTTTCTCTTCATAATCACACACACACACAGAGCTCCGGCGCGATTTCATTTCAATCGAGTAAGTCTCTGTTTCTTGAATTTCTTCACTAATCTGATTTCTGTACGCGTGAATTTACGCTTGAGTGCGTGTATTTTGTTATATATATATGTGTGTGTGTGTGTGTGTGTAGAAGAACACATGTTATGATTTCTGCAGTAACGTACTCATGAATTTTTGATGTGAAATTCGGGGTTCTGTGTGGTTCAATCAGTCAGTTGCTTGTGTTAATTGTTAAGAGAGAGAATCTTGGGAGGAAAATTGGCCGTTGTTATCATGATTGATTACATAACGAAGGAGCTGAATTTTGAATCAAATTCAACTAGAAAGGTTTTAAAAGTACGTATTGTCCTGTTATTCGTGCTTTTTTTTTTTTTTTTTTTCTATTTCTGGAATGAAAAGCCTATGAATTTGTTTAATGTTTTTATTTGTATGGAAATTTGTGAATTTTGGATATGATTTGCGAAAAAGAAGAGATGGTTTGATTCGGTATTATTTAGTGGATGCACTTAGCCGGAGCAACTTTAGCTTGATTTACAAGTTGAATGAGAAAATATTCGCACTGCTTTTAACAATACTTTAGCTAAATTGATTCAAATGTAGTTAGGAGTATTGGAAGTACTTTGTGATCATTATAAGTGTGAATAACTGGTATTGGAGAAAGCACGGGAAAAGAATTGAACAAGAGAAAACAATGGATAGAAGCATTTCTAGAAATGTTCTAACTTGTATATGTTCTCACCCCGCGTACTAGTATATTCCTCACATCGTTTATTCTTCTGCGTTGGCCACAACTTTTGGAATCCAGTATCAGGAACAATGACAAACATTGGAAAGAGGGGAATCCATTACTTGCAGAGGCTGAATGCTGCAAATGTTCCAAAGGACTTGATAGAGAATGGCCAAAACCGTGTTATTGAGGCATCCCTGACGCTTATCCGTGAGAGAGCCAAGCTCAAGGTACAATTTGACTTTCTTTCGTATTTGAATCAATGAAATTCTAGAGATGGTGGAGCCAAACATGGTAACAATGACTAATAGCCAACAACCAAATTCCCTAATTTTGGCAAAAGCATAATGGGCTACACCCTGAGAAGTCCTGTTAATTTTGTTGTCTGTTTTAACTAAAGTCTGGCATAGACCTGCTTCTGTAAATTCTGAATTGTGGCTCCTTGTAAGATATTTATACTGTATCCCGAGGAATCCTTCAATTCTTGGGAAAAGTGATTGTTTCTACCTAATTTTGATCTCTAGTATTATTTTTACTATATCACAGGGGGAACTTTTGCGAGCTTTGGGAGGTGTTGTAGCATCATCATCTCTTCTTGGAGTTCCTCTAGGACATAACTCTTCATTTCTCCAGGGTCCTGCATTTGCACCTCCTCGTATAAGAGAGGCCATCTGGTGTGGAAGCACAAATTCCACCACAGAAGAAGGTAACATTTTATCTTCTTTATAATAAAAACCATCTATGATCTATCTAGCCTTTTCAGCTAGGCTAAATCATAGTATATCATTTTTATGGCACTTCTTCCTTGGATGATGGCGTTTCAGTGCTCGAAAAGGGATACATTGTGGCTGTACTATTGATCCATTATGGATTTTCTTAACTGTAAAAGAAAAACTTAAGAAAATGATAAGAGGAAGTTTAAATTTTCTTTTATTTCTTGTTCCATCCATGAAATAGCAGAGAAACATTGATGCAGAACCATTGAACTTACAGTAGAAGATATTATACTTTGCCTTTTACTGCTCTTTTCTACTTCGAAAATAATGACCTGATATTGAGGGGCAACTGTGTAAACAAAATTTGAAATTTCGAAGTTAACACAAGAGCTGAAAAATGCATTACAACAGAGAAAGTTTTTGCTTGTTTATGGTGAATTCATTATTCATTTCATGTAAATGTTATTCTTTACAGAGGTTTCATCCCTTGCTATTTGTTTTCCACGTATATTCATTCAGATTTATCCTTTCTGTTACATCCTTGACATTGAATCACCTTGTTATGACTCTTGTTTAAACTGACATCGGCTTTATGGATGACAATCTCAGTTTTCTAGGGATCATAAATGATGTCTTTACCAGAATGTAACCTTAAGTAGGTTTCAAAAGCCATGCTTTTGTGTGATTCTGATACACAAAATACAAATGATTTTAATATTTAGAGATAATAACAAACAAACCCAACCCCCCCCCCCCCCCGCCCCCAAAAAAAAACAAAACTATAGGTGGTGTAACACTTTGCCCCTTGTCCTATTGACTTGTGCACCTGACACTCTCACCTTTGGTGTCGGGTGCACTTAACCCCCTCCGATGGGATATTCCTCAATTTTCAAGGGTTAAAATAGTCACTCAGGAGCAAAGTACTCTATACACCATAAGATAGTGGGGTTTCGCTAAAACTTGATGTTTGAATTTTAATTTAAATTTTTATAATATCTAATGTTTCTTTTTATATTTTTAGTTAAAAAAATATGAATCATGCCATACAAAAAAAAAAAAAAAGAGAAAAAAAACTTGAAAACTAATGAAAATCTTTTTAGAAAAGATCCAGAAAAATGAAGGGAAATTCGGAGAAAATAAGAACTTTTTCTAAAAAGTTTGAAAATCCGGAAAAAGTTCAGAAAATAGAGATTAATTAGGAAAAAATTATGAAAAACTAGAAAAATACTAAGAAAAGCAAAAAAATAAAAAATCATTAAAACAAAAAAAAATTGAAAACTTCAAACACGACAACTTTCATTTTTTTTTATATTTTTCTAGTTTTTCAGATTTTTTTCTAATTCTTTCTAATTTAATTTTTGAAGTTTTCTGATATTTTCCTTTTTTTTTCTAATTAATGTCTATTTTCTGAACTTTTTTCGGGTTTTCAACATTTTTCAAAAAACATTCCTTATTTTTTCAAATTTCCCATCATTTTTCTGGTTCTTTTTTTTTAAACATTTTTCATTAGTTTTTTTAAAAAATTTAACTAAAAATATAAAAAGAACATTAAAGATTATAAAAATTCAAATTAAAATTCAAACATTAAGTTTAGCGAAACCCTCCTATCCTATCGTGTATAGTGTTAGGATCGGTATGCCCCCACAAGCGATGCCGGCGCAACGGAAGAAATAAAGTATATAAAACACATATATATCGGCATCCCAAGCTAGGGGGTCAAAGTAATGCACAACAAAAACTAATACGAGTAAAGGGGTTTTAAACCGATTACAAGATTTGGGGTTTTATTAAAGTGAGGGTGTAAAACCACAACACAAGGAAAACCACACCAAAAACTTTGGCTCTCATTTTCGAATCCTCACCTCAACATGGAGGGTTTCGAATCAAACCACCATAAGCTCCTAAAGAAAGAAGCCTCTACAAGACACACCTCAAGTAAGTTCATACCTTAAGCAAAAGATTGGCTAGATATATGCTCTAAGGAAATGGAGTCTATGTAGTGAAAGGTGGAAGACAAGAAGAGTTACTAAAAGAAATATCTATGGAAGATAATCTTTTACAACTAATCTTCAAGAAGAAGTTCTATAGAAGAAAGTTTTCAAGAATCACAAGAGAAACTAAAAAAATCTAGAGATGAAGAACTAAGCTCTAAGCTTTTTTTTCTTTTTAAGTTTTTATCAAGTTTTAAATGAGAGCAAGAACACCTCCTTTTACAGCCACCAATTTTCGGCCATATGGTGTTAGGTGGAGTAGAAGACTTGTTTTTCTTCACCTACCACCTCATTCTCACCTACCATTCAATTCTCAACTACCACCACATGTGTAAGAGAATATTTTTCATTTTCTTCTTCATTTAAAAAACATTACAAGTCAAACTTTGACTAGCTTTGAATTTCACTCTTGTGACTTCATTTAATTAAGTCCAACTTAATTAAAATGACTCCCAAGTCTTCCAAGACTTGTTAATTAAATAATCTTCATGATTAATTAATAGTAAAATTAGTAGCTTAAATATATTCCCGGATAATAATAATTTCCGTTAATGATTAATCTCCAAGATTAATTAATAGAAAAATTATTTTCCCAAGCCTACGAATTAAAATGTCTTCCACTTAATTAATTAATGTCATTAATCAATTTCACATTAATCCTAAACCGGATTAATATTCACATAGCAACTGAACTTTCTTGAGTAAGTGTGTAACCCCATTGTAGGTTCGTTCATGTACTAGTAGTAGGAACACAACCCCGTTGTGCCTTTGCAATTTTCATTGCTAGATTTAATTACTCCAAGTATTTTAATCCGACCAAGAATTAATTACCGATTAATTCATGGTTCCTACAAATCAAGGTTAGTACTAGCCACGCGCCAAGAAGACCTAGCCATGAACGATTATTAGGTGACCTTTCCCCATTACGATTTTCGCATAAGTAAAATCCTTCCATCAAATATCCCGATCGAATCTAGGACTTGGATGTCAGTCGAAATCCCAGTAACTCGATTCTATGTATATCGATCTAAGTGACATTGACCAATTTATCAATCAAGCGAGGAAACACTGCTCCTCCTTATTGATACTACTCCGGCCGGAGGTTCCCATGGTCAATACACTGTGAAGTACATAGGATATGCGCCGATGCTAATGATCAGTGACGGATTCTTTCTTGGCACTCACGCGCCTCCGTACATAACCAGACTGGACCCAATATGCCCCACTTTATGACTCACCTGGAATCGTGTGACAAATCTAAGTACAGTGGGCGATGCACGAGACGACCAATGGTGCCTCAAGTCATGAGGACCAATCTTATGCCTACGTAACCGAGGAGATTCCAAATTCGACATTGACTCCAATATGGAATCTCGGCGGGGTTGTTCAGTTTACTCGATCCCAACGAGAACCTACATACATGCACTGATGTACACCGTATCAGTATCCATGGAATAGGATACACTCTCCAAGAGTGTGCATTGTACGTGCAAGTCTTTACGAGTCATTGATATCCCTATCTCAATGATTCTATGACTTGGAACATTTTTAAGACCACAACCTTAGAGACGTATTCCATGATTGGCATCCCCGATACCAAACACATCTCATAGCTTAAGAGTAATCTAGGGGACTTTATCTAATTTCATAGAATGATAAGATAAAGAAGAAAATGCCATCTATTAAATTACTTGACAAGATACAATATAAGACTGTTTAAAGAGTCGGCTACTACGCCCTACAAATGGCGTACCGGGCACCTAACTCTTTCAATCTCCCACTTGCCCTAGAGCCAATTGCCCATGCATTTCAGGCCCATCTTCTCAAGATGTCCCTCCAATACTCTTTGGCCCAAGGGTTTGGTAAAGGGGTCTGCTATGTTATTTGCCGAGTCCACACGTTTCACTTGAACGTCGTCTCTACGAACGATCCTCTGATCAGATGGTATCGCCTTTCTATGTGTTTGGACCTCTGATGAGACCTTGGCTCTTTTGACTGTGCAATAGCCCCATTGTTATCACAGTACAATCGTACGGGATCAACAATAGATGGAACAACACCCAACTCTTGGATGAAGTTCCTTATCCAAACAGCTTCTTTTGCAGCCGCCCAGGCTGCAATGTACTCAGCCTCTGTGGTGGAGTCAACAATAGTTTCCTGTTTAGAACACTTCCAGCTGACCGCTCCACCATTGAGTACAAAGACAAATCCCGAGATAGATTTGAAATCATCCACATCAGATTGGAAGCTAGAATCTGTATAGCCTTCCAATTTTAATTCTCCTCCACCGTAGACTAGGAAGGCATCCTTAGTTCTTCTTAAGTACTTAAGGACTGCCTTTACGGCTTTCCAGTGCTCTTCGCCTGGATTGGCTTGATATCGGCTTATTGCACTAAGTGCATAAGCCACATCAGGCCGTGTACATAGCATAGCATACATAATACTCCCTATAGCGGAGGCATATGGTATGTGAGACATCTTTTCCTTTTCCTCCGGTGTCTGAGGGGACATAGACTTGGAAAGAGAACTACCATGTCTCATAGGCACCAGTCCTCTCTTGGACTGATCCATTTTGAATCTCTTCAAAATTCTATCTATGTACGCAGATTGGGAGAATCCCAGCATTCTACTGGATCTATCTCGATGAATCTTCATTCCGAGAATGTAGGATGCCTCTCCCATATCCTTCATTGAGAATTATGTGGATAACCACGCTTTCGTTTCGTGCAACATTCCTATGTTGTTTCCAAACAATAGAATGTCATCAACGTAAAGCACCAAAAATGTTATCGCGCTCCCACTAGCCCTTTTGTACACACATGCTTCATCAGCATTTTGAAGAAAACCATATGTTTGTACAGTATCATCAAAACACTTGTTCCAGCTGCGGGAAGCCTGTTTGAGTCCATAAATGGATCTCTGAAGTTTGCACACCTTGTGCTCACTTCCTATGGATGCGAAGCCCTCGGGCTGCTCCATGTAAAGCTCTTTCTCTATTTTACCATTGAGGAAAGCAGTCTTCACATCCATCTGCCATATTTCATAGTCTAAATATGCAGCTATGGCTAGAAGTATCCGAATGGATTTGACCAT
Organism: Buddleja alternifolia; assembly: GCA_019426215.1. NCBI lineage: Eukaryota > Viridiplantae > Streptophyta > Magnoliopsida > Lamiales > Scrophulariaceae > Buddleja > Buddleja alternifolia. The sequence goes on from CM033390.1 coordinate 57,473,736, forward strand.
CGCCACTGGTGAAAAGGTTTCATCATAGTCAATTCCTTGCCTCTGAGTGTAACCTTTCGCCACAAAACGTGCCTTGTAGGTGACTACTTCTCCATCTGCTCCAAGCTTTCGCTTATAGATCCACTTGCAGCCTACGAGTTTAGACCCGTCAGGTGGATCCACTAAGGTCCAAACCTTGTTGGAGTGCATGGAGTCCATCTCGGATTGCATGGCTTCTAACCATTTTCCCGAATCGACGTCCAACGTCGCTTCCCCATATGTCCTTGGATCAGGGGAATTACCATCCTCGTTGCTATCAAGCAAGAAACCATACCTCTTAGGTTATTTCGGGATCCTTTCGGATCTTCGAGGATGTTGTGTACTTGCTACTACTTCTGGTTGTGCATCTGTGGTATCAGGTGAACCCTTTTGTGGTTCTTGAGTTTCCTCAAGTTCTGCAACCTCGCCATTTCTATCCAATAGAAATTCCTTCTCTAAGAAGGTAGCGTTCCTTGAAACATACACTTTATGTTCCGATGGGTTGTAGAAATAATATCCATAGGATTCCTTTGGATATCCCACAAACTTACATAAGGAGGATCTTGCATCCAACTTATCGCCCACTAGTTGCTTGACATAAGCCGAGCAACCCCATACCCTTAGGTATTTATAAGTGGGTGGTTTACCAAACCACATTTCATATGGCACCTTGGAGACACTCTTTGACGATACTCTATTTAATAGATGCGTCGCAGATTCTAGGGCATATCCCCAGAAGGAAAGAGGAAGTCCAGTGAAACTCATCATGGATCGAACCATGTCCATCAAGGTCCGATTCCTTCGCTCGCTTACCCCATTAAGTTGGGGAGTACCGGGCGGAGTCCACTGAGAGACAATCCCATTGTCTTTTAGATAATCAAGGAATTCATGGGACAAGTATTCTCCCCCTCGATCCGATCGAAGAGCTTTGATATTTCTTCCCGTTTGCTTCTCTACTTCATGTCTAAACTCCTTGAACCTCTCAAAGGCTTCAGACTTGTATCTCATAAGATATACGTAACCATACCTCGAAAAGTCGTCGGTGAAGGTTATGAAGTAAGAATGGTTCCCTTTAGTGCTTACATTAAGCGGACCACATACATCCGTATGGACCAAGTCCAAAAGGTTAGTAGCTCGCTCCATTTCCCCGGCAAATGGTGACTTGGTCATCTTACCCTTTAGACAAGATTCACAAGTTGGCATATCTAGCATTTCCCGAAGGTCAAGCTTATCCGCCATCTTATGAATTCTATCTTTAGAGATATGGCCTAGTCTAGCATGCCACAGGTATGTATCATTTTGATTATCTAACTTTCTCTTACTAGTATGTTCCTCATGTTGAGATAATAAGATTGGAGTATCGGGGAGAACCGTGTATAAGCCATGAGACAACTTTGATTCCAATATTAAAGAAGAACCATAAAACATGGAACAAGCTCCATTTTTGATAACAAAACTATAACCTTCCTTGTCCAACAAGGGTACAGAAATGATGTTCTTAATTAATTGCGGAATGTAAAATACATTGTTCAAAATAACACGGTTTTTGTTGGGAAAAGATAAGTAGATAGTTCCTACGGCCGTGGCAGCAACCCGTGCTCCATTCCCAAACCGCATGGTCATCTCCCCTCTACTTATCTGCTTGCTTCTTGCCATCACCTGCAAATCATTGCAAAGGTGAACTCCACATCCGGTGTCCAACACCCAAGAAGCATCATTAACTGATAAGTTAACTTCAACATAAAACATACCATTCATTGGTTCAGTGCAATTACGCTTCCAATGTCCCTTTTTACCACAATTGAAGCACGCATCATGATCGGTACCCTTAGCCTTTTTTACACCACCTTTGCCTTTCAACTGTTTTTTCTTGTTGTTGTTCTTCTTCCCCTTATTCTTATTGGCCTTATGGCCCTTAGAACGGGATGAGGAACCAACAAGCAGTACCGGCTTATCTTTCTTGATGGTGGCATCTGCACTCTTCAACATGTTCAGCAACTCGGGTAATGAAGCCTCAAGTTGATTCATGTTGTAGTTGATGACAAATTGGTCAAACGACTTCAGAAGGGACTGTAACACGAGGTCAACAGAAAGCTCGGTTTCAAATTTTACGCCAAGATCAGAAAGCTTATTAATAAGACTGATCATACGTAAAACATGATCATCGACCGAAGATCCCTCATGCAGACGAGCACGGAATAGCTCTTTAGAGATTGCGAATCTCTCCCTCCTAGTTCGAGTGCCATAGAGCTCCTCGAGACTTTTGATAATATCCTTGGAGATGGTCACATGCTCAAATTGCTTTTGAAGCTCATTAGTCATTGAAGCCATCATGATACATCTCACTTGGATATTATCATCGGTCCACTTATCAAAAGCGGCACGTTCATCATCAGTGCTTGTGCGAGTGACGCGAGGCAAAGGCGTATCTAATACGCTATCCTTGCGCTCACTTTGAAGCACAATTTTAAGGTTTCGGTACCAATCGGCGTAGTTGGGACCGACAAGTCTATTGGAATCTAGGATTGTTGAAAGTGGATTTTTGGCCATTTTGTTAACTACAAAATAAATAGCGAGGCAAAACAATTAGCATTCAATATGTATCTTGTCCACATATAATTCGGTCTTTAATCGTACGTGTCTCCCACTATTTTATCAAATTCCATAACCCTCTTATATGGATATTCGAGGAGATATGCGGGTCTCCCTAGTGGGCTCGAGATCCATAAGCGACTCTTCATATGCCCCGAGAACACGAGCCCATATGATAAATCCGTATGGTAGGCTTACCGGCCTTCTATATCGACATATAGTTCTCAAGATATTTTGCCTCGTCTTTCCCATATACCCCGAGAACACGAGCCCATATGGTAGTAAACGTTAAGTCAAGCTCATCAAATATTCATGGTCAATCGACCGGACTAGTGTGCCCCACGACTCATGGACGACACCTAGACAAATCGATCCCACGAGCATCTCTATGCTTAGTGGTGGTCACAGCCTAATCCACTTGACGCCACCCCACGACTCATGGACGGCGGGCCAAGCTTCATGGCATTTCACATGCTACCACTTATGATGGAAGGCGTGGACAATAGAACTTCATTCAGTTTCCACATAAACTTAATATTTCTTGGATTTACTTGAAACAAATCAAGCGAGGGGTTTCAACATGCAAGGTCTCATCAAGATAAGGATTATCTTTAATTATGTGATCATGCAATCCAAGTAGCATATAAGAAAACATAATATAAGACATCCACAAAGCGGTAAACAAATATGGATGATTGTGGGTCCCTAAGCGATCCACCCGAGCCACCGGTGAATCTAAGGCAATCTAGGGTACTAAATTAAAATAGGCCCTATCTATTACATAAGCTTCCAACGGCATACATAATCTTCAATAATGGTCCATCATCTTCGTCTCCATCTTCAATTACAATATAATGAAAAAGAAAGTGCAGAAATAAAATATACAACCAAATTGAAATAGAGGCCAATAATAATTACAACCCAATTGAATAATCTAAGGCTCGATCCACAATCCATCCATTATGCAAATCAACCATCAAGCGTATGAAGATGACATGCAAAGCATTAATTAATCATAAGCCCATCACATAGTTGAAACAATCATAACTTTGGGATTTATACGTTTTGAGGAAAAACCGAGTTTTTCTAGTTTTCAAAAATTCCAAACTTTTAAATAACTCAAAAACGCGTGGAAGTTGATTCCAAAATCAAGAAATGGGCCAAAGGTAGGAGTCCTTGAAGGCCCGGGTCGTGTGTACCACACCACGTCAAGATGGTCCAACCATCAAGCACATGGTGTGCATACGCACACCCGTGTACGCTGCCCGGCAACGCACCGTGCGCCGCCGAGCAGCGCACACACTGTCCAGCAGCTGCTGGACAGTTTCTCGACCATGGTTGAGACCACCAAGGGGTGGAATCGGCCATGGTCAACCCCGTCTTGACCCCCGCTAAGTTTCCTTTGACGGTTGGCAATGATTCGCGATATTGAGTCCTACTAAATGAGCACACCCTTATGCGCACAAAGCCTTCGGCCGGGTGCGCACAAAGTCTCGTAGCTTGGGTTCAATATCAACGGTCCTCGCCCGGGTTTCGACCTTCCCTTTTAGTGTCTCTTAATTTTCAATCGTTTCAAAAAAAATAAAATCTCCAAGATTTTAAGAAAAACGATGACAAATCCCAAGCTATTATTAAATCAACAAATGTAACATATAGATTTAAGCAACCAGTTAAAATACTACATGAAACCGAAAGCAAAAACATGCAAAGTTTTTACGTGCATAACCCGGGCTCTGATACCACTGTTAGGATCGGTATGCCCCCACAAGCGATGCCGGCGCAACGGAAGAAATAAAGTATATAAAACACATATATCGGCATCCCAAGCTAGGGGGTCAAAGTAGTGCACAACAAAAACTAATACGAGTAAAGGGGTTTTAAACCGATTACAAGATTTGAGATTTTATTAAAGTGAGGGTGTAAAACCACAACACAAGGAAAACCACACCAAAAACTTTGGCTCTCATTTTCGAATCCTCACCTCAACATGGAGGGGTTCGAATCAAACCACCATAAGCTCCTAAATAAAGAAGCCTCTACAAGGACACACCTCAAGTAAGTTCATACCTTAACCAAAAGATTGGCTAGATATATGCACTAAGGAAATGGAGTTTATGTAGTGAAAGGTGGAAGACAAGAAGAGTTACTAAAAGAAATATCTATGGAAGATAATCTTTTACAACTAATCTTCAAGAAGAAGTTCTGTAGAAGAAAGTTTTCAAGAATCACAAGAGAAGCTAGAAAAATCTAGAGATGAAGAACTAAGCTCTAAGTTTTTTTTTCTTTTTAAGTTTTCATCAAGTTTTAAATGAGAGCAAGAACACCTCCTTTTATAGCCACCAATTTTCGGCCATATGGTGTTAGGTGGAGTAGAAGACTTGTTTTTCTTCACCTACCACCTCATTCTCACCTACCATTCCATTCTCAACTACCACCACATGTGTAAGAGAATATTTTTCATTTTCTTTTTCATTTAAAAAACATTACAAGTCAAGCTTTGACTAGCTTTGAATTTCACTCTTGTGACTTCATTTAATTAAGTTCAACTTAATTAAAATGACTCCCAAGTCTTCCAAGACTTGTTAATTAAATAATCTTCATGATTAATTAATAGTAAAATTAGTAGCTTAAATATATTCCCGGATAATAATAATTTTCGTTAATGATTAATCTCCAAGATTAATTAATAGAAAAATTATTTTCCCAAGCCTACGAATTAAAATGTCTTCCACTTAATTAATTAATGTCATTAATCAATTTCACATTAATCCTAAACCGGATTAATATTCACATAGCAATTGAACTTTCTTGAGTAAGTGTGTAACCCCATTGTAGGTTCGTTCATGTACTAGTAGTAGGAACACAACCCCGTTGTGCCTTTGCAATTTTCATTGCTAGATTTAATTACTCCAAGTATTTTAATCCGACCAAGAATTAATTACCGATTAATTCATGGTTCCTACAAATCAAGGTTAGTACTAGCCACGCGCCAAGAAGACCTAGCCATGAACGATTATTAGGTGACCTTTCCGCATTACGATTTTCGCATAAGTAAAATCCTTCCATCAAATATCCCGATCGAATCTAGGACTTGGATGTCAGTCGAAATCCCAGTAACTCGATTCTATGTATATCGATCTAAGTGACATTGACCAATTTATCAATCAAGCGAGGAAACACTGCTCCTCCTTATTGATACTACTCCGGCCGGAGGTTCCCATGGTCAATACACTGTGAAGTACATAGGATATGCGCCGATGCTAATGATCAGTGACGGATTCTTTCTTGGCACTCACGCGCCTCCGTACATAACCAGACTGGACCCAATATGCCCCACTTTATGACTCACCTGGAATCGTGTGACAAATCTAAGTACAGTGGGCGATGCACGAGACGACCAATGGTGCCTCAAGTCATGAGGACCAATCTTATGCCTACGTAACCGAGGAGATTCCAAATTCGACATTGACTCCAATATGGAATCTCGGCGGGGTTGTTCAGTTTACTCGATCCCAACGAGAACCCACATACATGCACTGATGTACACCGTATCAGTATCCATGGAATAGGATACACTCTCCAAGAGTGTGCATTGTACGTGCAAGTCTTTACGAGTCATTGATATCCCTATCTCAATGATTCTATGACTTGGAACATTTTTAAGACCACAACCTTAGAGACGTATTCCATGATTGGCATCCCCGATACCAAACACATCTCATAGCTTAAGAGTGATCTAGGGGACTTTATCTAATTTCATAGAATGATAAGATAAAGAAGAAAATGCCATTTATTAAATTACTTGACAAGATACAATATAAGACTGTTTAAAGAGTCGGCTACTACGCCCTACAAATGGCGCACCGGGCACCTAACTCTTTCATATAGAGCACTTTGCCCCCGAGTGACGATTTTGCCCTTAATGTGAGCACATGCGCCAGAAAATTGAGGAATATTCCTCAATATTCCGTTGGAGGGGGTTAAGTGCACCCGGCACCAAAGGTGAGGGTGTCGAGTACACAAGTGAATAGGACAGGGGCAAAGTGCTACACTACCTATAGTTGGGGAGCATGTCTGCTATTTTCTCTAATATTTATCAGTGTATTTCTTGGATTCTCTGTATCAGTTGAGCAATTACCCAGACTTTTTACTAATATTAGATTTTTATATACTTCTTGCTTAATAATTTTGAACTAGTGGAAATTATTCTTTTTAACAGTTGATAATACAATCTCCAGATTTCAAACTCTAGAAGCATCAACATTTATTCACGAAGCAAGGATCCTTCCAAACTATAATAAACATTAAGATTTAGCGAAAACCTCCTATCCTGTCGTGTATAGAGCGCTTTGACCCCTGAGTGATGATTTTGCCCTTTATGTGGCACATGCGCTGGAAAATTGAGGAATATTCCTCAATATTCCGTCGGAGGGGGTGTTAAGTGCATCTGGCACCAAAGGTAAGGGTGTCGAATGCACAAGTCAATAGAACAGGGGGCAAAGTGCTACACCACCTATAGGTGGGCGGGGGGTGTCTGCTATTATCTCTAATATTTATCATTGTATTTCTTGGATTCTCTGTGGGCTGCATCAGTTGAGCAATAACCCAGACTTTGTACTAATATTAGATTTTTATATACTTCTTGCTTAATGATTTTGAACTGGTGGAAAAAATTCTTTTTAACAGTTAATAATACAATCTCAACAGGTTTCAAACTCTAGAAGCATCAACATTTATTCACAAAGAAAGGATCCTTCCAAACTATAATAAACCTGGCAATGTTATTCGTTCTTATGTGGACTCTGTTATAGTAAATTGATTCTTGCAGAAACCTTTCATTATGTTGTCCTATTTTCTTCCTTCTGACTTATGAGATTATATAGCCATAAAATTCTCTTTCATAACAATCCTGAGACTATGTAGGTCATGACCTTAATGATCCACGAGTCCTAACGGATGTTGGCGATGTGCCGGTTCAGGAGTTACGAGATTGTGGAGTAGATGATGATAGACTGATGAGTATTATAAGTGACTCCGTAAAGCTAGTGATGGAAGAAGTAAGCTTTTTCAAACATATATTTAGGGGAACTTGTTTGTCTATCTTTTTATGTTTTCACTTCCTTTTATGATCATGTGAATATATATATATATATATAATTATCCAACTTGACGCATTTTCAGGCTCCATTGAGGCCTTTAGTACTAGGTGGTGACCACTCAATTTCGTTCCCTGTGGTGAGAGCCGTGTCTGAGAAGCTTGGAGGACCAGTTGATATTCTTCACCTTGATGCCCATCCAGATATTTATCATTCTTTTGAGGGAAACAAATATTCCCATGCATCTTCTTTCGCGAGAATTATGGAGGGTGGTTATGCTCGGAGACTTTTGCAGGTGATCTGAGTTTCAAATTTGTTGTTTTTATATATGTCGTATAACATTTATGCCTCTGAACCATATGTATAACAACAAATCTTTAGGCTAAATTTAAATAGTGATTTCTTTTATAACACTAGTCTTATTAGTAGAAGAAGTACGATGGCTTAAATATGGGAAGTCTGCTAGACCTCTTATCATTTATAAGTCTTCATTGAAAAAATTTCTCTACTCTACAGCTATGAGTTAGCTTTAATGGGTCATGTTGTACTCTAAGTACATCTTAGATGTAAACTTCCTCCTTATCTGTTGAATATCACCTAATCAAACTAGCTAGATATAGAATAGATATTGACTTTTAAGTGTAATGATTGTCCTGTAAGTTTTAAGCTACATAAGCTTGATCCTCATGGAAGTCAGAGGTTTGATAATTGGAGATCGTTGGAAAGAAAGTCGATTAATCTCTCTCATAATGCTTGCTGCAGGTTGGGATCAGATCAATTACGAAGGAAGGCCGCGAACAAGGGAAAAGGTTTGGTGTGGAACAATATGAAATGCGAACATTTTCCAGGGATCGACAGATACTAGAGAATCTGGTCTCTTTCTCTGTCTCATCATTTTCTGTTCTATTTCTTTTCTCTCTGAACTACTGCGATAAATTGGGAATGGTCGATGTGGAAACATGTGGTAAGTAATAAAATATACCAGACAGACCTCGAAAGTACATGCTATATTATGGTAGACAGAATTTACATAATTTAGATATAGAATGGGCAGCAGTCACTACCATGCGATACATATGTCAGTTTTCGACTATATTTGCCCTTTAAGATATTATTTGGATGAGTTACTTGGCTTGCAAAGGCTGATTCCTTGAAGGAGAAGAAGAAATGCCAACTTCTGGGGTTCTAATTTTGTTTGTTGATCACATGTCCATTATCAATTGCAAAATTTATGGTGCGTCTGCATGCAGTCACTCGTTGATTTCTAAGGCCGCTCAAGAGAGGGTTCATTATAATTTTGGTTGGAACATCATGAAATATTCTTCACATTTGGATTGCATTGAAATCTGATCAGATTGCTACACTCATTTCTCATCAACTATAATCTGGAAAAATATGTGAGGTTTTCTTCAATTTTAATTCGTTTTTTCGTCCTCCAAATGCTTTTGTTGCTTGTTCAGATCCAATTTCTCCATCTAGTTTGAAGTTTTGCTTATGTTTTAAGGCACGGAACTATACTCACCTTCAAAATTGGTCCCTGTTAACAACATTTTTATTTTACTTGTTGACAAGGATGAGAAGAATAACAATGGCAACGGATCAAATTTGACAATTTATTCTGGCATATCAGTCATCATTATCTTGCATTCTGATTTATTTATTTTTTTTGGCAGAAATTAGGTGAAGGTGTAAAAGGGGTGTATATTTCATTGGATGTAGACTGTCTTGATCCAGCATTTGCTCCAGGAGTATCTCACATCGAACCCGGGGGCCTATCTTTCCGTGATGTTCTCAACATACTTCACAACCTTAAAGGTGACATTGTTGCTGCAGATGTTGTTGAGTTCAACCCACAAAGAGACACCGTTGACGGGATGACAGCTATGGTTGCTGCTAAACTGGTAAGAGAACTTACTGCAAAGATATCAAAATGACCCGATTGGATCAGCCCGAGTAGTTTTATTTCAGATTGATTGCCCATTTCGACAGTGCTATGCCTTACAAGTTTAGTATATGCGTAAACAGCCATTCAGTGGCCAAAAAAGGAAACAATAAAGTCTATTTGGGGTGAGATTTTCGTAAATTATTGAATAAAGTTAAATGTAGCTGTTAATTTTTAGTCGATCATTTCAATTTTCAACTCAAGACCTGTTAATTCTAGTGACCATAATACAATCATCCGAAAGTACAGTGCACATACTTTTTAGGGATAATTACATGCATATGCCCTTACTTATTACTTATAGGGTACTTACCACGAGCCCCCTTGAGATTTTGCAAATTATCAAATCTTGACAACTCGAAAAGAAGTGGTGAAAGTTAATATGCTTTTTACTGACTTGGGGTGAAATTATAATATATTTTTACCGGCGGGGGAAGTTTTGGTAGTTTCTTAAACTTCGGGGGTGTTTTTTATAATTAGGATCTCATACACGAGGTGTTAATGTAATATATCCTACTTTTTATTCCCCTGTCCTAAAATTGTAACTCTCGTTGCTAGAAAAATCGACTAAATTATTTATTAAAACACTTAGAAAATTAGACAAGTTGACTAGTCGTCAACCATTTAATGAAGTATATGTTCATCGACTTTGATTGAATATATATCACAATTAAACTTAAAGAAGTGGTCAATACTTGCATACTTTGAATTACTGTCAAATTTTTCTCACTTTTCTTCCAAAATTTTACCCTCACTATAATTTTAGACTACACTTTCACCCTTGTACACTTCTCTTCATCTTCTCCTATTCTCAGAAGCTACAAATAAGGTGGTAAAATGAGTCATGCTCTTCCTTACATCAAGGCAAACCCGTCGTGTCCTTTCCTTCATCGGACCGTTTCTCTCGTTCCATACACTTAAACCGATTTGCACAAGCAACAAAGAGCACAAGATCAAAACCAATCAAAACAGCTGACAAGAAGAAAAACCTATCCATATGACCTTCATTCAAGTTTGGAGGTATCCACCCCCCTTTCCCATTCTTTGATGTCACCTTCATAACCAAACTCAATATTATAGTGCACAAAAAACTCCCTAAAGCCGAAGAAGACATTGACAACCCGAGCCCTAAGCTCTTCAACCCGTCCGGTATCTGAGAAGCGAAAAATTCCCATTGTGCCACGTAGATAAACGCTTCAGAAACTCCTACAAGCACATATTGTGGGATTTGCCAAAAAATACTCAAAGAACTCGTTTCTCTCCCATTAGCATATTTTAACCTAGTCTGCTCAACTATTCCGGCCACTATCATGCCTAGAACCGATATCACCATCCCTATTCCTATTCTTTGTAGCTCACTAGGAGGGTTTGGCTCTTTCTTGGTTAGTTTGATGTATAATGGTACAATTAACTTCTCATAGCATATGATAAATGTCGATGTGCTTATTATGTCGAAGGCGGTCATGCTGGCCGGGGGGATGTTGAAGTTTGATATTTGGGTTTTCATGGCTGATCCTTGCTCAACAAAGAGAGATAGGACTTGTACGAATACTAGAGACGATACTATTGTGCAGAACCATATCGGGAGTAATCTTAAAACACATTTTACTTCTTCGACTTGTGTGATTGTACATAGATGCCATGGATTTGGGGTGTTGCCTTTGATGGATAATAGGAGCTTGTCTGATGGGGTTATTAGAGCTGCCCTGTCAAGATACCTGTGAGCAAGAAGTAGCCAATAGAGTTTATTAGTGGGCCATTTTGCAAATATCAATTCTCTGAGGATCCCAATGTGAACACAATAGTAACTTCTAATTCAACCCTAGTCAAATTTAGTCCTGATTACATGGATACCTCTCGAGTGAGACACTAATTAAAACAAAAATCGATGTTTGAGAAATTACCACAACTTTCTATATAAGTAAAAATCTATTACAAGTTCATTCATGTTTTCGTTCAGCGAAAAAATAAAAAGGTTATGAACTAATTTTGACGAGTACTAAACCAGATGGATGCAAAAATTGTGTTTTAAGTATGAACTCAAAGATAGAAATCAACACACTTACTTGAAATCAGTTGTATGTGATATTCTTCGAGCAGATTCCTTTCCGTCTTTGCGATGAACTTCATAGAGCTCGTCTCCATTCATCGGTACATCAAGCTTTAACTTCCTCACACAAGCAACAATCACTTGAGAAAACCTAGAAATGGGATTACCCGAAGGCTTCGTGTGTCGATATCTACAAGTACCACTCAATAGGAAAATCAATGCTAGGAATCCACAAGAAGTTGATATCCAAAATGCCAGTACCCATTTCCCCAGATTCTCTATATAAGCCAACACTGTCTCAGCAATCAATGATCCGAGATTCAATGCGACGTAGTAATAGCTGAAAAACGTCGTTTTTGATTTATTTTCTTCAGCGTCTTCTTCGTCGAATTGATCTGCACCTAATGTTGCTAGTGCTGGTTCTATAGCTCCACTTCCTAGAGCTAGCAAGTATATTGATATGTAGAAACTAGCAACTTTAGGTGGTGATGGTTGATTACACATTTCTCCAATCTTTCCACAACCCTTTGGTTCAAGCATGAATTCTTGAGTTGATAAGGATAATAGCACCAATCCCTGCAAACATTATTAAAGCTTATTTAAGCCAACTCGAGAAAAGCAATACAAGATGGTAAAATATATAGGTCTTTTATTGAGACAGCACTCAAGCTCATCTCACAATAGCATTATGCATCCAATATAACGTAAACTCAACCAATCTACTCAAGTTCAACTCTAATTTTGCTATTAAAAGGTTCATCCCGTCTTGGCTCAAGTTTTTGAATATCAACAGAGCAACTCAAGAATTGAGGCGAGGTTTATGTACTTGAACAATCCAAAGTTTTAAGGCTTGACCCTTCATCCTCCAAAATAGTGATTCTTAGAGGAACTTGTTCCCTCCCTGAAACAATTACAACTATACGATGAATACTGCATGGATCCCACCACATAAACAGTTTGCGCGAATTGGAAGCTAAGGACGCTTTAGGTCACAAACATCAAACTCATATGGGGTACTGAGGATTATTAACTTAAACAATTTAAACTTCGGCTCCAGGCTTGTCATTTAGACCCCTCTTCCCCCAAAATAATGATTCTTAGGGTATCTTTGCGAGGTCGTGTTCTCAAAAACAATCACGACTACACAATGAATTTCGCGTGGATCCTACCACATAAACAGTTGTGGGAGTTGGAATCCGAGAAGAGTCTAGGTCACAAGCAACAAACACATAAATTGAGTCGAGATTTATTTGCTTAAGCACTCTAAAGTTCAGCTCATGGCTTCTCAATTCAACCCCTCGTTCCCATAAATAGTGATTATATTAGGCGGTCCTCAGACTCCTCATTATCGAGAACAATCACAACTATATAGGAAATCGTGCATGGATCCCACCACATAGACTGTTACATAGATCTAGAAAAAAAGACAATATTCCAGATCAAAAGCACTATAAAGAAGATTATATAGAGGTGACTTACAATGACTAGAACAACTTGAAAAACAACACAAGTGAGATATCTTCCCAAATATGAGTCACTGAGAAAAGCACCAAAAAGAGTGCAAATGTTAAGAGTTCCCATCCATGTACTAAATGTGGTTGCTGCATCTGCATTGGACTGCCTCAACACTGATTTTGAAAACAAAACCATATTTACTTCAACTCCGGTAAACGCAACTGCAGCAAGTCCTTCACTTACTGTAACAACAAAATAAACGACGTTTTTACATAAGTATTTCGGTTTCAATAAATGAGACATAAGTAGCCCTTCACACCATATTTTTCTGTCAAATTGTCATTTTATTTGGTAAATATGAATGTTAACAAAGTAAAATACCAAGCAGCAGAAATCCTGCTCTCCATCCACCGGTTTTTCGTTTCGTTGCTGGTTTTTCGTACATATCTATCGTCCCGTCTTTGGTGGAAGCTTCCATAAGGCCAGTTTCCCTTTCCTGCATGTAATAGAACAAAATCAATGAAGATCAAATATATGAAAATTAAACTCGAAAATGTTAATGTATCTCTAAGAAGTTGAGGTTGTATAGTTAGGATACTTACCATGGTTTTTCAACCAAGAAAAGAAAAACAGTACCCTTATATATATACAATAAAAAGAAGAGTTATGTAAGCTACTGGAGCTCATATCAGTCCAATAAAATCAAGAAAGTATCTAAAACAAGTTAAAAAAAGAATGCAATGATAATAGCAAGAGAAATTAGATTAAGAAAATATTTTTACAAAAGTATATTAATCATTGAGAGTTGGAAGAAAGCCTCCCATTTTGCAAACTATGTTATGATCACATGTTGCACTATTAAATCAGCACTATGGGCACATCAGGTCCACTTAATTGTTACACCCCTCTTTCCTTTCAGGTTTTTTTTTCAACAAAATATTGCTCAAAAAAGAAAAAATCATAAAAATACCCAAATTTAGAAAAAATCATAAACATACCCAAACATATCTATAACTATTATAAAAGTGTGAATGTTAGTAGATGATATACATTTCTTAACTTTTTTGTAGAGACTAAAATATTCTTATGGGAATATTATGCTAGGAAAAAGAGTGAGGTTTATAAAGTGAATAACTTAATGATAATAAAATAAAAATTAATTTAATCTAGACCTTAGTAATGAAGAATTAATGTTGTTCAATCATCACTGTATATACCACTCTAATAAATAAGTTATTTTGTTCATTGATTCATAGGTAGTATCTAATTTATTTTTATTAGATATTTTATTTAGTATTTTTTTGAAAATGATAAATATTTTTTTACATGGTTGTAAGTAATTTTCTAAATTACCGCACATTTTTCCTACAATAAATAATTTCTATTTATTTTAATTAGAAATATTAGTGAACTCTAAATGAATTTTATTACATGTTTTAGATATCAATGTGAATTCCATAATATAAGAAAATTTTGAAAATATAATTTGAAGAAGAAAAATACTGGATTGTTGGTCCACTTAATTATGATATTTCTTTAATTCATTAGTTTTTAAATTCCATTAAATTAGTTATCAAATGACGAATTTCATTTAGTATATGGTAGTAGAGATAGAAAAGAACATAAAAGAATAAATATTTAAATTAAAAGATATCTCAAAATTATGAGAGTTCACAACTAATACATAATTGAAATAGAGAAGAAAATATATGCAGATAATTTTTTTAGCTCCATATGCCTCTTGCAAAAAGAAACAAATGGGAATTTTGCTCTAATAAATAAATTATTTTGTTCATTGTATATATTCATAGGTACTATGTATCTGATTTATTTTTATTTGATATTTTATTTAGTACTTTATAAAAATGATAAATATTTTTTACATGGTAGTAAGTAACTTTCTAAATTACCACATAGTTTTTCTACAATAAATAATTTCTATTTATTAAATTAAAAATATTAGATTCTTAAGTGAACCGAAAATGAATTATGTGACATGTTATAGATTTTGATGCGAATTTCATAGTATAACAAAATTTAAATATAAATTTTGATGAAGAAAAATATTGTATTGTTGGTCCACGTTATTATTTTATTTATTAATTTTTAAATTTCCATTAAAAAAATTTAGTAAGCAATGATGAATTTCATTTAGTTACGACGGTTGAGACAAGACCGTAAAACAATAAATATTTAAATTATAAGATATTTCAAAATTATAAGAGTTCACAGTTAACACGTAATTAAATAAAGAAGAAAGCATGAATAGAAAGAATTTAGATCCATATGTCTCTTGCAAAATAAATAAAGGTAAATTTAAGGTAGAATACAAGAAGAATAACGTTGTTCGTTATGTATAGTAGTCTAATAAGTGAGTTACTTTTTTCTTGTATATATCATTAGTTATATATCTAAATTTCTTTGTTGTGTATATTATAGTATTTTTATAAAAATGATAATATAACTTTACATGGTAGTAAGTATTTTTCTATATTTCATTACACACTTTCAAAAAATAAATAAATTGTATTTGTTTAATTAGCAACATTAGACTCTTAAATAAATCCTAAATGAGTTATATGACCTGTTATAGATTTCGATGTATAGTCTACATCAATTTCATAACATAAGAAAATATAAAATTAAAATATTATGGAAAAGATAGTGGGTTGTCAGTCCAGAATATGCTTTTATTCTTTTTCTTAGTTCATTAATTTCAAGTTTTAATTAAAAAAAATTTGGTTAGAAAATGGCTAATTTAATTTGGCACGTAACCACTGTAGTAGAGATAAGAGTATAAATAATAAGTATTAGAAAAATATTCAAAATTATGATAGAATTCACTACAAACATATGACTGAGAAAGTGAAAAGGAATTATATGAAGAGATAGAAAATTTTCACACTGTATATCTCTTGCAAAATAAACAAATAAAACTTTTATTTAGAACTTTTCTGTTCATTTTTTTAAGTTAATAATAAGAGGTCATAAAATTAACATTTTCATTTACATTTTGGTTGTAGATTTAGCGCTTTTGATACCCTCTGCAAATATAAAGGAACAAGATAGTGGTCGATAAAATAAGACAAAATCTAAAAATTCACAATAGTGTATAAAGATAAGCTCTAAATGGTTTTGGTCGATACCCAATCATATTTTCTTATAGCAATGCTTATAATCCATGAAATGTTAGCATAATGAGTTTAAATAGTAAATTACATACATGAGCATTAGATTTTATTAGTGTACCTTCTTAACTTATTT
The DNA here is from genome assembly GCA_019426215.1 of Buddleja alternifolia. NCBI lineage: Eukaryota > Viridiplantae > Streptophyta > Magnoliopsida > Lamiales > Scrophulariaceae > Buddleja > Buddleja alternifolia. Next base: position 57,490,153 of record CM033390.1, read on the forward strand.
TCCAATAATAAGAGTTACATTATCTACCACATATAGTAACGCTAATTTATTTGTCATATAGTATTAAAGAAATTTAAATAACGAGAGATCTCAAACAATTTAATTCATATAGACTATTTGTGAAACTATAAACCAGTAAATAAATTTTTTTGGTTTTGTTTTCTTCTACAAACTAAAAGCACCTATGCTGCATATCCACATATATAAAAAAAAAATTCACACAAAAAAACCCTAAACCCTAATTTTTATAGAGTATGAATAGTTTATAATATTCTGCAATTCTTAATAGGTTTTGAAAATTAAACACTAATCCTATTCAAACCACAGGATAATAAGCAATTTGCTATCTTCCACCATAAGATTTTCTTAAATAAGTAATTCAAAATGAAGAACTGCAAAATATTAATGAACTAGGAGACTCTTAACTTAGCTCTAAATGAAAGAACAAGTAATTGATAACTTTGACATTTATTCCACTTGAATTTCATAAATATTTTTCCTATAAATTTTAGGAGCCAAAAAATCAAATTTTGTGTTGCTAGTTAATTATTTTTTCATGCATGAATGAATTTGAAGATGTGAAATTTTAAATGTTCGCATTGGGAGATCAAGTAATAGATGACACCGACAATGTCATTTTTTTTTTATTTTACCTTTTGAAATAACAATAGTAACATCACTTGTAAAACTAATATATATGATGTTTAGTGATTTCATATTAACTTGTACAAAAATAATATTTATTAATTGAGCATAAATGGACTAAACAATTCAATTGATTATGATTTTTGTAGAACTATAGACGAATAGAAAAATTTGTTCACAAATTAGAAGGACCAAATACCTCGTGTAGATATAAGAAAAATACATAATAAAGATTAAAGTCACCTCCATAATTCTAAAATAGTATCCCATAATCCAATTGACAGGACCATAATTCCACTGAAAATTAGAAGGACCAAATACCTCGTGTAGATATAAGAAAAATGCATAATAAAGATTAAAGTCACCTCCATAATTCTAAAATAGTATCCCATAATCCAATTGACAGGACCATAATTCCACTGAATATTAAACTAAAAGGTGAAGGAAAAAGGATTAGAGTAAGAGAGAAAAGGTAAAGCTTACAAGGAGTCGATTTCAACTGCAAAATCAACTATAATATAATTAAATAAGCTACCTATTGGTATCCAACATAGTTTGTTTGCATAATTTGAATGAAGATCAATATTTCTACAATTGTGTTAAGACATAGAAGTGCAAGTAGTTGTTACATGGATAAAGAAATTGAAAAAATAATTGATAAACTAATTGTTTCTTTTTTCCTGCTGTCTTTTTATCACATATGACAAATAATTAAATTGCAAAAACTTTGACGCAAAATATTATAAGTTACGAATTAATAGTTATAGTAATTTGACCGAATTATGTGATTTTGTTGAATTACATTAGATATAGATCATATATTATTAGTTACTCGATCTTAAGCTTGTATAATTTGATAATGTGTATCAAGTTAATTGTCCTGTAATAGTAAGATTGATAAAAAATCTAAGTATCTACATTATTAAAAAGATTAAGTTAAAATTAAAATTAAAATATTAACCGATAAAATTAAATTAAGAATGAAAATTAGAATAATGTCGCCCTAGAATTTTATATTTTGTTATGGAGTACTATAAAATGAAAACTTCCTTAAATAGAATAAATATATAAATATTAGTTTTTAACTTACTACTATCAAATTTATTTATTTATGTATTTTTAGAATTAACTTTATATTTTAAATAAATTATACTTAAAATTACAATAAACATAATGATTCACGCGCAACGTGCATGCACTTTCCTAGTAAGTTTAAAACGTCTTGAACTTATTTACCAAAAAAACAAAATATCAAGAAACGTGTGTGTGGCTTCAGTTTTCTCCAAGCAAAAACGGCTAACCAGCTTTCGTCTTATAATAGTTTTTGCTAAAACTTTTGAGATTGGGATATTTTTATAAATTTTCCTCTCTTTGACCAATATTTTGTTATAAAAAATCCCCCTTGATATGCCATCAATACCTTTTATTCCTTCTTCTAGACCCCATTTCAAAGTTATTCTAAATGTGAATTTCATTATGCTCCAAATAATTCTTATAATATTGACATAAAACAAACTATAGTGAATTTGAGGTCATGTCACACCTTTCCCCATTTTGGTCAAAAGTTAGGGAAAAGAAGGGTAAAAGATGGTATTGTGCTATAAATAAGATGAAATTATTAAATTATCCCCGTGTCCTACACAAGTTGGTTTATTTGCTTTGGCCAAAAACTTGTCATTTTATTTTACTATGATTGCACATGATACATTCTCGTTTATCTCGCGAGACAGTGAATTCCATTTTCGCAGTCATCTCACAATTGCTATTTGTCCACTAAGATTGCACTTCGAGGTCGACCCCATCAATGAGTGAATTGAGTCTGACTACTCTGGTGATGAATTCAATGTTACAAGCAAATTGTTCATGATTCCTTAGGTCTAAGATTCATGTATATTATTATGATTAGTAATCCAATCATTGATAGTCATTGAGTAAATACCCATGTGATTGGATTACTACAGGTCGTGTTCGAATATATCAATTTCATTGATATGTCTACGACACAAGGTTCCACTATTGCATAGCGACCGACTGACGCTCTTTGTCAGAGCATGTGTCATACAAGTCGACTCTTAACCCCGAATTGAGATTCATTGACTTGTGAACTCATTTGAATGATCAATAACTTAACCCTGCTAGTGCCTTTTTCCTTATCTCACAAGGAGCATAAGGTTTCTCTTGATTTCTAGAACTATATGTTCAATACTTATTAATGTCATTAAAGAATCATAAGAATAAATAGATAATGTCTTTTCCATAAATAGAAAGAATATTTTCATAACATAATAAAGTGTTTTTTTACAATCTAGTTCATCGTTGACATCGAGGCGCACCCACTTAACAATGACGCCTCTCTTCTGATTTTAAAGTTTTTTTTTTCTTAACAAAGTCTTTGTTATATGTATTATAAGCACGTAAAAAAGAAAGACAATGAGTTGATTGTTGATGATTCCTTAAAACACAGGGCTATTAAGAATAACATTTCCCTATAAAAAGCAAAAAAAAATTACATATAGACAGAAAGGGAGTTGCTTTTCTTGTGTTGCTTAGGGAGTGAACAGAGAGTGCTAAAACCTTAATCATACCAGTGGGATACTTTTCATACTCAACAGACATGCAGAAAATATCAAATCTTTGTTAAAGTATGAATGAATCGGTTGTAAAGAGATTTTGGCTATGATTATGTTGTACATTTCTCAATTTTGAGGGGAAAAAAGGAATATATGGATAAGAATTGGAAAAGGAAAATCATTGCAATCGGACAAACATCATTTCCACGATTCACAAAAATATATATATAAAAAAAAAAAAAATCCGGCCAAAAGTTATAGCTATTAGCAAAAATATTAATGGTTATTAGCAAAGACGCAATTATATTTTCTTATTTGTTTGTGGTTGCGTTTTTATAAACGTCAAGAGTTGGATGGTAAATTCTCGACTAATTACATTCTTTAAAGTTAAGTGATGACGCTGACAACAAATGCCAATAGACAATTTCTAAAGATATGATACATTAGCACTTAGAGTCGAATAAAAGAGGACGAGAGAATTGTATGGTCGCGACATGGCAACGGGGATCTACCTAGCGTTTACTTCTTGTAGGCGAAGCAACTTTGATGGTTCACTTATATATATATATATATATATATATAATATAAATATTTCATTTTTCTCAGTCATATCATCGGTTCGATTTGTCATATAATTTCCGATTACATAAATGATTTTAGAGGGTATTCAAATTTAAATATCAATATAATTGCAAGTATTCATGTATAATATATTAGGAGAGCTGCAAAAGTTACAAAGTGTTGTTTTGGAAGAAGCAAATATTTTACAACTTGGATGAAAAATGGATCAAATTCTGGACCTTTGCAAATAATAACACTAACATATATTAAAAAGAGATAATTACCTACATATTCACTTATGTTATGGTCAATTACCAAAAGCCCCTTAATATTTTCGGAACTACATAAAGTATTTCTCATGTTAAGATATTCTTACAATTACAGTCATGTATAATTAAAAATTCATACAATTTCACCTCTTTAAAAGGATACCTTCAAGGGTCTCATTGTAATATATCAAAAAATAGAAAATTATTGATAATTAAACCAAAGTGAGGGTGTGCTGCGTGCAATAATTCACCTTATTAAAAATTTAGGAAAAACTACTAAAAACCCCTTAGAATAATTTTTTATATCCAAAAAATTCATGAAAATACTTTTTAATTTCAAAAAACTCATTCCACCAACTTTATGCTCGAAAAATCCCAAAAGTTAAGTTTAAAACCTTTTTGGACTAAATTATCTTTATTGGAATTTTCTTTCAAAATCTTTTCATTTTGGAATCTTCATATTGATAAATTGTATAAAGACGAATTTTATCACTAATATTAACTATTGTATAAATATTTATTAATTTCACATAGTAATTATCTAAAATACGATTTTTTTAATTCTTAAAAAGATTATAAAAATATGAAAAATTAAAATTAAAATTAAAATCATAATAATATTAAATATCAATACAAAAGTTCTAAATAAATAAATTTCTCCACAAAACAACAATTTATTAATTCTTCATTTAGAAGGCTAAGGTCAATAAAGTCCATAATTCTATTAACCCTAAATGTTGGTCTTTTTGAATTAAAAATTGATGAAATGAATTTTCTGGATTAAGAAATATTTTTATATGTTTTTTGGATATAAAAGTTTATTTTAAGGGCTTTTTAGTAATTTTTTCAAAAAATTATTCAGACATAGAAACTGAAAATATATCGAATCAGACCCAACTTTCTTGTATAATTACTAATCAACCCCAAAATCGAAAAACACATTGCATTTTCACCCTTCACAGTATCTCATGAAACAAAACAAAACCCTGTGGATGTCTCTCAAAGACACTCAATCTCACATGGCGTCATTAGTATCCAATCTATCTTCCACAATTTCCCGCCTAACCCTTCTTCACAAGCCTTCACCCCATTTCTCCATCAAAACTTTTCAAAAATTGCAAACCCGCCCCAAATTGAGTAGAAGCACAGCGCCGTTTCTCCGTACGTCAACCAATTATTTTTCTGCCCATTTTTGTTCTTCCCCGAGAGCTCAAAGTGTAAACGCATTAGGCCAAGATGAAGAATTAGTTGTGCTGGGTATTGAAACTAGCTGTGATGACACTGCTGCAGCAGTAGTAAGTGTTTGTAATTTTTGTTTAATTCTTTTGTGGGTAGTTGAATATTTTGTGATATAAATCATAATAGTTTGTGGGTATTTGTTAATTTGTGAAATGAATGATAAATGTTTGTGGTTTTTTTTGTTAATTTTGAAATGAATGATAAATGTTTGTGGGTTCCTTTTTAATTTTTGAAATGTATGATAAATGTTTGTGGGTTCTTTTTGAATTGTGAAATGAATGATAAATGTTTGTGGGTTCTTTGTTAATTTGTGAAGTGAATGATAAGTGTTTGTGGGTTCTTTGTTAATTTGTGAAATGAATGATAAATGTTTGTGGTTTTTTTTGTTAATTTTGAAATGAATGATAAATGTTTGTGGGTTCCTTTTTAATTTTTGAAATGTATGATAAATGTTTGTGGGTTCTTTTTGAATTGTGAAATGAATGATAAATGTTTGTGGGTTCTTTGTTAATTTGTGAAATGAATGATAAGTGTTTGTGGGTTCTTTGTTAATTTGTGAAATGAATGATAAGTGTTTGTGGGTTTTTGATAGTTTTGAAACTAATGATTAAAGTTTGGTTTTTTTGAATGTTTGTGATGATAGGTTCGGAGCAACGGTGAAATTCTTAGCCAAGTTGTGTCGTCTCAGGTATGCATAAATGTGTTTTGCATGTGCTACAGGGATAACATGCGTAATTTATGAATGTTTTTTTGTTGGATTGTTTATAGTGGGAACTATGATAGTTCTTGATTGTATTTCTGTTGAGTTTTATTGGTGAACATTGGGATGGCTTTTATGCATATTTTTATTCAGTCCTTTTCTGGCATGATGCATGATGACTATGATTGTTTAGTCTCTAGCCCCTCATGTTTGATTGCCTTTATTAGGTGGTCAACAGACAGTTTTATGTAATACATCATGTAAAACTTGAATACTTGAAATATTGTTAATTCTATTTAATTGGCAATTTGGAGCTTAGATATCACACTTATCATTGAGTAACAAGCTTGTAAAAAGTAGTAATTATATAAAAATGAGCTCTTGAATGATTACCGAACCTCATCATGTGGGCCTTTATAGAATGTTCCATATGCCTCTTATATGTTTCAGGACCTCAGGTTAATCACTTTTCTACTGATATGACAACTTTGTTACTGTCCCAACACTATCCTGATAATGATTTTGTTAATCCTTTTTGGAAATAAAAAGAAGCAAATGGGGAAAATTAGTAGAAAAAATGAGAAAAAATTAGCTAAAGAATCATATTGCCCTCAATTGATGTATCTGGTCAATCGTTGTTTCTCATAGAGGGCAAAGACTTATTGAATATATTGATGTTGAGTTCTGGAACAAGTATACAATGTTAATTCACACAAGTGTAGTATATATTCTTTTAATGCAGTATATATGGAAAAAATGAATCAAATTTTAGCCTTATGCGTGCTATTACAGTCAATACATCAACTAATTCCTTCAGGATATTTGACAAAGATTCGAACCAGTTGCTTTCACAGGTCTCAACTTTCTGATGCTCAAAAAAACAAGTGGTTTACATAGATTTGTAGAATGAACAAAGTAATGGTTATAAGTTGACTTTACGTCATGAAAAAGAGTCCAATTAAGTGTCACCCCTGTGTCTCAGTCTCAAGTGTCCTACACCAGCACCTGAGTATCAATATGAGGTATATATCATGCCGTTCATAGAATTAGATCTTTATAACCTGATACGCGGGTTGTATAGGTATGCGTGTTATCCAGTTTTATTTATCATTAGGATAATTAAAGTACATCATTGCATCATATTTCTTTCAGTCAATTTTGATTGCTGATCGACACTTAAATGTTGTTGTTATTATTATTATTGTTGTTAATAGCAGTAATAGTATTTTGGTTTTTCATTTTTACTATTTTTCTTCCCTTCTGGTTGATGCTATGTGAGGATGCTTGTGTTTAAGCATCTCGTGTTTTTTTGTTTTTTGTATTGCGATTGTAAGAAACGATAGCCTTCGTTTCTACTTGGTTATGCAATGTGCATATATTTGTGTTTTGGCTCTCTATATGGAAAATCCTGTTTGTATGACGGACCGAGTACAGTGTACAAATACCGTATATAATGCTTACATTAGTGTTTATCATAATTCACTCAAATAAGGCAGATCTGCTCGTCCGGTATGGAGGAGTTGCTCCTAAAATGGCAGAAGAAGCACATTCACTTGTGATTGATCAGGTACATATCTTGCTTACTTGGTACATATCTCTGTCTCCAGCTGAGATTCTGTACGCCATTTCAGGTTTTCTGATAGTCTAATTCTATTTTAGTTTTTTTTTTTCAACTTTGTTATTTCACATCTAGGATGCATAAATGAAATATTATGATTTCATCAAGCTCAGCTACACTAAATAAATCCTGTTCCCGCTATATCCCGGTAAGGGCATATCCTATTTTCATATTCTACCAATCATTATGCGCATGCTCAGCTACAACATATACACATATTGTATAACAGTATATTCTTTCATCACAGGATTGTTGTCAATAACAATTGCCTTTTCTTAAGTGTCTAGTTATGAGTAAAACATCACTTGCTCAATAATTTGGTAATGTCAATATGTAAATGATGTTTGCTTAATTAGGCGTGGAAACTGTGTGATTACATTAATTGCTAGTCGTAAATTTCTTGTCACTGCAACATGTTTCATTTATTTGTCTGCAGGTAGTTCAAGAGGCTCTTGATAAAGCTAAACTAACTGAGGAAGATCTTTCTGCAGTTGCTGTTACAATTGGTCCTGGCTTAAGCCTTTGTCTACGTGGTAATCGTCCTTCTGTTTCCCCTTCGTTTTTCTTTCATCTCTTTCTGTTCTTATGCGTATTTTGAGCATTGATTTTGTTTCTTCCCTCATGGATTGGTTATGGTAAATGAATGTAACTCTTTACCATACATATTCATTGTGGTTCTATTCTTGATTTGGTTTCTGTATGCCCAAAAGTTGCGCAAGAGTGGTTGGATATACAAGAACACTTCATAGTCGAAGCACTCTTATTTTCGTTATACTCATCCTCTGAGGTCGTGTTTGAACTGAAGGATTTGAAAGAGGATGGATTTCAAATTCATCAACAAATTCATTGAGCATGTTTGAAAGTTTCAAGTTACATTGGATTTTAGATCTCTTAGAACTCATTTTGAGCTATTTTTTCAATCATTATGGTGGATTCAAATCCACCTAATTTGGAGTCGGTTAAATTTTTTCCTCCAAATCCAAATCCATTAAGCCAAACACAACCTGAGTTAAAATGACATTGTTGAGAAAAAATGGCTTAATGCATTTCTTGCAGTTGGTGTGAGAAAAGCTCGAAAACTTGCTGGTACTTATGCTTTACCCATTGTTGGTGTCCATCACATGGAAGCCCACGCTTTGGTGGCCAGGTAATGATGCAAATCAGTTCATTAATACGAACTTTGAAGCCTGATTTTAGTTTCAAAGTACATCACTACTTTATATTGGTGTCTTTTTTGTTTTTCCACTTCAAATAAACCGATGAGGCAATAACAAAGTTAAAATATCGCATATTGGCAAGACGCTTTTCGTCAAGATCATTCCATGATTTAATCATATTTTTATTTTGGACTCAATTTTACATAGTTGAAAAGTGATGAATGTACATTGCATTTTTTGATGGAGAATGATATTTTTATTCAACGGTTATGAATTTACTGTTTTTATTAAATTAAATTCATTAATTATGTCACTCGGCCATTATAGTAAAACTGGATGCTTCCACATGAATTTTATTATTAATAACGGATGTAGATGTGCTCTCAAGTATAAACCCAGCCCAAAAATGTTGTTCGAACTTAGAATTTTTCTGAAATTTCTCTTAATTTGGAAAGAGAAACTAGATTGGAAATTTATAGATGTAAGTTTCTATCTTATAGCAGGTTTATGACATGTTGCTTTCATCTAGGTTAGTGGAAAGAGAGTTACAGTTTCCTTTCATGGCCTTGCTTATCTCAGGTATGATAATCACTTAGGGTAAAAGATTTCTCGTTTCATATTCGCTCTCGTATTAGTTCATATGCATCATTGCAAGTGAGAGACATGCGATGTTATCAGACAAGGTAAATGATCGTTGCTGGAGTAAAATATTTGTCACTTCTTTTGTCCTTCTAGTCTTTTTCCACGAGTATTCTCTCCGTCCCACAAAGGATTTCCTTTTGAGTTTTCCTAGTAATTAGCAAAAGTCAAGTTTGTATCACACTCTCCCAAAATTGCCCTTATTTGCACAATATATAGCTTTGATTTGATTTATTTATATATGTCGGCTTCTATCCATATATGAAAATATATTCTATTAAATAAGAATGTTGTGCTATGGGAAAAATATATCCCTCCTTTAGTAGTGGAGAAATAAATAGTGACAAACAAATTGAATATCAGAGATCCATTGTGGGACGAAGGGAGTAATATATGTATAATATATTTATTTACACGCATCTCGTCATGAAGCTTAACATGTATATCTGACCCGCGCTTGTTCAGGAGGTCATAATCTTCTTATTCTTGCTCGTGATCTTGGCCATTACATACAACTTGGGACGACCATAGATGATGCAATTGGTGAGGCATATGACAAAACAGCGAAATGGCTTGGTCTTGATATGAGCAAGAGTGGAGGCCCCGCTGTGGAGGAACTGGCTCGAGAAGGTGATGAAAATTCTTTCAAATTTAAGGTGAGCCGTTTTCTAAACCTTAATCTGATTTGTTTCATTTTGCATTTGAACGTTTTGGAGTACAAACTTAATAGTTTTCATATTTCATAGGTCCCTATGAAACAGCATAAAGACTGCAACTTCTCATATGCAGGTCTCAAGACTCAAGTGAGGCTGGCAATTGAATCCAAAAATATGTAATTTACCAATTATGCCATCAATTCTGTAACTTAATTTTCATGGCCGTTTTAAAGTTTTACTCTTGAATGTCTTGATTTAGTGTTCTAGATCTCCCATTTGCTATTTTAATATAAAATGGAATCCACTAGTCAAATGAACGCATTTTCCCTTGTTTTTATTTGCTGTACATTAAATCCAATTCAAGCTTATGAAACAGAATTACAAGAACTTTAGAAAACATCATATTCACTAACTAATGACTTCTGTAAACCTTTTGACATATGAACCAAATGGAGCAGAAATGTTGTGAACTGATAAATATGTTAAATAAGTTTCACCATTGATGTTCTTCGTTTTATACGTTCCTTATGATTGATGCTCTGGTTTCTCGTTCAGATAAGATTTGTATTTAATCTAAATGGGCTTGACATTTCTTAACGGTGTGCAGTGATGCTGCAATCCCCATTGCTTCAGCTAGTACTGAAGACAGAAGGACTCGGGCCGATATTGCTGCCTCTTTCCAGGTAATCGATGCTGCTACACTCTTATCTTTATGAGTAAATTACGTAGATACCCCCAGAGGTCCTAACGAAAAAGCCCTAGGGTTGGAAAGATTAGCGTAACTTCCTCTGTCAGTAAAAGCATATTACAAACCCCACCCCCACCCCCTCACCCCTCTCGAGTTATATCATGACATGGCGGCTTGTGTTGGTAATTTGCAAAACCTCTGGTAGTTAGCCAATAAATGAGGTGTGTGCATGTAACTATCCCTATCTTTATTTGTTTTTATAGATTCTTCGTTGTTTATGTTCTGATAGTAAACCTAGACAATACAATCTACATTTCTCTCTGATAGATTCACAAATATGCCTCATGCAGCGAGTTGCAGTATTGCATTTAGAAGAAAAATGTGAACGAGCAATTGAATGGGCATTCAAGATGGAGCCGTCTATAAAGTATTTGGTCTGTGAAATACATCATTCTCGGCTTACTCCCCTATATAATGTGGAAGGCTGCTATTTTCTCTTCGTTTATATTTCTATTCCTTCTTGAGGATTGTTGTTGATGACATCCATGCTATTGTTTTGTCTTCTATAGGTAGTCTCTGGAGGTGTAGCATCTAATCAGTGTGTCAGGTCTCGGCTTAATCAGATAGTCGAAAAGAATGGCCTGCGACTTGTTTGCCCTCCTGCCAGCCTTTGCACCGACAACGGTAAGACAACTTGTTCGGCTTAATCAAATTTTCAAATAGTTCCTTTTGGAACTTTATTTGAAAATGCTGGCATAAAGTCTCCTATGTGATAATTAAGAAAAAGATAATTACATGCATAAATCCTCACTTATTGGGTAATTATCATGAATCCCCTGAGGTTTTGCAAATTACCAAGACACCCCGCATTATAATCTACTTTTTTACTGATTGAGGAAGTCATTGTAATTTTTCAAATCTCGTGGTGTTTTTTGTAATTCAGGTCTTGCGCTATGTAATTTACCTTAAAAAGAATTTGCTCCAAAATAGAGTTGATCATAGTCTCGTATAACTTTCTTATACCTGATTTCTTTATGTGATAGGTGTAATGATTGCTTGGACTGGCATTGAGAATTTCCGTATGGGAAGATATGATCCTCCGCCACCAGCATGTGAACCCGAGGATGCCGTGGTTTGTCTCTTTCGTCTTTCATATTTGTTGGAAGTTTAATTGCCTCATTAGTTTCTTATATCTGAAAAGTTGGAGCTAATGAAACAGCTTGATCTTCGACCAAGATGGCCATTAGGCGAAGAGTACGCTGAAGGAAGAAGTGAAGCCCGATCAATGAAAACGGCCCGAATTCATCCTTCTCTTACCTCTCTAATTCAAGGATCTATGCAACAACCATAGTAGATTTTAAGCATTTGGGGTAGGAGGTGGGGATTGATATTTTGTTAAGTGAGCTTCTGTGAATCAGAAACATTCTTTGGTGTTCATGAAAAATAGGGCCATAGTGAAATAATGATTGTCTTGGTGGATAAACATATTTGTTGTATATGTTTAAAGTTATTTGTAAAGTTGCCAACAAAATTGACTTTTTTTTGCTTATCTATCAAATTAAACTACGAAACATTCTTGGTGAATCCCCAGAATAGTTGTTATTGGGTCCTGTACGATCTCACCGTTTAACATGAGTGGAATTGGTTTAATTTTTTTAAGTGATGCTACTTACAATCCGCTAATTTCACTTTTTCTGAATCTCTCTATAACATTGATACTTGGTGGATTCGGGAATTCAATTCTTGAGCAGTATTCATCACATAAAGTGTTAAAACATAATAAAAAATATATATTTGTTGATGGACTTTCTAACATGTTTTAACACTGTTTATGGTGAATATTTGCCCGGGAGCACCCTTTCTAGAAAGATAATGTGGTCGATTTAACTGGATAAATTTATTTCTAAATTAAGCGAGCCAAAAACAGTAAAAGTGTGAAAGACTAATCAATATTATATATATAGGGATAATTACACTGGGTAATCATGAGGTATTACCTAATTAAAAAAAATATCTTTAGTTCAATAAATTATATCTAACATATCAAGATTTTGTTTATTGACGCAAGGTTGGATGGAAAACGTAAATTGACCTAAATGTTTCTAATAGAATGAATTAAAAAAAGAAAGAAAAAAACACAAAGAATTTAGAAAAAAAGTAAAATATAAATGATTTTTGTTCCCCTTTCATCTCTAACCCTTCAGCCCGACCTGATCTAAACTACAGGTTTGGTCGCCTCGGTCGGCAAATGAAATAAGATGGGCCTAAAAAGCCAGGTTAAAGCGAGTCCGGGTGGGACTAGGTCCGGCTCGTTAGTGGCCACCCCGGGACCAGCCCGCATTTAGTCCAGTTGCCAAAATATTTATAATTTGTTGCTCCAATTTTTTTTAAAAAAACTAAGATTGTTCAAGTGGGTAAGACTCTCATAACCATACTTGAGGCCAAGGGTTTGAATCCCTCGGCCTCATTTAGATTTATTTTGTAAGTTAAAAACTTAATTATACACACCTGTATATTACAAAACATTAAATATAATACCTATATTTTTTAAAAACATTACAAATAATACCAAAAGGGTATAATTGTCCGAAAAAAATTGAGTTTCCAGGTTCAAAAATAGTTAGGGGTATTTTCGAAAGTTCACCACCGAAACCCTAACGAAAGGTGCCGGTTGTTAGACTGAATGAAGCATTTGGATGTTAGATATAACTTATTGAATTAGGGGATGTTTTTTGTAATTAGGCAATACTTCAGAGGTAAACAGTGTAATTATCTCTATATGTATATATTTATATGTGTGTATGTATATTGTAGGGGGAATAATTAACTAAATTTTGTTCAAATTATTCAACCCCTATATGCAAATTGGGGTTGTTAAATTTTTTTTGATTTTGATTTTTCTAAATTAGAACTCCACCTCAGCAGAGTGCCTGTTAATTCCCTCCAAAGAATAAAAATATTTAAAACAAAAAAACCTCACCTTGAATTTCAGTATAATTACAAATTACTACCGCCCCCAAAATCCGATAAATCACTTTCAGCTCCCGAGAGAGAGAGAGAGAGAGGAGAGAGAAGGCAAACCAGAGCGCGGGAAACCTATAATACAATAGCAGCAGCAAATCTTCACACAATTTACACACACAGAGTGTGAAAATGGAAGTATCGAGTCTACCTATTTCTGCATCACAAAGAGGAAAATTGATATCAGCAGGCTACAGTTCTCTCTCCTCTCTTTCCTCCGTCTCTCCTTCCCATTTAGCTCGAGGTAACATATATATATATATATATGTGTGTGTGTGTGTGTGTGTGTGTATTTCTGTATATCGGTTCATTATTTTTTGTTACATCGCTGATTTTGTTCATTTATTTATGGAGCAGATCTGAAGATACCTGAAAACGAGGCGGTGGAAATTTTGAAAGTTGCGTCGCGGAGGAGTGGATCGGACAAAATTGAGAACGGAAGCCATGTGATTATGAATGGTAAAATTCAATTTTCCGTTCTTTATATGTTGATTTGTTGTCTTAGCATGAGAATTGATTGGTTGAAGCTATCTTTAATTTTGGAATACCTTAATACTATGTGTGTCTTTTAGACTTTTTTAATTCTAGAGGAAGGGATACCTTGATCGATAGCTTTTAATCATGGGCCACAAAGACCCTATAAGACTCCAAATAAGTAGAGAAAAGATAACCTGAAATTGAACCCAAGACCTCGCAAGTGAAAGTGGAAGCGGATACACTAGCTTGTTAGCCTTGGGTGGCTTTTAGACATTTTTAGCTCATCAACATTTGCTATGTTATTGCTGAATTTTCAGCCTTTTCTTTTAGTGTTTGAGGAAGAATCAGTGTCTGGAGCTGCTGAATTCAGGGGGGAAGGTTTTTGGTTTCTGCAAAACTATATTTGTATATGTAAAGCATATTTAGCGCAGTTTCAATGTATAGATCTCTGTGGCAGAAACAAGAAAGTACTTTTTCCGTTTTTCTCTTCTTCAATTAGCATTCAATTACAAAGAGTCTGCTAATAACAATTTACTATTTGCTTACACAGAGAGTGGTCAGTTATTGGTTAATTTGCTGTTGAATTATTTAAACTGTCTATGTATGTGTTTACACATGGATTACTGATCTAGTAATCTCATTTCTTCAATCATTTTGAAATCCTATAATGTTAAAAAGTGCAATAAATGTATGTGTTGTCGAAAAAACAGATAATACACATTCATGAACAGTGGTCCATTTGGGTACTACAAGCTTCAGAATAAGCATACAATAGGAGTAAAGTGGATTATTGCTGCTTTTCGTTGCAATCCTGTTTGAAAATGGGTGCTTCCAATCATTGTTTCAGAAATTTGATTGGATATTCAGTCAAATCTCATAGGACTAGAAGTCTAGTTATTTTCACTTGTTGTACTACACAAGTCTAGACAATTGTTATTATATATTAACTGGCAACTAATCTGAGACATACCACTTTGTGTTGGTTAAACAACCACTTGGCCAGCTATGGTTCGTTTGTTAGAGTATCTATGCAATCCAAATCCAGTGTTTTTGCATGAAAAATATGGGAATATTGCCCTGACTCAATTAACTGCAACTTCTTTACACGCTTCTCCTATCAGTCCATTGCTAGGTTTTGTGATGTGACAGTACAGTGTGCTTACTGTTCATTTCTCTTGAATAAATTTTTTCAGTCTTTACTGAATGTTTGCCCAGGTATTGATACTTGCAAAGCAATAATTCTCAGTCAAAAGCATGAAAGCGTAGAATGGAGTAACCCTGTTCCCTTTGTCACCTCAATTCAGTTCACTTCATACCCACATTGTTATGTAGTTGCAAGGTCTAGGGGAAATAAGATTCCAAAATTCAATTTGTGTAGGAGCACAGACAGCCTGGGATATGCTACATGAAGAGGAATCTTCTATATGCATCACCACATCTTGCTCGGATTTGGATGAAATCCTTGGTGGAGGAATTCGCAGTAAAGAAGTTACTGAAATTGGTGCATCACCAAACATTTTTACCAGTGAATGTTATACCCAAGCAGGGTTACTTTCATTTTTGTATATATTCTTACTCTCTTTGTGGTTCTGATTTTATTAGGTGGAGTGCCAGGCATTGGTAAAACTCAAATTGGGTAAGAATTGTCCCAATCCACTGCATTTTGTGTTGAAGTTGAGAATTGCTATTTTTCCAATTTAATATACGAAGGAAAATGTAGGATTCAATTGGCAGTAAACATTCAAATTCCGGCTGATTATGGTGGCCTTGGAGGAAAGGCAATTTATATTGGTATGTTGTAGGCAGGATATACTTAACAATTGGCCAATGTGCATATGCTATTGCTTCTATCGTTTTAATTCTAGCATTGTATTTTTCTCTTGCTCAGATACAGAAGGCAGTTTTATGGTGGAGCGTGCTTTACAAATTGCAGAGGCATGTGCTGAAGACATGCTAGAATATAATAGCTTGCTGCGTAAGGATTCTCAATCCCATCAAGCAAATATAGAGCCGAAGGCTTTTCTTGATAATATATTCTACTTCCGTATATGCACTTATACCGAGCAAATTGCTGTGATAAATTACTTGGAGAAGTTTGTCTTTGAGCATAAAGATGTAAGTATACCAGATTGCATGTTGGTTTGAATTGGAGGCTTCAATAATTTATATCAACTATTGAATGGTTTTTATAGTTTCTGGTGTCTTGCTGTTCTTACAGGTTAAGATTGTTATTATTGACAGCATCAGTTTTCACTTCCGTCAGGATTTTGAGGACATGGCTCTTAGGACTCGACTACTCAGTGGAATGGCCCTAAAACTGATGAAACTTGCAAAGAAGTTTAATTTGGCAGTAAGGACATCTGAATTATTGTCGATTTTTTATTTTACCTTTTTTTAAACTAAACTTATGGTTACATGTGAGCATTTCTGCAGGTTGTTCTACTAAATCAAGTAACCACAAAGTATAATGAAGGCTCATTTCAGTTAACTCTCGCTCTTGGTAAAAATACCCCACACTCCATCCAAATTATTTTCATTTTTACACTGTTTTTCCCTTTGCTTAATTCAGATTTCCTGCGCAATTTTTTTCTATTTACATAGATTTCTCGAGTTAATTCAGTTTTAATACATGCTGAACAGGTGATAGTTGGTCACATGCTTCTACAAACAGGATTATATTGTACTGGAATGGCAACGCGAGGTATGCATATATCGATAAATCACCCTCTATGCGATCTGCATCGTCTCCATATGCCGTAACAGGCAGAGGTATTCGTAATTCGTCATCAAACTGTAAAAGAGTTAAATTGATGTAGTCTGTCTATTAGTGAATGAACGACTATATGTTATTACTGGTTAATAGAACTCTAATTTTTCGTTTTATAGAATTAACTGGTTTTGATCAATCCAATGGATCACCTACCGCTCTCTAATTTATACTTCTTCGTTGTGTAACATTTAAGTTTCCGCCTGCATTCCTTGTTTCTTCAGCCCATTTTTCTGTCTTTTCCCTTTGCCCGGCCACAAATAGCAACTTTTGATCGAGTCAAAATGTGTCCTCAATAAACAGTGACCAAAATACTGGTAAATTTCCAGTTCAATTTTTTTCAGCTTCCCCAAATGGTTCATGTTTGTGAATCATCATTTTTCATAAATCCTTATTTATTTCTTGACATCTATGCCAAGAAATCACAATATGCCAACTTTCGTCTTCTTTAGAAAATTATTTTTCCGATTGCATTTTGCGTGTTAGCTACACAAATTTGGCATCATGAATAAAAAATACTACGGAAATGATAAGTAAAAATTTGTATCAAACTCCACAATTCCATCAATCTTCAATCTCCCACTTGAAGATTGATTACAGAATTTGATAGCACTCTCTAGTTTTCTCTCCTCCCCAGGCATCTTCCTTAATTTCTCCCACTGTTTTGATCAACTCATTTCCAGATCTCTTTACAACAAAGATTTTCACTCCTCCCCAGGCATCTTCCTCAATTTCTCCCTCTGTTTTTGGTCAACTCATTTACAGACATCTTTACAACAAGGGTTTTCTTCAGTGGCGCTCCTCGATCCGTCATCTATCTACTCACAATCCCTATTGGACAAGTTATGCATGGCCCCTTAGCCATGTTCTCATATATTTTTAGTGGCTCTCACTTGACAGAATATTCAGCAGAGTCAAACTCCTCTTATGTATGTTTTTGTTTTTGTTGCGTACGACGACCCCCTTAATACTTCACCCCACATCTATGTTTCCCCCTAAAAAGTTTAGATGAAAATTTGGGCCTTTTATTTTAATTTAATCAACGTAATCGGACGGTTCAAAGTGTTTTATTGATCAATGGTGATGAAGTATTTAAATGAGATGCAACTAAAATTTTAAGCTTTACAAAGTAATTCATTGAAGGGTATAACAAGAATTTAAGTGTAAAATCTAACACTATAACACAATTGTTGTAGCGCCCACCGACCACTTGGTGGCTCGCCACACCGCGAAGCCAGCTCGATCCAGGAGACCGTCCTTTCTTGAGCCAGCGCTAAACGTCAGAACTATAACAATACTTCATTTGTTGAAACTAAAAATTTTCTTTCCAATTAAACCAACAATATATCCTTCATCAGTCTTACACAATTGAACAACAACTCTATCAATTACAGGTCTCCAAGCCAAAACATATACATACCCAATCATACATCCCAAAACAGCACTCTCTCTAATAGCAACAAACTAATGTTTCCTTTACTCCTCATTTTTCCCTCTGTATCCGACATACTAAGCTTATCTAAAAAGGAAGAAAGAAGAAGGAGTGAGTTCGAATGACTCAGTGAGGTAGATTAACGGATTGCTTTACCTTTATCTTTAAAACGGAATCTGCAGCGGAAGATTACAATAGAAACAAGATCACACGTATCGAGAAAATCATTAAAGAAAACAAACTGTCAGAATGATGAACATCCCAAAACATGTAACGAAACCAGAATGAATAACTCATATACTTTAGATTCATGTCATACGATTGTGTTCCGTCTCCCCACTGTCCCATACTTCCGGGAGACTTCACACCCTTTGAGAATTGCAAGTGCCAGGATTCTAGTGGTGGCTCCTATGGGTTCAAGAGGTGGCCCCCGCCGTCGCGTGACACTTTGTCCCGTATAGCACTTAGCTCCTTTCAATTTGCGAAACTTTCGGGTGTCGGGATTCTAGAGGTGGCTCCTACGGGTTCAAGAGGTGGCCTCCACCGTCGCGTGACACTTTGTCCCGCATAGCACTTAGCTCGCTTCACTCTGCCTTTGAGAGTCAAAGCTTTAGAACAAGAAAAGAACATATTGCAGATGGATGCCGGACATTAGGATTCTAGTGGTGGCTCCTACGGGTTCAAGAGGTTGCCCCCGCCATCGAGTGCACTTTGTCCCGCATAGCACTTAGGTCCTTTAGCCAACGGAATAGAACCAAGGAATACAATGGTCTCAACGTGTTAAAAAAGATATTGACTTGATATTCGTATGATAAGACTTACGGGAATTGACAACGATGAGACCGAAGACCATTTCGAGACAAGACATGTATCATAGATGTGAAAAGGATAACGTCAAGAATCACGAGATATTGACCAGAGTGGGACACTTAAGAACTTACATTCATCAATAAGCAATTATCAAGATATCGATAAGATAGTTGCAGAACGAAACAAGGGAATAACAATTAGGTAAAACAATTAAAGAGTTTCAAGGAAAAGAGAAATCCTCACAGTTACAACTCAACGTCGCCGCCTTTGATGGGATATAAGTGTGGAGACAAATCAAATTATCAAAAGGAAGAGTTTTGGTAGGTGAAACCAAGGGTTGTTTGGTAGGTGGAACCAAGAGTTGTTTGGTAGGTGAAACCAAGAGGTTGTTTGGTAGGTGAAACCAAAAGGAGTTTTGGTAGGTGGAATTACTCCTATAAATAGGAGTGAATTTCCTTGACTTCATGCATCCCAACAACCGAGAGAGCAAGAGAAATAGAATAGCATAAGTGTGTAGTGAGTTAGGAGCAATTTATTGTGAGAGATAAATTGTGGGCTACGGGAAACACTTGTGGGGTTTTTTCTCTTGGGGAAATACAAAGGGGTTGGGAGAGTAGTATTCTATATAACTTTGAGAGTGGTTGTACAAGAGTGGTTTTCTTGAGTTTGTCTATAAACTCAAGTGTGTATTTTTGTACTGGTAAATTTCTCTCATAGTGGAAGAACGGAAACTCTCGTGGACGTAGGCGGATTTTGCCGAACCACGTAAATTTGTTGTCTCGTTTTCTTGCTTTGATTCTTACTTTTAAGTTCTTTTGTACGCGTTGATTCCTAACAACTGGTATCAGAGCACGGGTTACAGCGATCCGTGGGCGAATCAATGGCGTCTGAAGATGGTAAAGTAAGAGTCGGGGAAAAAGCCTGAAAAGGTGACAGATGCAGACTGAGAGTTGCAGGAGATCATGCTGCAAGTTTTGGGGGTTATCCCGTTGAACGTTAACGAGAAAACGTTGAAAATCGTGGTGCCAGATGCAGAGGCAGAGTCGCAACAGCGAAGGCAGGTTTATGTTGCCGGGTTGGGTAGACATGAAGCCAGTGGGAGCAGTTGCAGTGCCGGGGGCAGATCCGTATAGCCGGAGGTCAAGGGGCCAGACTCGTGTTGCCAAGAGGGCGGAAAAACGAGCAAGCCAGGGACCGGGGAGGCGGAGTTACGGAGTCAAAAGCAGATCCGTATAGCCGGATGTCAAGGGGCCAGACTCGTGTTGCCAAGAGGGCGAAAAAATGAGCAAGCCAGGGACCGGGGAGACGGAGTTACGGAGCCAAAAGTAGATCCGTATAGCCGGAGGTCAAGGGGCCAGACTCGTGTTGCCAAGAGGGCGGAAAAACGAGCAAGCCAGGGATCGGAGAGGCGGAGCTACG
Organism: Buddleja alternifolia; assembly: GCA_019426215.1. Classification (NCBI taxonomy): domain Eukaryota; kingdom Viridiplantae; phylum Streptophyta; class Magnoliopsida; order Lamiales; family Scrophulariaceae; genus Buddleja; species Buddleja alternifolia. The sequence goes on from CM033390.1 coordinate 57,510,821, forward strand.
GAGCCAAAAGCAGATCCGTATAGCCGGAGGTCAAGGGGCCAGACTCGTGTTGCCCAGAGGGCAGAAGAACGAGCAAGCCAGGGACCGGGGAAGCGGAGTTACGGAGCCAAAAGCAAATTCGTATAGCCGGAGGTCAAGGGGCCAGACTCGTGTTGCCAAGAGGGCGGAAGAACGAGCAAGCCAGGGACCGGGGAGGCAGAGTTACGGAGGCATGACCACGTGGACAAACCATGAAGGCTAGAAACGAGGCCAAGAGGGGTTGACCGTGGAGCCAGATAGGCAGATTCGCGGAGCCGGGGCAGAACGCGGAGCCGGGTAGGCAGATTCACGGAGCCGTGGTAGAACGCGGAGCCGGGGCAGAACGCGTAGCCGGGTAGGCAGATTCACGGAGCCGGGCAGAACGCGGAGCCGGGTAGGCAGATTCACGGAGCCTAGGCAGAACGCGGAGCCGGGTAGGCAGATTCACGGAGCCGGGGCAGAACGCAGAGCCGGATAGGCAGATTCGCAGAGCCGGGCCAGAACGCGGAGCCGTGGCAGATTCGCGGAGCCGGGTAGGCAGATTCGCTGAGCCAGGGCAGATTCGGGAAGCCGGGTAGGCAGATTCGTGGAGCCGGGTAGGCAGTCGCAGAGTCGGGGTTTTGTTGGCAGATGGATCGGACATAGCTAGTGCAGTGGGAGCATTAAGCAGATATATGGGGGATCCGAGTTGCCATTGAAAAACCAAAAGTATTGGCGGGAGGATCAAGACATAGCTCATGCAGTTGGCAGGGAACAGATATGTGGGAAGATCCGAGATAGTCAATGGAAAGTCCTTGGTGTAAGGGTGTCGCAAGACAGGTTGACCAAGGTGGAGAGTCTTTGGTGTAAGGATGTCGTGAGACAGGTTGACCAAAGCGGAAAATCCTTGGTGTAAGGGTGTCGCGAGACAGGTTGACCAAGGTAGAAAGTCCTTGGTGTAAGGATGTCGAGAGACGGCTTGACCAAGGTGGTTATCCTCTTGTGGGGAAGATGGCAACGAAAGTTGCGGGGTTGTGAGACGTGTTTCGGATCTTAGGAGTAACCTATATCCAAGGGTCAGTTGGACCGAGATGGATAAGTCACGGTATTCAGGAGTTGGTTGATCACCAAAAGGAATAGGGTAGTGGCGGAGGTTCAAAGAAGGGGAACATCGTTCAAAATGTGAGTCCGTCTAATGGGAGCACTAGGGACGGATGGATTGATGAGACATGGAGATGTCTCGGGTTTTTGATCTCCATTGGATTTGGGGATGTGACCGACTAGATTGAGGTTCATTTGGAAAAAGTGAAGGAATGATCGGGAAGAAGGGATTGTGTCTTCAACTTTGAGTTTGGTCTCTAAGTGGGAGATTGATGGGATATAAGTGTGGAGACAAATCAAATTATCAAAAGGAAGAGTTTTGGTAGGTGGAACCAAGGGTTGTTTGGTAGGTGGAACCAAGAGTTGTTTGGTAGGTGAAACCAAGAGGTTGTTTGGTAGGTGAAACCAAGAGGTTGTTTTGGTAGGTGGAATTACTCCTATAAATAGGAGTGAATTTCCTTCACTTCATGCCTCCCAACAATCGAGAGAGCAAGACAAATAGAATAGCATAAGTGTGTAGTGAGTTAGGAGCAATTTATTGTGAGAGATAAATTGTGGGCTATGGAAAACACTTGTGGGATTTTTTCTCTTGGGGAAATATAAAGGGGTTGGGAGAGTAGTGTTCTATATAACTTTGAGAGTGGTTGTATAAGAGTGGTTTTCTTGAGTTTGTCTATAAACTCAAGTGTGTATTTTTGTTCCGGTAAATTTCTCTCATAGTGGAAGAACGGAAACTCTCGTGGACGTAGGCGGATTTTGCCGAACCACGTAAATTTGTTGTCTCGTTTTCTTGCTTTGATTCTTACTTTTAAGTTCTTTTCTACGCGTTGATTCCTAACAGCCTTGTCTCGTCTAAACCACAGTCTATCCTGCTGTCCAAATCACCGTCATATTCTTAACTTTTAATACTTTATAATCCAACCAAATACAACAAGTCATACTATAAATATAGTAGAACCTAGACATATAGGCAATTTGGTTCAAACAAATCTCGAGTAAGCCATATACTGGCGCAGCTTCACAACAAAATTTGTCATAAATCCCTTGAATAAGATTTTGCTCTCAAACTTTTCAGTAACAGATTAATCACGTTGAAGAATATGTTATAAAAAATTCCAGATTCAATTGACATCTTTAACTAGGTGATTCACTCACCAAACCGTGGCTGCACCTGGGATGTTTTCAGGAAAGACACCTACAATTCAAATAATTGTATAAAATCCCCTGTTTTTTGAACAATTCCCAAAAATACATAAAACACTCTCAACACATATATAAATTTACAGTCAAGCTTTGGGAACTAAATAAAATCTTTAAGCATGGAAAAGAAGCTTAAAACCGAAACTTTTCAAAATCCCATCAAACAGTCTGGCAGGTTTACTCAACGATTTTTAGAAAATCCCACAAGACTCCAATACTCACCAAATTTTGCAGAGACGTTATACACATAACCAAGATGATACAGAAAATTTAACATAATCAAATTATTAAGTTTGATCTCTTAAATACAGATTTCAATATCAAAAACAGAAGCTGAAATTTCCATACTTCTTACTTTCATGTCAAAATCAACATGCATGTCCTAGATACCTTTTTAGAAACTTATTAAATTTGACATGCAATTACCCAATGAAGCTTGAAATATAAATATATCCATGGGTATACAAGAATTTAGTCAGATCCTACACCTATTCACACATACGACCATAATTTCAACCCAACCTTCACAATCACCTCATGCCTGATCCAATTGAACTCCCAATTGCACAAATTAAGGTATAATTCCATAATAACTTTCAATAACTCAAGTAAAACTTATACTTACAGAGTTAAAGGTGATTTACTACTCCACTTGAAGAAATTACAACAAATTATGGTTTAAACTTCCACACAAGCACGTATGAACGCCATTCTGCAGCAGCTTCTTGTTCGGGGCTTTTTCTGGATTTTTTGGTAGCATTTAAGTAAAATTTCTTTCCATAATGTTGTATATTATCCTCTTAGGAAGATTTTAAGACCGATCACACTCAATTTGGATGTCATTTGACCCCTTAAAACTGTGGTCTCCCAATACTGCGCCAGCTGCGTTTTTTCTTATCTCTTAAGTTGGAGAGAGATGTCTAGGGAGGTTCCTTTGTTTTCTTCAGAAAAAATGAGTCAATATTCCTGATCTTAAAAGGTGAGAGAGGGCTCAATACTCAAAGAATGGGTGAAGTGTTGTTTCTTGAAGGCATCAAGGGGTTAGGTGTCTTCACTATTTCCTTGCCACATTTGTCATTAGAACCAAGAGCTATGCATGCTTGTTATCTTCTGTCCAGCCTGCGTGCCTTACAATGAGCTGAATGAGATGGTTAATTATAACATAATCTTCCAAAATTACAATTTGGTCCTCGTACGTTTTCCTGTTTCACAATTTGACCCCAAACTTTTATGAAACGTGCAGTTCAGTCCTCTAGACTCGATACCCACCTTCCAATTCAGTCATAAAATGTATAATCTACTTGACATATGCCCATCAAATATTGGTCCTTTTCCTTTATAATAATTTCACTTTGATCCTCAAGGTTTTGAAGAATCTTTTCTTTGCCCGAAATCAAGTAAGCCTACCAAAATTTTAATGCCAAAGAATATCCACAAGATCGAGTAGACCACTTATGTATCACCTAATTCACTTTAGTCTAAGAAGACAATCAAATCAAATAAATCACGCTAACCCAATAACGAAAGTTTCGTAGGGGGACTGGAGCAGGCTACCATGAGACACGAACTCTAATTAACGAGTATTATATCTCTTACCTTAGCTTATAGAATTAGGAGCCAAAAATATAGGATGTTACAATTGTAATCGTTGCGCGGAGTGTGAGCTGAATCTTAGTAACACAGGAAGATAGTATATGTATTCTTATTCCCTATGAACTTTATAAAACTGTAACAAGAACCTCCCATTCAATCAATTAAGACACAGTTCGAGTCTACATACTCAGCATATTCATATGTCAATCCCTCTCCTGATCCGTTTAGACTTTAAGCTCTGTAGCTCAATTTCAAGAACAGAAAAAGAAGCAAGAAGTACATTCAAATTTTGTCTTCTTTATTAGGAATCCTCAGGTTGGCTACCCCCCCTGAACCAAGTTCGTTATCATACTTTCTCAATTATTTTTACGAACCCCAAATCCACACTTGAATTATTATGTCACAAGCAACCAAGAAGCTCTACCCGCTAAAGATTAACATAATTCTTTCGCTGCAGCTATAACTGCTTCAACTGTTATGCCAAACTCCTTGTACATTATCCCTGCAGGTGCACTAGCTCCAAATCGGTCAATTCCAATGGCCTTCCCTTTAGATCCTGTCAATGAGATCATATTTTATTATTTCCTTATTTAGCATTGTAAATATTTAAGGGCTGATTTTGTAACTGATATCCATATCTATAGGGCAGATTTGTAACTGTAGGCAGATCTTTTGGTAGCAGGTTTGTAGGAGATTCTTGATCTAATAGCTTGATTTTAGGGATTAGATTGAACTGAAACTTGTATATATATTGTACACCTCTTAGTGGAATAGTCATTCAGAAATTATTTCAACAAATATCTTAAGTTTTGTCATGGCATCAGAGCCAAAACTCTGAACTTGTTCTATCTTGTCACTCTGGGTTGTCTGGCTGATCTTAGCTCTTTGTTCTTGGTCATTCTTGTTCTTTGATTCTTTGGTTCAACCTCCTGGCCTTTATTTTTTTTCTTTCAATTGTATCATGTCGTTAGAACGATCTGAACAATTTTGTGTTCATTTTAATGGCAAGAATTATTCTGCCTGGGAATTTCAATTCCAGATCTTTGTCAAGGGAAAGGAATTATGGGGTCATCTTGATGGCACGAATCCTACACCTGACAGAGAGAAGGAGAAGGAAAAATATGTGAAATGGGAGGTGAAGGATGCTCAGATTATGTCCTGGATTCTTGGAAGTGTCGATCCATCCATTCTTCTCAACCTCAAGCCTTACAAAACCTCTAGACAAATGTGGGAATACTTGAAGAAAGTTTATAACCAGACCAACACCGCACGAAGGTTTCAGTTGGAACTCAAGTTGGGCCTTCTTGTTCAAGGCAACATGTCAGTTCAAGATTTCTATTCTTCTTTCGAGACTATTTGGGCTGAATACACTGATATTGTGTATGCAAGTGTACCTCCAGAAGGACTCTTTGTTGTCCAAGGTGTGCATGAGACAAGCAAACGAGATCAATTTTTAATGAAATTGAGGGGAGAGTTTGAAAGGATCAGGTCCAGTTTAATCAACAGAAACCCTGTTCCGTTTTTGGATGTTTGCCTTGGTGAACTTTTCAGGGAAGAGCAGCGACTTATTGCTCAAGCTGCCATGGAGCAGAAAATTCAAAATTCTGCTCCAATTCCCGTCGCCTATGCTGCTCAAGGGAGGTACAAAGGGGGCCGAAATATGACTAATGTCCAGTGCTACAGTTGCAAAGGTTATGGGCACATCGCCACCAACTGCACCAACAAATTTTGCAATTATTGTAAGGCAACAGGGCACATCATCAAAGATTGCCCCACTCGTCCTCCAAAGAAATCTGAAAAAGCATACAATGTCTCGGTTGATTCCTCGAGTGCTTCGGGTCCTGCAACCACTTCTGCTCCTCCTAATGTTCCTAGTCTTGGTCAGTCTTCTATTACTCCTGAAATGGTCCAACAAATGATAGTTTCTGCTCTTTCCGCTTTAGGGATTTCAGGTAACAAGAAGTCTACTTCTAAACCTTGGTATTTTGATTCTGGTGCTTCAAACCACATGACAAATTCTGTGTTACCTCTTAGTAATGTTCAAAAGTATAAAGGAAATCTTCAAATTCACACAGCTGATGGCACTTCCTTACCGATCACGGCTGTTGGTGATTTTTCAGCCTCGTTAAACACTGTTTTTGTGTCTCCTAATCTTTCCACTAACCTCATATCTGTTGGTCAATTAGTTGAGAACAATTGTAATGTTCAATTCTCGAATTCTGGTTGTGTTGTGCAGGATCAAGTGTCGGGGAAGATGATCGCGCAGGGACCTAAAGTGGGACGTCTCTTTCCTTTGTTTTTATCTTTTCCCTCTCTGTTATCAAATTCTGTTGCTTGTAATGTTGTTCAATGTGATAATCAGGTGTGGCATAAGCGGTTAGGTCATCCTAATCCTCATGTACTTCGTATATTACTCAAAACTGGTTTACTTGGCAATAAAAATTATCGTTTTGATGATGTTAATATTGATTGTGTCTCTTGCAAGCTTGGCAAAAGCAAAACTCTTCCTTTTCCATCACATACAGCTCGCACCACTAAACCTTTTGAACTTATACATACTGATGTGTGGGGTATTGCACCAGTGATTTCTCATGAACATTACAAGTATTTTGTCACATTCATCGACGATTTCACTCGCTTTACTTGGATTTACTTTCTAAGGTCTAAAAATGAGGCTTTCTCAGTTTTTAAAGTCTTTTTTGCTTTACTTGAGACACAATTTTCAGCCAAAATAAAAATCTTGCGATCAGATTCTGGTGGTGAATATATGTCAAACGAATTTCAAAACTTTCTTCAAAGAAATGGGATTATATCACAACGTTCTTGCCCTTTCACTCCACAACAAAACGGTGTGGCTGAACGAAAGAATCGTCACCTCCTTGATATTGTTCGAACTCTTTTGATTGATTCTTTTGTTCCACCCCGTTTTTGGTGTGAAGTTTTGTCCACGGCTGTTTATTTAATAAATAGGTTACCTTCTCCAAACTTGGACAATACTTCACCCTGCCTTCGCTTGTTCGGCCATGCACCGGATTATTCAAATCTTCATAATTTTGGATGTGTGTGTTTTGTTCACCTTCCAGCACATGAGAGAACTAAACTCACTGCCCAATCTGTCAAGTGTTTTTTTTTGGGATATGCTGGAACTCAAAAAGGCTTTCTTTGCTATGATCCCCAGGCTCGTCGTACTCGTATCTCTAGAAACGTAACTTTCTTTGAGAATCAACTCTTTTTTAGCACAAAACAAATTCCAGAATCTTCGTCTATTTCTCTTTTACCATATTTTTTAGAGTCTCCAACACCAGCACCACTAGCACCAGTGCAATGATTTCATCCTGATCATGTTTATCGCAAACGCTCTCGTCCTAAACCTCCAGAAAATGATCCCAATACAGGTCCCACCGAGGTTTCTCAAAATCTTCTTGCGGCATCTGATCCTGTTCTAGCAACCGATAATGATCTAGTTCCTCTTCGAAGAAGTCTTAGAGCTCCTAAACCTCCTGATAGGTATGGTTTTTCATCTCCTGTGTCTATGTCTGCTACTTTGTCTTCTATTCGCATCCCTTCTTGTTATAAAGAGGCTATGGAACATGAGTGTTGGCAGCTAGCAATGGAAGTAGAACTTAAAGCACTTGAGGAAAACCACACTTGGGATATTGTATCATGCCCGCCTCATGTCAAGCCGATTGGGAGTAAGTGGGTTTATAATGTGAAACTCAAGTCTGATGGTTCATTAGATAAATACAAAGCTAGGTTGGTTGCACTTGGAAATAAACAAGAATATGGGCTTGATTATGAAGAAACTTATGCTCCAGTTGCTAAAATGACCACAGTAAGAACTATTCTTGCTATTGCATCATCTAAATCTTGGCCCCTACTTCAGATGGATGTTAAAAACGCCTTCTTGCATGGGGACCTCAAAGAGGAGATTTATATGAAACTTCCATCAGGTATGTCAATCACTTCTCCTCACGAGGTGTGCAAACTAAGGAGATCAATATATGGGCTGAAGCAGGCACCTAGAGTCTGGTTTGAGAAGTTTCGCAACACCCTTCTAAACTTTTCTTTTACACAAAGCCAGTATGATTCATTTCTTTTTTTTCACAAGAGAGACACAGGTACGGTTTTTCTCTTGGCATATGTTGATGATATTATCATTACCGGTAATAACACGAGTATGATTTCTGAGCTTCAACACATGTTACATAATACATTCCATATGAAAGATCTTGGACATCTCACTTATTTCTTAGGGCTAGAGGTTCACTCTCAGGCGAAAGGTTTATTTTTAAATCAACATAAATATGTCCAAGACCTCATTGACTTGGCTGGTTTGAAAGATGTTGCTCCTGTTGATACACCAATGGAAGTGAATGTGAAATACCGAAAAGATGAAGGTGAACTACTACCCGATCCTTTTCTCTATAGGCAACTAGTGGGTAGTCTTATCTACCTAACTATTACAAGGCCCGATATCTCGTATGCAGTTCACACAGTCAGCAGATTTATGCAATCACCTCGGCATCTTCATCTTGCTGCGGTTCGTCGCATTATTCGGTACTTAATTGGCTCGCCTACTCGCGGATTGTTTTTTTCAGCAGGATCTTCTCTTCATTTGACTGGATATAGTGACGCAGATTGGGCTGGTTGCCCAGATACTAGGAAATCTACAATGGGCTAGTGTGTATTTCTTGGGGATGCCTTGATTTCTTGGAAGTGCAAGAAGCAAGATTCTGTCTCAAAATCTTCCACGGAGGCTGAATATAGAGCCATGTCTGCAGCTTGTTCTGAAATTGTGTGGTTACGTGGTCTTCTTTCTGAACTTGGATTTCCTCAAGTTGATCCTACTCCACTTCACAGTGACAACACTAGTGCCATTCAAATAACTGCCAATCCAGTATATCACGAACGCACGAAACACATAGAAGTAGATTGTCATTACATTCGGGAGGCCTTTGATCGCCATGTTATCACTCTTCCTCATATCACTACTGATCTTCAAATACCTGATGTTTTTACTAAAGCTATGACTGGACAACGACATAAGTTTCTCTGTAGCAAATTGATGCTAGTGGACTTACCCGCATCAATTTGAGGGGGGATGTCAATGAGATCATATTTTATTATTTCCTTATTTAGCATTGTAAATATTTAAGGGCTGATTTTGTAACTGATATCCATATCTATAGGGCAGATTTGTAACTGTAGGCAGATCTTTTGGTAGCAAGTTTGTAGGAGATTCTTGATCTAATATCTTGATTTTAGGGATTAGATTGAGCTGAAACTTGTATATATATTGTACACCTCTTAGTGGAATAGTCATTCAGAAATTATTTCAACAAATATCTTAAGTTTTGTCAGATCCAACAATCTTCTCCCAACCAAATGTCGTTCCAGCCTCGATACTAACCCTAGCTGTCACAGCACCTGGCAAGACACTCTCCTTGTACTCATCAGATTGCTCATCAAAAAGCTCCCAACAAGCAAACGACACGACTCTAACTGCCTTTCCTTCCTTTCTGAGTTCATCAGCAGCCTTTGCTGCAATTTCCAACTCAGAACCAGTTCCAATCAAAATAGCATCGGGTTTGTTACCAGACGAGTTGTCTGATATAATGTAGCCTCCCTTTGCCACGCCTTCAATAGAGGTTCCGGGCAGTTGGGGCAGCTTTTGTCTAGAAAGGGCAAGGACTGACGGTCTCTTCCGATTTTCCACAGCAACCTTGTAGGCGCCAGCTGTCTCGTTGCCATCAGCCGGGCGGAGCATCAAAATGTTGGGCATGGCCCGAAAACTTGATAAATGCTCGATAGGCTGATGAGTGGGCCCATCTTCCCCCATCCCGATAGAGTCATGTGTCATGACATAGATAACTCCAACTTCAGACAAGGCAGAGACGAGGAAGGTTGCGCAATAAGGGATAATGCCAGGGCTGTGAAGGGCAATTCCGTTAGAGATTGCTCCCGTCTTTTGGTGTGTTCTTTTGGAAGTCGCCAAAGATTTTTAAATGTGTCATACAGCATGAGGTAACATCAGCACTGCCGCCGAGGATACCAGGGAGAACTTTGGCAAATGCATTGAGATTTGCTTGAGAGAGATTTCTGGTGGCATTAGCTGGGCTCTCAGGAGTGTATGTCTGAAGAAGTTAGAGAGATTTTCAGATGTCTGAATCTTTGTGGATGAGTTGGTTTGGCATATGTGTGATTTGATAATTCACACACCGATTAAACGGGCTTCATCCGATAATTTTTCAGCATCGGAACTCAAATTACTCACATATTATAATTCAAATTAACGGAACGCGTGAAATAAGATTCATTTTGCCTATTTGTTGACGTCTAACTCAATGAGCATGACTAAAAGTGTATGAAGAATGATATCTAAACACACATGCCAAACAAATTTCACAGAAAAAAACATATCAAATCATCCCTAATCGTTTCATATTTTTCTATAAAAAAAATCACCAAACCACACTTTTAAAACCACATATCCTATCCCTAAAAAATAATTCTCTATATTTTTTCAGGAAAAAAAATTATCAGATGCCGTCCAATCAGGGTAGCACATAGTATTGTTCATTGTTTAGGACGAAGGAATTAAGTATCGATATAGATTAGATCAGTAAATTTAGGTAGTTTTCGATGTCCGAAATTTCGATTTTGATATTGGAGAAACCATGGAATTTTTTTTAGAAATAATTGAAATTTTGAAATGAAACTTTTAGTATCTTTAATTAATACAATTGTGCATCTTATATATTACTAATATTGTATATGATATGTGTATATAGTAATTTTTGTTAAATAGTATGATTAAAGTTTATTGCGAGAAATATGAAATAAGTATGTAAGGATTTGGTAGTAAAGTAACATATAAGCTAATTAAATTTCATAAGAATTTTATTAAAATAAAGCCCTTTAGTACAAGTTTTATTAAAATATATGAGGATTAGAATTGCGGGAGATTTTGGGTTTCAGTTAAAATTTCATTATTGGTTCGCTCAAAATTTCGATGAAACAAAAAGGGTAGAGGAGCCACTCACTGGAAGAGCCTTCTCCCAACCAGTTGGTAGTTGGCCAGTGATGATGGATTTCAGCTCAGCCGCCTCCTCTGGATACTTGTTCTCATATTCTGCAATCTTGGCATTCCATTCAGCTTCAAAAGCAGCACCTTCAGAAACATGTCTGCTCCAATGTCTGCCAAAAAGGAATGAATATATATCCAAAATCACTAGGAATTAATGATCAATTACTGAAGTTCGATATTTAGACGACATTCTTAATTAATTACTTACTTCTTCACATCCTCGGGCACGTGGAAAGGCTCATAAGGCCATCCAAGGTTCTTCCTAGTGGCTTCAACTTCCTTGGCACCCAATACACTTCCATGCACATTGTGTGAGTTGGCCATGTTGGGCGACCCAAAACCGATGGTTGTGGTAACCTGCTCCCACGAAAAGAAAAAGACCGAAAAGAATCAGCAATAGACTGCTTTTGCAACGAAGACTCGTTTCTTCCTTGGTGTCATTCCAGTAGCCACATCAATGTATGAACAAGTATCTGACCTTGATCAGAGTGGGCTTGTCTGTGACAGCCTTTGCTTCGTTGATGGCAGCACGAATCTCATCGTAACCATGGTTACCATTCTTGACCCAGATTACATGCCAACCCAGAGCCTCGAAACGCAAGTCAACGTTCTCAGTAAAAGCAATTTCTGTGTCACCGTCGATAGAGATGTGATTGTCATCATAGAAAGCAATTAGCTTTCCAAGTCCCCAATGTCCAGCAAGAGAGCAGGCTTCATTTGAAATACCCTCCATTTGACACCCATCACCAAGTATACAGTACCTATACACACGATTTACAAACATCATATGAATCATTGGTCAAACATAAACATATAGATAGAGGATTTAGTTACTCTATCTGCTTGATTGAAGAGACGTGTAAAATCAGTTGTTTACGGATCATTCTTGGGAGCTGTAGGGAGTTGGGCTCCAGGATGATCTCCATTGTCACATGTATATGTAATGGTATTACATGTGTACTGGAGATCATCCAGGTGTCCAACTCCCGGGAGACGCCAAGTATGACCCCGTTGTTACGTGTAGTGATCAACAATCTCGCTATCCGGTTTGTTGTATCGGGCAGCCAAGTGCTTCTCTGCAAGCGCCAAGCCGACGACATTGGCAATACCTTGGCCAAGTGGGCCTACACAAAAGTACATGTGGAAACCAAAATTAGTTTCACAAATCTTGACTCGATGTGACGTGAGCAACGAGATCTGCATACATACGATAAAAACACAAAGATTGAGCTCATTCAAACAAATATTAAATTTAGATAAATACAATTTCTCATCTTTAGCTAAATATAGTAAAATCCTAATATTTGAAATATATATACTTACCGAAATAATTTACATTGAAGTCTTTTCCATAACTAATTCTCTAAGGACGTGCTTGGTAGATGTGATATCGTTATAAGTGACAGAACTAAAATTTGAATAAACTTATCAAAATGATTATACTTTTTTATCATACAAGAGTTTGGTAGCTTGGGAAAAAATATATGGTAAAAATGTCATGATTCTTTTTTTTTGTTTGTTTGTTTGTTTATAACAAGGGCTTCTTCCAGTCGGATGTCGAAGACTAATCCCTTCGAGGCGTAGAGATCACCGAAGTGGGTTTTGTCTCTCTCAACAAAGTCTTTTCCATACACATAGTCAGGGATCGAACCATGGACAACATGTTTAAGGAACCTAACTATCTACCAACTGTGCTGGACATTGATGGTAAAATGTCATGATTCTAATCCACGGCTCGGTGGGTATAATATGATAGGATTCTTGTGACTGAAATGCCCCCTCTTTATGTTGGGTAATATTTTGACAATTATGCAATTAACTTTTGTTTCACATGCAAGTTAATTAGTCTCTAAATTAGTTTTTCCAGTAAAATAAGAATAAAAATATTAATGTATCCAAAAAAATCATCATTAGCCTTAACTAGTTAACTCATATAAAAATCAAAATTATATCTATGAATTTTCAACTCAACTTTGAGGAATGAAAGAATTTATAAATTAATCCATTATACACTCTCCAACTTTATAACACTCCAAACATTGATAATATTAATATGACAAAAATGTTATTATAGTACTTGTGAAATTTACATTGCGAAAACTTTAGGCATTAGACTCACTGAATTATATTTTAACTAAATGGAGGCAGAGTTCTATTTCTTTGTCTTTTTTAACAACGTCCTATTACTTATAAAAAAATTTTATATTTAGTAGGGAAAATAATAGTTAAGGGTAGACGTAACTTTTCATAGAATATTGAGGATAGATATTATTGTACATGATCGGTTTTTGGGAAGATTTTGTGTGTGAGTGATACATGATATTGAATAAAATCATAATGATATTGAATATAATCGTGTTTGAGGATATTCACGCACGAGTTCTCCAAAAAAGGAAAAAAGGTCAAAATGATGACTAACGGAGTTGGCCGTTATCTTTTGGACTGAATATTCGGTTGAGACCAAATGTGAGAATTGTTAAAAGTTACGAGACACAATGTGAGAGTCAAAACTGAAGAGGGTTCGACAAAAAAATGAATTTTTCTCATTATTTAATGATAAAATTTAGGGATAATTACAAAAAACTCCCTAACTTATTGGCCAAATACAGACACCTCCTTCATGTTTGTCCAATTACTTTCACCTCCCTAAATTTAATGTCCGACTAACAATGGAGGTCCTTCCATTAACTTTTTGTACGGATTTTGATGATGTCATCACTAAATTTTTTCAAAAATCTGATTTTGTCACTGGTGTTGACCTTTGTGAATTTGACTATTCTTTTGGATCAGTCTACCCTTTTCATGTGGAAGGAGCTACATGCAATTTCTTTAACGCTTCATAGGGGTAGTTGAAATTGAGATAAAATAAAGATAATTGATTTTATAAATTTTTTTTATAATATATATATATAGGGAAAACACATAATATATGCACATATATAAATATAATAATATATTTTTTTATGGAAAACACATAACTATGATACATATATACATAACATATATGTACATATGTATATATATTATACTTATATAGTAATATTATATATATACATATACACACACAAATACAAAAATTATATAAATATTATATATATGAAAAACATATCAAACAATGAATAGATCCATGCCAACCACCCCTCTTCCCCGCCTACCCCACCCCCGGCGACGCCTCCCACCCTCAGCCCCATCCAGATTGTGAATTTGCAAAGTCTCAATAATTTTTTTCCTTTTTTTTTCAATTTCATTTCTTTTTCTATTTTCAATTTTATTTCCTTTTTCTATTACACATAGGGGTAAAAGTGTCTTTTGCAAATTTTTTAATTGTTTCTTTTTTTATTTTTTGGCTGTTTTACTTAAAGGCAAAATAGACATTTCATCAATTTTCGTTAGTTTACATTAGACATCCTCATTTTAGGGAGGTGGAAATTATTGGACAAACATGAGGGAGGTGTCTGTATTTAACCCATAAGTCAGAGAATTATTTGTAATTATTCCAAAAATTTATATGGTAACTATTTTTTTCTCTCTCTCCACTCTCCACGTAATCATATCTCATGTCGGGTTACGAATAGTGGAAAGAAAGGGAAAATTCTAAGATAGATCGGATCCATTAGAGTCGGTCCGTCTAACACCATGGAAGTGATGTAGAAAGGGGAAATACTAAGACAGACCAGGTTCGTTAGAGTCTGTTTGTCTAACACCATTGAATGCAGGTGATGTAGATATTTTTTACTATCTTGTTCCTACATTCAATGGACCTGGTCTGTCTTAAAATCACCCGAAAGATATGGTGACTTGGTTCAAACCGGTGGTGACTTCAACACCAGGTGTCTCAAAATTCTCAGGATGACCCGGCGTCTTGCTTCCCCATTGACGGAAACTTTTCAAATCCTCTTCCTATCAAGTATATAATAATGATCAATAATCGAAAGAATTGAGCTGAGGAATTAACAAACTATAAGGTAAAAGGTTCAACCTTAACGGCGTCGTATCCGGCCAAGTGAAGAAGCGCGTACTGTAGCATACATCCATGTCCAGCGGAGAGCACAAACCGGTCACGATTGAACCAATAAGGATTCTTAGGGTTGTACTTCATCACCTCATCGTACAATATGTGACCCATCGGAGCGCGGCCCATTGGCAGCCCAGGGTGCCCGGAATTCGCCTTCTCGATCGCATCAATCGCCAAGAAACGGATCGCGCTGACGGATTTATCGACGGTGTTGGCGGCGGCACTGACTGGGATGATGGAGCGAGAAAGGATGGCCTGAGTGAGAGAGAGTGAGAGAAGAAGAAGACGACGAAGAAGGAGAAGAAGCCATGGTATGCTCTCTGATATGTTTACTCTTGTATGCACTTGGTCTAGCATAGATTTTTCATATATATATATATATAGGGAAACCAAATATGAAAAAGACAGCATCGTTAACAAGGCTGAATTTAATTTTAAGACAAGAAAATAATATGGGTATCTTATGATGGTGGCACTTTTCTCTTCTTTTTTTGTTTGTTTTGTTTTTGCTTAGGTTAGTCATTAGAGAGGTTTAAAGCATAGTGCATGCATAGATTATTTAACTATCGCAAGTGCGGATAGAAAAATGCATAAGAACTTGAAAGCATTTTAAGTTCAACATCATCCCAGGAAAAAGTCTATGGGAGAATTAGACGTGTTCATGATTTTCCCAATCATGTCAAATTGTGTGGCTGTATAGCCTGTATTAGATTCATGATTTTTTTTAAAATAAACGTTTGGTATCAAGGCACATCCACAGTGGCAGAATCATGGCGCTGTTAGTGTATATTTTTATAATAGATATAATTCTGTCCAGTCTTATGTAGTTAATTAGGACCCATATACACTTATACATTTGGGGTTCTCTGTACTTTTTATAACATTTTTCACATAATGCAAACATAGAGTTCTATTTTTACGTGGTTGAACTCTATCATGGTATTAGTCACTGGGCAAAACGAACATGTGACTTCATCTACCGCCTTCACGGCACCAATAGCCACCACCACGGTTGCCTCCATGTCCGGCGTCTCTACCGTCATCGCCGTCTCCGTGGCTATTACCACCACCGTCTCTTCTTCTTCTTCTTCTTCTTCTTCTTCTTCTTCTTTCTCTCCCCTCTTGCACTCTTCTGATACCCTCTATCAATCCCGAAACCACCGCACCTCAATTCGCCTCCACCACCTCCACGTAGGCAACAGCCTCTCTCTCCACTCTGTCGCTGCCGCGACTTTAGCTAAGGACCATGCTCTCCCAACTACTCTCATGTTAATGCAACATCTACTACAAGATAAAATGGCTTCAGCCACATAAAAGTCCGTCGCTGAAGATCATATTACCGTCACCGCTCATGTAGCTGAAAGTGGCGTCGGTAATTAGCGACGGAAATTGGCTGTCACCATTTTAACGACGACTCAAGTTTCCGTCTCTGGTTCGTGGTGAAGTTAGGGACTTTTCAAACGAAATCCTTCTCTAAATCCATCATTGTTTTGTCCCTGAATCTGTCTCTAATTGCATTCATTTTTGCAATAAAAAGGTCTCTAATTCCGTCTCTAATGTTCGCCTATCAATTCATCTCTGATTTGGTTAATTTTTTGGTCTCTACAATCGTCTCTGATATTGCCATAATTTTCGTCGCTAATCCATCTCTGGTTTGGTTTATGATTTCGTCGCTGCTCTAGTCAACATTTTCGTCTCTATATCCGTCTTAAACATGGTAAATTTGTCTGTTGATAATCCGTCATTTGATTTAATTTATCAAAACTTCACTTCAATTTATATTGATCTCGTCATTTTATATGAGCCTTAATCCCCACCCAAAAGATATCACCCTCATTCTTCCCAACATGACGCTGCTCTACACTTCCGCCTCTTCTACCGTTGTCGCACGCCGTATTGATAACGGCACTGTTGTGTCCTTCTCATAGCCGCCTTCTCACTCTCTCAACCCTACTTTTTACTCTCTCTCTCTTCTTTTCTTATTGATAATCATACAAACCCTAATCCTGCTCCAACACAGCCGTCTATGACATCCTTGTGTTTTTCTTTTCTCCTTGATCCCTTACATGCGCATCCATCAGCCCTACCGTCACTCCCCTTACATGTGCATCTTTATCATTTATACGTTTTTTAGTTTAGCTCAACAATGTGGTGGTGATTCATGAATACTGTACCATTGGCAGTTAGGCGTCATTAATAGATTTCCTACGCAGTTTTTGGTTAAATTTGACCGTGTTTGACTAGATTTATGATTGTTTTTGTACAAAATATTTAATTCTATATAGAGAGACTTAGATACCATAATACATATCACTACATCGCTCCAAAAATTCAGAAGTTTAATGAGTCTATTATGGTTTGCAGAGATAGGTATATTTGAACGAATTACATTAAATTCTTGTGTTATTTACGTGTTTATTATTCACAGTATTTTTTCTTAGATTCGTTTCCCTAACACATAAATGGCACTTGGACCATTTATTCCTTAAAGAAGAAGAAAGTTAGCATATTTTGATTTCTTAGCATAGATGTCTAGAAATAAACATTTATGAGCAATGATAATTCACAAACATGCCCGCCAGTTGGAGAAGCTGAAAAAATTGAACCGGAAATTTGGTTAATATCATAAGTAAATCTAAGGTTTCATAAATTATGGACTTTTAGGACATAAATCTCCTCCATGTAAACTTGTGAATAGATATCATTTGCTGCTGAAACCATGGTCCGAGAATCAAAATAAACATGTGTAGGCGGTATATCTTATTTTCTTTCTATCCACTCTTTTATTTATTCCTAATCATTATTTCCTCTTCTTTTCGGTTTTGTTTAATAGCTGGTCGTAAAGCCATTATTCTTGAAACTTATCTTACAATTTAAATTTTCAAAATACTTTATAAAGAGGAAATTTATATATAATAAAAATAATAATTGTGGATACCAACAATTACATTATTATGTCTTTAATTTTGAGCCATCGACAAAATTCAGAAGTATGGGAATCTTTGAACAAACTCTTCGAGGAAGGATGGCCTTGGGAAAAGCTCCTACTCTTTGATTGGGTAATTCTATGATGGATTGTGCTCAATGAATCCAGTCCATAAATTATATGATGTTGGATGCAGGGAAATGATGGGTAGAAATACTTGAATCAACTGTAACCAGTTGTGTATGATAGATCGATACCAATAAACCCAATCCATCATAGAATTTCTCCCTTCAGTAACGGCAAAATCGAAATCTTTATATATAGAATGAACCAAATGCAACCAATCTCCCTCCGATTATTTGAAAGTAGCAAAAATGACCATGTGAAAAAAATAGGCAATTTTATCTCCCCATGATTTTCAAAATGAATCACTTTAGCTCCTCACGCGCCCTAACTTTCATCCTAACTTTGGCTCCAGATTATTCATCCTAACTTTCATAATTCTTTCTTTTCAGACACTGCGAAAGATTAGATTGACTGGAACTTGTCACATGTGATCAACAGTAGGGGTGTTCGTGGTGCGGTTTCGGTTTTTTTTTACTAATTTGAAACCGAATTGCCAAGTGCGGTTTTTTGGTAGAGAAATCTCAAATTGCCATTTTGAAAAATAAAACCAAGGGTGCGGTTTGGAGCGGTTTTGGGCGGTTCGGTGCGGTTTACGCCTTTTTATCTAACTAAAAAGAAATATTTCAGGATATTTGCATAAAAGTGTAATTTTTTAAACATTACCTAACTAAACCTAATAATAATATTTCACATAGATAAAAGTTATGCTTAACAAAAATTATTTATCCAAAAACTACATAACATAATCAAAGCTTCGCAAAAACTTAAAATATTGGACTAAGTCGTCCTACTAAACAGTCCATACATAATAATGAAATAGCCTACAAGACTTAAACGAAAACAATACGAAAATTGATCTACAAGGCTAAAACAAAATAAGAGAAGTACAAATTTTTCGGTACTTTTAACTTACAAAACAGCCTATTAATCTATTAAAAGTTTAGCCAGGTGATAAAATTCTTGCACATAACTTCAACTTCAACAGTGAAGTGTATTGAAGATGATAGCCAATTAAACTCATACTTCTCTTAAAATAGACTCAATCTTTTAGAATGAAACTTGTTTCCTTGTTTTGATATTAATCATTTTTAGATTCATGATTAAGATGAATATGAATTCAGTTTTTTAATATAATTTAATTTTTACCTATAATTTTTATTTTGAATTAATATAAAATTTTAATTTTATCTACTGTCTCCGATTGAAGATGAAATTTAAATTTATATTTCCGTCTCTAAACTCACCTCAAATTTATAAGGTTGAGACGAGATATGTGTTATACGTGCATTATAAGTTATCGAGAAATTATCTCTATCAAATTATAATTCAATTAGAACATATCATCCATAACACAAGATTCAAAAATCAATTGAATAACATTTTGAAGTACCTATTTTAATTTGTCTAAAGTTCAAAAAGATATTATATTTGTAGTATATAAATTGATATATCTAAGATTTCATTTATTTCCCCAAGTCCATGCTTCAAGAAAATATGGACACGCATCTTGGGTGAACACTTCAATAATTGTTATATACTTTTTATTGGTCCATATTAGATAAAAACTCATTCTATTTAATTATTTATTTAATCTATCATGCATTTAGGGTTTAGAGTTCATGGTTTAGGGGTTAGAGCTTAGGGTTTAGGGTTTAGGGCTTAAGGTATCAATCTATAGAGGTGTTCATCAGTTCGGTTCATGTTATTTGATATATCTAATCTAGTATTACTTTAATCCTAATTCATAGCAAATGAAATTTAATTCTCAATATCAATTTCAATATGATTAAATAACAAATTCATAATTTTCATGTAAAATAATAAATAAATGCATAGAAAATAAAAATAAATATGTATATAAATATACATATGTATAAATATGATGACATATATATATAAAAAATAATGGCGGTTTTGCGGTTCTGTTTGGTCCAAAACCATCACCAAACCAACTTTGTGGTGCGGTTTTCATTTAAAATCGAAACCACGGTTTGCGCAACAATTTGACGAAAACGGTTTGGTGCAGTTCGGTGCGGGCGGTTTGGGCGGTTTCAAAAAATTGTTGCCCAGCCCTAATCAACAGGTATGATTGGTGTGAAAAATGGAATCTTGTGTTTACTAAGACTGTTTTTTTCCTCAGGCAGGTTCGTAATGAAGTGACTCACGGTACCCGAGCTGAAGTTCCAAATGGGGAACTAGATATGTTACGTAAACGAATTGACGGAACAATTATTGCCCTTAACTTAGATCCGGATGTGATGCTTCAGCAGATACAAATGGGTTGGAAAAAATCGGCACCTGGTTACCTCAAGCTTAACATCGATGCAGCGGTAACAGCGGGGGGCCGAGTGGGGGTCGGAGGTACTCTTAGAGATGAGCATGGAACTTGGTTAAGGGGGTTCAGCGGTCACATTAACCCGTGCTCGTCTATGGAGGCTGAGATGCGAGCCATTCTATTGAGACTAGAGATGGCGTGGGCCGCAAGGATAAAGAAATTGTTCGTCGAGCCGCACTTAATAGCATTGTAGAAGCCTCCATGGAACATCACTACTTTGATGTGATTTCTAGCATTTGTAGTGTGCTGAGTCGAGACTGGGATGTCTCTCTTCAATTTGTATGGCGAGAAGCAAATCAAGTGGCAGATGCCCTAGCAAAAATGGGTATATATACAAATATGCACCACATGAATGCACCTTGTTCACAAATTCATCACCTCCTAGACAATGATAGAGGTGGCCTTACTTGGCCTCGTTTTGTGACTATTAGCCCGGGTTTGTCGAACTAAGGAATATTTTTGGGTACCCCCCCCCCCCTCTTGCAATAAAAAAAAATGTGCGTCTATCAATTTGTCTGTGATTTGGTTAATGTTTTGGTCTCTAAAATCGTCTCTGATATCGCCATAATTTTCGTCGCTAATCCATCTCTGGTTTGGTTTATGATTTCGTCACTGCTCTAGTCAACATTTTCGTCTCTATATCCGTCTTAAACATGGTAAATTTGTCTGTTGATAATCCGTCATTTGATTTAATTTATCAAAACTTCACTTCAATTTATATTGATCTCGTCATTTTATATGAGCCTTAATCCCCACCCAAAAGATATCACCCTCATTCTTCCCAACATGACGCTGCTCTACACTTCCGCCTCTTCTACCGTTGTCGCACGCCGTATTGATAACGGCACTGTTGTGTCCTTCTCATAGCCGCCTTCTCACTCTCTCAACCCTACTTTTTACTCTCTCTCTCTTCTTTTCTTATTGATAATCATACAAACCCTAATCCTGCTCCAACACAGCCGTCTATGACATCCTTGTGTTTTTCTTTTCTCCTTGATCCCTTACATGCGCATCCATCAGCCCTACCGTCACTCCCCTTACATGTGCATCTTTATCATTTATACGTTTTTTAGTTTAGCTCAACAATGTGGTGGTGATTCATGAATACTGTACCATTGGCAGTTAGGCGTCATTAATAGATTTCCTACGCAGTTTTTGGTTAAATTTGACCGTGTTTGACTAGATTTATGATTGTTTTTGTACAAAATATTTAATTCTATATAGAGAGACTTAGATACCATAATACATATCACTACATCGCTCCAAAAATTCAGAAGTTTAATGAGTCTATTATGGTTTGCAGAGGTAGGTATATTTGAACGAATTACATTAAATTCTTGTGTTATTTATGTGTTTATTATTCACAGTATTTTTTCTTAGATTCGTTTCCCTAACACATAAATGGCACTTGGACCATTTATTCCTTAAAGAAGAAGAAAGTTAGCATATTTTGATTTCTTAGCATAGATGTCTAGAAATAAACATTTATGAGCAATGATAATTCACAAACATGCCCGCCAGTTGGAGAAGCTGAAAAAATTGAACCGGAAATTTGGTTAATATCATAAATAAATCTAAGGTTTCATAAATTATGGACTTTTAGGACATAAATCTCCTCCATGTAAACTCGTGAATAGATATCATTTGCTGCTGAAACCATGGTCCGAGAATCAAAATAAACATGTGTAGGCGGTATATCTTATTTTCTTTCTATCCACTCTTTTATTTATTCCTAATCATTATTTCCTCTTCTTTTCGGTTTTGTTTAATAGCTGGTCGTAAAGCCATTATTCTTGAAACTTATCTTACAATTTAAATTTTCAAAATACTTTATAAAGAGGAAATTTATATATAATAAAAATAATAATTGTGGATACCAACAATTACATTATTATGTCTTTAATTTTGAGCCATCGACAAAATTCAGAAGTATGGGAATCTTTGAACAAACTCTTCGAGGAAGGATGGCCTTGGGAAAAGCTCCTACTCTTTGATTGGGTAATTCTATGGTGGATTGTGCTCAATGAATCCAGTCCATAAATTATATGATGTTGGATGCAAGGAAATGATGGGTAGAAATACTTGAATCAACTGTAACCAGTTGTGTATGATAGATCGATACCAATAAACCCAATCCATCATAGAATTTCTCCCTTCAGTAACAGGCAAAATCGAAATCTTTATATATAGAATGAACCAAATGCAACCAATCTCCCTCCGATTATTTGAAAGTAGCAAAAATGACCATGTGAAGAAAAATAGGCAATTTATCTCCCCATGATTTTCAAAATGAATCACTTTAGCTCCCCACGGGCCCTACTCGTGCATTTTGCAAGTGTTTATGATATTTTGATCTTCATAAGACCATTTTGCCCGTGTTTAACAACCATTGGATCTAATTGACCAAAACCAACGGCTGAGATTAAATACAGATATTTTATTTAACCAAACTAAGAGCAACCATACATCTTAATACAGATGAATGGTCCAGAATTATCTTTTTATTGTATTTATAATTTTAATTTTAAATATTCATAATTAATATATATTATATAATTTGAAATTTACAATTATAACTTATTATATATACAAATCTATATATAATAAAATACAACCTTTGAGGTCATCCAAATAAATTGATATGTGAATGGCCTAATTGAACTCAAATTTGCCACAACCAAAATTGAATCATTTAAGTGTTATTGAGTTGAAACTAATATATGTTAATTTTAAATCATTTAATTCCTTGGAAAGAATCTATTGGTTACTACTTGACAAACTTCCCAATTTTTCGATTATGAGATTTATGATATCCCTTGATCCAAGTTTGCATATCAGTAAATATCAGGTCCTATTGTTTATGATGCTAAAATCACGACATTTAACAGAATTTTTAGAATTTGAACATTTTAGGAAAACTATTGTATTTGAATATGATTCAAGCACAAATTACCAAAACAATTAAAGTAGAAAAGAAAAAAGAGATCTAAGCAGTAAGCACCCCCACCCACGCACACTTCTGTCCGGCAATCAACCTTCAACTTTTCTTGCTTCTTTGATTGTTTCTTGACATTTTTACTTCTACGTTGATTTATTTACTATAAATGTTATGTTGAATTCTTTACTATAATTGTTGGTGTGAATTCTCTATTTGTTTATCTCTTCAATTTATGTTTTACCATTATTAATTTGGATTCTTATATAAAGTTATTGCTACTGTTTGTTACTTTTGTTCTACAATTCTATTGTTTCAAATTTTTAGTTCATCACATATAGTTTTTGGCATGCTTTTTTTTTTTTTTTTTTTGCATTCAATTTATTCACAGATTTCTTATTATCATTTTTTGTTACGTTTACCCACATAAATTTGTGATTTTATTATTTCTTTTAATGATTATATTTGTATAATTCAAGCACATCCTATTAACTACTCACCTCTCTCTTTATATATATGAAGTCATCTTCAATGGGAAGGGTAAGTCACGGTTTAATTTTTATTTTTCCTATTTAGTACCTATGTCATTCCTTACCTTTTCTATTTCTTTCAACTTGACCTGCAAGATTGAAAACTAAAAGAGGGACTTTAGAAGTGTAAGAAGACAAGCAAGAACGAAAGTGATGTTATATTTTTTTATTTTTATATATTTGATGTTAACATTCATTTTATTTGTTCCAACCTTTTATTTATGAGAATACTAAACACTAATATAACTTGCTATAATCATAGTGACTGATACAAAGAATTATATTGCTTTTTTTATTATTTCTAATATTCAAAAGTATTTCTTGCTTTTTAGTGGGTAAAATACATGATACAAAGTGAGAAAATATTTTACTTTATCAATTTATGTTTTATTTAGGTGCACACTAAATTTTGGAGTGGGAAGTTTTTATTTGATAGCATGTGCAATAATAATAGGTACATATATTGATTGTTGTAGTGCCCAATCGCTATATAAACACAAGTTGTCCGTTATTTATTTGTAAATATTTGTTTTATTAAGCTCACCAATCATGCATTGTATTTTTAAAAATAAATTAATACGATCTAATATTTATATAGAAAGTTTTTTTTATATAATAATCATTAAATCTTTCAATCTTACAAATTATAAATAAATAAATTATGTAATGATAGATATAATGTATTTTTTTATTATTAGTCTTTACATAATTAGTATTATGTGCCTTGGCACGGGGTTACAACTAGTATACGTTAATATGTATATATTTAAAATATATGTTTATACTTTGTACAAAGTGGCCGGGTAAGGCAACGGAGGCGGCGACGAGGGGCTGATACTTGGTGGCTCCCAGCAGGGACGGAGCCAGGATTCAGAGCTCGGAGGGGCGAATGTAAAAAATTGGAGAAACCTTAATATTTTTAGATTTTGAGGGGAGCGAAATGTCAAAAATCAAAAATTTATAGGTGGCAAATTGTAAAAAATAAAAAATTTGTAGGGAAAAAAAAAATTCCTCAAAATTGGGGGGCACTAGCCCCTCCCTCCATATCTGGCTCCCAGGAGTCCAACTTTCGGGTCATATCCACCAAACAATGTATTAAAACATGTGTGTGGTCCAACAAAAATATATATATTTTTTATTATGTTTTAATAATTGTGTGGTGGATATAGTGCGAGAGTTGAACTCTCGGAGCCACCAAGTATCACCCGCGACGAGGCGACCTGGGGAAGGCAGCGGCCAAGTTCACTGTCAATCTCATTTGAATGCCTTCCACCGTCGCGACGGGTACTATAACCGCCACCACAACTGTTCTCCTCCTGCTGCTGCTGCGCTTTCAATATGTCTACAACTCTTAACGGAATTTCTCCATTTCATCTCCTTGTATTTCAATAATTTAATCACTAATTGTCTTTTCATTCTTGTTTAAATTTGCAGCTGTTCCGCTTGTACTCACGAGTACAACCTGCACCAACCTCCCACTCAGTGAGGCAAGGCAATTGAATTGTTTAAGGACATCCATATATATATATATATATGTATATATATATATATATATCGGTGTTTGTTTCTAATTTCACCTTCGATACTTGTAGACTCGCTTTTACATATGATACGACTCTTGGTGTTTATTCATTTCATACTTTGATTTTAGCTTTCTAGTTTGTTCAATTGACTAGATGGAAAGTAAATTAAGGCTAGATTCTTGGGAAGATGGTGAATTGGGGATGAAAGATGAATAAAAAAATAAAAAATAAATATAAATATTAAAAACTAAAATTAAATACAAAATACAGAGTGAATATATTTAAAAGTAAGGGCATTTTAGTCTTTTCATTAGTGAATATGGTAGGGAGCCAATGTGCTTCATATTGAAAATTACGGAGAGGTAAATTGACTTTTTTTTCCAAAGGATTTTTTTTTTTTCATTTTTTTGTACTTTCGAACATCACATGGAGATTGATTGCAATTAGCCCTCTATAGAACTCTTGCCTCTTGTTTAATATACGTCTATACTTCTATATATTATAATAGAAGATGCAAGAATACTTTTCAGTTTTGGACTGTCATCAGTTCTGGTATGAGGTTAATTTCTAGTTGACAAAATGGCCTTTCTCATGTTAAGCAATATAAGTTCTATAACTAACAAAATGACCTCTCGTTTAATATACATCTATACTTCTTTATTATAATTGAAGAGGCAAAAATACTGTTCAGTTTTGGATTGTCATCAGTTTTGGTATGACATTAGTTTATAATTAACAAAATGGCCTTTCTCATGTTAAGTAATATAAGTTCTCAGTGTTGTGGTAACTCCCCTAAAAAATCAAGGTCATATTTGGACGTGTTTTCATTTTATTTTCAATTATCATTTCTAAATAATATGGAAAAATGCTGCTATATTTGTTTGTGTTTTCGCTATCACATTTTTATTCTCATTCTCATTTGAAAACAGAAATACACTGTTTACATCATTCTCAACTGAAAAATACGCTTATTTTTATTTTCACTTTCACATTCTCTAATAACTACCTTTTAATTTACCAAATCAAACTCACATTTTTCTTTATCTCACATCTTCTTCTAATTTTTTTTATTTTCGACAACAATTGTGGTGTTATAATAGAACAAAATACTTAGTATTAGCTTTCATAGGCTTGTGCACATTCTAACACTCATTTTGAGTATTTTTTAGTTCTTCTTTTGGGGTCAATTTTTATCATTTTTACCTATACATATATTTTATTAATATAATGTTATTTATAATATTCATATAATTACTAATTTTAACTAACTCAATCATTTCAAACGTCATCAAATCATCAATTTCAACTATTTTCAAAAACACAACCAAACGTGCCTACATTTTTTACCAAAAATCAAGGTTGTGTTTGTTTTTGTTTTCAAACCAATTTTGGCTAAAAAATTTGGTCAAAACTTATTTGCTTTATGTTTTTTTGATCAAAAAGGATTTTTTTGGTCAAAAAATTTATCAGCTATGGTCTTTCTATTTGTGTCTACTTTAGGGTGCCTACTAATTATATCAACTACAATATATATATAACCATAATATTACAATAATTTAAAATTTATATTATATTATATTTTTCAATCATTAATTAATTATAAACACAACTTTTCAGACAAAAACTTACATGATTTGACTGCTACCGTAACTTTTGTCTCTTCTGAAAATAAAATCAAGTACAAAACCAAACACATTTTCATTAAAATACACAACTCCCAATAAACTTTTTAACCAAAATTTTCAGCAAAAAAACCCCCAAAATAAAAACAAACACAGCCCAAAATACTCATTTTTTCATACGTTTTAGAAAATGACGGTAAGAAAATGAAATGAAAACACATCCAAACAGAGCCAAAGTTTTTTTATTTTTGTGTGAAAATATACGCATGTTTGGTTACGTTTCCAAAAATGGTTGGAATTGATGATTTGATGATGTGTGGAATGATAGAGTTAATGATTATGTAAATAGTATAGATAAAATAATAGTCAATATTATATTGATTAAATATATTTATGAATATATAATAAAAATTGACCCTAAGAAAAGCACTAAAAATATTCAAAATTGATCTTAAAATGTGCCCAAGTTTATAAAGAGTAATACTATGTATTTTATTCCATTATAGCACCATAACTATTGCCAGAGCTATGTATTTTTAGGAGACGTGAGAGAAAAAAATGTGAGTATAATTTGATAAAGTGAAATGTGTTGGAAAAATAACTTGTAATATGGTTTCTCTTATCCCCACATAGGAAAGTAATGAAGTTTCGTGTACTTTATAAAGAGATGTCCAATAATAAATTTAAATAAAACTTGGAGGGAAAGATGGAGGGAAACCAAAATATGTATAATATATTATTACATATAAAGACTTGGCACTTGGACATGTGTCACTTACGTGATAATTATGTGTCAAGATCAAATTTCTAACCATTTAGTTAAAAAATAAAATACTTTGAAATGAGAAATCTACCCAACTTTGAGAATAAAGTTCAAATGAAATAAGCTTAATTTCGATAACGGGCTTTGGACAATCGTGGGTATATATTTGCAAATATATATTTTGAACATTCTAACTTGATACTTGGGCCGAAATAAGTAGCCCACTGGAATTTAAAAGTGGGTCAATTATTTTACTTCATTCGCTACTCTTGAGAAATTGGGTGAATTACATGCACATCCCCTCAATTCAAACTAATTACCAAACCCCCCTAATCTCTGGTAAATTATTACGAGACCCTCTCAAAAGGTCTATTTGTAAGGTTTATAAATGGTGAAATTGCAAGAATTTTTAAATACATTGAGGTGTAATTGTACGAATGCCTTAACTCGAGGAGACTTTTATGTAATTTTGAAAATGTCAGAATTTTCTTTGATAATTAATCATAACATGAGGGGTTACGTAGGTAATTGGTAACTAAGGTGGGGGACATACCACTTTGTGTTTTGTGTTGGTGAAACAACCACTTGAGCAGCTACGGTTCATTTGTTAGAATATTTATGCCAATCCAAGAATGCAGTGTTTTTGCATGAGAAATATGGGGATATGAGTCTGTCAATTACTGAATGAACGAATATATATATATATATATTATTACTGGTTAATAGAACTCTAATTTTTAACAAATGAACTGATTTTGATCAATCCAACGGATCACCTGCCGCTCTCTAACTTATACTTCTTCATTGTGTGATATTTAAGTTTCAGCCTGTATTCCTTGTTTCTTCAGCCTATTTTTCTGTCTTTTCTTTGCCCGCCCTCAAATAGCAAATTTTAGTCGAGTCAAAATATATCCTCAAAATAGTGACAAGAATATTGGTAAATTTCCAGTTACACTTTTTTCAGCTTTTGTGAAATATCATTGTTCATAAATGTTCATTTCTAGACATCTAGATAATAATATAATTGGTCGGATTGCCATTTATTGATATGTTAGTTTGCTTTACAGTAATCAGTTTACATAATTAGGCAATCGTACTTACCAGTCTCGGGATATCTTATTGATGTATGCATCCCACGTGATAATAAACGTGATATCGGGTAATTTTATGTCAAATCGAGTTCGATAGGTCGAGTGTGTATCCCATGTCTTGTGGAAAGATCACACGCAATATACGCTTATTGAAGCAATGGACCCTATATTGTTCGTTGTTCTGACTTCTTGGGTTCAAACCAAATGACTGCAGCACCTTTGAAGTTTGATTCCACCTACCTCTGCCATAAGACATATATATATAAAATAATGGCAACGGAATAAAGAAAAAGTGAATTGAAAGAAAATAAAATTGACCACCAAGGCACCTACCCATTTTTTGATGATGCGCCCTCAAATATTGAAATATTGCAATTTCGATTTGTTTAATTATCCCATTTGGGTTCAATCTATTAGATAGTATGCTTTTGATGGATATACATTTAATAAATATGTACGTAATATCCTTATCAAAAAAAAAAAAAATGTACGTAATATGTGTTCGATAATTTTACAATAGATAAATATATAATAAATTATATATATTTATGGTACCCTCAATTATTCAATATACCTTAAGTTTGATTTAGGAAAAAACCTATTCTCTTATTTTATTTTTATTTTTTTTGAATAAAACATAAAATATACCCATTGAGCCTCAATAAGGAGCAAAGAAAATATAGCTCCTAGAGCCACAATAAGCCAAATTGGCCAACGACCCACCACTATCTTCAAAAGTTCACCAACCAAAAAATAATTAATTAACCACCACACCCCGCACACCATAGTAAACATCGCCAACATTACTTACTTTTACGAATATATATTATTTTACTTAAAAATAAATACATAATTTAATTGTGGAATGTTAAATTTAAATAGCATTGTATTTTATACTAATACTACACTAGGATGTATTCTTTTCCAATTAATAATGTTGAATAGAATTTCTTGATATTGTTATATGTAACATCAATAATCCAATATTAGATAATAATCATGTGTCACCAACTATTTTTTCACATGTTTTTAACTGAAAAAAGTGAATGGGTAGTTATTTTTCATCACCAATATAACATTATTTTATTTTATTTTTTTGGTGAAATATAATGATAATTTTACACAATCCCTTTTACACTTTCGAATAAGCTCATGAGTTTTCATATTGAAAAGAATTATATTTCTTTTTTATGAGTCACATGTCATGAATATCAAACAGTAACAATTTACAACCGAACAATAACAATTACAATCAGTTAACAACTACTATGAGAGTAGAAAAATGCTAACATGTTGGTGAGAGTCAAACTCAAAATTTTTAATATCTTGATATCTCAACTTTAACAATAAAGCTAGGTTTCATCAGTATCGATCAGAAGAACCATATTCAATATATCTTGATAAATGATAACTGATCTCAATTTCTAAAATAAGTCAATGTTACAACTAGATACAAACAACTATCCATATGATACATTGCAGTATTTGTATGTGCACATATATATAATCTATATATATATATATATATTTGTTTGTTGATAAGTAGAAATCAACAAATTAACTCACACCTCATATTTTCTTTTATATTATCTTCTCTCCCTCCTCTTATTTTAATCTTCCCGACTCACCTATTTTAAGTCTCACATTCATTTTTAGACACACACAAAACATAACAACAGAGAGAGCTATGGCTTCTTCTTCTTCCCTCACACTCTCCCAAGCCATCCTCTCTCGCTCCACCATCCCCCGCCATGGATCCGCCCAGCCTGCTACCACTCTCTCCGTTCCTTCCTTCTCCGGCCTCAAATCCACCTCCTCCTCCGCCGCCACCTCCGTTTCCCGCCGCCGCTCCCCCGCCGTTAACCGCCTCCCAATCCGCGCCTCCGCCGCAGTCGAAACCCTAGAAAAAACAACCGAAACCGAATTAATTGACAAATCCGTCAACGCGATCCGGTTCCTGGCGATTGATGCCGTCGAGAAGGCGAATTCGGGTCACCCTGGGTTACCCATGGGTTGCGCTCCGATGGGGCACATATTGTACGATGAGGTGATGAAGTACAACCCTAAGAATCCATATTGGTTCAATCGTGACCGGTTTGTCCTCTCTGCTGGTCATGGATGTATGCTACAGTACGCGCTTCTTCACCTCGCCGGATACGACGCCGTTAAGGTCGAATCTTTTTGCCTTACTGATTTATTTCTCAGCTCATTTCTTACTGTCTACTTCAAGTAAAGATTGTGTATATACGTGTGTGTATATATATATATGTGTGTGTGTGTGTGTGTGGTTTGGTAGTAGTGATTTGCTGATTGTGGATCTGGATTTCTTCTATTCTCTTGTATATCTTTTCGGATAAATCTGTGCTAAACAGAGTTTAATGGTCCTATTGTCTGTATCTCAGTAAGGTGTATAGTGTGCGATCCCACGCGTATGTATGAGAGAGATTCACACATAATTCATGCTAGGGCAATTGGACTCAGTCTCGCATATAATCCTTTCTTTTCGTTATTTCCGAGGTGAACTGGTGAGAGAATCACTAAAAATTCAAATTTTGAGGTTAACTATGGGGACTGTCTGTTGTTGATTTAGTTTTTGGATTGAGAAAAAAAAAAATTAAGTTGCGCATTTGTTGGGATGTGTTTTACGCTAATTTACAGTGTGTTATGTGTATTTAATGATCCGGATGGTGTCAAATTAACTTTTTAGTTTCTGGTACCTTTTTGCTTCATATTGAATTCAGCTTTTGTGAGTAGATAATTGTTTTTTCTTTGTTCCTTTGGTCTATGATACTAATCATTCAGGTGAAATAGTAGATTATAGTAAACTTCGTATTTCTGTAGACTCTGGAACATTCGTTATTCTTCTTAGCTGAACATTATGTACTTGATAGGAAGAGGATTTGAAAGGCTTCCGTCAATGGGGAAGCAAGACGCCTGGCCATCCTGAGAACTTTGAGACACCTGGTGTTGAAGTCACCACTGGTTAGAACCAAGTCGTGAATTGTCTTCCCATTTGCTTGCACACAATTAGTCGAGATTTTGCAAAATTGATTCTGATTTCCACACTTACTTTTGTGTAGGTCCACTTGGTCAAGGCATTTGCAATGCTGTTGGCTTGGCGCTTGCAGAGAAGCACTTGGCTGCTCGATACAACAAACCAGATAGCGAGATTGTTGATCACTACACGTAAACAACTGATTTACACGTCTCTTCAATCAAGAAGTAATTAAATCCCTTGTTTATATATTTGACCAATGATACTGTATCTTGTATAGGTACTGTATTGTTGGTGATGGGTGTCAAATGGAGGGTATTTCAAATGAAGCATGCTCTCTTGCTGGACATTGGGGACTTGGAAAGCTAATTGCTTTCTATGACGACAACCACATCTCCATTGATGGTGACACAGAGATTGCTTTTACTGAGAATGTTGACTTACGTTTTGAGGCTCTCGGTTGGCATGTTATCTGGGTCAAGAATGGTAACAATGGTTACGATGAGATTCGTGCTGCCATCAAGGAAGCAAAGGCTGTCACAGACAAGCCCACTCTGATCAAGGTCAGATACTAGTTCATACATTGTGGCTACTGGAATGACATCAAGGAAGAAATGAGTCTGTTTTGCAATTTGTTAAATTAAAAGCAGTTCGTTTGCTGATTCTCTGTCTTTTTCTTTTCGTGGGAGTAGGTTACCACAACCATCGGTTTTGGGTCGCCCAACAAGGCAAACTCATACAGTGTGCATGGAAGTGCATTGGGTGCCAAGGAAGTTGAAGCCACTAGGAAGAACCTTGGATGGCCTTATGAGCCTTTCCACGTGCCCGAGGATGTGAAGAAGTAAGATTGTCTTCTCTTCCTCATTAGATGAAGGATTATTGTATTTCCTTTTAGTTGAATGTGTAGTGATTTTGGATACTCCTTTTTGGCAGACATTGGAGCAGGCATGTTGCTGAAGGTGCTTCTTTTGAAGCTGAATGGAATGCCAAGTTTGCTGAATATGAGAAGAAGTATCCAGAGGAGGCGGCTGAGTTTAAATCTATCATCACTGGTGAACTCCCAGCTGGTTGGGAGAAGGCTCTTCCTGTGAGTGGCTTTTTACCCATTTTGTTATTATTAATGTTGTCCTCCATGTTATAAAATTTTCCATATACATCAATGAATATGTGAATAGCTTGAGACAACAGGTTTTGAAGTTTAGGATGGCTATAGTGTAAGAAAACTCTTCCCAGAACATGT
The DNA here is from genome assembly GCA_019426215.1 of Buddleja alternifolia. Taxonomy (NCBI): domain Eukaryota; kingdom Viridiplantae; phylum Streptophyta; class Magnoliopsida; order Lamiales; family Scrophulariaceae; genus Buddleja; species Buddleja alternifolia. The sequence goes on from CM033390.1 coordinate 57,543,900, forward strand.
CTTTCTTTTGTCCAAAAATTATGAGCAATACGATGTATGAGTATACGTATAATTCTTGTATTTTTTCATTATAGCATGCCGAGCTCATCAACATGGGAAATTTTTCTCCTATGCTTTTTGTTTCGCAAATAAATTTCTGACTCCTGAAGTCTCTTTCTTCAGACATACACTCCTGAAACCCCAGCTGATGCCACCAGAAATCTCTCTCAAGCAAATCTAAACGCCCTCGCAAAAGTTCTCCCTGGTCTTATCGGTGGCAGTGCTGATCTTGCCTCATCCAACATGACCCTTCTCAAAATGTTTGGTGACTTCCAAAAGAACACACCAGAAGAGCGTAACGTGAGGTTTGGTGTCCGTGAACATGGTATGGGAGCAATCTGTAATGGAATTGCCCTTCACAGCCCGGGCCTCATTCCTTATTGTGCAACCTTCTTTGTCTTCACTGACTACATGAGAGCAGCCATGAGAATCTCCGCCTTGTCTGAAGCTGGAGTTATCTATGTCATGACCCACGACTCTATCGGTCTAGGAGAAGATGGGCCCACTCATCAACCCATTGAGCATTTAGCAAGTTTCCGGGCCATGCCCAACATTTTGATGCTCCGCCCAGCTGATGGCAACGAGACAGCCGGCGCATACAAGGTTGCTGTCAACAACCGTAAGAGACCGTCAGTCCTTGCCCTTTCTAGACAAAAGTTGCCTAACCTGCCCGGAACCTCCATTGAAGGCGTGGAAAAGGGAGGATACACCATTTCAGACAACTCGTCTGGTAACAAACCTGATGTTATTTTGATTGGAACTGGTTCGGAGTTGGAAATAGCAGCAAAGGCTGCTGATGAACTCAGAAAGGAAGGAAAAGCAGTTAGAGTCGTCTCGTTTGTTTCTTGGGAGCTTTTTGAAGACCAATCTGATGAGTACAAGGAAAGTGTTTTGCCAGCTGCTGTGACAGCTAGAGTTAGCATTGAGGCTGGAACGACATTTGGATGGCATAAGATTGTTGGATCTAAAGGGAAGACCATTGGAATTGACCATTTTGGAGCTAGTGCACCTGCAGGGATAATATACAAGGAATTTGGTATAACAGCCGAAGCTGTTGTAGCTGCAGCTAAAGAATTATGTTAATCTTTAGCGGGTCGAGCTTCTTGGTGTAGCAGAATTACTTGAATGTGGATATGGGGTTTGTAAAATCATCGCGAAAGTGTGACTGAGGACTTTGTTCAAGGGTAGCCCATTTGAGAATTCCTAATAAAGATGATACAATTTGAATCTTTTTTTTCCTTTTTGTTCTTGAAATTGAGCAGCTGAGTTTGCAGTTTAAATGGGATCAGCAGAGGAATTGGTATATGAATATTCTTCTGAATTTGTACACTCAAACACCATCTTGATTTTGTAGAACTTAATGTGTTTTTGATTGATTAGAAGGTTGTTATACTTTCATGAAGTTGAATCAAGGGAATAAGAGTGTACTTTCAGAAGCAGTTGTTTGGTGGTCCTTAGTCCTTATATTGTCAATTGCAGTTGATCAGAAGAAAGTATTCATATAATTTTGTTTTTTTTTGCAATTGAAACTAACTTTGCAACTTACAAGGTATATTTGAACGAAGCGTTACTCGGATTTTAAGTCGTTATATAGTCAGAAATAATCTGGGCATACTAAACTCCAAAAGTGAATTTCATTGCATGAATGTTGTGATATCCTGTTATATAGTCGGAAATAATCTGTACCTAGTAAACTCTAAATGAATTTCATTGTATGAATGTTGTGATATCCTATTGAATGAGCGTTACGATATCCTATTGACGTGCTTATGTAATCACAACAGTTTGTGTATAATAAACTTCACGTGAATATAATTCTTGAGGTTGAAATGGATTGGATTATGAATTGAAGCCATTGAAATTCAATAAAAAAGGTGGAGCAATCCCAATCTTGTTGATGAAAATTTGAGGGGCTTGTAAGCAATATTCACATGTGGGGCTCATCAATCCAAAGAGGGATAAGTAAACTACTTTATTTTGTGGTTGTTGGAAGAGATTTGGTAAGATGTGGTTGTTGAGAGTTTCAAGTTTTCAGCTTTGGCTATCGACATCCGCATTGTCTCATACTCTGCTCAGGGTAATTATATATCAGACTGGGTTCAATAATTCGAGTGTGTATTTATGTCTTATCTCTTTCACGTGTGGGGACGCAAGCAACACACCAGACTGTGTGAGAGAAATAATAATTATGACTATTTGACTCGATCTAGAATAAAATTTTCCCTCCTACTCTTTTGTATTAGGTATGGGATCATCATGTTTACCTGAATTCTTTTAGCATATTTTTAGATGTCGAAAACTATGCTTTCAATTATTTGTATGGTTTGTGGAGGGACCATAATGACATGGAATAAGCTTCTAACTTTAGCATATTCCACAAAAATAATAATAATAATAATAATAATAATAAGATATTTTTGTGCATGATTATACCAATCAATATAATATCCAACTCTATTTTGTCCATACTTTGTGATTTTGATAGTCTAAAAACCCCTATTCCCGAACTTATAAGAATAACCCATGCACAAATCGAAAATCATATAGTTTACTGTCACCTGTAACAGGGTACATCAGATCAAAATGGCTTAATTAGAGCTCGACCTCTTTAACTAGTCAAACTCAAACCTAAATATGCATGTTGTAGGTTCGAGCTAGTAAATATTTTTTTTTGGTACAATAAAGCCCGTAAATACTTGATATTTACTAAGTCGTACTTAATATATATATACACACACACACATATTCAAGCTGGAACTCTAACCCCTTTTTTCTAGCTCGTCAAACTCGAGCAATTTTATCAAGTACGGCTCGTGTGCACTCCTAGTGACCTGAGGTTTTTTAATCAAGGTGTAAGGCCCAAAAGTAGAGTTGAAGTGAACCAAGTAAAATGGTACTGAAGCTAAGGCCCGACGAGCCCACATCTTAATCGATGTCCAGTAACAGGTGCACTGGTGCAGCTACCTAACATTGATGGTGGTTGGTGGCTGAGGTTGTTGGCCTTTTATCAATGTTCAATCCTAAACTCAAATTAATAAACACCAATTTTTCATAGTTTACAATTATGTTTAGCTAAACATATTAAAAAATAATATGGTTTTTAGAGATTTTTAGAAGTATAAAATATAATAGTTGAACAAGATTAATTGGAATGAAATTATAGTGTGTATGTGTATTTTGTTTTTTGTTTTTTTGAATAGGTCAATGTTGTTCTATTATAAATATTTGTTACTCATGGAAAGGTTAAAAAAAGAATATATAGCGTAATGTTGAGATTTAAAAAAAAAAAAAAAAATTGTTAGGGTAACCTCATTCCCTCCGCTAAAAAGAAAAATGTGATATGTATTCGTCTACAAGAATAGCACCCTTACCAACTTAGAAAAGCAACTTTCTATCTCTTCTCTTAGTTTGTCCTACTATTTTATGCCCTTTATTCCTTTCTTTTGTCTAATTTTTAGAATATAAACATCTTATTTCAAAAAAAAGTATTCGTGCATAAATGTGAATATCAATCACTAGAAAATTATATAACAAAAAATCTATTTTTAATCATTTTTGAAAAAAAATTATTTACAACTACCAACTATTAGAGACTTTATGGAAATCCAAACTCAGGAAGTTATTATATTAATGCATCTATTTTATCTCTCGAGTGAGGTCTTATTAACAGTGACATAACACAATCGATATGTACTAATGTAACATTAATTACACAATTTTACTCCAAAGTCCAAACATAGTAGAAGCATGTGACTGACATCCACTCTTAACTCCTATTTAAGTCAGAGGTATTAATTATTAGACTACATATTATGATAATTATCTTTCACCATACGATTACATAAAGTGAGTTTGATTTAACTACTGCATAACTAACTATAAAATAATTATTTTTTGTAAATCATAGAAGTTCAAATTTTCAGCGTTAAAACGTGATTTTCGAACACACAGAAGCCGAATTAAGATTTTACAAAAAATGGACACACACTTATTTTAATTACTATTAAAATTCAAACATAGATTTCAACTACTCAACGACGACCACTAACCAACTATAACATACAAATCCCACTAATCTCAAGCATTTGGTACCTTTTCTTTAGCTATTAATTTTAGAGAAGATTACGTATACACCCCCTCACTTTAATGTAAAATTACAAATAACCCCTCATCTTTCTCAAAATTACATAAAAATCCTTCAATCTTCATGTAAGATATTCTAATAATTATACTCCGTGAATTTAAAAATTCTTACAATTTTATCCCTGTAAATGCTACAAATAGACTTCTCGAGGGCATTGTAATTTACCAAAAGTCAATTGTAATTTTGATAATTAACACTAAAGTGAGAGGGTGAGCGTGTAACTCACCCTTAAAATTTAAGCATTATAAAAGTTTAATCATGTAAATCTTACCTAATTTTGACTATTTTAAAAAACTTTGGACAGTAGAATTGTGGTGGTTGGTGAGATGAACACAATAGTCATTACACACATTGACTACAATTTTGCCTCTATTTCTTAACGTGCGCAGCCCCCCCGCCAACCCCCCTCCACCCTTCACCCTCAACCTACCACCCTCATCAAGAACCAATTTGTTAAGTCCCTGAATCGTATAAACCTGCAAAAACCTACTAATAATCCACCATTTTTTCAATCTAAATCGAATCCCACAATTATCTCAAGAAATGGCGCACGTCAGCAACATGGCGCACAGTGTCCACACTCCCAAATTCCCAGCCCTTAATGCTAAATCTGCTGCTTCAACTTCATGTTCATTGTTTGTTGGCCCCAAAAATCTGAACAATTCATCGAAATCTTTGTCGGTTTTGAATAAAAATTCGATCTTTACAGTAAAAAAGATGAGTCAATTGAAGGTTTCCGCTTCAATTGCCACAGCCGAGAAGCCGTCGACGGTGCCGGAGATTGTTTTGCAGCCCATCAAAGAAATCTCCGGCGTTGTTAAGTTGCCGGGGTCGAAATCTCTTTCTAACCGTGTTTTACTTCTTGCTGCCCTCTCTGAGGTAGTCTTTATGTGCTGCTTAGTGATCTATAGTTATGAATTCTTTTGTGTGTGTTAGAATGTTTTTAGATGCAAATTGGGATTTTGGAGGTTTAGTTGTGTTAAGGGACGGAGCCAGGATTTGGGGTTGGGGACGGGCGAATACAAAAATTGGGAGCAAAAGTTGATAATTTTAGCTTTCCGGGGGGGGGGGGGGGGATTTAAATTTCAAAATAGGGCAAAAAAATAAATTTCTCAAAGTTGAGGGGGGCGGGTGCCCCCATCAGCCCCCCACTGGCCCCGTCCCTGGTTGTGTTGGGATTGTGCATGAAAATGGGGCAGTTTTGATCCATTGTGGTTGTTGTGCAGCTTAGGCTACTAAAAATGGTTAATGAATGAAACTAAGTTAATGTAAAATTGACTAAAGATTGTACTTTACAAAACTATTAGTATGTTTAAGTTCCTGAAATCAAAAATGCCTCTGCAGTGGCATTACACTCCAAGTCCATGATTGTATGGATATAAATGTGTCTATGAATTCGTATGTAGATATCTAAATGTGTGTATTTTCATGCAAATATAGTGTGGCTTTGAGTAATTTCACTTGGAATCGTGTTAAAGTATCTTGATTTATTACTGCAAATGCAATGTGCATGTGTGTGTTTGTGAATACTTGCAAGCATGCTTGCAAGAAGTATGTCTATATAGCTTCTTTTGGTTTTCAATAGTTGTATAGCCTTGTTTAATGAATTTAACCAGAGATTTGCAAGTTTCATGTTTTGTGCTGGCTTTACATTGCTAAGGATGAATTCTGATTGATCCACAGCCGAAAAGTGAAACTAGTTGCATACGAAAAGGATGTTTAATTGAAATAATCTTTTATGTTCAAGGGAGAATGTTTTTTGATGGAGAATAGAATCCTTAGTGGTTAGCTCAAAGCTTTGCCATTTCATGAAACTGCTAAAAAGTTCCACATTTGGCTATTAGCAAAATAAGATTGATGGTGAAGCGAAGCTGCGTGTACGTTATTACAAAATAGTGTTATGGAAGTTTGATAATTCTTGAATTGATATTTTATGGAGCATGGTATTCTTATGATTACTGCCGCGGGGACTTCTCGAGGTTGAAAGCTAAAGTGTCTTGCGTGTTAAGCCTAAAATTTGCTCTTCTTATCATTTTTGTTTAACTAGACGATAAAGCTCTTTCTGTATTTATGGAGATAAGTTTTTGTGTTCTCTTAAAGATTTTCATACTTGTCCATTTCATCTAATTTTCCACTAGAAATGCTTCAAGATTCTCTGAGCCCCTCTATGTGTGGTTCATTTCTCATGAGCATGTTTTTTCATATAATAAGCATTCGACGGTTTTCAATTTACTTCTCATAAGTTTTGAACGAGATCCATCTTCGTGGCTTGGGTCTATGTATTTATGTTCTGATGTTTGTTATGTAATCATTACATATTATATACCTGTCTTCCAGGGAACAACTGTTGTAGATAACTTACTAGACAGTGAAGATATTCATTACATGCTCGGGGCCTTGAAAACACTTGGGCTGCATGTGGAAGAAGACAAAGCTAAACAACGTGCAGTTGTGGGAGGCTGTGGTGGTTCATTTCCTGTGCCTAAAGAAGGCAATGATGAAATTCAACTTTTCTTGGGAAATGCAGGAACAGCAATGCGGCCGTTGACTGCTGCAGTTGTTGCTGCTGGTGGAAACTCGAGGTATGTCATTGATTTTCATATCATTATATCTATAGTATATTCACTATATCAATTTTTTCCCCATTTATGTCCTGATTTTTTGTTCGGGATTCTCCTTGAGCTCAAATACTAGCCTCTGGTGTAATGTTATGGTGATATAGACAATAGATGTTATATCTGCTGGAGATGCTCGACTGAATTAAATATTAGTGATTGGTCTATTAATAGAGGATGCGGTTTTTAGTCCTTACTAAGAGGAGGGTATTTTGCTAAACTTATGTAAAGCATATTATAAGATGCTATAATAAGATGTTGGGTCTTATTTTGAAAAAAGGTTCTTTTAGTGTTTGGATAAAATAAGATCATAAAGCTTATAAGGTGCAAGTAATGTTGATTATGTAATTAAGATGACCAAGTTAACGGGGTTTGTTATGATCTTACATTATACGTTAGGATATGCATCTTATTTTTATGCTTATAAGTTCCTTAACATCTTATTTTAAGAGCTTCCAAGCTCCTCCCGAAAAAAGTTATCCACACACTTTTATGGAGCTTATCAGCTTCTAAACATAATGTTTTCAGGAGCTTATAATATCACCCGAACACCCAATAAATTGATGGGTTACCAGTTTCAAATCTTGCTCTGATTCATAATATACTTTCATCTTTTGCAATTTAAATTGTACCCACATATTGGACCTTGCATATGAGTTTCTCTGGTAAACACTCTAGTTTGTTTAGTTTATAGCAGTTTCTCTGATAACACATATCGTTTTTCAGATACGTACTTGATGGGGTTCCTCGCATGAGAGAGAGACCCATTGGTGATTTAGTGACTGGACTTAAGCAGCTTGGTGCCGACGTTGATTGTTTCCTGGGCACAAATTGTCCTCCCGTTCGTGTTGTTGGAAAGGGTGGTCTTCCCGGGGGAAAGGTGTGTCTTCATTTCATTTCAAATAACAATTATGGCATAATTGTTATGTGGTATTTTGTATCCCCCCAAAATTATCCAGGTTGCCTATATGTTAATTTGCACATAAGTTTCCAGTTGATACCTATTTTTGTTTTCAAGATTCTTTGTTCAAATTTTGTTAAAAAAGACAACAAGGGTTTATTTTATCATGTTCTTGATTTTTTTAAGAAGATAAGCAAAAGCTTATAGAAAAAATCCGGTACATTGCTATACGCCTCGTACATTATTCAACTAATTTCTCATGATAATCTCTGCCCTTCTATCTGCCTTTTCACATAATCAAGGACGGGGTTACTTTTTTTCTTGCTTTCTACTTTCTAGTGATTTTATCTATACTATATATAATTGAAGAGGGGTTTTGAGAATTACTTTTTGGTGTGACAAGCAGATTTCGTATGGCATGAGGAGAATTGTTGTGTGAATTGGGTTTTCACGCACCATATAACTGTTATAGTATCACTTCATATGTTTTGATGAGGTGGCATAATGAACCACAAGGTCCATGACCAGATGTATTGAGTTGTTATCCATGGTTTCTCACTCATTTTAAACGTGCTCTTTCTATATTTTTGTCTCTCTTTTTTTTTTTCTTTTAATCACATTTAATTTTATCTTTCTTCTGTTTTTCCTTTTCTCTCACCTTTTACAATTCTACTTAATTAAATTTAACTCAAAATATGTAATATAAAATTTTCTGCACACGCTTTGAGTGTGCCTTATCGACTGGTATGTTTAATATATGTGCATTAGGGTATAGGTTATCATTGGCCCTGTCTCAACACTGAACTTTTCTTCCTACCACGGATGGTGAAATGATGTAATCTTTGTAAATATTTTGATGATAATCTATGATTTACTATTGCTCATCTTTTGCATTCGTATTGGCAGGTGAAGCTCTCTGGATCAATTAGCAGCCAATACTTAACAGCTCTGCTCATGGCAGCTCCTCTGGCTCTAGGAGATGTCGAAATTGAAATCATTGACAAATTAATTTCCGTTCCTTATGTGGAGATGACACTTAAGTTGATGGAACGATTTGGTGTGTATGTAGAACACAGTGATAGCTGGGACAAATTTGTGGTACGAGGAGGTCAAAAGTACAAGTAAGTTCTTTCATTGTACATTTGAACTACCGGAATATGTGTTAGTTTAACTCATTTCGGCGAAGTTGTTCTTGTCTCATATTTGTACCCGTCATGCAGACTTATAACGTCTATTTTGTTAAAATGAGACCACATCATTAGTATTTCTTTAAAAATCATCAAAATCTGATTTCTAGTATAACATTGATTTATCTTCTATAATCTATCCTCACAACCCGATTGATGCCACATAAGGAAAAATAAGACCACAATGAAGCAAATAATAATTTCTCAACCAAATATTATTTGACTGATGTGACGTAAAGAATGTTATAATACCCGCAAAAATTCACTCTTACACTAGATAAAGTCACGTCAAAGAAAGTTAAAAGACCCGCAAATATTCATTCTTAGTTCTTACACTAGATACCATCATCAATCCTATAAAATCAAGATTCTACCACTAAACCAAACACAATTTGGTTTCACACGAAAGCCAATGGTAAAATAAAATCACTACCGAAAATGATGGAATGAAAATAAAAACGAAAACAAGACCAAATTTAATTTCATGGAAATTTGAATAATTTATTTTTTCCCACCAGGTCTCCTGGAAACGCATATGTCGAAGGTGACGCCTCGAGCGCCAGTTACTTCTTGGCTGGTGCAGCTGTTACTGGTGGAACTATTACCGTTGAAGGATGCGGGACAAGTAGTTTACAGGTACTTATCGCACCATTATTCATCAATCTTCACCTTTTTGTACTTACCGTGTTCTCATAATGCGTATTTTCTCTTTTCTTTTTCCTTGTATTTTCTCTTTTGAAGGGTGATGTTAAATTTGCTGAGGTTCTTGAAAAAATGGGTGCGCAAGTTACCTGGACTGAGAACAGCGTCACTGTTACGGGGCCTCCACGCGGTACATCTGGAAGGAAACATTTACGTGCTATTGATATCAATATGAACAAAATGCCCGATGTTGCAATGACTCTTGCTGTAGTGGCGCTTTATGCTGATGGACCCACTGCTATAAGAGACGGTACGCTTTTCTTCACTCGGGATCTCTTAATATATACTTTCCTCTTTCGATCATTGTCATGATAAGAATGAAACGGTTTAAAAAACTACAGAAGGGGTCAGTTGTATATAGAAATGATATTGGAACGATCACTAGTCTACTTCTCTCCCGTTGTTTCCTTATTCATCTTCCTTTGCTTTTGATATTACTTTCCGGTTGAAATAAAGTGATATTTATTCAACATCCGTTTGCAGTGGCTAGTTGGAGGGTTAAAGAAACTGAACGGATGATTGCTATATGCACGGAACTTAGAAAGGTTTGTTGATGCTTTACGGGTTATTCATATAAGAACATAAAACTTCGTTTCATAATTGTCCTTTTTTGTGGGAGCCGCTCAGGATCCATTGCATGCACATTGAGTGACAGATGAGATTGTCCTGGATATAGCATTTATATGTGAAAATTACATAGACACCCCCCCTTGGTTAAAACCTTAATTGCGAAAAACATCCGAGGTTTGAGAAATTATCATAACTTTCTTTCTTAGTAAAAACATATTACAATTTCACTTCTTGTTAGTGTAAAAGCAGATCACAATTTCGCTACCGGTTTTTCGAGTTGTCAGAATTGGTTTGGGTGTCTTGGTAATTTGCAAAAATTTGGGGCTCATGTGTGCATGTAATTATATCACTATTATTTATACCGGTCCATTGATATCTGCTGCTTTTTTATTCCAAAATTTTCAGTTAGGAGCGACAGTAGAAGAAGGGCCGGATTACTGTGTAATTACTCCACCAGAGAAACTAAATGTGACGGCCATTGACACATACGATGATCATCGGATGGCCATGGCTTTCTCTCTTGCTGCTTGTGCAGATGTCCCTGTTACAATTAGAGACCCGGGTTGCACCCGTAAAACATTCCCTAACTACTTCGATGTCCTTGCTACATTTTCAAAGCACTGAACCAGCTTTTTTGGTGTCTAAAAATTGAAACCAAGTGCATGAAAGAAATTGGGAAACTACCTTGCGGAGAGCTGATCCACCACTGCGAGACGGACAGTAGATTTTGCCCGTGTGATGATGGCAAATATGTTCTAAGATGTTAGATTGTTTGTCAATGGATTGAACGTAGTGTGAGAATTTCATTTGAATAAATGTTCTTCACAATTTTCTCTTTGCTAATTAAATGTTCTCCACATTGTTTGAATTTACATCTTCAACAACCTTGTTTGATGGAAATAAGAAAGTAGGGTGTAGGGCAGTGGCGGATCTGAGATTGCTGTGATATAGCTATACAATTTATTTTTTGCCAAATAGACGAAGGATTTAAGGGGGTAGGAAAATATAATAAGGAACTAGGTTCAATTACAACTTTTGACCTACTTTATACTCTTATATCTCTTTCGTTATAGTTGGGATTTTGGGTTTTTGGGGGGAGCGCTTAAAGTAAAAGTAAAATGAGAAAACGTGATATTTTTTTATTTTGAGGGGAGCGGAATTCAAATATAAGAAATTTTGTAAGGTGAAAAAATGATTTTTCAAAATTGGAGGGGGGGAGCTAGCGCACCCTCCAGCCCCCGGCTCCGTCCCTGGGGGCACAATTTACCAAAAGTGAGATGGAAATTGGAATTGAGGGGGACCTCTAAATATTTGAGTGGAGGCATTAATGTAATTTATAAATTAAAATTAAAAAATATGTATATATTAAAAAAAATTGAGTGGGGGCACCCCTCCCCCGCCTGTCACCATGTAGATCCGCCCCTGGTGTAGGGCTGAAAAACAAATCGAGAAAAGCGAATTGAGGTTCTTGATATTGGACTTGAGATGATTGTTTAAAGTTTGTGTTGAATATGATTTGTTAATATATAAACCAACTTGGAATATATTTTTTTGGCTAAATACAAAATGCCCCCGTAAATTATTTTTACTGTCGCTTATACCCCTAAATTTAAAAATGTACAAAAATAGTCGCTCATAAAAATTCATGAGTTATGTCAAATGCTCATCAAACCACAACTTAAAGTAAAGGGAGAAAACGTGATATTTTTTTATTTTGAGGGGGGCGAAATTCAAATATAAAAATTTTTGTATGGTGAAAAAATGATTTTTCAAAATTGGAGGGGGGGGGCGCCTAGCGCACCCTCCAGCCCCCCGGTTCCGTCCCTGGGGGCACAATTTACCGAAAGTGAGATGAAAATTGGAATTGAGGGGGGTCTCTAAAAATTTGAGTGGGGGCATTAATGTAATTTATAAATTAAAATTAAAAAATATATATTAAAAAAAAATTGAGTGGGGGCACTGCTTCCCACCCCCCCTGTCACCATGTAGATCCGCCCCTGGTGTAGGGCTGAAAAACAAATCGAGAAAAACGAATTGAGGTTCTTGATATTGGACTTGAGATGATTGTTTAAAGTTTGTGTTGAATATGATTTGTTAATATATATAAACCAACTTGGAATATATTTTTCGGCTAAATACAAAATGCTCCCGTAAATTATTTTTACTGTCGCATATACCCCTAAATTTCAAAATGTACAAAAATAGTCGCTCATAAAAATTCATGAGTTATGTCAAATGCTCGTCAAACCACAACCTTACAATATCACAGCACCAAATGAACTACTTAATTGTCATTTTTTTATTGAACTTATAAGATTTGTAAGAAATTACAAATCTTATAAACTTCATTCAAGATTTAAATAGGATTTGTTAAATAACTTATAATTGAGTATGATAGAATTGGAAAATACAAATCTTATAAGTTTAAATCTACATTTTGTTAATTAATAATTTGTTAATTTTATCAATTTAAATTAAAGACTTTGTTAATTTATATGTTATAAATATACAAATAACAAGATTTAAATGATTTATTTGTTGATAAGATTTAACTAAACAAGATTTAATTAATAATAATGATTCTCCATAATTTGTTAATTAACACATTACAAGAATTAAATGATTTGTCAATTTTGAAGAGGGGAGATTTGACAAATTCATTTTTTTAAAAAAGGGAATCATCGGGTAAGTCAATATAGTGCTTAAATATTGTAAGAGTATGTTTGGATGTGAGAATTTTCATAAATCACGACTTTTGATGAGGAACCATTTGGTACATTTTAAAATTTAGAGCGGATATATGTGATAGTAGGAATAGTTCAGTCGACATTTGTATTTTGCCCTATATTTATTTATAAATTTTGAAGTCCGACTTTATTAGTAAAAAATGTTTTTAAAAAATGTGTAAAATCAAGTTGCACGAGTTTGACTCATATAAACTCAAATAAAATTCATTCAAACACTATTCATATAATAATCAAATCAAAAATAGATAAAAATTGTGAAATTCAATTGTAATTCAAATGAACTTGAGAAATATTTTATTACGCTTAACCCGATTTGGACAACCTTACTACCTTAGTGGGGTGCTCGTTTGATGACCATTTCAGAAAATTTCCTCCAGTATATATGTGTATATATCTATAATATGTTTATATATATATATAATATGCTTTTATATAATATATACACAATATTATATATATGTTTATATTTATTATGCTGCCGACTTTACAGGTGCAATGGCTAGGAAGGCAATGGAACATGATGGCAGTTAATAAATAAGAGAAAAGAATTGTGAAGATATAATTTGTGTCACCTTTCATATGGGATTGTCACATGGTGCAGGCGGTGGATGTAGACAACATTACACATTTTTTTATTTAGCCAAAATCTGCTCATCACGAGTATACGATTTTTATTATTTTATTTATAGTACTTTTTTTATCAATTAAAATACAATTACATGTTGGCATTTACAATACTTTTTTAACATTTTACAGTTTATATGTAATTTCCTTTTGTTAGATTTGATTTTAACCATAATTTTGACATTGTAACATGAAATGCTGACTTGTATAATGCGTAGTTCGACAAATCAATGTACTAAACCGATCACAAATTTTAAAATTTGTTACGACTAGAAATTGAGTCAAAAGTTTAGGTGTCGCAATTTTTATTTTTAGCGAATTAGGTATTGCCCGCTAGTATATTCAAGCGTACTTAATATTGTATTTCTTATTCTATATATTTCAATTTTTTAGGTAAATTCTAAAATTCGCCTTGGGGTGTAAAGATGTCTTGCTCGTTGCTTTTAGGTTATCAAGAATATTAATATCAACTCAATTCGTGTGATTTCTCATTTATATTTTATACAAGTAACAAGTTCAACAAAAATTAGAGTGCAAAATGTTCTTAAGAATTCTTAATAAATAGATGATTAATGATTTGATCAAGTTTATCGTGCTAATACATTCAATTAACCTAACTCTTAAAGTCAATTCAACGATAAATTTTAATTTTTACTGATTGAAATTCAATTCACTAAACTCAATTTTAATTAATCATGTCGCTAACGTAAACAAACACTTGATACACATGTATGATATGTAACAATAAAATATAAAATTATGTGTGAAAATTTTAAAAAGTTTTCCTTAAAAATTACTCTTTTTTACTTTTAAGTCATATGAACTTTCCCTTGAAGTAAACATGTAGTTTGGTTCGGTCTAGTGCTTTGATTTGACTATATAATTTTTTTTACCAAAAAAAAAAAGAGATTATATTATTATAGTCACATATACAAACACATTCACATGATGCTAGCCTAACAAAATAGGACATAAAATTAAAAGGATACTAAATAAATAAAAGGTCTTAATAAAGAGGCTTTTTTGCCTTCTTTTTCAAGTATGTTTCCCTTATTAATTAATGCACACTAAAATGTGACTCCTCCCACTTTGTCTCCATTGCCTACACTTAACATTAAATCACATTATATCTCACATTTATGTGATAGCTTAATATGTCGTTTCTCATTAAATTCACGCATTTCACCTTAATCCAATGACCTAAAGAAAAAAGAAGAAAAAGGGAAAGCAAAGAAATTCAAACATAACCACAAAGCACATAAACTTTGGGAAAATGAACCGTTGGTGTTGAGAGAGACCTTCTTAGTCCTATTAAGGCGAAAGGAATAATAGATTGGCACGCATATAAGAATCGTATCATTACAAAAGAAATTACCAATTAGATGAACTAGAGATGTCTAATGTGTGATTTTATTTTATTTTTGGCATTTTTTTGGTATGAAACAAAGGTTTCCCTCTATCGTACGCCGGAGACTAATCAATTCGAGTACATCATTCAGAATGTTACTGAAATTCAATAAAGTTGGACACTTTTATTGACAAGCATGACCATTGATTGTCCTTCTCAATGATGAACAAAACGCAATAATGTACATGCTTCGTTTTTTCCTATAAATATTCTCATTTATTTGTCAAGAGAATTGAATGGTAAAATAAACTTCTTGATCCGTATTCAAATGGTAAGATTCACTTTGTCTCCCCGTTAATATACTGCATTTCTTGATTTTTGTAAACATTGTCACTTATTAATGGATCAAATGAAAAAAAGAAAAAAAAACATTTCAATAAATTTATGTGGAGACAATATTTCTATTTAGTAACATGACCTATAAATAAGTGACGAGACTTTGAAAGTGCATTAGTTCCTATTTTATATGTCTTTTTAAACAATCAATTCTTTTTCTTTCACAAGTTTTTTACCAAAGTCTAACAAAGTTCACTAATATCAAATTGGCCATTTTTCAAAATTTCTTCTAAATTAACAACCTTTTAAAAAATATATTAAGATCGTAACAATTTTACCAGATCAAACTCGTAATCAAGGTAAGCAATTCTTGTATGTAAAAAAATAATACTTTGTATATATTTGATTTAGTGAAAAGTCTTCTTTGTACTTTTTTTCTAGAAATTGTATTGTCGTTCTTCATAAAATTTTTGAAAAACTATGGCTCTGTTTGGATCTGTTTTCATTTAATTTTCAACCGTCATTTTCTAAAATATATGGGAGAACGTGTTTTTTGATTTTTGTGTAAAAAAGTGAAAAAAGTAGATGTATTTGGTTGTATTTTTTAAAATAATTGAAATTTGTGAGTGTGATATTTGAAATGATTGAAAAGTAATAATTAGTTGAATAGTATTGGATTTGATGTTGAATATTGGTGAGATAGGAGAGAGAGGAAAGAGAAGATGGTGATGGGTGGATGAGAGAGAGAGGATGGTGATGGGTGAATGATAGAGAAAATGTGAGATAAGTGATGTGAAATGTAATTTTAAATAAATGATTGAAATTTTTCTGAAACGTAAAAATAAGAATAAAAATGAGAATATTTTTAATTAAAAACAGTGTAAAGTGTGTATTTCTATTTTCAGATGAAAATGGAAATTGAAAAAGCAAAATGAAAAAACGAACAAACAAAGCCCATCTTTTTTTCAAAATTTTGACAAGTGAACTCACGTGGCTTGAAAATACTTTTCTCAATTTATATGAACTACTACTCATTCGGATGGAGATAGTTTGAGTGTTTGAAAGTACAAGTATTTAGCTTTTTCCTCCACAATAAAAAAAGACTTATTTGGTGTTTGGTTAAGATTATTTTAAGTGTTTTATAAGTTTTTAGTGGTTATAAGTTATCTTTAGAGCTTATAAGATTTTTATCTTAAAGCTCCCCTTACTAATTTTTTTAAAAATTTATAAACTCTTGACAATTTATTTTGAAAATTTATAAGTTGTTTTATTAAAAAATTTATCAAAGACTTTATATAAGCTCTTAAATAATTTATAAAATGTTTTTAAGGAGTTTATAAATTTAACCAAACACCCTAAGCTCCCACATTAATGTTCTTCGTTCATGCATTGTAGAAGGAAAGAAAAGAACTACCAGTAATAAATATTTTAGACACGTCTCTTTAAAAAAAATTGAAATTAGAAGAAATTAACTAAAGTGTTTCTCTTCCATTTTTTCTAAGTCATTTCTAATGTAAGCCATTTATAATCGCATGAATAGAAATCCCGTAATACCCCCACTTTAGAGCATGTGTACCAAAGATGATAAACACTCTATGCGTATTCACATGTTTATAAGTTCTTTAAAATATATTATAAGATATTTCAGAGTTTGTAAGCGTTTACAAAATGTTTGACAAATTTTTTGGCGAAAGAACTTATAAATTTTTAAAATAAAATGTTAAGTGCTTAAAAACTCTAAAAAAATAAATAAGAGAACTCCAATTTACTTTTTAAGATCTTATAAGTTCAAAAAACATTATATAAAAGCTTATAAGCTATTTAAAATAAACTTAGTCAAACACTCGCCAGCTCAACTATTAATCAAAGTCACATGTATTCATTCATGATTTATGTCATAATTCGTGAACCGACTCATGAACCTAAATCATATAAATTCTTCATTTATTCCAATCAATTATGTAATTAAAACGTATCAAATTTGTTATAGATCGTGCGAATCTTCATGTTCGAATGTTGAATTATTTGTCATAAGATCATCGTTGAGACGACTAATTTCCCCGTTGAGACTCATCTATACGAACTTAACTAACTTGTAATTTTAGTTGATCCTCTTATAAAATGAGTCTAGATCGTATAAACAACTTAGATCAAATTCCTTAACCCATGATTAGATTCTCCATTCCACATTACCACGTAGTAATGAAATATACTTAATGAGGGACTCTCAAAAAAAATTCCATATCCCCACAAATCTCTCACACACCATCCAATGGCATGAGAATTAGAAAGCCCTCAAAATTACCCCCCAAAAATATCTCTCAACCAACAAACAACCCCCAAATTCACTCTTCAAATTCCAACCCTAATCCACCTCCTCCCCAAATAAACATTTATTGGTATGTGAAAATGAAGGCCCAAATTTGAAGGCACTTTACAACCAACCAAAGCAAAACCCTTAACCCCTTTTTACTATTTATCCTTTTGAATTTCTACAAAAAGACCTTCTAAGAAGTCATGGAAAGTGAAAAAAGGGGGGAAAAGTGAAAAAAAGAAAGAAATAAAGAAAACCCTAATATAATAAAATTGCATTAAATCTCACTAATCATGTGAATCAAAAGATTAATCCAATATCATTAATGTTTGACTCTCTTCTTACTCTTCCCATTAATCCCATTTTAAAATTTCCTTCAAACCCCATTCCTCTCCCTCCCCACCATTTTAGTCCACCCCTTCATCCATCCCACCAAAATCTCCTATATATTTTCTCTCTCTCTCTCTCCTCACTTTCTCTCTCCAATCAACCATTTTATTCAATCACCAAAATCTCAAATCTATTTTTCTCTCCATAAATCAAAACCAAAAAAAAAAGAAGAAAAAAATGTAAAAAAAAAAAAAAACCCCAAACACAAAAGTGAACAATACCATTACCACCATCACCAACAACCAGTCCCTCCAAGAAACCACAAGATTCCTCCATTACATACAAACTTTACATTACACAACTCTCTTCATCACCACCATTTTCAAACACCCTTTTCTCTCTTCTTTCAATCCCCCATCCCACATTCATCAAATCCTCAAAAAAAAAAATTTTTTTTTTTTCAATTCAAGCCCTAACATTTGAACACACAAAAAAAGAAAGAACCCATCAAAATTGGGATTGAAAACTTGAAAATCTGGAAGTGGGCACCTCTGAAATCTGCAATATTTTGAGGAGATTATGTTACAGATGAAGCACATTGACAATCCACCGTCAACCCCAGGGAAGTTCAAGATCGAAAAATCCCCATACAATAACAGGCTGAGGCTACATTCATCTTTAACAAAACTTGCATTTTGGTCCCTCGTTTTTCTCGGCTTGATCTTTGTGTTCTTCTACAGATCACCCTCTAATCCATCCCCTGTCATCTCAGATCTCTCTAGAAGGTCCCTTAGAACCAGCTCCTATGGTGGGCCCACCTTCGAGAAAAGGGTTAAATCCTCAGCTAAAATCAGGTCAAGAAATGGTATTTCTGTGTTGGTTACCGGCGCCGCCGGTTTTGTAGGTACACATGTCTCTACTGCCCTTAAACGCCGCGGCGACGGCGTTTTGGGGCTTGATAATTTCAATGATTATTATGATCCGTCTCTTAAGAGGGCTAGACAAGCCCTCTTGGAACGTAGCGGTGTGTACATTGTTGAGGGTGATATTAATGATGTTGCTTTGTTGAAGAAGCTTTTTGATATTGTGCCTTTTAGTCATGTTATGCATTTAGCAGCTCAGGCTGGGGTTAGGTATGCTATGGAGAATCCTAGCTCTTATGTGCATAGCAACATTGCGGGGCTCGTTAGTATGCTCGAGGTTTGCAAGAACGCGAACCCTCAGCCCGCGATTGTGTGGGCGTCGAGTAGCTCGGTTTATGGGTTGAATACGAAAGTTCCGTTTTCTGAGAGGGATAGGACTGATCAGCCTGCTAGTTTGTATGCTGCGACTAAGAAAGCCGGTGAGGAGATCGCGCATACTTATAATCATATATACGGCCTTTCACTTACTGGATTGAGGTTTTTCACGGTTTATGGACCTTGGGGTAGGCCGGATATGGCGTATTTCTTCTTTACTAGGGATATTTTGAAAGGAAAGTCTATTCCGATATTTGAGGCGGCTAATCATGGAACGGTGGCACGGGATTTTACTTATGTTGATGATATAGTAAAGGGTTGTTTGGCTGCATTGGATACCGCTGAGAAAAGTACCGGTAGTGGTGGCAAGAAAAAGGGACCGGCTCAATTGAGGGTGTTTAATTTGGGAAATACGTCTCCTGTGCCTGTTTCGGATCTTGTGAGCATTTTGGAGAAATTGCTGAAGGTGAAGGCTAAGAGGTTAATTATGAAGTTGCCAAGGAATGGAGATGTTCAATTTACACATGCTAACATAAGCTTGGCCCAGAGAGAGCTTGGATATAAGCCCACGACTGATCTTCAGACGGGGTTGAAGAAATTCGTTCGATGGTACCTCAGTTACTATGTTAATGGGAAGAAGAGTGCACAGTGATACAAATTTATCGAATTGTTATGGTGGGATCATTCTATTCTTGTTCGTTTCGATTCTTATAATTGTTTTTTACTTAACCTATCTTTGTTGGTCGCATGCGATAATCTTGTTTTTTCACATAACTTGATGGATGATGTCATATAAGGATGTGATTTCATGATCCCACGATGAAGAAGTTTATATGTGGTCGGTGGCCATTGGTTTTTTCCCCTGGTGTTGTGATCTGCATCGAAAGGACAAAAATCAAACTTATATCACTCATGGGATTTGTATTTGTTGTAGTTTTATATCGTTGTAGAATTCTTGACTGAGAGCAATTTGCTTATTAATTACGTGTATCATCTGAACCGAAATCAAATAAGGTAGTACACGATAGTTTGGCTATTATGAGCTTTATGAAGATTCATTAAATGAAGTGTGACATCAGTTTGTTGCATAGTTATTGCTCATTTAAAGACTTAGCCTGTATCGAATTTTACCGTCTTTTATTGGATATATTTTTGATGAAGTATTATTGTTTAACTGTTTGTTCTTTAATACAAGAAGCTCTATATTGGTTCAAACAATTGAATTTTTCAGGGCTTTGCATTTGTCATGTTTGCACTGATATCTTGCAGCTAGTACTTGGCAGCATGCGCTCGCTGATTTTGGTAACAATTTTTTGTTTGATCTTTGCGTAATTAGATATGTTAGAATGTTTCGTTTTTCACGTCATTGTGAAAATTCACTTATTAAGAACTAGATATACACGAGGCTACAATGATCATGATTTTAATAACACAATAGTTCAAATTTATCTTTCATTTGTAAAAACGAGACGAGCCATTTAGGATGAAGAAGACCTGTATTATAGGTGTGGCTTAAGTGAACTCACATATTAACTGTAGTAACTTAGAATTGGCTGTTTATTATGGAACGCCCTGAAAATCATGCTAAAGTTAGTTCAATAGGTTTACTTAATCTAGCTTCTTAATTAAGTTATTATTGCAGATTCTCAGTAACTTGAGGGTTTACATAGCGAAACATGAGCAAGGGGAAAATTTCTGATCTAGGTATTATAGGTCATTAGTTTCAAAGCTCTCGAGAGAAAGTGAAACTGCTGTAAACTTGTCCAAGTAGTTGTTAGAAACTGCTTTTGCTTTCTCTTTTAGCGATATTCTTATGATTTCTGATTCTTTCTCTCGAGTTGGATTCGTTACATCTGAGGAGAACTATTAGCGTCTTATAGTTGTCCAAACGCGAAATAGTGGTTAAAAATCAAGTCATTCTTGTAGAGCATTGTGGTGTGAATCTTTACCAGGAAAACTACCTTCTGAATTGCTGTTTTATTGAATCAGAAGAAGGTTTCTTTAATTAAAGCTAGCATACATTGGTATTTTCTATAATGAAATGATTAAAGATTTGATCGTAGTTTTTGTTTTATTTTGTCTCGTTTCGCAACTTTGCATCGCTGTGCATTTTCAACTACTTACTGCAAAGGGATGTTTGTAGGGCCATTATGATGCAGTTTGATGTGATGATTAGGTTAAAATGTTCATCTTATTGTGTGATAGAAGATCGTTTTCTTTATGGTTGAATGTCTTTGTCCATTAAGCTAGGATCTATCTGTGATTTATTTTTCCCCAAAGAGGAAAAAAAACATGTGAAATGATGCCCTTAAACTCCATTCCTGATGTTCTGTTCCAATTGGCGTTTTATCACCTGTTCCTTTTCTCATATACGCACTGTGTATAAATATTTTATTACGCCTATTCCTTTTCTCATATACGCACTGTGTATAAATTTTTTCATTAAATATATAAGTGACATCTATACATAGAATGATATACTAGGTAAAGGATAATTTTATGTTAGACCGAATTCAATAGTCCTAGTGTTTATCTCTCTCACACATAAAGTGTACTGTGTGTGGTTCCCACACACTTGTGTGAAAGAGATAGACACATATTACACACCCGTACCATTGGACTCGATTTGACATAGAATTAGATAAAGCATAGTTTTGGATAGAGGATCTGGTGTGCTTGAACCTCAATCACACAATTAGGAGCATAAACAAATCGATTTGAATCCATAGTTACTAGTCAAATTTGTTGGAATGTCTAGCTCAAAACATTATATTTCAATTTTGTCTAATTATTAAGCAAATTGCTCTTGAATGCGTATTAATCGAGTTGAATATTATTTTGATTTTACTAGACATTTTATTACTTTTAACAAATCGAGTGGAGTTCAATTTGAGTTTTGGGACTAGTAATCGAGTCAAGCTCGATTTTCAAAATTTTGTTGATATAAAAAAGGTGTTCCAATTTGAGTTATTATGTTTAGGGAACCAACTCAAACGAACTTCTAGACCATCGCATATGAATAACAAATTGGGAGGAAATTCAGAAATACACCAAATCCCTTGTTGGAAGAAAAGGATTGATGCGAAACTTGTCTTTTGGTAATTCTGTTACATTTTTCTATAATAAAAAATGAACTATTTTCAGAAACAAAACACTTCTACGTTCCGACATGAAGTTATAAGACCGTGACGAGAATCAATCACGCAACAACTGTAATTTTGATCTAAATCAATTATGTAACAACCAACAATCATCAAACTGAAGCTATACAACAAATTATGAGGGTTCAACAACAAAATAAACATATACAAAGTTTAAAAATCATATTTTGTTCGTCCACTCTTTAAAATAAGGCATAGCATGTCCGAGATGTCAGAAGAAGCCGAGAAGGAGTTCCAAGACTCGAGCATAAGTCGTTTTCGTGATCCCTTGAAATGAACTACCTGTGTCCAGAAATCAATCAGACGTCACAGAAAAAAAAAACATTAATTTCAAACCTTAATAAATAAATCTCAACTGAAATAACGAAATTAATTTCAGTTTCGGTTATTTATAGATCTTGGAATATTTGGTAAAAATATTTTTACTTTTTACCTTGACATCCAAGGGCATCCCATGAAATTGACCTGCACCTTCTGGCGGTGTCCAATTATAACTAGAGCATGGTAAAAAAAGTACAGATGCACCACTGATTTTGTCTTGAAAAGCCTCTCTTTTAGAAAATCTTCTCGTATTAAAGTTGGGCTGAGATGTTACAACCCATGCAAGAGCTAGTTGATCTCCAAGCATTCGAGAAGCTTTCATGAATTTTGAACTGTAAACTTTCAGCACTTTTTGTAAGAAAGCCTTCCCCCTGTGCACAAAGAAGAATCTATCTTAGAAGGAGAAAATGGGAATAATCACCCACTTTACAAAGATTAGTGAAGAAAATTGTGTCAACGCTACAAATTTTGGTTTGTGATCAATTTATGCCCCCAACCCACCACCACCAAAAAAAGAAAAAAAAAGTACAGGGGGAGAGGGAGAATGCGCTGCGATGGAAAAGTTTCTGTCCACATACTCATTTTCAAGGCCTCAATGTTTGTCCTTCATGTCTATATTCTAACTTTCCATGTATTTAATTGGATCATAGTGAGAAGAACGATATGCACCTTTGAATTCCCTCAGCAGTGCCCCTTACTGCTATGAATCCCGAATTTAGAGGTTGCTCTTTGTTGTTTCGGAAGGTGAGAGCCAGATCAAAATTAGGATGGTCAGTAAAAATGCGTCCCAGGTCATCTACTACTGCTATATCCGAGTCGGTAAAAATAAAATGAGTGATTTGTTCCTGCTTCTCAGTAAGCTTCTCAAGCCTTGTTTCTAGGAAGGCCTGCACAAAATACATATATTGCAAATAAGAAGCAATAAAATCTTAAGAATAACTAAAGGCGTAATTTCTTGCTTGTTAGTTGCAAATCACATTTTAAAGAAAATCCACAAACATTTCTAGGCGATAATCCTTACTAATCATATAATGTAGGCTTTATCTAGAACAAGAAAGATGCTTGCAAATAAAACAACCAAGTACAACAGAGACAGGGAGAATAAAACAACCAAGATAACAATGTCTTGTAGACATTTTATAGCAAAATAACCACATATATATAGACCATGAAGATCAGGTAAAACATATATTAAATAACAAAAGGCACGTGTCATTTTCCAACAATGCCTTGTGCTCTTACAATGTAAGACCTGATTCTTTGAAGCATCAACCTGTCTCGCGAATATTCACCTTGTATTGGTTGTATAGTAACCATATCTCTATGCAGTGGAAGCTCGGAGGTTGGATCAGTTAGAATGATGACATTACTTTGGGGCATCGTCACCTACAATTGTTGGAAAGCATAAATTCAGACCCAAACAATGAAAGTCAAATATATTGCAGATATAGGAGCTGCATAGTGTCTTAATTCAAGTCCGAAAGTTGATGATAGCATTAGTTATTTGTGAACCACTGCTTGATAAGATATTAGACTCATTATTCTTTCTGGACATCATAACCCAGAAAGAGCATATGACTATTAATCAATGACATGCAAACATTTTAAAAGGCACAATATTTATCATGACATCTAATGAATCCTCAAAATAAAAGTTAGCTAAGTAAGTAATTAACCTAACCTCATGTTTTGCTGATCCAAAAGAATACACACATTAAAAAGCCGAAAAAAAGGCTAATAAGAAAATGGTATTCGTATGCTTACATTTATAGTATTTTCTTGGACGTTCTTTTCATATTTTTAAGCTCAAATGTAAAGGGAGGTCAAGGGCAGTTACTAAGTCCCAAAAGATCTTTCTTAGGAGTCACATATGCATGCATGTAAGTATTCATCATTAGAAAAATCTAAGACACTTGAATTTGAAATCTTTAACTATTGCTAAATGCTAATTCAAAAAATTTAAGAGCGTCAGAATTCTTAAATAATCCAGGGTAGGAATTAAAACCATGCTAATAGTGCATCAAGTAGCGCCTTTCACATCAGCAAAAAGTAGCATTATATGTATTAGTAAGAAACATGGACTGAATACCAAGAAGAGAGAGTTCTTTATATTGCAATGCGAGTGCATATAATCAGACTGAGTGCAGACTCACGTGCCAATACATGATTACATTATATATGCAAAATCAAACTCTTTTACATTAAGTTCCGGCACATAACTAAATATACCTGAATGAAATTTATGAAAATGTTCAAAACGACCATCGACCTTTCCACCTTGTTGTATGAAATGTTCCCAACAGTGACCAAATCAGGTGGACTACTCCCAATAGGAGAATTGTATGTAGCAAATACAGTGACAAAAGCTACATGATCTACAGAGTGGGAATTGTTAAGGAATGTACTAAAACGTGTCTTGTTAAGAGCCTTGGTTCCTGCACACGAATTAAGTTTATCTGTTAGTTCCCAAACCACGTGATAGTGGAAATCTCAACAAGAGGTGAATTGGTGCAAAATAAGTTCATTTAAGTAATGGCACATTTGATTCGAAAAAAAATGCACAAGAACATGTAAACAAGTTTATAGAGTAGAACATATAAACAAGATAAAACACAGTGGTACAATATCTAGCCAACTTCTGAAAAAGTTCCATCTATAGAAAAACCGTGTAAGTTTGAAAGAGATTACCTATAATTATAGTGTAGTCACAAGATTTTGCAAACACAAAAATCTTGACTTAAGCTGACAAAATATCCTAATTTCAGCTGGTCAATATAATTGGGTTGTGCTAGACTGCTAGTTCATAATGTAGAGTTCCAGGTCTGAAAAAAATTAAATAGATGTAACATAAAACAGAAAACACGGTCAAAAAAATGAAACAAGTAGACAAATTATCGACTACAACTACAGAAATTACGAAAAATTCACTAAGCATTACTAATTTCCTGTGCAAATGACACTCATCTGTGTATGAATTCACAATAAGAGAAGCTAACATGTTATCTACAACGTAAGACAGTTCATAAAACCTCGGCATTGCAAACGATCAGGCAGGCCTTCACCAGCAGCAGGTCCAAGAACAAGATGATCGGATTTCTTCGGTTTTTCTTTACGAACACCGCCCGAGTTCGTCTGTTGATGAAGCTCCGTAACTGAAACAAGCAAACACTTCACTTTTCATCCAAAATTGCTAAAGGCAGTTAAATGTATCACATCAACACAGCAGAAATTCACAAAAAAAAAAATAATAATAATAAAAAAATCTGAAGCATCATTTACCTGAGAGAAGATGAGTAATTAAGATTACTACAGGCAGACATAACAGCAATCGATTCCATCCAACGCATATTCTCTTTCCCACCATATTCAAAAAGCTTGATTTCTACTATCAGATGCGTAAAATGCAGTTTGCGAACATTAAATCTTAATCTATTTTTGTAATTCCCAAACAACAGAGCAATTGTGATTCTTGTACGCACAAATCAGCAAGTAAAACTGGGGGGAAATGAAATTATTCAACTGATTTTCTTCGGAGTAGCTCGGAAATTGAAGAAAGCTTATTTGATCTGAGGATTTCTATCACTGAGGTGTATCTGTGCAGAATTCGGGCCTATATATATGTGTGTGTATATATGTTTATGGGCCTATATATATGTGTGTGATATATATATATATATATATGTGTGTGTGTATATATATGTTTATGAATATTGGGCCTTATAGTCCAATTTCAATTGTAGGCTCAAAAACTTTAGACGAGGGAACCGAGTCCAACCAAACATAATATCCTGTTCAAACTTGATTGAATTTTTATCGAGCTTCAAGTGTCTAAACTTTGTTAAATTGTATTTGAATCAAGCTCGAATGGTTTTTAATCAAATCGAGCTCGAGTAGTTTATTACTTATACTCATATTTTATAATTTTTTAACTAATTCATCAGAGCTTCAAATCTTATCAAATAAAAAATTGTATTCGTGCTTATTCATTATGTCACTCAAACCACACCCAGACGAGCTTTATTCGATCTTGGTCGAGTGAATATCGAATAGTTTGACTACTTCTTTATTGTCTCCTCACAAAACATAGTTAAAATAAGACGCCCAAAAGAACAATATCACCAAACTTGAAGGACTTAGTTGCAAATACACGTCTCAAATATAAAACCCTCCAATCCATTCTATTTCATTCTTCACTCTAGGGTTTCTGCTTCCTCCTCTGTGATAATATAATAGTCGCTCAGCTTACCGTAGCCGCCGCCGCCGCAGCCGCAGCACTCCGCCGGGCTCCGAACAACCGCCACCATGGGTCGTATGCACAGCCGAGGGTATGCCTTCTCTCTATCTGTGTGTATTTTGCTCTTACTGTGTGTTTTTCTGATTTTTTTTGAATGTATAATTTTGGAGGTAATGCAGAAAGGGTATTTCAGCATCAGCACTTCCATACAAGAGGACACCACCAAGCTGGCTCAAGACCTCTTCTCCGGATGTATGTGATCGGTCTTCTCATTTTTTTCATGTCTTTACCGCCCTTAAAATTGCTTATTCATTAGAGCACTTACTATCAGTGGACTCATACTAATGTGCATTTCAATCATTAAATTCCTGAAGTGGTTACTAAAATGAATTACATGTTATGTAGTTTTAATTCATATAGGTGCATAGAAAGGCACCTCTTTTATCTTTATTTTTTGGTGCTAAAATTAATTTCATAATGGGGTTTATGAATGGATATTAGGTAATTTATTGAACTCAGCTAAGTTTGTTGTTTTACTCGTCGGTGGCTCGGGTTTTTGTATGTCTGCTTTTGTGATTATATTCTGTCATTCGAATCAATTTCCGTCGTGCATTTGTAGAATATCCATTGGGAAGTGGAATTTGCACTCTTTTAGTTCTAGTCATGTACAGCACTCCTAAATGTATACATATATGGTGTATAATCTAAAGTATGCAAATGAACCAAGCATTCGACGTAATTAGTCTCTGCAGCTATTTTTTGGAGTGAGCTTCGTCTAGGTATAAACGAGTCAATTCTCTTCTTATGATGTGCTAGGCTCTCATTTAGACTATGTTTTGCATGCACGTATTATTTACCTCCCAATTGAGAAATTTCTTTAAGTATTAGTATATCGAAGCTAGGATGAAAGGTTTATGGGCCAAATTAGAAGCTAAATATCATTGTAAGAAAATTTAAAAAATGGAACTACTACCCAACCGCACAGGGCTCCATCCTGGAGTGGATGAACTAATGTCCTTTGTCACTAGAGAATAAGAAACTAGAAGACAAGGGGGTAGTGGGAGGGGCTTAGCTTGCACCCCGGCAAAACTTGCACAATTTCTATATTTGTAGTACTTAGTATTTACAATCTTGTTGATTTTGTAAATATTATATATTAAACAAATACTATTAAAGCGTGTTTCGCAGCATGCAATTCTTTTTTTAGCATTATTCAACTGTCATTTTGCAATAGCACGACAATGTTTTAAACATTGGCTCGGTCATCGAACTAGAAAATCTACCGGTTCAAGGGTCAGTGGTCCGACCGCGGTTTACCGTTGGTTAAACCACGGTCAGACTGGTGATGTTATAATTATGTCATAATAATTATTAATATATTATGATTAGGCCAAAATAATAAGAACATGCATAAACATGAAAAGAGAATCAATCCTTAAAATTTAGGCATCCATAAATAACAAATACAATAAGAGTCCAACTAACACGTACTTAATACTTCATAATTTCATATTTACATTGCACAATAGCTGTTGCTTGAAACTTTGAACTAAATAATATATAACAAGTAAGACCAATCACAACTAAGATATTAAGTTAAGGCAACTAATGCAAGGAAAAATGCAGGCACTTTCATGAATGACAAAAAAAAATGTCATTTGCGTGAAATATGAAATAAGAGATACTGTGTGCATGAAATAAGAAATAGAAACATTGAGAGATATAGGGAAAGAAAGAGGGAGAGAGAGAAATTAGTCACTTTTAGGGTTTCAAAGCGAAATTGGAATTTTTTAAAGGGATTTTACATCCATATATATACATGTAGCCGGACAAGCTGGATTTGGCGACGTAGTGACGTTACACACAGGCCACTGGTCGGACCGCGGTTCTTACGGTTTTGTCCTGTCGTTATCCACCAAAAAGGTTCCAATAGGTTCATTTTATGGCCCGGTCAGCGGTCAAACTGTCCAGATCGGCCGGTCTGGGCTGGTTTTTAGAACACTGCGGGAGATGATGATCTTGAATTCCTTTGGCTAGTTGAGAGGTTTAACTTCGATGATATCATAGATGATTCTGCTTCAATTCGTTTGATATCATTATTTGGGGGAACTTATATTTTGTTATT
This sequence comes from Buddleja alternifolia, assembly GCA_019426215.1. Classification (NCBI taxonomy): domain Eukaryota; kingdom Viridiplantae; phylum Streptophyta; class Magnoliopsida; order Lamiales; family Scrophulariaceae; genus Buddleja; species Buddleja alternifolia. The sequence continues at coordinate 57,572,836 of CM033390.1, forward strand.
ATTTTATTTCTTGCTTATGTTATGAATGTTTCATAAAATGTACTTATTATAATTACATTGATGTCCACCACGGATTGTTCGTATAGTTGTTCTCTTTCATCACTTATTACGTGTCAAGTAATTTTGCCTTGGTTCACCATAGTCATGTTGTTCTGTGTTTATGTCATACTTTTGACCAATCAAGTCTAAAACTCTTATCATAGGTGACCCTAGTGATGTCCAATTCACGTTTTTCTAATTACTATCTCATACCTGTTTTCTGTTAGTTGGTGACTTCTAATACTTATTCCTAATGAGGATTAAAGTGTGTTCATTCTCCATTTCCTGCAGCTAAGATTCCTTTTAGGTCCCCCAATTCTGGTAGATGATATCTCATTTATAATAATTTATTCCTGTTTCAGGTTGAAGATAGCATTTGCAAGTTTGCAAAAAAGGGGTTGACACCATCTCAGATTGGTGTTATTCTTCGTGATTCTCATGGGATTGCTCAAGTGAAGAGTGTCACTGGAAGCAAAATCTTAAGGATTCTCAAGGCCCACGGTATATTTCTTTGCATAAAGCCTTTTTTTTTTTGTGTTCTATGTATATTAATGGATACCTGTTCATTGGTATAATTGTATAATTGTATTCTTCACAGGACTTGCTCCTGAAATACCTGAGGATCTGTACCACCTCATTAAGAAAGCTGTTGCCATCCGGAAGCATCTGGAGAGGAACAGAAAGGACAAGGATTCCAAATTTAGGCTAATTCTTGTCGAGAGCAGGATCCACAGACTTGCTCGTTACTACAAGAAAACTAAGAAGCTTCCACCTGTCTGGAAATAGTAAGTCCATCCAATCTCTGCTGTAAATCTGTCTGATTAATTTTTAACCAGATATCTTAAAGCTATTTGAATGATTGCGTTGATTTATCTAACTACATTAATAATTCGACTGGACGTCGCATGAGTATGAGCATCATTTCATCTTTTATATAGCTGTACTGATTGGCATATTTTGATAGCTTTTGAGCATATTTTTGGTGGCCTCCGATACCCGTTGTGACAGGATAAAGTTATCTGTCTACTTTGTTCATAATAATGACATTCGTCCGTTGTCTGTTCTTTGCAGTGAATCTACCACCGCTAGCACTCTTGTGGCGTAGAGTGTGAGGATGGCAGAAATGTGGTTGTATTTTTAGTACCATGAGAGACAGTTTTCTAGTATTTTAGATGCTTTTACTTCCTCAGTTGTTGCTCGGGACCATTTAACTAGCACAATCCATCTTTGACTTTTGGTTGAAGTCAATCTTGCAAAAGACCATGAAAACAGATTCCGAGATATTACATTGATTGAAATTTGCAACATCGCTCCTAATTGCATGCGGTTTTTCTGAACACTAGTTTTGAAGCTGTGCTCATATTGCAAACCAGCATTTGTAAATTGGTTTGTGCTCATTTTGTTCTGGGTTTACCTTATCATGCTGAGTCCGGAGCCTGGGTATGTAGAATCTATTATTGTAGTCTCACACCTTCCTTCCTTATCCTCGGACTGTTCAGCTTAACTATGTCTGCGCTCTGTTTCTTTCCTTAACTGTGTTCCATATATGTTCAGCTTCACCAACCCATCCAGGCTCTCGTTACTCATCGTGAGGATGTTGCCTGTATAGTGCAATTGGGCTAAAAATCTTACTTCATGTATAGACAATTCGGAACTCTACATAGAACATTAAAAAGAACTTGCCCCCGAGTCTTTGTTTCATCATTTTTCTCCTAAAATTAAGCAAGGGATTAGAAGAGTCTGGTTTCAGTCATTTTTCTCCCAACATTTAGCAAGGGACTAGAAAGCATAACGCATGGTATTTATTTCCCTACCCTCAACTTTTCACAGTTGGAGATTCCAGTTGACCGACTAGGGTAATTTATTTATTTGTAATCAATTACATGACAAATGTATTCATTCACCAATTCGCTTGGTCTACGAAGTATCACAATGCAAATGTAATTCACTCGCTGAAGAACTTGGGCTCACTAAAAACAAGTCTAAACAGCAAACTTTTCTTTGTAACCAATTACCCTCAGATATGTTGTCACATTTAAACCTTTCTCGAGAGAGTTGGTGATCAATTCATCTCCTTTGCGAATGAAAATAATGAATTTCAAGCCAAAAAATTAGGCATTAATGACATATTGACCAACAACGGGACAGGTCGTGCAATGCCGTTATTGAAGTTTCAATTTGTAACTAGAGATCAGAACGAATATGCAGAGCACATTGCAATGAGGACCAGAACCAACGTGCAGATCCTTTTTTATAGTTGATGTTCCTTCCTTTGCGGGTTTGCAGCGAATAATTGTATTAAATTCACAAGAGAACAGAGAAACAGTAGAAAAACGAAAGAACATTGAAGGAAAAGGAAAGTATAACACTGCAGCCTCCAGCCCCCTGCCATAAACAAAAGATAAAATACAACATACTCTTGGAAAGCGGATATTTCGCATTTCGTCTCGTGTCGCATACCATGAAAAGAGGTGAAATCCTGGTAGACCCGCCTTCTAAGACTTGAATATGTCGGGAGATGGTGCTGAGGTACGTTTTCTACTGGGCGTAGCTCAGTTAAGGGTCGTAGTTGACTATGGATGAAGGAAGTTCAAAAACCATTCATCTCCAAGGTGTCATTATCATTATATTGAAAACAGATTAATCGAAAATCCTTTTTGCAGCAAGCATTACAAATCAATCTTTAAATGTGGACACACTATTATTACATGACCGGCGAACATACAACAAGGCTAAAATAAAGATAGATAAAACGTCTTAACAACTTCACGAAACCCGGTAGAAGGGGCTGATGATCACCCAATTCCACAACTACTGCGACCAGGATTAGACTAGTTTTACCACCTTTAAAACTCACTGCTACAATACCGTCAACAATTTAATCAATGTTAATTCTGACTACTTTCTTTGGTCTCCCTCTTGAGGACTGGGCTTGAAAGCTGGGATCAACACTCGGCCCTCGAGTTCTATTAAAATGCTCTCTGAATGGATCCGCAAATCCTTCCCGAGCCGTCAGTAGACCGTGCCTGCTACCACTCCCATCTGGTGGCACCAAAAATGTTAAAAAGATGTAGCATACTTATTCCTCTTTTTTTTTTTTTCAAAATATTTGCATACTTAATCATTGTTGAGCATAGATATGTAAGGAAAAACAAACTCAACTAACCTGAACTCTCATGAAAATTAAACTTATCATTCCAACCATGAAATTGCCTGTCTGCATTGCCTCTCCAAGCTTGTTCAAACCCAGAAAGCTCATCTGAGATATGAAATACATTATAATCTCGAGCATAAGAGAGAACGGGAAGCTTGTAACAACATGACTTACCTTCATTTAAGTTGTGCAAAGTTTGCGTAGTGTCCACCTTACCATCTGAATCAAGCTTCCTCATAACTGAATGCCCCTGTCAAAACAAAGTGGGGTTACTAATAAGAATAATTAATTCACAGAAAAAATAACAATATTCACAGTTTTTCCAATGTTGTCGACACGAAACAAATGAAAATTATCATAAAAAAGTACAATCTTCTTGGAGAAGACGAAACAAAGAAGCAGTACAGCATGAACAAAAAAAAGGTAGAAATCTTCTCGAATTTTACCAAGTATATTTTCTTCATCTATAGTAGTTAAGATAAACTGTAGCGTCCAGGCATGCGTCACTACAAGATTATATAAGTTGCAAGGCACAAAAGAAAAGCAAAGCAAAGATAGAAATCTATTTAGGGACAGACATCTCCAACGACTGCCAGAACCGTTATGCCACAATTTGCCTAACCTTATCCGATGGGTTAAAAGAAATTCGATCTCCGTATTTCTGCCAAAAATAGTAGAAAATCCAAATCTATTAATTTTTCCACAACACACACCATGAAGACCTTTGTTAATCAGTACCTTGTCATGAATCCCTCTTGAAACCCAGTGTGCTGCTTGACCAGTTGTTTTATCAGCTTGTTTGCTCTCTTCCAGTGTCACCTAATTGTCAAACAAGCATGCTATCAGAAACAAGAAACCAACAGCACAATAAAATTAAAAACAAATGTAACACACTTACTCCGTCATTCCCTGTTTTACGAGTAGTAGTTGCGGTGTAGTATGCACCATCGACACCACCATAAGTAACTTTCTGGAAACTGACACTCCGGGTTTGTGGTTGCCTTCCTTCTACTTTGTTATGATCAGTAATATAGGAGACCTTTTGGTTGTTGCTGTCATTCATCCCATGGTCTGCCATATCAAGGATATTATTGTAAGCAAACAAACATCATCTGCAAATGATAAGGGATGGCAATGGATTGGGTTCCCTAGAATATGAGACCCGCCCCGCACCAAACCCGAGTTCGAACGCACTACCCTCTAGAAACAATTTGTGGTTAGATAATATCATCATAACTTAATAAATATGGAATAACATTGTTCACAAAGAACTAATCATCAGTGTGCACATTCAAAGTTTCGAAGATCATAATTTCAAACAAGTTTTAAAATTTCTATACATATTGAATTCATTAATTTTACATTCTTTCTGCAAGTTATACGTATTTAAGTTTCATGTGTAAGTACATATGCAATAAACACATGTACGTCACATATGCAAATACATATATTTAAAATAGGTGTGTACATATATAGGATATTTTGAGCAATGCGACTCCACTAAACACTTAAACCCCACAACTGCACCAATACCCACCAAACCGGGAAAGATTCAGGCCCAATCCGAACCCATTGCCATAGCTACAAGAAATTTTGCTACTTAGCAAGAGAAGTCAATTTACCACTAGATTGATCTTCTGGATGCTCAACAAGTGGGTTCCTATTTGCAGCATCAGTAGCGCCACCTTCCTCCTCTGCTTCTGGCATTTCCTCATCATCACTATCTAGCTCCTGGATTAATAGTCCCTTTGGTCTGCTTGAGTGCTGGAGATTACTAGGGCTACCGGAACTAAACATGTTAGACCCGAACACGCTACCAAAAGGACGAGTGAAGAATGGATCATCAAAAGGATCATTCCCTCCAAACATGCTAGGAAACATGCTCCCACGAAATCCAAAACCTCCAAGACTATCAAATGGGTTGGAATTCCCTCTAACTTCTCGGTCTCTCTGCATTTTGCTTGCAATCCCCTACAAGATTTCTGAAAGTTATAGTTTTCGATGAACTTGAACATATCATAATTGCAGCATATGCCTTCATAACTCAAAATCTACCATCAAAAGATGGATGCATCTACTCAGTAGACACACTGCTGTAATTTATACCACAAATAAGTTTGGGAAATCTTTCACTATCAGACTGTTGAAAGTAAAGCGTAACAGACTTTATTAAGCAATCCTTACTTACGGAAGCAAGGTACAACTATACCTCTCCCCCCGACCTCCCGACCCCTCAAATCCTCCTTGCCATATGAAAGAGGTAAAGCACGAAAAACTTTTACATTTTCAATTATTCACAAGGTATAGGAAACTATAGTCCTTTTCGGTCTGCAAAAGGAAAAAGATCAAACAATAAAGCACATGATACTTCTTAGCAACACTCATATTTTTCTCAACATCTTCCTCGTTACAATCGCAGAATGAAACCAAACACAGATGCAAGTCCACATCATACTATCTTATATCCACTTGAGTGATCCGTTCCTATTTGATATAAGCACAAATGCAAATCCACCGAAAATGTACGTAGCAAAAGAACATGATTCTGTTCTCAGAACAATTCTAAAAATAACATGAAACATACAGATACTACACACCAATACATTAAGTGCAACTAAATCCGTTCATCATATAATCGTATCCCCAAAACAAAACCTTTAATAAGATGATCAATATTTGCCACTGTATAAACCCTAGCACACGATAACTACGGTGTTCACCAAACGATGCAGCAGTTCGAAATTCATATCAAATTCTCAATAATCGCGATTCTCGCGCATATATATATATATATATATATATATAATCGGAACAAAATGAAACTATCAATACGCAACGATAACGAAGATTCTACGAACTGAAACCAAAAGCGTATGAAAAATGGAAAATTTCCATTAGGAAGGTGATTTTAACTACCTCTTTTGTGCTTCAAATTCGCAGGGAATTGGAATGAGATTGAGAAGTTGTGAGTATGAATTTTATTCATTTTTCCTTCTTGAATTTTTATATAGAGGTCACGGACGTGACCTCTGGAGCTGACACGTGTCGGGAATTTGAAAATTGTGACAAAATATATATTCAACTTTTTTTGGCCTAGATTGTTCCCGTGCTCTCTCAAATTTATTACTATTGTTGTTTTCTATTGCGAACTTTCGAGGTTTCACTGTATTTTCATTAAAAAAATAAAATGGTGTTAGATTAGTTTTTAGGAGCAGGAAAATTATAACCATTTGTAAACAGCGTAAATGACGTGTGAAGGGGGTAAATTGTTCTTTTACTTTTCTCGTAGGGAAGTTTAGTGATAATTTTTGTTTCGTAAGGAAGTCTTTGAAGAATTTGATATATCACACGGGTAAATTTTATATATATAAGGGTATTTTAGTATTAAATAAAAAATGCCCAAAAAAAATATATAATAACGAAAATTGTGTTAATGAAATGGGCTAAATACTCTCTTGTGTTATTTAAAAGTTAGCGTGAAATTCTCATTCCGCTAGAAGATGAGCACATTTTCATGTTCACTTTTTGATAATGAAATGCAAATTTGATTTATGCCAATTAAAATATTTTTAAAAAATCATATACCGAGTTTCGATTTTTTTTTAAATTCAAGGCGAAGGGAGATATCCTAAATATCTAGCCCGACAACCCCGGATTGATAATCATAATCTTGAGCCATAAAGATTTTATCTAGCTCCATAAAGGAGGAGAGAGCCAACAAATATATACTTTTCTAGTAAGGGGCAAACAATCGGAGCCCTAGGAAAAAAGAAACCCTCTCCCGCCTAGGGGTTGGCTGCCTATCCTGCTCCGCCTTCGTGCATGGAGGAGCCGGACACTGACAAACCACCGCCGCTGGTGGTTACACCCAATCAGAATACGAAGAAGTTGAAATGAAATTTGTTAGGGGCCGATGAGGTGATAAACCCTAACCCTACTCCTGATGCTACGATGGCAAACCCTAGCCCGACTTTTGGAGCTGCGTCTGCAACTACTGGAATGGCAGACAAGCAGTCTGAGGTGGAAGATATTGCCAAGGACGACACCCTTGCTAAGGACGACACCCCTGCAAATGCTTGGAAAACGGACACCCTTCACCAAGCATGGAACCTAAAACCGAGTACCCCGAGTTACTATACTGGGGAAGGCAAAGAAGATTTCTTCGACAGAGATGACGCTAGTGAGGATGAGGCCGATGAGTCGGTACCCGTTTACACAATTCCTGGGAAGATCTCTATGAAATGACAACTCCTTACCGCAGAGCCCTTATGGTGAAGGTTATCGGATGCAAAGTGGGCTACATGATGCTTAAACAACGTATGAAAGCCCTTTGGAAACTCCCATATGATATCAACCCTATAGACATAGGTAACGAGTTCTATCTCGTTCGGTTCCGGATTAAAGCTGAATGTGACAGGGTGCTTCAGGAGGGACCATGGATGATATTGGGACATTAATTACGTAACGGTTCGTAAATGGGATCAGACGTTTAATCCAAAGAAGGAGAAGATATCGAACATTATGGTTTGGATTCGTTTCCCCGATTTACTGATACATTATTTCAATGATAAACACTTCCATGGGATGTGGAACATAATTGGTAAAGTCCGGGGTATTGACAAACACACGGAAGAATCATTACATGGTCATTAAGCTAGAGTGTGTATTGAACTAGACTTGGACATACTACTTGTGCAGTCATTAAGGTTAATAAAAAATTGAGATTCGTTGAATATGAAGGCTTATCGTTAATCTGATTTACTTGTGGCGAGGTCGGACATCGAAAAGAAACTTGTGGCTCACAATAGAATAAGGAAAGTGTAGAGGCACGGTTGAATGTGGTGGAGAAATAGGTCACACCCACTACTCTTGGGCCATGGAACATAGTGCCCTCCCTGGGCACTAAAAAGGGGTCCGAGAAGGAGAATGGTACGGGGACAGTGCAAGACCCATCCATCTTCTACTTTGGAGCAGGGAATCGAGCAGAGCCAATGACTGATTGGAACAACTCAAGCACACGAGACAATATTGCACTTGCCAAAGGAAGAAATGTTTTGACTAAGAAAGCACCTACTCGTTAAGGTAAACAATCAGCCAATAATATGAAATCGGCATTGAGTGGGTCAAGGTTTTCTGCCTTACATGATTTAGAAGATCAGATGGGTCCTGAGGCAGCTGCTATGGCACAGAATATGTCAGGGAACGTGGGAACTAGCGCTGGGGTTACCAAAGTTTGGCGACAGGTTGAAAAAGAGACACCTCCGCCATAGTCGGAGATGATAGTGGCGAGAGAAAAGATTGCATCGGTCACTCATGGTGTAATATACCTCATTCGAAACAACATTATAACTCCGATTTTCGATCAGGACCGTGATAGGACCGACTCCAATGCGACAGTAGCTCATCCAAATTCGAGTTATATCAGATGTGCACACAAAATCTAATGATCTCGCCGGCACCAGGTTCTCAATTCGACCACACCAGACCTCTGGATTACCACAAAGATGACATTCTTAGCTCAGATGAGTCGGTGGAGGAACTGGATATTTCAAAGTATGTCGCTCCTAGTAGCAATTTGGGTTGTAGAGGCATTGTAAACACTAAATCACAAGGAGATTTGGCTACCAATGTTGACATGACCATGGATAGGGGGGTTTCAACACCCCCCCGGTATAATTTTTGTTTTATCTGAACTTATCCCTCTGTGTAATAATGACGTTTACATTTTGGAATTGCAGGGGTGCAGCGAAGCCTGAATTTTTGAATTCGCTACGAAAAGTTCTTAATCGGCATAAGCCGATGATTCTTGTCCTTGTGGAGCCTCGAGTTTCGGCTCACAAGGAGGATGCTATTTTGAATTTTAGCAACTTTGATCGAGTTGAGAAAGTAGAAGCTCGGGGATTTGAGGGAGGTATCTGGCTGTTCTGGAATTCTTTGGAAGTAAGTATTGAAATTATTGAGGCCAATGAGCAAAGTATCACCTCCATTATACGACGAGATGGTGATATGACTTGGGTTCTAATAGCAGTGTATGTGAGTCCTCAAGTGGAGTAGCGCAATCATCTTTGGGAACACATTATACGCATGGAACCCCATATATACGACCCTTAGGTTATTGCGGGTGACATGAATGTGGTTACGACACAAGCGGAGAAAATGGGCGGAGCTCTAATCGAATTATTTAAGTGTCACAAATTTTTGGATTGTGTCGACAAGTGTGGGTTTATTGATCTGAAATACATTGGATCGCCTTTCACGTGGGCCAAAGGGGAAAAGTCGTCTTTACAGGAACGGTTGGACCGGGCATTGTGTAATGACAGTTGAAGGCTCAGTTTTTCTCAGGCTACTGTGCGCCATCTACCTATAATAAGGTCAGACCACATACCATTAATGCTCACTCTATCCGAGCATACACGGTTCACGGCTAGCTTGGACCATTTTTTGTTTCAGTCGGCATGGTTCACGCATCCAAATTTCCATGAGATGATCTAACAACATTGGCACTCGAAACGAGTTCAGGGTCTACACAAATAAATCCAACATACTCGGGCGGAAACTCATGCTTGGAATCACGCCACTTTTGGAAATATTTTCAAATGCAAATAGTATCTTATAGCTCGCATATCGGGTATACAACGGGCTTAGGGCATAAACTTTTGTTACTTTCTAAGGAAGTTGGAAAATAAACTCCAAGCTCAATACTTTGATACTTTACGACAGCAGAAATTATTCTGGAAACAAAAGGCTAGGGCCCAATGGCTACGAGCGGTGGACCTCAACACGCATTTTTTTCATCTTTCAGCCATGACTCGTCAGGGGAAAGCTAAAGTGCGTTCATTGGAATGAGAAGATGGGAAGGTGGAAACCAACCCGCTAGTACTCAAACAAATGGCAGTCGAGAATTACAAAGCATTGTACGTTCAAGGGGACCCCGCGTATACTTACACACATACGCCAGGATTCTCAAAAGAAGAAGTGAAAAAAACATTAGGGGATATAAGTCTGTCTAAGTCACCGGGTCCAAACAGAATTCAGCCTATGTTTTATCAGCGCTATTGGGATATCGTGTGGGTGAGGACATTTTTCGGATGGTCCAGGAATCCCTTCAATCAGGTAGCACTGACCCTTCTCTTAATGAATCTCGCATTGTTTTAATTTCGAAAGATAAAAACCCAACACATCCCTTGCAGTTTCGCTCAATTAGTCTTACGAATGTAAGCCTAAAAATTGTTACAAAAACTTTAGCTAATCATATTAAGGAGTTTATTGACGAGCTTAATCTACATTCTCAAAGTAGTTTTATACCGGGTAGATAAACAATTGATAATGTGCTAATCACCTAGGAGATTTTGCATAATTTACATCGCTTAAAAGGAAAAAAGGTTTTTTCATAGCCAAAATTGACTTCAAAAAAACTTACGATCAAATTAATTGGAGTTTCCTAGAGAATGTGTAGGGAGAAATTGGCTTCCCCGCAACTTGGAGCATGCTTATTATGGAATGTACCACTCGATCTCAACTGTCCCTATTATGGAATGGTGATGCAACAGAGTGGTTTGTTCCCAAGAGTGGTCTAAGACAAGGGGACACCCTATTGCCTTATCTTTTTATTTTTTGCATGCAGAAATTAGGTTGCCTTATTGACTTGGCGGTGCGGGAGAGAAAATGGCAACTAGTGCCTACTTCTTGAAATGGCCTATGTATTTCTCATTTGATGTTTGCAGACGACTTGTTGTTATTTGGGAAGGCCACGGCCCAACAGGCTAATACAGTTATGACTACATTGAAATACTATTGTAGCCTCTCGGGCTAGGCTGTGAATGCTCACAAATCAAAATTATTCCTTTCCAACAATGTGACATTGGAGATCAAGTGTTGTATAAGTACCATTACGAATCTCGGACTGAAGAAAAACTTGGGTCGTTATCTTGGTGTCCCTCTTCACCACGACCGAGTTTTCCACAAGGATTATGATTTTTTGGTGGACCGAGTTAAGAAAAGACTGCAGGGCTGGAAACGTAAGCATCTCTCTCTAGCAGGGCATGTCACTTTAATTAAATCGGTTACGGAAGCAATATCATCCTATCATATGCAAACAATGCGACTTCCGTTAGGCGTATGTGATGCAATTGACAAGGCGAATCGGCAATTTTCATGAGGTGGCTCGGATGTTGAACGTAAAATGCAACTTGTTAATTGGGATACAATATGTAAACCAAAAAAGCAGGGGGTCTTAGATTACAACATACTAGGATCAGTAACTTGGCGTTGCTTGGCAAATTGGGATGGCAGCTACTTAAAGATGAAGATAGCTTGTGGGTTGAAGTGTTTAAACAAAAGTGTATTATGAGGCACAGGGCTCGAGCTAAAAAAGCGACATAGGCTATATGGCGTAGTATTCAATCGATTATCCCTCTGCTCAAATTGGGAATTCGATGGATTGTGGGTAACAGGACTAGAATAATTTTTTGGGAGGATATCTGGCTCCGGGATGACCCGTTAGCTCTTAATTGCTTGCAGCCCATTTCAATGGAGGACCTACGTCGCACAATCAATCAATATTGGATACCGAGGCTCGGCTGGGATTGGAACGTCTTACAGGGACTACCGGAAAATATTAAGACTCGGTTACAGGGGGTCGACTTGGATGCCTTATCGGTTCAACGGGATACGCCACAATAGCTCTTTTCCCCGGACTGTAAGTATAGTTGTAAGAGTGCCTATGAAGCCTTAACTCAGGCATCAGCTACGACGGTGGATTCAAAATTGTGGATGAAGATTTGGAAGGTCCCGGGGACACATCGTCGTCGCATGTTCTTATGGATACTTCGTCATAATAAAGTGATTACTAACTCGGTATTATAGGCTCGGGGAATTGCGGTCACCCACAGCTGCCCCATTTGTGGGACCGAATCGGATACCCCACTACATGCCATTCGGGATTGTACTTGGGCAAAAAAAAATTCGCTACAACTTGTTCATCCTAACTTCCACAATTATTTCTTTTCAGGAACAACGAAGGAATTGCTTTACTGGAATTTATCACACATGATAAAAAGGTATGATTGGTATGATAAATGAGATCTCGTTTTCACTGAGACTCTTTCTTTCCTTTGGTAGATTCAAAACGAAGTGACCCACGGTGCCCGCGGGGAGGTCCTACGGGGGACCTACATGTGTTACATAAAAGAATTGACGGTACACTCAATGCCCTTAACTTTGATTAAGACGTGATGCATCTTCAGGTACGTATGGGCTGGAAAAAATCGGTACCCGACTACACCAAACTTAACGTTGACGTTGTGGTGACGTCAGGGGGCCGAGCGGGGGTCGTAGGTACTCTTTGGGATGAGCATGGAACGTGGTTAAGGGGGTTCAGTGGTCGCATTGACCCCTGCTCATCGTTGGAGGCTGAGATGCGTGCCATCCTATTGGGACTAGAATGGCGTGGGCCGCAGGGATAAAGAAATTGATCGTTGAATCAGACTGTCGGGCTACACTTAATTGCATTGTGGACGCCTCTACTAAACATCACCATTTTGATGTGATTTCTTGCATTCGTAGTGTGCAAGGTCGAGGTTAGGATGTATCTTTTCAATTCATTTGGTGCGAAGCAAATCAAGTAGCGGGCCCCTTAGCAAAAAGGGGTATTGACACTCATATGCACTACATGGATGCACCTTATTCACAAATCTATCACCTCTTAGACAATGATAGAGATGACATTACATGGCCTCGTTTTGTGACTATTAGCCCCAGTATGTCGGGCTAACATACAAATTTTTGGGTACCCCTCCTATCGGAATGGAAAAAAAAAGAGGAGAGAGCCATAACTTGTGGCAGTCTGAATTCGAACTCATGACATCTCACATAAAGTGGGAGGTGAATACCACTAAACCAACAGGTATTGGTTGAGTTTGAATTTATTTTAGGAGCAATATCATAATTCAATGCAAATAAATCTAAATTAGTAAGTTGTCAAAAAATAGGAAATCAATTACTAAATTTGGGGGGGAAAAAAGTTGAAAGAAAACAATATATGCTAGGGATATAATAAAAAATGTTAAAAAGTTATTATGGAAAAATATAAAAAAAATTAGAAAAAGAAAGAAAAAAAGTAGCAGAAGTTAGTCGTAGGGGGGTGAACGTAAGGTTATATTATAAGAGGAGTGTCTTTTACATGATTCAATAATACAGACTGCATTGTAATTAAACAAAACAAGAAGGGTGTTAATGTAAATATTGTGGTTTTAAAATTATTTTTTTATGTTTTTATATTTTTAAACAAGGGTAAGATTGATATTTTACACTTTCCATCACGTTTGATTAACGGTCCGTAATTAGATGGGGTTAAATGCAAGATTTTATTATGATAGAGGGTGTTTGTACTTTGTTCACAAATAAGTAAATGAACTATAATTCCACTAAATAAGACCAGTAGCTAGTGTAATTAACCTAAATTTAAAATCCCGAGATCCCGAACAGGAATCGAGATTTATTAACGATCATAAAGCAATGTCTTCAGCGGAAAAGTTTAGTAATCAAATAGGAAAACCATTTTCTTCAAAAAAAAATAGGAAAACCATATTAACCCAAAGAAACAACAGAAAAAATGCTGAAAGAATCACTATAAGACGCTAATATTACGAATTTATATCGAAGCTAAGATTTAATCTACAGTTCTGAAGAACAATGCTTACAACAAAGTGGGCATGTCACCGCATGAAACTCAGCGTTTTGTTAACATATAGAACACAATTTTCTTGCTATCATATCATAATTCCAATAATACTTCAACTCAGCTTCTATCTACCAAATTTTCTGCACAAAAAAACGGCTTTTTCTCCGACTGTTAAATTCTGCAGATGGCAGCATATGGATTTCTCAAGACCCGAATTAGTTGCACACTATATAATCATTAGAAGGAAAAAGTCGAAGCGTTTGGCATTTGAAAAACCGGACTGGATGTATTAGATGTTATAATCCATCTCAGAATTGTTGAGCAACGAGGTCAGGCTTTGAAGGATATTCAAGACCCTGAAGAGCGGGCATTCTTCGTAAATCTTCTTCAGAGTAAGCTGGGATAAACCAGTACTTCTTGTCCATGCCAAAAACCTAGTACAGAATAAGGTTCCATGTAAGAATATATAAACCGCAGACAACAAAAAGTGGCAATAGTAAAAGAGCGAGTTGTTAGTTCGGTGAAGGTTTCCACAAGTAGAAGATAAATGATCACATTATCAATCAAAATTATAAGGAATAATTACATGCACACACCGTCACTCGGTAATTACTACGAGTTCCTTGAGGTTACGCAAATTACCAGGACACTCTCGATCCTGACAACTCGAAAAACGGGGGTAAACTTGTAATCTGCTTCTTACTCACACCTCCAATCAGATCCTGGCAATCCCGACAACTCAAAAAACGGGGGTGATATGGTAATCTGCTTTTTACTGATGGGGTGAAAGTGTGATATGTTGTACGGTTTCAATTTAGCTATTGGCTGACGGTTAGTATCTTAAATATGCTTTGAACTAAATGGTGAACACTAAGATTCAAAGAATTCGCCATGACAATTCTTGCAAAACTTCTGTTCCTGCTTTTCTATTGAGTTCTTATGTCTTTCATTTTCCAGTGTTTCAGAAGATCAACTAGTTCGCATACTTTCCTCGTGTATGAGGTACTTAAATAAAGTTCCACCCTCTTTTAGGCGGCATGATAATATGGAGAACACAAAATAGGAAATGGAAGTCGTCGACAAAATGAATTTCTTCATCATTTTCAGAAGACATTAAAACCACAGTTGAAGTAATTGCTTTCACAAAAAGAAGAAAAGACAGCTGAATTTAAAAGTGCCCCAACCTGTTCAAAGTTTCTTTTCCGTCCAAGATCATAGCGCCATTTTGGAGTAGTCTTCTTCTCATAAGCCTAAAGACAAAGCCAATAGAAACATCACTTATCAACTCCGAAGAAAATGCAGTTACTGTGTATCTTGAGAAAAAAGCTCTCTGAAGAACTTCAATAAAAGAATTTCAACCTTTGTCATTTGCTATCAGTCCATAAAACATTGTTGAATTACAAGAATTAAAAGTATACTACGGCTGAAAAAAACTAAGGGACATTAAAGATAAAGCGCAAAGTAGAAAGTGCCAAGTGAGTAACATCCAATTCAGATATGGAATTGAACATTTGACACAGATCTTCAACAAATATGGAAAGTTATATTAAAATTTGGGCTATCAGGGGCATCCATCAGGATAATGATTATAACATATTTTACAAGTCTATCCGCAGGGCATCCTTTTCATGACAATGAAATTATGAGAGCCAAAAAACCAGAAAATACCTCAATCGTCGTGGTATTGCTAGCCACCAAGGATATGTGCATAATCAGGAATCCCATAACGCTCAATGCAAATGCCAAATTTAGAACTGCAAATCTAGATATATCACCGGCAGAACAAGAATAGAATCCAGAAGGGAAAAAAGGGATAGGTGACCTTACCAAATGCAAGAAAAGTGGTTGCAAGGGATCCGGGAGTCCCACTGATCTCTCCTTCGCCGAAGAATGCAATAAAATCCGGCAGTAGTGATAATGTAACAAGGCTAGTTTCGAGAAACGTGTAAAACTGCATGACAAAAGAAAGTAATAACTGATCTCATATTTTAATCAACATGTTAACAGCTACAAAGCCATCAAAAGATTTCCAAAGGCAGAGTATATTCATTGTTTTCCTAGCCGTGATAATATACACCAGGAAAAAACACTAAAGTATAATAAATGAAAATGCTACTGACAAAATCTGGACCTAGTTCACTAAGAAAATTGACATGCCTATGAAAATGACATAATTAAAAGGTATTTAACAAGAAGAAACATTTTGAAATAAATAAGCTAGTTCGAGCCACAAATAATCATCACGACCAACAAATGCAAACCAATATGATTCTTATTAAATTACAATATCATACCAGGAAGAGAAGGAAATACTTGTAGTTCAACGCCCCAACACAATTTACAACCCAAACACAATGATGGTCCATCTTCAGCACGCACCTCCCACCTAAAAAGGTGATTTGATCACACATTGCTTAAACAAAAACAATAAAAAAATCCAATATTATCCAAGGAGTTATGTAAGAAGCAACTCACAAACGGAGCAATGATGGCACCGAGGTGGTTTCAACTGGTTGCACTTTCTACAAAAACGGGTTCTACTGTTCTCTGAGTCGGCTGGAAATTCTGACGCAGTCAATGGGTCAGAATCTCCTCTTTCTTCATCTCCTGCTGGCCGCCAATTTGGAGGCACAACACCGGGGTCCGTAAAGACACACGAAAAATAACTCCATAATAGCATCACTAACTGCACGAGCATTTTATCGAGTCAGTTCCATTCCATGTTACACATTATCATCCAAAAGTTGTGTAAAGAAAATCAAAATAAACAATGAAACTATACAGAAATTATCGTAAGTTTCAATGTGTCGCATACTCAAAAAAAAAAGAAAAAAAAAAGGGAAACATGAACTTCAAATTGAACAGCAAACAGCTGAATTTCCAACAATCATCGATTGTACCATAAAACTTAAGTAGCTAACCTTACCATTAACTAAACTAGTTGTCCATCCCAGAAGAACAATCCTTACCATAATCCCACCTTTTCATAAATCCGAGTTTAAGAAGGAAAAAATACTCTCAGGCCAAATGCCAAATTTTTATTAGTAATCAATGTCTTGCACGCTCCTAAGAAATATTAACTTCAAAATGAACAACAAACAGCTAAAATTTCCAACAATCATCAAGTGCACAAAATAATTTTGAATAACTACACTTACCATTGATCAAGAACCATGAAAAAAATCAACATTCCCAACTTCACACATTTCTACAAATATAAAACTAAATCGATACTCAAATGATCGACACCGAACCCCTCCAAATAAGAAAAAACAAAAACAGCTGATCCTCAATAACAGAAAACACAACACCATGAAAATCCACAAAAATGATAATAATTCCAAAAAAAAAAAAATCCTCAAGAAACTAAGCAGGAGACAAACGGTAAAACCTTCAAATTAACTACTACAAAAGCAATGAATTTTCATCATGAGAAAACAAAACAAAACAAAACAAAAAAAAAAACCAATTATATTCCATAATCGAGCAATAATTATATCGGAATTACCAGACAATGAAACAAGATCAAAATGAAGAAAGCTACGAGCGAATCAAGGCCGCCGGCAACTAGTCCTGGACCGTAATTGCTAATCACCACCGCATAATAGCTGACGCCAACAACGGCGAGAACCAACAGTATCATGATCGATCCGAGCCCCTTCAGCGCCGTGCAAAACCGGAATACGTTCCATGCCATCACAGCTCCAGATCTATACATAATATATATATACTATTCGACTAATACAATTGAAAAAAAAAATTAAAATCGGTGAAGAAATTGAGAGTGGAAATCTTTAATCGAAATTTTTTAGCTCCTGAATCGATGTTTTTTGGGGCTGTGATTAGGGCTTAGGGATTTGGCGCGTGGGGAGTATGAGTGCAGCTATGGTGGAATTCCATGAGCGAAATAGAGAGAAAGGGGAGGGTTGATTTTACTATTTGTTGCTTTTTGAGGGGTAAGACTGAAAATTGATGTTGAATTTTTTGAATTTCGGACAAATATATTTTATTTTGAGTTTGGGATTGTTTTTTCTTTTCAAGGTCCAAATTTTATTTATTTATGTAATGACAAGAAGGTTGAGAGTAGAAACTCATTTTAAGTAAATAAAACAACTTTTTATTGGTCTCTAAACTAGTTTTTATTAGATTATTAAGATATTCCTACTTTCATAGTTCTATTTAGATATAAATTTTTCATGCCAATGATTCTTAGAAAATTTCCGGACTTCACCTCGTAATATAATCGTAATTGTTTTATGATAATATACTCACAATTATGAATTATTCATGTATTTTGAACTTCACGTAATTTTTGTCCATAATACTTGTAACCAAATTGAAATTTCAGCATCGATAGCTCCCGAAAATGACATGCATTGTTAATTCCGACATTGAATTCCAATAAATGAAGAATCTTGAAAAGTGATTTACAAGTTATTTTTTGGTAAACTTTTATCTAAGTTAATATATAGTTATAGTACACAAATTAATATATTTATTAAGATATTAAAACATAGTAGTAGCTTGTGGACCGAATCTTCAACAACCTATTCTCTAATCCATATATATATATATATATGTAATTGCTCTTGTTCTTTTTTCTACTTTCACGTGAATTAGTAAAGTCTTGGTCAATTGTGGAAAGCTTCTAAGTGCTAACAACTTCATTATGTTTTTTCTCTTGTTTTTAGTGGTCATGATTTGTGGATGAACATCTAGAAGGCAATGACTAAATGAATTAAGGACTAATAATTCTATTCTTACATATATATTTATATCACGGTATACGTATATATGTTTTTGACTGAGACATAATCTTCGGTTTACCTCTATATAAACTACTATAATAAATTACAAAATAAAATGGTTTGACCTTGCGTCCCAATAGGTCTAACCCAAATTTTGTTTTGATAATGATTTTACATAAAACTAGTTGTTGCCCCTGCGTTGCACGGACAAAAAGTTATTGGCACAATAGTTTATTGTTGAAGTTTTTGAATTTAATTAGCTTCAAATTTTCCAGATAAATGTAGAGTAATATAATTTATTACTCCATTTCTTTATTACTGTCAACAAAAATTAAATGTGCTAAAGAATATTTTTTTTGTGTCATTTGACTTTAAATTAGGAACATTCATGAAATATATATAATTAAAGATAAGTTGAAAAATTGTTTGCTGACAAAAAGAATTATATTGATTTTCATATGAAACTGACATTAATTTTTCTTTTTTTTTTTGGTTTCATTATTAGTTGTTACTTAATGAAATTGACATTATTAGTTGTTACTTAATTAACGAAAAAAATTAAAATGATAGATAGCCGAATAGTTACTCTTAATTGAAATAAATCTTTGAGATTGCTCATTACTCAAATCAACATTTGAATAGCTTTGGAATAGAATTAGAGTTCTGAATTTCAAATGAAACAAATATATATATATATATATATTAGAAGTGAAATTAAATTATGTATACAAAAGTTCTATATATATTCAGTAGTACTCATCAGCAGAGAAACACATAGGAATGGATTTTCTAAATATCTATGACAAATTTATGAAAAACATCTTAAAATATAAATTAATTTAATTTAACACAAATGGGGATGCATTATATGCATTACAAGCAAAAAGCGTCTGATATATTTAATTAATTTCTTTATGAATTGAATTATGAAATAAGAAACTTCAAAAATTATTAATTTGGATGCATAATTTCAAAAAAAAAATCAATCAAAATAATAAGTCTCAATCCCCAGCAAAATTAACTTCTTTTGAAAACTTGAGAGATCACAGGTATAATTAGAAACAAGGTTCATTCACTTTTTTTTTTGATAATTCTTGTGTAAATTTTATTCCTCTCTAGTATGCGGAAACCATTGAGCTTTAGGGATCAATCTATAGGAGTTATTAGGTCAAATTATTTGTATAATGGATATAAAATAATGAATATAACATATACTAACAAATTAAACAATCCCATGAGTTATTTGCTTATCTTCCACCAACATAAATATTTAGAAATGTTAGGATATTATTCACAATACACATAATAACACACACACAGGCATACATACATACATACATACATACATATATATATATAGATATATATATAGGATATGGATCAAATACATCCCAATTCATTAAGTAAGATATAAGACCCAATCTACACCCTTGATACCATTTGATCCAAAGGTCCAGATTTAACTCCAATTTTCAGATTTTATAATTGTTTTTATTGCTGTCAGGGGAATTTTAGGCATTAAATGATAACAATATTGATCGTGTTATTTGGAACGGGACCAAATCTGGTACATTTGCGGTTCGAAGTGCTTACCATCTAGCGCGTGAGATGGAGAGGTGTGGGAGAGCGTCGTCAAGTTTCTCTAAACCACCTAACATGTCTTGGCAATTTATTTGGAGAACGAATGTTCCACCGAAGATAAGGGTCTTTGCATGGAAAGCATGCAAAGAAGCTTTACCTTCTCATTCCAATTTGTTGAAACGTAAGCTGGAGTTTTCGAGGGGCTGCCCTATTTGTGAATCGGAGATTGAAGATATTGGTCATTGTCTTCGCTTATGCCCGTACGCTCGCCAACTTTGGGCCTTGACGAATTTGCCGTCACGGATTATTCTTTGTGACAAAGAGTCGGTTGAGGAGTGGTTTCGGTTTTGCCACAAACATTTGGAGAAAGATCAATATGCTCTTTTCCTAACATCTGCTTGGTATCTTTGGTTTCATAGAAACCAAAAGGTTATGGAAAACATTGATACCCCACTGGATATCCTTGTTTCCATGATACGATCTTTCTTGGGTGTGTTTCAGGAAGCGATTTTGCCAGTTGATTTGAATGAACCAAATTTTGATTTAACCAAGTGGCGACCTCCGGATGCCAATTTTGTTAAAGTAAATTTTGATTGTGCAATTTACCAGGATCCACCAAGTACGGGTTTTGGCGTGATTGCCCGTGACTCGGAGGGCAAGGTTCTACGGTGGCATAGAGGTCGTTTTCCTTTTGTTTCGTCGGCTGAAACAGGTGAGGCTTTAGCTTGTTGGGAAGCCATTCGTCTGGCTGTCTCAAGTGGGTGGAGGCGAGTTATTGTTGAGGGGGACTGCCTACCTCTCATTCAAAAAATTAATTCACCATCGGAGGATTTATCTTCTGTGGGTCCGTTGATTTCTGATATTCGTTCGTATATGTCTGTTTTTTCTTCTGTTTGTTTTGCTTTCATTTGGCGGTTGGGAAACTCTGTTGCGCATTGTTTAGCGCATGATGGTTCGATTATGACCTCGGGGGATAATTCTGATGTACCCTCTTATGTGTTGGATTTGGTTTTGGCTGACTTAGCCGTTTAATATATTGCTTTTCTGTTTCAAAAAAAAAAAATGATAACAAACATATGCAATTTTCATGCAGTATCAAATCAAATCCCCCATATTACGCGCCATAACAGAATTCAATATTTTCTTTCCATTTTCAGCTCGATCAGATCACAAATTATTCATTTTGATCACAGTATTCATCATCAAATTCAATAAACCAGCAAAGATCGTTTCATCACAATCCATTTTGTCCATCAATTTTCAATTCGATCATATCAAAGCTCGTTTCATGGCAATCCATTTCGTTCGGTTCACGATTGATTCGAATCAATAAATTATAATCGTCAATTCATAATAATCGTCAGTTCATCGTTCATCAATTATCGTCATCGCCAGTTTCGTGCTTATCAACATCGTCAGTTTTCGCGTTTATGGCTGAGATCATTTTAGGTATTTTTAATCATCATCATATCGATTTATGCGAAAAATTGCGAAAGTTTGTGATATTTTTGCAATTTTGTGATATATATCATATTATACACCATCGTTGATGATGTTTGATTATTATACTCAATCGTCAGTTTCGCGTTTATGGACAATTAATTTTGATATACATCATCGTATAGATTAATATACAGTTCTTGTAATGATGGTATACATTATAATTTTATTCAGAACTTATATTTGTTATATACATTTCAAGCAGTAAATTGAATACATTATACATCATCTTATATGACATTATACACTATATTATACACTACTATACATTATATATAGTGATGTTATACAGTATATTATGAACACATCATATGTTTATGATAGGCTAAATAATCAAACATCATCACAGTTTTTGATGTTTGATTATTATTAACAGGATCAGTAGTGTATAGCAATAATGATGTTGAGAATCAATGTGTCGGATCTTCTTCGTCGTCTAATTCTATATCATCTCCGGGCGGTTCAAAATATTGGGAACCAGTGTGTGCTACTGAGTTTAAACCTTGCATTGGTAAGGCATTTGAAAGCTTGAAGTTTGCATTTGAGTTTTACAAAAGCTATGCTCGGTTATGTGGTTTTGATGTACGCAAGTGTTCCCAAAAAACTCATAAGGATGGTACGGTCATATCTAAACATTATGTATGTAGTCGGTCCGGTGTTTACAAAAACTGTGATGATGTTGGTAGGAAGAAGAAGTGTATGATTGGTCGATGTGATTGCAACGCCAAGATTGTAGTGAGGTTTAGTGCTTCCCAGGGATATGTTATAAAGAAATTTGTTGAGCGGCACAATCATGAGTTGGCGACCGACGAAGGGAAACAGTTTCTGAAAGTTAATCGGAACATTGATCCGTCCCAGATTATGTTTTGCTTAAACGCATCAAAGGTGAATGTTGGCGCCGTCAAATCACATTCATTCTTGAAGGAGATTGCAGGTGGGTTTAATAATGTTGGGTCGACTTCTACAGATTTCAAAAACGCAAAAAGGGATGTGAAGCAATACGTCGGTGAGAACGATGGGGAGATGATTGTTAGGAAATTTATGAATTTGAAAAAAATGTGTGAAGGATTTTTTTTTATTATGCCACAGATGATGACGGTTGTATGAGTAAGTTGTTTTGGGCTGATCCGATAGCAGTAAGGAATTTTGAACTGTTTGGTGATGTTTGCTCGGTCGATGCAACATTTCGATCCAATAAGTAAGCACTATTGTTTGAATGCATAATACATATTTTTTTAATATGTAATGAATATATGGTGTATAACACATTATCAGTTAATGTATATTATTCATTCAATAAATGTATAATGAATCATTAGTTAATGTATATTTGATTACCCTATTAATAAATGTATAATGATTCATTAATTGTCGGTGTAATTCCTTTTCAGGTATCAAATGAAATTTGTTCCTTTTTTTGGTTTAGATAACCACAAGAGAATAGTCACCTTTGGTGCTTCTCTAATCGCAAAAGAAGACATTGAGTCGTATACGTGGGTTTTTGAAGCTTTTACACGTGCAATGGGACGGGAACCAATCTATATTGTATCTGATCAATGTCCTGCTATGAAACAGGCTATTCCTAGTGTTTTTAAAAAGGCTAGGCATCTTCTTTGCGCGTGGCATATCATGAAGAAGTTCCCAACCAAGGTTTGTGTCTTTACTGCTTTTTTGAATCCAGATTATATTAATGTGTTACAATAGCATTTGACATAATGTAGTATGATATTGTTTTTAGTGTACAGTGCATTTTAATAAGATTTAATTTTATAATGTATAATGTGTTTGTACTAGATTGTATAATGATACTTTTATGTAGTGTATAGTACAATATATTATGCTGTATAATATGTTTTGCATTTGATTGTTTTTTGTTCAGATTTCACCACATACAGGTAAATATGCTGAAGTAGTGAGAAAGGTGAATAATTTTGTGTATAATGACGACATTACGCCACGTGAGTTTGAAGATGGTTGGAATGCTCTTATTTCAAAGTATGGGCTAAGTCATATTGAATGGCTTTCTGAAATTTACGACAACAGACATTCGTGGGTATCCGCATATTATCGAGATGTTTCGATGGGTGGGTTATTGAGGACTACATCGATTTCAGAGTCGGTTAATTCATTCTTTAATCAATTCTATGTAAAGGGTGACACAATCATTGAGTTCTATAGTAGATTTGAAAGTGCTATGGACAGGCAAAGGAATACGAATGCAAGATTAAATCACGAGTCTTTGGTCTCTAAACCATCAACCGAAACCCCTCTTCCGATAGAGGAGGATGCTTCGGAGGTATATACACGTGCTGTTTTCTATGATGTACAAGTGGAGATCAAAAAGTCTGCATATCAAGTGATACTGCAAAGTCTAAATGTTGTTGATGGTGTGAAATCATTTGTCGTATTTGATTCCGACAATGAATCAAAGTTATATGAGGTATATCATTTTTTTTATAGTGTATGTTATTATTATATATGTTGTATATTATTAAACAGGTAATGTATGTTACAGTTTGTTCTTTGTATTTATGTTATAGGTGAAACATTTTGCATCGAACAATCAGGTTGATTGTTCTTGCCGATTGTTTTTTAGGCGGGGTATTTTGTGCAGACACATTTTCTTTGCATTCAACCAAAGCCGAATACTCAAATTGCCCGGCGAGTATGTTCTGAATAGATGGAGAAAAAATGCAGAAATTATGGCTTCCGATATAATTAATAACCAAGTCAGACATTATCGTGCGATGATTGAGAAGAACACAAATGATGTGAGTCAAATTTGGATTGACTTTCAATCATGTTTAAATCTTGCAGGTTTTAACAAAGAAAAACTCGACTACATAAAAAATCAATTGGTGGATATGAAGTCTCATTGAGTGTCGGTGCGGACGATAACAATAAGAATAACAAGAATGCTGTTATCGAGACACTAGTGGGACCCCAAATTGAGAACGAGCTCGGGATCAGAAATCCTCAAATGAGCCGATCTAAAGGATGCGGTAAAAGAATTAAGAGCAGTGCCGAGATATCAAAGCATGTTCCTAAGAGGAGAAAATGCGCTGCATGCGGAAAAGTTGATGGGCATAATGCAAGAACATGTCCATCAAAAGAAAAATAGAAGTGTTTTCTTTTTTACAATTAGTACTGTACAATGAAGTAGTATTCAATGTATAACATATCATTATACAGTGTATAATGATGTGTTAATCAATGTATAATGATTCAAAGGATCTCTGTGTATACTGAAACATTTATTGAAAGTGAATGAAGTGCATGTTAAAAAATGTCATAATGTATGTTGTATACTTTAATTGAGTTTTTTTATTATGTACAGTGAATATATTGGGGCTGTTAGAATGTATACTTATGTGCTTTATATAACATTAACACTTAAACTCAATGACCAGAACAATATAAACAGGTTACGAGCAATGAACAAACTTTTTATATATTTAAACTGCTCAACTAAAACTAATAACGATGTACAAAAACTAATAAATGTACAAAAACTAATAACATGTACATCTAACAAAAAATGTTGTAAACGTATCACGTTGTTTATATCTATCGCTTCTTCCCCTTTTTCATTTGGGCTTGTTCACGTTCAAAATCCCTTGATCGTTTGATAATGTCGTCCTTGAGTGTGTTCAAATCACAAGTAAGGATTTTCTCCAGATAAAGTGCTCTCAATCTAGTGAGTTTTGCAACTTGTGCTTTTTGCATTATATAAATATTAAAGTTAGATAGACAGGAAAATAAAGATTTTCAGAAACTTTCATTTCGTAGAATAAAAAAGTGTAAATCATTACGCTTTCTGCACCCAATTCTGGATCCCAATTCTTTAATCCCCCACCGAAGTAAGTTTCCATGTGACGCATTACAAAAACACCACAGTCCGAGCTGTTTCTGTGTGTACGCCATGGCATTGGAAGCCTTTCCATTTCTACCGTTGACAATGCTTGTGCAGCTGGATGGTTCATATCATTCAGGAATTTGGTAAACATGGCCCTCTGTTTTGAAACAAACAAACAAAAAAACTATGAGGCACAGTGTATAAATATATTAATATCATTATACAGTATATTATTGACCCAATATACAGTGTATAATTAAATAATTATACACTGTATGCTGGTCCATTATACAGCAGTATAATATCATTTAACAGTGTATTATCATATCATTATTAAGTGGGTTAGTATACAATTTTTATGGTGCACTAGTGTATAATGTAAAGTTAATTGTGTGATGATGAAGATTTAACACATATATATTGACATAAAAAAATAAACATTAGTGTTTAAAGGATTGTTACCAAAGTGAATGGCACATGTTGGTATTTGTTTTCGAACGACACATCCGTTTTGCTATTGTCAAGGATCTCAATAGCTGGCTGCTTCAAATTAAAGCACATCACGTAGTAGTGTCCAGCGTGAAGAATAGGAAAGACAACCTATATATCGATGGGATGAAAGTGGTGTTAATGAATCTCCATAAAATTCGATAATTTTATGAATGTAACGGTTTTAGCTTACCAACGTAACATCGGTTATGTTCACTCTTGGAAACATGTCCAGACGATTTTCGATGTTTTCCACGAATCTTTGATGCAGTGCATCATCATGTTTGGCGCCTTTGTTTGACGTGAAGAAAACCTGTTATCAATTTTTTTAAAAAAATTAGTTAGCGAGCAGAACATTATATCGTATGCATTAACAAAACGTAAAGAAGTATATTCTACCGTGTCGGACACGTGGAAAAAAAATCTAAGCGGTGATGTTGGTGCTCTTGTTGACTCGCCATTGTTCAACAGGTATGACCAGAGGTCGATGACTCCAGATAAAAGCTCTGTCCGTTGAGACAATGTCTTTACATCCCAAATATAGCCAATTACATCACCACTTGTGAAAACAACAGATCTGTAAAACCATTATATAGTGTAATAAGTATTGTTCATTATACAATATGTATAATGATGTAATATCACGTTAATCAATATTACCATTATACATGTACTCACATGTTGTCATCATTAACTTGATTCACCCAATCCCATAGCCTTTTTTCATTTGCGCCCTGTTTTGAGATTATATTCACAATCCGTTGAACATATGGAGAACACAGGTCTGGAGCTGGTTTGAATCGTCTCTTTGTTTCTCCAATGATCTCAACAGCGGGGGCAATGGTAACGTCACCAGTGTATTGTCTAGCAATTGACAACACAGCCCCCTCTGGATCATCCTGACGCGGTTTCTCCGGTGTTTGTGTCAACAAGTTGAAGGTTGGTTGTGAATGTACTGGTGGACTTACTCTCTTAAACGGCGTATATTGTTCGGGTTGGAGATGCGGATTAGCGGGGGCGGCTGCATGTTGTTCAGGTGAGGAAGGGGCCTCTGGTTGATATGTTCTTGTCTCTGGTTCCCCCTCTGGATCCTCATGACGCGGTTTTGCCGGTGTTTGTGTCAACAATTTGAAGGTTGGTTGTGAATGTACTGGTGGACTTATTCTTTTAACCGGCGTAGATTGTTCGGGTTGGAGAGGCGGATCAGCTTGGGCGGATGCATGTTGTTCAGGTGAGGAAGGGGCCTCTGGTTGATATGTATTTGTCGCTGGTTTTGTTCTATACAGTTTTTCAACATGATCTAACACCCTTTTTTCAATTACCTTCAACCGTGGATTTGATGGAACAATGGAGTCACATGATTCGATGTATCCATTGTACTTAATAAGTTTATCCACCAGGTCCAATGCAGCCCTTTCCAAATTGAAAATCATCCCCTGCGTATACAGTAGTTTACAAACCATTATACACTACATTTAAGTACAATTATACAACATGTGATTGTATAGTATACAGTTATAATACCTCTTCAAATGTATTCCAGTCCTTGATGGATGCATCTGATTCTGTGGGAGCTTCTAAAGAGGTAGTGGGTTGTTTTGGAGCTTCAATATGTTGTGCAACATGCTTCCCTTTGTCAGCCTTCATTTCCCATTGCCCCTTTGATATGATCCCCTGCCCAAAAACTCCCTGCTGAATCTCTATGTTACTCTTTTCGAGTAGCGCAGAGTCTGTCCAAGTGAGTCAAGTGGGGATTGATCTTGGTACTGTCATATGCCCCTTGTAGTTGACTCTGTCAGCATACAATATCTGAATTTGGAGGAAAAGAAAAAAGTTGAGATCATACAATTATACAGTAACACATAAACCATTATTCAGTATTTGATAAACCATTATACACTAAATAATGTACCATTATACAGTACTAGTTCATATAACACATTATAACACGACAGGGTATGAGTTATACACTGTAAAATATACACATTATAACACATTATAGTGTATGAGTTATACACTGTAAAATATAGTGTTAGTTCATATAGCACATTATAACACATTATAGTGTATGAGTTATACACTGTAACATATAGTGTTAAGTTCATTTAACACATTATACACATTATACACTAAATCAACAAAAACACATTATTGGAACACAATCAACATCAGAAGAGGCACTGTAAACTTACAATCAGAAACAGAAGAGGTCCAGTGTACATGCGTTTCGCCGGATCTTCTTCCCAAACGTGTTTCGTGTCTCCCAAACTATTCAGGACTAGTCCGGGCCAATTGTATCTTGACAACTCATCAAGAGACCCTTTGAAATTTAGTATCTTCTTGTTGACGAATGGTGTACCGGGGGTCTCTATCAAGCAATTATACATAATCATCATAAAATTCAGCTTGAATTGATCTGTGAGTTGTTTATCAGATTGAATTGCCTTCACGACCATTGATGCTGAAACTTTAAACTTTTTGGACTTATCAAGCCCAAATTGGTCAGTGAATGCGTCCGCTCTCTTTGGATTTTTTTACAGTGAGGTCTATAGGCCGATTCCCGTGTGGAAATCCCAAAACCTCGGCCACATCATACTCTGTAATATTTATTTTTCCTCCGGGCAGATTAAGCCTGAAATTCGCTGGATTTAAAGATTTTACAACTTTATATCCAAGCCTGTGAGGCAGCTCTGTAATGTTGAAATCCAAAAAGGATCCGAACCCGGATTGTCTCACCCATTCCCGTTGTGGTTCGGTCAGTTTTGAAAGAGCATCCACCAAGACCTTCAACGATACTCTTATTCGTGTATATTCAACCACCTTCTTTTTCCCCTGTGGTGGATGTTTGGATACGGTCTGGGTTTTCTATTTTTTAGATTTTGTTTTTACAGGGTGGCGGTGTGTCGCACGTCTTTTCCGAGCAGCAGGTTGTTGTTCTGATTTGGTCTCTTCGTCTTGATCAGACGATGCTTCTGCTGATTGTACGTATTCATCATCAGTAATAGGTTGTTCAACACTAAGAGGCTCAACAACATCGGCAGGCACAAGTTGCAACCTATCAATTGAATCGGTAGAGGATGAATCTCCTTCAGCAACTGCATTACAGAGTAGACAAAGACATTATACACAATACAATTAATATGATGTATAATATTATACACAGTGTTATTCATTATTATACACTACAATGCAAACCATTATACACCCTAATATACAGTATGTGGATACACAATAGAATTAATATGATGTATAATATTATACACAGTGTTATTCATTATTATACACTACAATGCAAACCATTATACACCCAAATATACAGTATGTGGATACACAATAGAATTAATATGATGTGTAATATTATACACATTGTTATTCATTATTATACACTACAATGCAAACCATTATACACCCAAATATACAGTATGTGGATACACAATAGAATTAATATGATGTATAATATTGTACACAGTGTTATTCATTATTATACACTACAATGCAAACCATTATACATCTACGTTTTATAACCCAACCATAATATTGTCACCCATAGGTACATAAGCCATCAAAACAAACAAAACCAGCGTATAAATACATTGCGTGTTCCCAATATAGTTGTAATACACAGAGTATACGTACAGGAGCCATCAAAATCCACAAAATGCGTAATATTGTCACCCATAGGTCGAACAAAATGAAAAGTGTGTGTATAATCGATACCTGTTCTTCTGGATGGATTTTTCGTCCTCATTTTTTGATGAAAATGAAATCGGTTTGCGAGAGTATCAAAACTAGGGTTCCCAGCTATAGAAAATGACAGTTTAATGTTCACAGGTTTAAAAATAGGAGAGATTTCAATGAAATCGGGTATGTTTATTAGGTTTAAAATTGGGAGAGATATCAGGGGAGACGGGGGAGAGAATTTAGGAGAGGGTCGATGTATAATGGGTGTAAATTACCAGAATACCCCTCATACAGCATCATTTTTGGGTTTCTCCGCGTGTACAGTGAATAATCTGGACTGTTGGATTTAATGGATCCAATGGTGTAGATTGAGTCTTATATCTTATCTAATATAGGGTATGTATTAGATCTTGACCCTATATATATATTCTATTATCTATTATATATATTATAGCAAAGCGGTCCGTTGACTCCAATTGCTCACTTTGACTCAAATTCTAATTTTCTAAAATTTTGAGTTTTTTTAATTAAAAAATTCTCATTGGCCAATGCACAATATATTTAGTGGAAGATTTTTAAAATTTGAATTTGTAATGATCACATTTATTGTGTTTACATAATTGATTGCTACATATATATTTATGGGAATTATGTGGTTTCCAAAAACCCCACACGATTTGTTAAATAAATTCCTTATATTCATAATATGTATTAATTCATAAATTGTGTCTAGGTACAAAAAGATAGATGAATTTGCTCTCCTTAAAATACGCAAAACGTTAACCTTCTTAATTTGTTTCTACATAATTAAAAGGGATAATTACATTTACACCCCCTCACTAATTGGGTAATTACAAAAACCCCCCTCACTAATTCATAATTACAACTACACCCCCTCGATCCACTTTCGGGCACTTTGGGCTGACCGAAAAGGTAAAAGGTCAAGTTTGCCCTTTGATTTTTCAGAATTAAAATAAAATAAAATACATGAACAGTAAATTACCAAATCACCCCTCCCTCTATAATAGACGGGATTGATCATTTTTGGCGTCCATTTGCATTGTCTCTCTTCCAAGAACACCATTTCACTCCACCCACCATACCAACTTCAAAATCGCCCTGTAAATCGCCGGAAATTGTCGAAAAGTTGCTATCTTTTGCGTTCGTTCAGTCTCAGACGCTTTTCGGAAGGCTCTGTCGCGTTTTTAGACGGAAAAAGGTATGTCCAAACCCTTCTTTGGTTTTTTCTTAAAATGATGATAAGTAGCAAATGTAGTCTTTATTTGTTGTTGGTGTTGGTGTTTTACACCTTGCATTTGAAATTTTGGGTCTGATTTTGGCAATATGTCGTGAGATATCAAAAAACAAACCCTAATTTTTTTATTTTTTTTTTTAAAAATTTTTGTACTAATATTCCATAAAACTCGTATAATGTGTAAATATTATGTGTATTTTGACTCAAAAGTGTTATCTTTGCTAAAAATTAGAAACTCTAGATTCAGAATTTTTGGGTTTTTTGGGGCAGAGACAATTTTTTGAATTTTTTGGTGTTTAACTTTACTGTTATATGGTATTGACATGTATATTTGTGTATTTGTACAGAGATGGCATTTCGTGGAAAGTATGATATTGTACTCCACATACTTGGTGGGCAGGATATGTTAACTGATGTGAATTCAAGGTGGTACACACACAAAAACCTAATAGATGACATATCCAAATCCTATTTAATGCCTTCTTCACTGTCAATTTGTATGGATGTGAGCTATGAGGTTGAAGGCACCTTAGAAAGGATTCCTATAAGAAGTGATGAAGATGTAGTTTCCATGTTTGATAGAAATAGGAGTACTAGAGAAGTTCACATATGGATTGACATTGATGTGGTGGAGCCCTTAGGTGTTGATAAGAGTAATAATGACTATGTCATTCACTTGGAGCGTAGTGTAGATAAATTTGTTGATGGTGATGAGGAAACTGGTGATGGTGTTGATCAAAATGTTGTTGATGAAGTTGCACAAATAGGAACTGCTGCTGGGATTGATGAAAATGTGCATGGTGTTGCTGGTCTTGATCAACTGGATGATGAGTTGGGTGTTGGGGGAAGGGATCAGGGTGTTGAGCAGGGTATTGGTGAAGGGGATCAGGGTGGGCAGGGTGATGGGGGAGGGGATAAGGGTGAAGGGGATAAGGGTGTTGAGCAGGGTGTTGGTGAAGGGGATCAGGGTGAGCTGGGTGTTGGGGGAGGGGATGAGGATGAGCAGGGGGTTGAACATCAAGAGGGTGAGGGTGAGCAGGGGGTTGATGATTTAGTTGCTGATTGGATTGATGAACAAGAGCATACTGACACTGAGCCATCTGATAGTGACATTGTGTTTGAGACAGATGATAGTGAGTCTAGTCAAAGTGGGAATGAGGATGAGGCTGAGGATGAGCCAACTGAAGCTATGGGTGAGGCTGAGCCTAGAGATGAGGGTGTCCCTTCTGAAAGGATTGTGGACTCAGACAATGACAAGGTCATGAGTGATTACAGCTCTGATGACTTCTGTGGGTTGAATGATTTGGACAGTTCAGATGAGGAGGGTGAATTAGATGCCATGGATCAGTACCTCAATCAGAATGATGTGGATTTTTAAAATGATGAGGTGGATTTGAGAGTGGGTGATATTTTTGCAAATGTCCAAAAATTCAGGGAATCTTTGAAAGAATATTCAATTCAAGAGGGCATTGAACTGTTTAGGGTAAAAAATGAGAGAAAGAGAGTGACTGTTAAGTGTGCTGCTCTAAACTGTCCATGGAGAATACATGCATCTCCATTGGCAAATTGTGTGACATATGCAGTGAAAACATTGACAAAAGAACACACTTGTGTGAGGGTGACAAGTTTAAAGGAGGCTTCATCTGCTTAGATGGCAAGCAAGTTAGTCAATGTGTTGAGGGAGAATCCAAACATGAAACCAAAGGGCATCAGACATTTTTTGGAGAAGTATAGCCTTAATCCACCATACATGAAGATATATAGGGCAAAAAAGAAAGCAATGGAAATGATTGAAGGTGGCTATGCAGATGCATATGCATTATTACCAAAATATGTTGAGATGATAAAAAGAAGCAATCCTGGGAGTGTGGTTAAACTTCAGTCAACTTTGGAGAATGAAGGTGAGGAGGGGGGATCTTCATCTGCTGCAGCTACACCATGTTTTAAGAGAATATTCATTGGTTTGGATGCTTTCAAAAAAAGGTTTCTTGGAAGGTTGCAGTCCTTTTTTAAGGTTTGATGGATGCCATCTGAAGGGTCCATATGGAGGTGTGTTGTTGGCAGCAATTGGGTTAGATGGCAACAATGGACTATTCCCTCTTGCATGGGCAGTTGTAAAGGCAGAATGCAAAGAAAGTTGGTGTTTCTTCTTCCAAGGACTTGAAGAAATGTTAGGAGGGTTCAGACAAGACAAGCCTTGGACCTTCATGAGTGACAGACAGAAGGTATACCTTTGAATTTTTTGTATATGTAATCACTTACTTCGACATATTAAGTTCATTTGTGGGTGTACTTGCCTGGATTGGTACTGAACAGGGGGGGGGATGGGGGAGTATATATAATATTTGGTTCTGAACAGGGAGTGTAGTTGTAAGGTTTGGTACTGAACAGGGGGTGTAGTTGTAAGGTTTGGTGATTTTGTGCAGCTCTTTTGGGTTTTTGGGGTTGGTGTATTAGAACCAAATTTGATAGATGAATTGTCAGGATTATGAATTGTGTAAGTTAATGAAAAATTGTTACTCAATTATATAGCAATTTGCTTTCCACTACAATGTCATTCCATTACATGTCTTTCCATTACATGTCTTTCCCTTACAACTACTTGAACAATAATAATAAACTACTTGAACAATAATACTAACTGACATAATAAGTAGATGGCAAGAATGGCCAAATTTACAGCAATTAAATGAATAAATTAGCCTAATCGATGGATCATTCACATTTAATTGCCTAATTTGTGGAGCTTCTTCAATGGTGCGCATATTCCTTTGAGAGTTGAAGCTATCTTGGACCTCATGTTCCGTAGCTTGGTTATACGGCTCGCACCAATGAGAAAAACCATGAATCGAACATCTATAATATAACCTCCCCGGGTTTTCTTCAGATTCAGAAACATTTATTGTAGTTTTCCTCCCACAATTCCACTTAATACACGATTCATTCCTATATTTCACTCCGAAGCAGCTTGAGGATTGACTTGAGGAAGCCATTCTCACATTTCAGATGGTGTAAACAAGCCAGAACTGCTGCATTTATACCAAGCTCCAACGGTCAGGTCCCCAACGGTCATATTTTTTTATTGTCAAAACATTACATTGACACCCCCTGAAAAAATGGTAGACATTACATTGACACCCCCTGGGGTATATTGGGCAATCACTATGTCTGGACTATTTGGTCCAGGTTGGACTAGGTTGGTCCAGGGGTATTTTAGGGAAAACACAAAAGATTCTTGATGACATCATCAAAAATCCGCCCTGAAAAATTGGCAGGGGGTGCCCATGTAATCCAAAAAAAAATCGAGGTAGTGTGGTTGTAATTATGAATTAGTGAAGGGTGGAGGGTTTGTAATTACCCAATTAGTGAGGGGGTCTAGTGTAATTATCTCTAATTAAAAAATTACACATGATCTCACCCCAACTTTATTAATTCATTTTTCTTCACAACAAGATCCTAGCAACAATGTTTTCTTAACAAATCTCCAAACAAATTTGATATTATGATCTCAACCTTTTTTTTTTTGAAGACAAACGGAAAAATAAATTAGGCTACGTCGGCCACAATCAAACCCAAAACAACACCGGTTACAAACAAATGAGCATCACGCGTTAAACAACGAACAACACAAAAACTAGATCTAAGCGAAACAAACAACAACTGAGAATAAAAAACTAAAGGACCCACAGAAGACATGTCTTCCGATGGTGAATTAATTTTTTGAAGGAGGGAAAGACAATCACCCTCGAGACCCACATAACTCCAACTTTGCAGATTCAACGTAGTAAGTCCATCAACACACGCCAATGCCCGGGCAACAATCCCCACTCCAACACCTTTCGGGTTAGGAAAAAGGGCTCCATCAAAGAACATGTTCACCCACCCAATTCCTGGCGGAGACCAATGCATGCAAGTTGTATCAATAATATGTAGTCTAGGAACGGCCAAAAACTTGGCACCAACGAAGAAGCGCCTTTGGCAAAAACCAAGACCCAAACGCCTCAAACAAACCGAAAAGGAAAAAAAGACACAAACAAATAAACAACAGAAATTAGGAAGCCGCAAAAAACACCACAATAGAGTCAAATCAAGAAGATGTGGTGAGTCCAAAACCCGACCCAAGAGTTGACCAACCTCTCAGTCAAAACGTGTCCTTTCAGCCTCAGTCAAGAGGTGGTTTCCATGGTGGAGGGAGCTCAGATCCGACCATAAAGAACTCAGATCCGGCCATAAAAACGTCGGATCTATCCTTTGGTTCACCCAAAAATTCCATAACAATGGAAGTCAGCTCGATCTGACCTCGGCTGAAAGTGATGACAAAGGCAGCAGTAGACGGCGAAGGCATGGTCGCGGCGTGGCGGAGAAGAGCCGGTACTGCGAGGCTGAGGGGAGATGACGCGGTGGAAGTGATGAAGAGATGAGATGGCGCGGTGGAGATGGTGGAGGAGGCGGTGGAGGTGGTGGGAAAAACTCTCAAGAAGAGACAGAGAAGAGCCTTTTTATGATCTCAACCTCAATCTACTCGATCTATTCATCACCAATCTCCATTGTAGAGCATTGGCTAGCTAGAATTTATATATTAATTTGAAGGGTAAGATCGATCCTTTTCTATTTTTTTTTAATTTCTTTTC
This sequence comes from Buddleja alternifolia, assembly GCA_019426215.1. Lineage (NCBI taxonomy): Eukaryota > Viridiplantae > Streptophyta > Magnoliopsida > Lamiales > Scrophulariaceae > Buddleja > Buddleja alternifolia. Next base: position 57,608,451 of record CM033390.1, read on the forward strand.
TCTTTGTTTTTTTTCTTCGTTAATTTTTTTTATAAATTAAATCATGCATTTCTCTTTTATGGCAAAAGTTTACTCAAAGAGATCCACTAAAACTATTTGGATTATCAATAAATGTGATACGGATGTGGAGTAGCAAGTCATTTGCCGGATTGAAATTCGTTATATTAGGATTAAAGTATGTTGAAAATTATCAATATTTCTTATTCGCTAAGTACATTTTTTTTTTTTATGTAAGTCGGTGAATAGTTTTTATTACTTTGCAGGTCACTTATCTCTTGCAGGTCACAATTGTAAAGTATATACTTCTCCCTTGCAGGTAAGTATCCTTTATTATTATGCTCATGTTGAATATTTATTTTTCAAATTGACACACACACACGTATATATTATGATAATATAGCGAAGTTGATACTCAATCGTATTATACAAATAATTGAGTTGGTTGCGAGAATTAATTTTGAAGACTTGCATGTGATGTTAGTGATGATTCTATATCATAAAAAATAACGATTAATTTGATTTTGCTTGCATAGCAATTTTTCAATAATTTTACACCTAATACCATTATTTCGATATTTGTTGGAATATATATTAATATAATAAATAAGTTGAGTATTCCACAATAATTAAATGATATATTTGATATGTCATGCATGACATATGGCATATGAATTATGTCATGCATGACATATGTTGTTTAAACCAATTTGTATTCTTCAACCAATAGGAAAGGATTTGGACGGTGGAATGAAGGCTATAAATAGCAGTCTTCTCTTGTCATTTGAAGTATCCCAAACCGAGAGAAACACATAAAGAGCAAAGTGTGTGTAGTGTAGTATATACTAGGAAAAGTGTAGTGTATACTAGGGAAAGCAATTTGTGGTAAATACAAATTGTACTACACGGGAAACACTTGTGGGGTTTTTCTTTCGGGGTAATACAAAGGGGGGTTGAGAGTAGTGTTCTATATAACTTTGAGAGTGGTTGTACAAGAGTGATTTTCTTGAGTTTGTCTATAAACTCAAGTGTGTATTTTTTGTACCGGTAAATTTCTCTCATAGTGGAAGAATGGAAACTCTCGTGGACGTAGGCGGATTTTGCCGAACCACGTAAATCTTGTGTGCATTATAGTTATATTCTTCGGGTATTATTTTGTCATTAACTTGTTGGTGGGACTTGCCGAATCTTAATAAGTTAAATCTCGGTCCCAAAACTTCCGCTGCGCCCAAGAAAATATGTTATTCCAAAATGAGTGAAGAATAAAATATATATTATTTTATCAACAAGTTCTAAAATAAAATTAAATAGTACTCATTGTACAATTTCATTAATAATTTTTATTATATTTAGCATGATTAATCAGAAAAATCATATGATAAATTCAAGTCAATAATCTATATTTCTGTTATCACTTTTTATAAAGTAGTTATGTTCAATGCCATCCAAACTTACCATACTGTTCTGATGCTCACTAACTAAAATTTTATTTTACTAAATATTAAATATTGTACAAATTTTAAGTATATAATATGTCATTTTCCAGCCTTTTAAAGGTAATATTTTCCTTTTAAATGCCATTTATACATGCACTAAAGTGTTGATTCCTCTTTGTATACTTTTCTAGAGAAAAACAAAAACCGTGCATATTCGATGATCAATTGCGGGATATTCTAACCCGCTCCCGGCTCGGCCGAATCCATGTGTATTTTGAAAAATAATTTACCAATTATATAGCAAGTGTAATACACTCTCCTTGTGAAATACACTTGGGTGCGGCCAAGCTGGGTCTGGGCTAGAATTTTCCATCAATTGCACCTACCAATTTATGTAATTTAATATGAAAAATATTACTATAGTTCCTTTGAACTTCATTTAATATATGAAAATACTCTTTTGGACATCTAAACACAATATTAAAGTCAAAACTTTCAGTATATACAAGTTTACCATGTTCCTGGATAAGTAAGTGTACTTTTACGCACATGAATGAAGTTGTACTATTAAATTCGGCGTATCAATATAATGCTAAGTGTCAGCAAAGCCTCAATCAAAAGTGATAATAAGCAAAGTTAAAAACTTACATTATATTATAATTACTAAAAAGCACATAAAAACCAAAACCAAATTTATCTATATTACATTTAAATGTAAATTGTTATTGCTTCAATAAGTCAAAACACATAAAGTTTATAATGTAGGAATTTTAAAAAAAGAAGTAAATGTTAACAAAATTATTATTATTATTATTAATATAGGTATAATATCAACTATTATTTTATAAGTCAATCTTTATTTACAAAGTTTGCTTAGTATCTCCATTGGTAAAATTGCAAAATTAGTCACTAGGATAATTACTGTTTGAATTTTAGCCCCGTAGTTTTACTAATTTTGAAAATAGTCCCAGTAATTTGAAAAATTACAACGTTAGTCCTCTATTTAGAAAAGATAGTCTCATACTTGTAAAAGTTGCATTTTGCTCCTTAATCACTTCAAGTTGCACCAAAAAAACCTCTAAACAAATATTATTCTCACTTACCCCTTGAAAAAAAACTTTTAATTTCAAATTTTAGATTTTTAATTCAAATTTAAAAAAATTAGTATTTAACTAATATAATTATTTTAAAAATAAAGCAAAAAGAAAAAAAATGAAGAAAAATTGGTGTTAGTAGGTAGGGGTCGACAAGGAAGGTCTAGGGAAATGGGCGTCGGGGAAAGGGCTGGTGACAAACGGATGGCTAGGAAGAGGTCGGCAAGGGGAGGGTTTGGGAGGCGCTGTTCAGAGGCAAGGTGGTGGTGGACAATGAGAGGAGGGGATGCAGACGTGCAGGCGAAGGAGCTATGGCTGGGTGGAGGGGGGTGGAGCGGGAGGTATGGTTGGGAAAGATGATGATTTTTTTATTTTTTCAAAAAAAAAACACTAATTATCCAAGGGGACAAGTGACAGAAACATTTGTTGAGGGGTGTTTGATTGACTATTCCATTAGTTTTTAAAGAAATAGTCATCTCCGTTAGTTTTTAATGAAAGATAAAGAGCTGAATTAATGTTGCTTAAAAGGACTATAAAGTGATGAAAGAGATAAAGTTGAAATATATCTATAACAATGGCTACTTTTTTTTTTTTTCTGAAAGAGAAATACATTTTTTTTTTATAATTGTAAAAGAAATGCTTACGCCTACCGAGAAAACGATCTATTTATTTCTTTTTTCTCTATAACAATGGCTATGACTATTATTGACTTGAATGGAATTAAGATATTGAACTCACCAGTATAATTAGTTTTTAACTTATTGAAAACTTTTATTTTCCATAGAAGAAATATTGAAAACTTTTGGCTATGTTTGTTTCTATTTTTAAACATGTTTTGGCCAAAATTTCTGGCCAAAACTTGTTTGCTTTATGTTTTTTTTGACCAAAAATGACTTTTTTGGCCAAAGAATTTGTCAGCTATTTTCTTCCTATTTGTCTCTACGTTAGGGTGCCTACTAATTATATCAAATACAATATATATATATATATATATATATATATATATATAACCATAATATTACAATCATTTAAAACTTATATTATATTATATTTTTCAATCATTAACCAATTAATTATAAACACAACCTTTCAGACAAAAACTAATATGCTTTGATTGCTACATTAACTTTTGTTTCTTCTGAAAATAAAATCAAACACAAAAGCAAACACATTTTCATCAAAATACACAACTCCCAATAAATTTTCACAAAAAAACCCCCCAAAATAGAAACAAACATAGTCTGACCAAAAAGTTTTCTTTGCGAAACTTAAGAGTGAGTTTTGTTTGTTTAATTGAGAGAGTCAATCAATTCATATCTTAACTGTTGGTTTATTCAAAGCGAGATATCTAGGTGAAAGTAAAAATTAACTTAAATAATGTAAATTTAAGTCCCATTGTTCAGTCGTTTGTTGAAGGAAAAGTCAACCTACATCTTATCCAAGCACATATTTTTTGAAAATTGTGAGCAAATTTATATCTAGATTGCTTCAAATTGTTAAAACTCTCACACTCTATCCCATAGCTATACAAATTTCAAACTTTTTGATTGTAAACAAAATTATAGTTAGTGAATTATTAGGTAGAAAAGTAAACTGGTTATTATTTTTATTTTTGGATATGGTACAATTTAATGTTTTATTTATAGAAAAATAATTATCATATATTATTATTATTTTTGTGTATAGCACAGGAAACACACAAATATTAGCAAATTGTGTCGTATCTTCCAGATACGTATATTAAGCAAAACTTGATGCTTATTGTATTTAAATTTGAAATCAATGATATATAGTCCCATTCATGATGCAATAATGGTGTAGTCTCCAAATTTGTTACTCTTATTCAGATTTCTCTTTACCATCCATATCAATATAATACTTTATTTGCATACATCCTATTTGTCTGTTTAGTCAAACCAATTTGTACTTTATCTCTGTGTTTTCCTTTATTTATTATTTCTATTTTCCTCAAGTACTATTTTTTTTTATTTGTATACAAAGAGAAGTTAAAGGAATTTATTAAAATGAATAGAGGCATTATTTTGGGCCTTTTGGATTTTTGGAGTGAATTTTCATTTAATTTATTTTACATTTTATGTTGATTGATTAATGAAAATATAAGTATGCATTTCATTATATTTGGCTTTAGTTAATTTTGATCCGTGCATAGCACGGGGTACATACTAGTATATTGTGTATATATATATAATTATATGTATATATATATATATATATATATAAAGTTGAGTACTGTTAGCAGTCAATGATTCATTTACGAAGAAATTAAAGACCTATCTTTTAAATTACGAAAGAAGGATTGAAATATATTTTTGGATGAATTGGAAGAGGTATGTCCGTCTGTGATATGTGGGAAGAACTCATAAGTCAAATTGACTTATGGGAGGACGAAGACAGTTGCATTATATATATATATATATATATCATGATTATTGGCTATTAAAATGGATTTCAAATTTTGGTGTTACTAATATGAAGGCCTTTGATTTTTAGACTGAAATTAAGGAGGTCATTATTAAATTTAACTAGTATTGTCTAACTATTAAATTGATTCTAGAAACTAATATATCCTTGACCAGTAACAATTTAATTAGTATTTCCCTTAACAATTCAAATCTGAAGCGTAATTATATATATATGGATTACTACATATTTAAAGTAATTAACAAAAATAATGTTTCTGCATTCAATGGACAAATCAAGACTTCTTTAGTATTGATTAAAGCTTAAATTAAGGAATGAAAACATATATTTGAAAAATAACCGTTTCTAGAATTTACAATTATGAAAAAATATTAATATTAGAGAGTTTAAAAATAAATATAGAAAGAATCTACATGGCACAAAAGTAATACCCGTCCATCTCATTATCCACATAGGAAAGAGATGGAGTCATGTGCTTGGATTAATTTTAATTGCGGTCTTGGTGGTGTTTTAAGTGTATGGTGTTGGGTTGTTGTGGCGGTGGTGGTGGAAGGATGGTTCTCTGCAATTGTGGTGTGGTGGTAGAGAAAAAAGGGAAGAAGACAACCAAAAGATCATATTACCCTCAATGTATAGTGTTAGTGTCAAATTTTCGGACTTTAGATGGTGAAGTGTAAAAAAAAAAAAAAAAAGTTTTATAAAAAAAATACGAAAACGCACATAGTTCGGATGGGTTAATGTTCTTATCCCTATATTTTTATCAAACTCACCTAGTAAATTAAGCATGGAATTGAGTCTACATAGTACAATGGAATATTACTAACTCATTCAACTCATTATCTACATAAAAAAGAGATAAAAACAGAGGTTTGAATTCATTTAAAATATTATAATTCGATTACAAACTTTCTCAAACTCAAGCACATATAGGGCACTTCGACTCTCAAGTCAGATTCAATAAAGGTTGAAAAACACACAATATCACTACAAAGCCTTCATAAAATTGGTGAATGAGACGGTATTCATATATTTGAAGCTAGTATTATAATGGTCAATCTTGATGTATCCATGTAAAATGATCAAAAAGCTCCACATGGTTACTTGTTGTATGTCGAACACACATATTCGACCTTGATTAGGGCCCATTACTAGGCAGTAGTTGGGTTGGATCGAAGTTGAATGTAGAGTCGATAAGGATGTATTTGTTTTTTGAATTGAGTTTCATGATAGACATATGCGAATTATATGCAAATTTCGCGATTTAGGTAAGCATGATTAACTTTAAAGCCTTCCCAAGCAGTGAATCAAACAAGTTATTGTTTAAGTTATTCGAGCTTTAAAATTTGTATTTAAACTTAATTTAATTGTTAATCGAGTCGAGACGCCAAATACGAGTTGAGCTTAATTGGTTTGATATACATATTTAATCATTTTGTACTAATTGAGCCGAGTTTCAAACGTTATTGAACACAAAAAGTTATTCAAACTTGATTTGATATGTCAAAAAACCAAAGCTTAGATGAGCTTCTAACGGTCAATCTCAAGTCAAATATCTGGTAACTTAGTTCGTCTTTCAGACTTATTGCCTAATTCATAAGATTTTTTCCAGAACCTTAATTGGCCCTAAATGTATTGGTCTAGCTGGCCCATTCAATCGCTCTTTTAGACCTAGCCCAAAGTTTATTATCTTTTTGTGTGTAGTTAAATGGCGGTCCATGAAAACAAGATTATGGGCCAACCAATTCATTATCATTTCGATATAAAAAGGAAATTAATGGTCAAATTCGGCCTTATTTGTTCAAATTATATAATTTTTAGGAACACAATGGATTAATGGTTGAAAAATTCGGAAAAGGAAGAACTCAAAGGGGAAAACTAAAGCAATAAATAGACAATGAATTTATCAATACTTGTTAGTCTAGTGGTATCAGCTTCCACTTTCATGTGGGAGGTCATGGGTTCAATTTCAAACTGTCACAAGTTGTGACTTTTCTCTTCTTATTTGGAGTCTTATAGGATCTGTGTAACCCATAATTAAAAACTGTCGACCCAAGTTTATCGAGTCAGGGTATCCCCTTCCTCTAGAATAAGAAGAAAAAAAAAGACAATGAATTTTTTGGGTGAATGCTAAAGCATTAAAACCGAATTTATTGTGGCAGGGGCAAAATAAGGCAATCCATCAAGACGACATTTTGATGCCCCAACTTGACATGGCAACAGTTCGTCGGCGAGAAAGCAAGACATATGGCTCGGGGGGATGAGATAGAATATGTAAGTTGGTGTAAACCGACACGAGGTATCGGCAAGATAAATGTGGACGCGGAGGTGTGCCAAAGTCGAGAAAACACAATAGGGGCTACGGGGATAGGCATTATTGCCCAAGATTATCATGGTAAATGACTCAAAGGCTCTCGAGGCAAAGATGGGTCTTAGCAATCCTGAAGGGTCTATAGTTGGCTAATTGGAATGAAAAATTCAAGAATATTATTGTTGAGACAGATTGCTTAGATGCATTGTGAAGTAAAGATGAAGCACTCTATGCGCACCAACATTTCGATATTGTCACCTAAAATCTGTTGGTCTAGTGGTATACAATTTCCACTTTATGTGAGAGGTTTTGAGTTCGAATCCAGATTGTCACAAGTTGTGGCTCTCCCCTTATTTATGGAAATAGATATAAGTCTTTATGATTCAGAATTGTGACTATCAACCCGGTTTGTCGGGCTAGATATTTAGGATATCCCTCTCGTTTTGAATTTTTTTTTAAAAAAAACATTTCGGCATTGTCAAGAATATTAGAGATATGCTCAATAAAGAATGAGAGGCGAGGTTGCAACATATACCCGTGAAGCAAATCAAGTTGTCGACTGTTTGGCCAAAGTTGGTATTAAGCAAAGCACGGAGAGCTCGGAGTCTCTGGAATTGAGGATGAAACCTTTTTACAATCAAGATATGGCGGGCCAAAAATGACCAAGAGATATGACTATTGGTCCAAGTATGTCAGACTAAGTCGCTCGGTAGCCCTCGTTAAAAGGAAAAAAAAGAAGAAAATCCTTTCTCTGCAGATTCACACTTCGTCAATTTGAAAGGCAAAACAATTAAGAAAATTGTAGTTTACATCGGTTTGATCGAGTCCGATTACAAACCATAAGGTTAGTTAATTATATTTACCAAGCAATTAGTTATAAGATAATGAATTATATTTAAATATATTGAATGTATTGATATTTAAAATAATAAATAATGCAATCCTGGCCAATGTGAAAAAAAAAAAAAAACCGAAACGTCTAATTCACTAATAAGTAATATCTCAATTTAGCTAGTCCCGGTCATAAATGAGTTCAAAATTTCATTATCACATTATAAGTGGTGCTTGAATGGTAAATATTTATTTATATATTAATTCAGACGCAAAAATATGTCAACATTACTAATATCATATCTACTTTTGTTCGTTTTATATACCTAGAAGAGCAATATTTTGATGGGAACATGATTGGGATTGGGTGAGAATTATGTGTGTATTAAAGATATTTTGTCAAAACTTATGATTATGGCGTGCCATGCATGAGATATTTTCTAGATGCAACACTTGTCAGGGGAAAATTCTTGTATAAATCGGGTCTTGGGCTCCACCTGTGGATCTTATGGATGTGATTAATTCATATAATTTGTTTTTAATTCAAAAAAACAAAATAAGTGATGTGAATTAATCACAGCCACAAAGTGCACAGGTAGATACCAAAACCCAGTATATAGAAGTGTTTTCCCTTCTCAGGTATGAAATAAATCCTTTTTTAATCGAAGTACTTGCCACCCCATTCAAAAAAAACATTACACATAGTACTATATTATTCAACAAAATTGTATCCAAAAATAGAAACAATAAAAACTGATTCGACAATTAAAGAGAACTTAATCGTAATGAAATGTCCTTTTAACAAAAAATTTTGGGATTCGACAGGGATGACAATTTGACTGGTTTAAAGCGGGTTTGGCAAAACCCATTAACCACTTCATTTACCTTTATTGAAATCCATTAACTGTCTCGCCAAAAATCCGACGGAGTGGGGTTCGACCTGTTAAGCCTGCTTGAGTCATGAAAAATTAGTAATTCAACCGATGACCTACCTAACCCAAAATGACCCGACCCGAATCTAAACCTAGTGAAGCCTAACTCAACCTGATGAACATAATTGATTGCTAAAATTTACTCAAACAACATATTAAAATTTCACACAAGTAATAACTAGATTAAGGTCCATGTAATCCAAGACCTAGTAAATACAACATAGACCAACACAATGAAATTCCACACAAATAATAATCAAATCACATCTATAAGTCCAAATTTAAAACTCATATATCAATACGTCACTTAGAAGAAAAGGTGAATGGTTTTCTGCTGAATTATTTGGACTTTGGTCCCCAATTCCTAAATTAAAATATTAAGTTAAGCTAAGCTAAAAAATATAATTATTAATAATACTAACGAGACGGGTTATGGGACGGGTTGTACTAAACCCGCTACCTGCCCCAAACTCAGGCGGGTCAAATTTTTTATAATTCATAACTTGCCCTGTTACCCATACAGTGCATCCGAATCCACCCCGTTACCCATTTAACGAACCTGAACTTGCCCCAAACGGGGCAGCTTTGGATCGAATACCCATCTAACTCTACCTCATTGGCATCCCTAGGATTCACAGTCCAAGTTGGTCACCGTAGATCATGGTTTTGAAAATCGGACCGGACCGACCGGTCCAACCGAAAAAACCGTCGACCGGTCATTAAAACAGTCCGAGTCATACCTGGAAACCGGAAAAGCCAAGAACCGCTGTATTTTTCAAAAACCGGCGGAACCTGCAGTTTAACCGTCAAAACCGATGGCCCGACACCGAGTTAATAGAACCGGTCGGACTGTAAATTTTTGCAGAAGAAGAAGTTTCTGTTTTCAAGCATTATGAGCAGCACTTCTTTTCTCCATTTTCTCTTCTTCTTCTCGATGAACCTCACACTTAATCTTCTTTATTTTGACTTTGGATTTGATAACCCCACACTCAATATAGAACTAAGAAGATTTTTTTTTTGAAGAGATAGAAGTCGTGAAGATGGTGCATCTAAGGAGAAAATTAAATAAATAATATAAAAATAAATAAAAAATCAGAAAATACCACGAAAAATGTGGGTAATCAAGATTTAGCATGTTACGACATAGGCTATGTCATAACACTCGTACTACGACATAGCCCATGTCGTAATAGGTTATATATATATTTTTTAAATTAATTAATGTGTTACGACATAGGATATGTCGTAACACGGTTATTACGACATATTCCATGTCGTAGCATGTTATATATTTTCTTTAAAAATTAATTAATGTGTTACGACATGTCATATGTCGTAACACGCTGCCTTTTTAAATAAAAGCTGACTGCTCGTGTCAGCGTCAGCGTTGACCGCTGACACGAGTAGTGTTACGACATAAACTATGTCGTAACCCATGAGTTTATTTTAAAAAAAATTAAATTCTCGTGTTACGACATAGCTTATGTCGTAACACAAATTACTGCTTTTTTTTTTAAAAAAAATCTGGTTCAGCAGAATGAAAAAAACGCTCCCCCTCACACAAAAAACGCACAGGTTCCCTTCTTCTCTCTCTTGTTTTTTCTTCATCATTTTCTTCCTCCAATTTTCACTATTTTCAGCACGAATTTTTCTCTAAATTTAGGCTCCAATTTTCTCAGTCAACCAAGTACGTAAGGTATTGTTTAAATTTTGTAAAATTTAGAGTTTATGTATGAGTTTTTTTCTATTGTAATGACATTGTAATCAAAATTAGAATTTTTAGTGATAAACTCGATTTGTTAGCTATATTTTTTGCATTTTTGCTATAATTATCGAATATGTTGTTATAATTATTAAATTAATCGGTTGATTTTTGATCTTTAGGTTTAATTTTGACTTTTTGGTATAATGTCAATTTTTAATGTTATTTTTTATGGTTTTTTGGTATAATTTTTGAATTATTTGGTATAATGTTGGAATTCGTTGGTATAATTGTTGAATTAGTAGATTGATTTTTCATATTTAGGCTCAATTTTGACTTTTAGGTATAATGTCAATTTTTAGTGTTACTTTGAAATTATTTGGCTTAATTTTTGAATTGTTTGTATAATGTTGAAATTGATTGGTATAATTGTTGAAATGTTCGGTATAATTTGTATTTTTAGTGTTTAATTTTGAATTGTTAGGTTTGATTTCTAGTTGGTAGGTTTAATTTGGAATTGTTTGTATAATGTTGGAATTGGTTGTGATAATTGTTGAATTAGTAGATTGGTTTTTGATTTTGAGGCTCATTTTGAGTTTTAGGTATAATGTCAATTTTTAGTGTTATTTTGGAATTATTTGGTATAATTTTTGAATTATTTGTATAATGTTGGAATTAGTTGGTATAATTGTTGAAATGTTCGGTATAATTTGTATTTTTAGTGTTTAATTTTGGATTGTTAGGTTTGATTTGTAGTTGGCAGGTTTAATTTGGAATTGTTGGTATAAGTTCAAATAAATAGGCTTAATTTCGAGTAGTTAGATTTATTTTTGAATAAGTTGGTATATTTTACAATTGTTTGGTATATTGTTCGAATTAGTTGCTATAATTTGCGAATATGGAGTAGTTAGCTTTAATTTTAAATTGATTGCTATCTTTTTGGAAATGTTTGGTATAATTTTTTGAATTTATAGGTTTGATTTCAAATTGTTTGGTTTAATTTCGAATTGTATGGAAGCGTTTTGTAAACGTTCGAATTGATAGGTTTAATTTGGAGTAGTTAGGTGTAGATTCGATCAGTAGTTCAATTTAGGATGTTTAAATTTGATTTTTTAAATTCAAATTAATTTTTTTTTTTTTTATTTTGTAAGTGTAATCTCCAACTTTTATGGATAATTCGAATGATTAGGTATAATCTCTAAATTTTAATTTGTATGTATAATCTTTATTGATTATATATAATTTTTAATTAGTGGGTTTAATTTGTATTTTTAGTGTTTAATTTTGGATTGTTAGGTTTGATTTGTAGTTGGCAGGTTTAATTTGGAATTGTTGGTATAAGTTCAAATAAATAGGCTTAATTTCGAGTAGTTAGATTTATTTTTGAATAAGTTGGTATATTTTACAATTGTTTGGTATAATGTTCGAATTAGTTGCTATAATTTGCGAATATGGAGTAGTTAGCTTTAATTTTAAATTGATTGCTATTTTTTTGGAAATGTTTGGTATAATTTTTTGAATTTATAGGTTTGATTTCGAATTGTTTGGTTTAATTTCGAATTGTATGGAAGCGTTTTGTAAACGTTCGAATTGATAGGTTTAATTTGGAGTAGTTAGGTGTAGATTCGATCAGTAGTTCAATTTAGGATGTTTAAATTTGATTTTTTAAATTCAAATTAATATTTTTTTATTTTTATTTTGTAAGTGTAATCTCCAATTTTTATGGATAATTCGAATGATTAGGTATAATCTCTAAATTTTAATTTGTATGTATAATCTTTATTGATTATATATAATTTTTAATTAGTGGGTTTAATTTCGAATTAATAGATACAATTTACTAAATATATAAATGTAATTTATATCGTAGAATGTAAATTAATATTCTTGTGGATATGTAAATGCAGGATGACTGAGCGTAATGTATATGAACCGGTTGATTCGAGCGTATTGTATGATCAGGACAATCATGTATCTGAGGTAGTTGCTAATTATCCAGACTTCACTCAACGTGTCCACCGAGCTGACGCTTCATATTTCGAGATCGCTTTTGGACATGCTCTACATCACCGCGTCAAGGTAAAATTTGATGAGATCGGGTTTTATAGGGTATACCAGTTATCTCATTTTACAAATGACCTGGGCCTTGTGAGGGCCCTAATTGAGAGATGGCCCCTAGAGACGAATAGATTTCATTTTAGGATCGGAGAGGCTACAATAACTCTCCAAGATGTCGCTATTTTATATGGTCTACCAGTTGATGGTAGGGCTGTAGTTGCACATAGGCAGTTCGAAGGATATGAAAGTTACGCCTTATATGTATATGAACTATTAGGACTGTACTTAATGCCAGCAGATCTCCAGCACGGTTATAGAATATCAGTACGAAAACTTGCTAACCATGTGGTGAGTGCGCCATTCCAAATAAATGATCAATTTGAAGAATTTTTAGTTGATCAGGTAGCCCATTGTTGGGCCCTTTTGTTGTTAGGGGGTGTGATGTGCGCCGACACCACAGGAGATGTTATTCCTGTAGTGTGGTTGACTGTGTTTGAAGATATAAACTTGGCACGCACATACAGTTGGGGGAGTGCGGTATTGGTTCATTTATACCGCGAATTGTCTAGTGGGTCCCAAGTAGATTGCAAAAATATTGGAGGTTTCATGCCATTATTACAGGTGAGAAAAATTATTATTTAGACTTTATTACAGGTGAGAAAAATATTGGAGGTTTCAATTAATATATTTCTCATTTAACAGATATGGGCGTGGAGTAGGGTTTGGATTATACGGCCTGATGGGGTACCTAGACATATGACAGGAGCTGACGTGGATGACATTGCCCGAGCACCTTATGCTGCACGGTAATTTACCATTTGAAGATTATGTTTAATTAAGAAACGTTCAATTTTTTTTAATTATTTTCAATGATTGTTGTTTGAAGGTGGTATCGACCTACTACAAATACTGCTTCAGTCACTCACAACGTACGGGCAATTAGAGATGGTCTAGATCAGATGGCGGATGGACACGTGAGTCGGGAATTTTTTGTTTTTTTTCAAATTATTATGAAGTTATAATTATCCCCTACTAATATATTCTAAATCATTTTTTCGGATTTCAGTTTGTTTGGACGTCGTACAACCTCAATGATGCAGACATTGCCGAGTTGCCACCTCAATGTTTGAATGATAACGTATGGCGAGCATCAATTCCGATGATATTCTTTGCCATCGTAGAGTATCATAGTCCTGAGCGTGTTCTTCGACAGTTCGGAATACGCCAATCTATTCCACGCACACCTGGACGTGCTGGAAGGGTCACCCGAAAGGGTAAGTCCACGACTAATTGGTTGGCTAAACACGCTCGGGAAATTGTACTGTGGAATAATCGTCAATCGTACGCTGTGACTGGACACTATATTGAGGAGGGGGGAGACCAGACCGACGAAGGATACGAAGAGTGGTATGATCGAACCACTCGTCGTTACATTTCACCTCAATTGACTAGGAGAGGTGTGGGACACCAGGTCGGGTCAGCCGCTCTATTGCAAAATGTGGTTAGTATTTTGTATTGTTTTCCATTGATACTTAATTTAATGCTATTTATTTACGAACATTTTTTTGTTGATAGTATTTGTTATTTTATATTTTCAGTTCATGGAAATTGAAGAGGTGCAAAATGCAATGGAACAAATTGCCCAAACTAGTGATCCCACGACAATTAGGGAACTGCAGTCTAGAATGAGGAACATCCAGGATATGGTCGCATGTAGTGGCAATGTAGGCATCGATGCTGTGTAGATGAGGAACATGCCGGAAGATCGAGCTCCGCTTTCCATGGTCACTTCAATGCTGGAGGATCGAGCTCGGCTTATCATGATAAATTTAATGCCGGAGGATCGAGCTCGGCTCAACCTTGTCCCAACCCTAACGACATTTACATTCCCACCATGGCCCAATCACCCGTGACTAATGTGCGCGTCAATTTTCACAATCAAGGACAAGGTTTCAGTACGCCGACATGGAATTTAACTGATCTCGGTATGGACCAGTGGAGTGGTGCACCTCTACATCATACAATTCCACGTTCGCCTCCTGTACAATTTAATGTATCACCAGTTCAGTACAATGATGATGAGGAAGAAGCAAATAGGAGAAGGACTACGAGGACGAGGCGATCCCCAAATTGTGGAACGGGTGGACATCGGGGTTATCGGTCGCATAGATAGTTTATTTATATTTTTTGAATAAGGTGTTTTGGATAATGCATGTTAATAATATAATTTTATTGACATAATTGTTTTATTTGAATTAATATAAAAATTCAGTACTTAATTGTTTGAAGACATTTCAATATCCGATCAAGGGACTATTCATTACTTCACAATTTTCACAACCCGTGACTACAATGCAGACAAAAATGAATTATCTCTTGACTACAATTTTCACAACCCGTGACTACAGTGCAGACAAAAAATTACGACCCGTGAATACCATTTTCACCCGTGACTGCAAAAAATTCAAAGCCTGTGACTACAAAATCCGAATAAAGTAGTTCACTCCCTTTGTATATATACCGACTTCACACCATAAATCACTTCACGTTACATTATTTTGAGATTGAACACGAAAATGGGAGATAATACTTTTTTATTGTATAAATGGGGTGTGTTTTGAATAAATACTTTTTTATTGTATTGTAATTTCAATGAATTGTTTGTTAATATTGACTAATTTGCAAAATTAGTTTGTTATTCTGAGCCAGAAAATTAAAAAAAAATTACGTAATTATTGTTGAGAAAGAGTGTCAATGGGGTGTGTTTTGAATAAATACTTTTTTATTGTATTGTAATTTCAATGAATTGTTTGTTAATATTAACTAATTTGCAAAATTAATTTGTTATTCTGAGCGAGAAATTTTTTTTTACGTAATTATTGTTGAGAAAGAGCGTCAATGGGGTGTGTTTTGAATAAATACTTTTTTATTGTATTGTAATTTCAATGAATTGTTTGTTAATATTGACTAATTTGCAAAATTAGTTTGTTATTCTGAGCCAGAAAATAAAAAAAAAATTACGTAATTATTGTTGAGAAAGAGCGTCAATGGGGCGTGTTTTGAATAAATACTTTTTTATTGTATTGTAATTTCAATGAATTATTTGTTAATATTGGCTAATTTGCAAAATTAGTTTGTTATTATGAGCCAGAAAATAAAAAAAAAATTACGTAATTATTGTTGAGAAAGAGCGTCAATGGGGTGTGTTTTGAATAAATACTTTTTTATTGTATTGTAATTTCAATGAATTGTTTGTTAATATTGACTAATTTTCAAAATGAAGTTTTTTATTCTGAGCCAGAAAAGGGAAAAAAAAAATGCACATAACTATTTTTATTCAACTCCGATGGGCCTATTTTGCGTGGCCATATCTCTTCACTCGGGCATCCAAATGAGCCAAATCTTACGTGTTTACAAAGTTCATAACATGACCTGCAACTTTTATGTTCAAGTCGTAGCCAAAAAATGCACAGAAACATGCCAAATACAAGCTAGAAAATCAACAAAAAACAGTTTTTTAACATAAATTTTCCAAACGGGCCTGTTTTACGTGGTCATATCTCTTCACTCGGGGAGCCAAATGAGCCAAATCTTACGTGTTTACAAAGTTCATAACATGGCCTGCAACTTTTATGTTCAAGTCGTAGCCAAAATACACATAGAAACATGCCAAATACAAGCCAGAAAATCAACAAAAAATAGTTTTTTTTTTTTTACATAAAATTGTTTTCTTTGACTCTAATCTGAGTCTAACTCTGCCCAATCCATCTCATTGTGAATGCGAGTACTCCGCTGCCGGCCTACAGTAGGTGGCTTCCTTAGATTAGGGTCATGGACCAACTCAAAATTGGGAGTATCCCAATAATGTGATTCCAACAACGGGTAGAACCTCCCTTTGTATGTTTTCAAACATTCGGAGGTCAGGTAATATTTTTCAACAAGCTCGGTCGACCTAATCCCTAATTTTGTACATAATTTTATTGCATGTGAGCACAGAATTCGATGAAGAGTCCATTTTCCACAAGAGCAATATTTAGCTTTGATGTCGACTGAGTAATGATGATTACCGAACCCGATCTGTCGGCCCGTTTTAACGTGACCCATCTCATGCTGCCAAGAAAAAACTTCTGCCTAGTGATTTGTAGATTTTTTATCCCACTCATTGTACATCTTATACGCATATGTGGTGAAAGGTTGTGCCCTCATTGCATGAGTCATTCGCACTCGATCAGCAAAATATTGAACAATACGATAAAATGTGCCCTCAACAATTGATGTGGGTGGAAGATGTCGAGTACCTTTCAACACATTGTTTAAGCTTTCTCCCATATTCGTTGTCATAATGCCTTCGCGCATCTCTCCATCATATGCCAGTGTCCACTTTTCTAGTGGGATAGCTTTCAGATAATTCAACGCAACTGGATCCTTATTGCCAATAAGTTCCATTGCTTGGTCAAACTTTCGTTGGTTATGTGTCATACCTGCCGCATAACAAAGTTCCTTCATGGCTTTACTTTTGAATTGAGAATTAAAGTTTGAAGTCACATGTCAGAGGCAATATCTATGAGCTCCCAGTGGAGGGGTAAACACGGGCATATATCGAGTAGCATTTAATAAGCCCTTATGACGATCTGAAATAAGGCAAACATTTTCATCAGGCATCAAAAAATGTTTGCAGATCAATTGCAGAAACCAAAACCAAGACTTGTTGGACTCATTATCAACAATAGCGAATGCTAGAGGCAAAATGTTCTGATTTCCATCTAGAGTTGACGCGCATAACAACTCTGCCTTGTGGCGTGCGTACACATGAGTCCTGTCAACACATATGACTCGTCGACAATATCGGAATCCATCTATACATGGCTTGAACGCCCAAAACATAAATTTCAACATTTTTGGATTTTGATTGGGATTTTTGTGCCACCATTCAACAACCGTCCCCGGATTCCACTTCTTCATTGCTCCCAAAAATTTAGGCAACCTTGTAATGGACTCCTCCCACGTCCCATATATAATCTCATTTGCACGACGCAAACTGTACCAAGCCTTCCCATATGAAATATCAAATTTCCATTTTTTCTGCATTGTTAGTACAATTAAACCGACTTTGTATGACGGATCCTTCCTAACTTCAGGTAGAATTTCATTTGCAATCGTGTTTATGTCCAAGTTAAAGTGGTTCTCAGAACAATTTTCTGCAAAACATGTGTGTGCCCCTTCATACCTTGTAATTTTCCAAAAGTTAGTATTCTTCAACAAAGCTCCCCGCAATTTAAAAGGGCATCTATTTTTGCATTCTACAGCATACACCCTCGGATTACTAATTATGACCTTAAACGTGAGCCATGCGTGCTGCATGTGGTAGTTTTTCACCGCTGCTTGCAAGCTGAGTTTGTTGTCAAACACTTGGCCCTTACAAAGATTACCTTTCGCATCATCGTAAATTATTCTCCTGCTCAAACCTGAACTTTGTCGATAGAGTGAATCTCCTTCTACTTCTGGATATCTGGTGGAATAGAATGGGATCACTTCATGAAGTCTTTCTTCGGCTCTTGTGGGAGGGACATCTTCATTCATCGGTACATTATTATCATGATCATCTTTATCCTCATCCATTGTTGCATTGTTGCGCCTTTGTTCCAACTCGGCGTCTGTATGATGATGGATCGAACAGTCAGAATCACGACTGTTATCGTCACTTCCATTATCATCATTCCCAACGTCTGCAAAATCACTAAACCCAAAATTGGGTTGCTCAAAGTCATGACGGCTTGGTCTAGACGGACCTGCAATTAAAGATAAATATGACGATAGTATGTAAAAATAAGAATAACAAGTCATGAATCAAAGGAATACAACAATTATGAAATTTATTAGAAGATTCATAATTACTTGCTTCCACGTCAGGAACTACAAAATTCCTCAAACGACGATTCTCCAAAGGGAAATTTTGCCTAGACGGGCCTACAATTAAAAAGAAATATTGTGACACTATGTAAAGATAAGAATAACAATTAACGAATAAAAGGAATACAACAATTGAAGAAACTTATTAGAAGATTCATAATCACCTGCTTTCACATCAGAAATTACAAAATCTAAAGGGGAATTTTGTACATTTTGAAAACAACCAATCGAATGACCTGATGTAGAAGCACCTAAAAATGCAAATCACAAAAAGGTTAACTCATTTTACAATTCTGCAAAGAAAAGTACACAAATATAAAATTTAAAAATAAACTACATAATGTAAATAAAAGAATAAACTACCTTGATGCAAATCGTAAATTGTAGAACTCCCCAAACCACTTGAAAAAAAATCATTATACTCACGATTTCCCAACACATGTGATTGCGACTGCGTATTTAAATCGGGTACTGTGGCCTGTGTAAAATACGACATGAATGGGGCTTGTGACTGCATATTCAAATAGGGCACTACGGGCTGTGTAAAGTACGGCATGCACTGGGGTGGCGTTAACGACGTGACTTGGGTTAACAACGAGCTATTTTGACTCTGATGTTGGATTGGTTCTTTCTCAATATAAAGCTCGATGAATTTATCAACATTGTTAGGATCCAAGAAAAGCGCTAAAGTATCATCATCTTTGATCTCGATTGTGCTCTCCCTCGTCACGTTTCTCTTTTCAAATTCAAACTTTATAATTACTTTTAATGAAAAATGATTCTGATCAGTTCTTGTTCTCGCGTATAACTTCTCCAACAATTTAGCATATGTGATCGTACGAGATATTCTCATATTAGTGCTTGGACGAGTGCTATATCTTACTGAATTTGAGTCTTCAATAATTTGACCATCCGTGTATACCAAAACGTCAACTTTGTTCGCCCTCGACATTTTCTATATAATATCAAAAATCAAACCACAATTAAGCACTAAATTTAAAATTATAGTCAAAAAATAAAATAATACCTACAAATTATACATAAAATTCGAAATTATATACCTACAAAATTAGAATTTATATATACAAACTATACTTCTATATTACAAATTAAACCTAAAAATTATAACTACTCATTCGAAATTATACATACTATGTAAACCTAAACATTTGAAATTTCAATTGCAACTTATATGAAAATTTAAACCCTAAAAATAAATTCAAAATTATATCTCTGAAATTATACTTAAATTTCTACACAATTACAAACTAACACTTATATCAAATTTTAAACCATAAAAAAAAAACACACTAAAAATCTACATTATACCTTAGGATCAAAATTTAACCTAAAAGTCTAAATAAAACCTATTAATTCAATAATAATACCAACATATTCGAGAATTATACCAAATAGTCCAAAAATTATAACTAACTAATTGAATTTATACCTAAAAATTCAAGTTTTGAACCCACATTATAATAAAATAAAAAATAATATATTAACTCAAAATTTAAGTAAGTTCAAAAGTATAATATATAGGATTACCTTAATTTTGTAGTTCACGAACAAATTTTGAAGAAAAATTCGTGTTTGTCGCCAATGGTGGTGAAAATTTGACTGAAAATTTTGTCGGGCAGAAGGAGAAAAGATCAAAGAGAAAGAAGAGAAAGAGAAAGAGAAAAAAAAAAGATGTGTGAATAGTGAGACGACATATGCTATGTCGTCTCACTGTTCATCTGACACCATAATTAAAAAAAAACGCAAAAAGGTGTTACGACATATGCCATGTCGTAACACCATAATTTATTTTTAAAAAAATTAAAATAGGTGTTAATTTATTTAAAAAAATAACTAAAATCCGTGTTACGACATAGTCCATGTCGTAACACCAGATTTTTTATAAAAAAAATTAAATCAACTCTGTTACGACATAGCCTATGTCGCAACACCAGATTTTTTTAAAAAAAAGTTAAATCAACTTTGTTACGATATAGGTTATGTCGTAATACACATGTTACGACATAGCCTATGTCGTAACATGCTAAATGCTGATTTCCCATTTTTTTGTGGTATTTTCTGATTTTTTATTTATTTTTATATTATTTATTTAATTTTCTGTGCATCTAAGTGAAGTGTTCAGTAAAGCTCCACTAACTTTTAATGACATCTATTTAATATATTTAATGTTTTGGAGGCTTATACTGATACTTGAGCATTTGCAACAAGACAGAGGAAAATAACGAGTCTCAACTCTATCCCCATCTCTCTCTAAACCCTAGCCTCCTTTTTTCTTCTATATTTCTCCGTCGGCGATGGCTTGGTAAAGTAGTCGTCTACTCCATTATTGTTACCACCACCATCGTCGGCGGGTTGGGTTGGAGCACCCTTCTTCAAATTGTACATCACATCTTCAAATTTGACGAAAAGGATATGGATCTAATGAGACAGAGACAAATCTGATGAAATGAAGACGGGTGATACATAAGTTTTTATATAGCGTTTTAGATTTTTTGTTTAGTATTATTTTCTCTCTCGTATGAGAGTTTGCTTTCTCTCTCGAATGAGAGTTTTGTCTCTCCTTGAATAGGAGTTGCACAAGAGTTTTCTTGTGTTTGTTTGTGAGTTCTTAAGATTTGTTATCTTCAAGAAACTTGATAGTTGCTGTTTCAGATGTTCTTACTACATCGTTTGAGTTTATATGAATTATTTTGTTCTATGCGTTGTAAATGTTAGATTAGAGAAAACCCCGTAGGAAACTTGTATTACTGAGTAATATATTTATAGAGATACATGTACTTGGTAAACAAGAAACCCTAACTATAAACAAGGAAAAGATAAATACAAGAAAACATAAGAAACCTAAATTAACATAAATACTAGAAAGATATGGAAAGATATTATATTATCTAACACTTCCCCGCAGTCGAAACGTGAGAGTTTTGAACGTTGAGACTGGACCAAAGGAATCTGGTCATAGAGAATTTGAGAAGAAGACGACGACAAAGATAAAAGGTGGCGGCAGTCTTAAGAGGCGGCGGCGGTGGCTCCAAGTCCTCATTTTCCAAGGGTGAGCGGTGACAACTAACAAAACTAAAGGCGGTGGCTAAGCGCGGTGGCCCGCGGCCAAAGAGAGAAGGCGGCGACATAAAAAAAAATAGGAGTTGAACAACTCGCAATTCAACACCATGCAAGTGGGTAAGAATTAGAGATTTGAAAATAATGAAAAGGAGAGAAAGAGAGGGAGAAAGAAAGAAAAAAGAAAGATCTGTTGGCAGAAGTTGTTTTACACGAAGAGTGGTGGTCTGCCATTGTTGTGTATGGGAAGGAGAAAAAAAAATTTAGGGAGCCGGACGGGGATGACAATGGTATAGGTTGGCGGAAGCGAGAGATCGTAAGGGTTGAGAGAAAAAACCCTTTAGCTCGATACCATGTTAGATTAGAAAAAACCCCGTAGGAAACTTGTATTACTGAGTAACATATTTATAGAGATACATGTACTTGGTAAACAAGAAACTCTAACTATAAAGAAGGAAAAGATAAATACAAGGAAACATAAGAAACCTAAATTAACATAAATACTAGAAAGATATGGAAAGATATTATATTATCTAACAGTAAACTTTTAATTGAATGATATATAAGATTAATTTTTTTTCAAAAAAAAAAATGTTTTGGAGGCTTATTCAGTTCCCAAGAAAAACATTTTGACCGGCTCAACTAGGGGTGTGTAACGAGTTGAGCCGGCTCGAAAAAAGCTCGACTCGAGCTCGAGAAAATTTGAGCTCGAGCCGAGCCTAACGAACCGAGCTTTTCTATCGAGCTGAACTCGAGCCCAACTACACTTGTTCGAAGGCTCGCGAGCCGGAATAATTTTTTTTTTTTAATATATATCATATAATATTTTATTTATTTCTTACTATATACATACATATAATATAATATTATAAATGTATTAATTATTAAATATTAAATATTTATGATGAATATATTTAATTATATATATTAAAACAAAATTAATAATAATATATATTAATTAAAGAAAATTAATTATTTTTTTCTGAGCTCGAGCTCGAGCTCGGCTCGGCTCGGCTCGAGTTCGAACGAGCTCGAGCTCGAAATTCTTGGCTCAGAAATTTTGCCAAGCTTGGCTCGAGCTCGGCTCGTGAACACTCCTAGGCTCAACTCTTCCTTTAGTAGGGAACCTCTATTATGCATCAATTTATGATTTCTTAAAAAATTGATTGAATTGTGATATTTTCTCTATACTTTAAGTGTTAGAATATTAAGTGTGGAAGATTTTATTAGATTCATGGTATTTCCAAATACTACCAAGATTCTGAGTTTTGTATTGAAATCTTGAGATTATTAATTACTTTCTTTGATATTTATATAAATTTGTGGTCAAATATAAACAAAAAATAGGTAAAATGCCAAAAAATAGAAAAAATCTAAATCTATTTTTATTTTATAAATTTAATTTTTTTAAGTTACCTTAAATATACAAATTAATATTTATGATATAATTATGACGTTACTGGTTTGACTGCGGTTGACCCGGCATTGAACCGATAACCTGTGACCTGATCACTTTTCCGGTTCACTGTCCCGGTTCGGGTTTCAGAACATTGCTGTAGATTCACTGAAACATTATGATATAAATTTGAGAAGCAAGCATTCCACCGTTAGCATATAAGACATTAATGTAACATGACATACTCTAAAGTTTCTATTAGTTAAGTTGTACTATGCACGTACAATATATTAATACTTTCGCTTTTCATATGCATACAAAACTTAACGAATAATACAAATATTTTCGAGGTGAACCGTTTAGTAAACGTATTTAGTATCCCATAATCTATTTGACAAATAATACTTAAATTTTGGCAAAAAAATAAAATATTTAAAATTTAAAAATTATAATTATTTTCTATAATTAATAAATAGTTTATCAAATTATTAATTATTATCTTGTTGAATATTTTATTTGTATTCGTATTATACTCGTACGTCTATAAATCCGTTTAGGAAAAATTGCACTTCACGTCCCATAACTTTCCCTGAATTCAATTTTGGTCCTACTCGTTACCAAAATCTCACATTGCGTCCCATATCTTTAAAAAAATCTCACATTTGGTCCCCTCCGTCCATTTTCGTCCATTTTTAACGGCAGAAGGCATGTGGGCCGTTAGTCAAAGCCATGACTGTGATATGCACGTGAATTGGGCTCCAAAACAAGGGATAGTTACAAAAAGCTCCCCAACTTGTAATTAGTTTAATATTTTAACAAGAAAACATAAAATATAATACATATATATATATATACATATACGCACACACAAAATTATATAATATTTTATATATAAAAATAACCAAAAAAAAAAATCACTGTTCATCGTCTTCGTGGTGAAGACGAAGAACAGTGAACCTAATATGCCCCCCAACACACACACACACACACAATCACACACACACATATATAGACACACACATAGTCATATATAATATGTATATATATATACACACAAAATTATATAACATTTTATATATAAAAATAACAAATCACTGTTCACACACACACACATGATCACACATACACACACATGCATATATAGACACACACATAAACATATATAATATGTATATATGTACACACAAAATTATATAATATCTTATATATAAAAATAACCAAAAAAAAAAATCACTGTTCGTCATCTTCACTGTGAAGATGATGAACAGTGAACAATTGGAAAAAAAATTAATTTTTTTCTTTATATATTTATATATAATTACTTATATATATATAAAAAAAAGTATTGACCTTTAACTAACGGCCCATGTGCAGTCCACATGCCATCTCCGTTAAAAATTGTACGAAATGGACGGAGGGGACCAAATGTGAGATTTTTTGAAAGATATAGAACGCAATGTGAGATTTCAGTAATGAATGGGACCAAAATTGAATTCAGGAAAAATTATGGGACGCGAAGTGCATTTTTTCCAATCCATTTATTTCTTATTCCAATATTTTTTAGCGGGTTCTTGTACCATAATTTTTAATAAAATTTCATTAAATACTTGTGCATATTAATTGATAAACTTTTCCAATTCTCGTATTTAACTAACTTGACATTAAATTGAATAAAATTCGAACCTGTAATATTTAAATGAAAATAAAGGAAAAATCTCACTTTTTTTTTTTGGTTTTCCACAGCTGTCCTAACCCTTTGGGCCAGACTAATGTTGTTCGAGCCGGGAATATCCACAGGAAGTGTGAGGCTAACTCTCCCAAGAGGAATTTTTTTTATACCCAGGGCTCGAACTCGAGACCTCTGGTTAAGGAAATTGAGATATGTACCACCTCAGCCAGCTCTCTTTGGTTAAAAATAAAAAATAAAAAAAAATCTCACAACTAGAAATGATATGGGTGGTGTATGAGGAGGATAGATCGTTTTGTCGATTGATATAAATGCTCTATCATCTAATCACTGCCAATAATATTTACTCACACATTTATTAAGGGACGATAAATTCAGAGGGCAAGAGGACAATGTGGGGGAAAATTCTATGTCACACTGGTGCCAATGGTCCCGGTGTGGCATAGACCATTTGAGGGATCCAATGGTCTATGCCACACCGGGACTATTGGCACCGGTGTGGCATAGAATTACCCCAATGTGGGTTACATTATAATTAACACACTTTTACGTACGAAACCTAACCAGTGAGCAACTGACCGAGTGACTGCAATCAAGTCCTTTTTTTTTTTGAAACAACACGGTAATATTATTAATCAAACGAGGCGATGTCCGCGGACATCAAAGTGACAACAGATTCAGGAATAACAACAAAACCAAACGGAAAAGAAGAAGCTAAACGAGCAAATCTATGGGCTACCCGATTGCCTGACCTACGAATATGAGAAAACTGACAACAAGAAAAACGAGGCACTAAAGAAAGAACATTTGTAATAACATAACTTTCTCTTGTTTTTTCAAAATGAAGAGTGAATTATTTTCGCCCTTATCAATATAGTTGGTGTCAGTTTGCCACCTCTAACTAATAGAAAACATAAATTATCTTCCAAATTAATTTATCTTCTTTAATTTCAATATATTTGCGAAAATATTAAAGTTGAAAGATTGAAATTGTTAAACTACTTTTTGTAATAATACAACAACGTATTCTTCATTACTATTTAATGAATGATTTTTTTAATATATAAGCTATTTTTATTTTTGTGTCTCATAATTAAGTAGTACTTAAAATAGTCATTATAAGGCTTGTGTGACAAAAGCAATCATTTATGAAACGAAGAATGATGTGAAGGGATTTGTTGTAAATTTTAAAACTGAAATGTAGAAGAAGGTGTCAACTTTTCAAAATTAGGCTTCAATACGCATAAACGATCGAGCGACTTTGTGAAAACTTATTGTTTTATTATGCATTCGGTTCAGTGTGGTCTCTTCGACCTCATTTGTGTAATGCTTTTAGATAAGAAAACTATCACACAACTCGATAATCTTTGTTTTCGATATTTGTCAGACTTAATTAAATACACATTTTCGTTTAAAAATCTTTGGAGAAGGAAACGCTAATTAGTAATGACTATTTATAATAATTAAACTAATTATAGAGTTCAATTTCAACATTTTAAGTTGGTCTAGCTAATTTAGTTGTTTTATGTTACTAATTGCAAGTAGTAATTTTAACAAGGAAAATGTCATATACCATCATTTTTATATCACCGATTTTTCATCGCCTCTTGATTTAGAAAACATGGATATATTAAATCCATTAAAATCAATTAATTGCAAGTGATTTCTTACCATATAAAAAGTGGTATATAGCATTATTCTTTTAACAATTAATGTCTTAATTTTAATATTTGATATTGAAACGAGGTGTAAATATTGAGGCGGACTAAGTGACACCAACCATATATGACCAGAGTGATTATTTCCACTTGGCCCTCATAAATATATATCAGTTTCCACATGGCCCTCATAAATATATTTATGAGGGCCATGTGGAAAGAATCAGTCTGGTACTCGATCAATAATAGCTCGTTGTATACACTATAGGTCCAATGGAATCCGTATGTCAATTACCATTGAATACAGGGATAAGATAATAAAAAATATCTAATTTATTGACATCCAATTGTGGTAGATGGACCGACTCCAATAGACTCGATCCATCTTAAAGTTTTTCGTATACTACCTACTCGTGCTAGACTTTCATTTTAAATGTTTATTTTTATATCAATTACCTCATCACTAAATTGGTAAAATCTTGTACTGGCTTATGAACGAACATCAACAAAGTTTACTTATGAAATAAAGAAATATAAAAAAAAAAAAAAAGGACACCAGCAAGAGTTGATTGTCTATAATAGGATAATAAAAAATTGTACATGATTTGTATGGATTATTTTTTAAGGCTAAAATAAAATTACTTTTACATCCAAATAAAACAAAACATAACAAACTATAATATGAGAAAAGAACACATTGAAAAGCATATTGATTTTAATTAATCTGTCCTGCTATTTTAATCGCATATTTATTTTTGTAATTCGTGTTAGTATTGGTTTATTTAACCTCTACGTACTGCAATGGTGGCGCAATGGGCTGGATATGGTGGCGAGATGGTTGGGACCGTGCGATGAAATTGAAAAATCTGGGTGGAGCCCGTGCGATGCAATGGAGAAGAAGGTTGGTGGGGGGGGTGGTCCAGGCGGGGTTCAATTTTTTATTTTTATTTCCTTTTTTGCTTTGAAATGAAATCTGAACCCTTGATTATTGTTAGATCAATGGCAAGATTATTTTTATGAAATGATGAAAATTTTGGACACTTTTGAATAATGATTAAATCAATGGTCATAATTAACTTTTATAATATATGAACAAAGGGTAAAATTGTCTATTCATATTTATTTAATTATTAGTATTTTTTTCAATTCTTTTGACAACTTTCTGGTAGAGGTAGAAATGTCATTTGGGGTTGTTTGTAAGCCGGACTCATAGTTGAAGGGGGTATGTGTAATTTGAAAGATAAGAGGGATTTATCTGTAATTTGAGCAAACTTCATGGGGTTTAGCAGTAATTTTCCCTATATATACATCACTAAAATTAATTTTTAAGTAGATTTAAATGATAGTTTCTTGAAAATATTTTTAAAACTTTTTAGAAATATTTAACGATGAGAGCAAAATGGTATTTTTCCTAATTTCCTGAATATCACATTTACCACAAAACATTCCTTGTCCAATAATATATATTGTGATATTTAGAATATATTATAGTATCAATTCTGCCACACAAATTTGATTGTTAACCAATAGCGAAATTGTTCGGATGCTTTTTTAGACTAATATCAAGTTTTTTAAAGATAAAAAATCTTAAGAACTAACAAACGAGTACAAAAAACTTCTTTTGCAAAGACCACACTCTTATTCAGGAGAGACGTAAATTCTCATTCGAGAGAGAAAATAAATTCTCATGCGAGAGATAAAACAAAATACTCAACAATATATTTAAAAAGCTATATAAAATCTAAAGTATCACTCTTCTTCATCTCGTCAGATTCATCTTTGACTCTGTTTCGAATATAAAACAAACACGAATAAGGAGGGATTTCGAGTAGACGATCCCTGCCTCGCGATAATCTCAACTTAGAATTATCTATCAACCCCTGCCTAAATAGGCTACCGGTGGTCCTACGTCTTAAACGAAAAGTTGTATTCGAACTTCTCTTCATCTTCTTCGAGTGGACCGCAACGATTGAAAACTCAAGTCAGGTGTACAAATCATCTCTCCGATACTTAAATCTGGATAAAAAGACAATTTATACCTCCGTGAAAGTCTTCAATTCAGAAAAATTACAAGCAATCGAATGCCGATACAAGCCTTGAAAAGACAAATTTCATCGAGGCTAATACTAAATTACATTACAGCTACTCCTAAATTATGCTACGATCTACTCCTACATTACGCTAGAAACTACTCCTAAGGCTAGAGCTAATTCTAAGAGAATTGAAAATGCAGAAGTCTGATGATCTTGTGATGTCTTTTCTTTTCTCCGCGGCTCCTATATATCTTGTCTTCGGGAACCGTCTTCAACCCACGTTCCTCGTTTTTGGGAACTGCCGTCAACTGCATCCAACCGTCTCTTTCAAAATCTTCAACTTGGCGCGTCTTCTTGAATGCAAATTATTGGCTTTTTGGACTTTATTTTATTTTTCGGATTCGATTCTTGGGCTTTTGTCAATTCAGCCCTTGTTTTCGCTATTTTCTGGATTTAATGGGCCTTGTCTTATCTTTTTGTGGACCTAAAATTTGTCTCTTTTCGAATTTCCCCAATTTGGGCTATTAGGGCTTTGTACTTTGGAAGCCCCAATTATTTTATGGTGTAAACAAATGCCCCCCTAATATACATGAACGTTTCGAGTTCATGTGTATTAAAAGATATGTATGTTGGTTAAAGACAACTTCAAATTTTGGAGGGTATGAGAGAACGTGTCTTTCATTAAAAATTGCCGCTTGACCCGTATACGTTGTGTAATATATATATATATATAGAAAATATATATATATAGCAAAGTCCAAGCCATACTGCTCGAAAGAAAAAAGGTTTGACATATCCACCTACTTTATGTCATTATGATTATATATATATATATATCGAATATATATATAGAGAGCAAAGTTACAGCCATACTGCTCGAAAGAAAAGAGGTTTGACATATCCACCTACTTTATGTCATTATGATTATATATAGAGAGAGCAAAGTTCAGCCATACTGCTCGAAAGAAAAGAGGTTTGACATATCCACCTACTTTATGTCATTATGATTATATATATATATATAGAGAGAGAGAGAGAGAGAGAGAGAGAGCAAAGTTCAAGCCATGCTGCTCAAAACGAAAAGGTCTGACATAGCCCACCTACTTTATGTCATTATATTAATATTTATATGCACAAATATTACTTTTAGTAAAAAGAAGATATCAATCAAGTTTGAAAGTTTGGAAGTCGTCTTCTCTTTATTGTACATACTTGCTCGAACTGAAATGTTCGAGCAGTTTGCTCGAGCTGGTTGCTATTTTTTTTTTGGCTCGATCAGTTCGCTCTAGCCGGAGCGCTCGAGTTGTTGCGCTATTATTTTATTAGTTCTTAGACCCTTTAGAAAGATGTACTTATAACCATTCTTACTTTATTTGTAAGAAATCTTTGCCCGTTTCGAAAGATGATTTCCTTCTTATTTTTAGTAGGTCCTTCGAATGAAGCTGCAACTCTCGAGGTATCTTTAACCGAGTCAACATCTCTTAAGGTCGAAATGGTGAACATCCTCGAAATTGAAACTGGGCCCCTTTTCGAACCTTCAGTTCGGGGTATTCGTTTGGCTCATTCCCTGTTGCCCCCCAGGATTTGGTTGGTTTATACAATTCTGTTCTTCGAGGGGTATAGATTCGCAATTTAACCAACCTCGAATTAACATTTCGAGCTCCTAGGTTCAATTCGATTTGAGTAATATTTCGAATTTGAGTAACATTTCAAATTGAACATTTTGAACGTGAGGATATAACCTCGAATTGAGTATTTCGAGCTCCTAGGTTCAATTCGATTTGAGTAATATTTCGAATCAATTAGAACTTGGCTAATCTTAATGCCTTCGATCTCGACTTTCACAAATAAAGGTCGCCTATGTTTATTATCGATCTTTGCTTTTGAGCACAAAAGATCGACCAAGTTTTCATTATCTGTTTTCGTCTCAAATAATTGTTGTTAGGAATTTCTGACTTAGAAATATTACCTAATTCGGTTATCACTTGAGTAACATCTCAAGCCAAACCATCTTGGGTCTCGATATTGATCATTGAATTTCCTTCGTTGATCATCTCAAGCGCCTATTAAAGTCTACTTCATGAATTTAACAAATTGCTCATACATTTTATCTGCCCGGATCCTGTATCGAGACACAGGCTGTGTTTCTAGATCGTCATTTGGTTCTTCTCTAGAAGAATCTTCTAACATCTTATAATGGATTTTTGGAAGTCGAAAACTAGGCTCGTACATCCTCTCAATAATCATTTCGATTTGATTTTGAAAGGGATTAAAGAATTGTCCCCCAATATTTTCTCCTATATGAGCATCGGGCACAATTTGCCCCCCCTGCATATGGTACTTGAATATTATTAGGGGACGTATGAATTTCTTGACTTATCGGTACGTTCAAACAGCCATTGTTTTGAGATCGTCATTCAGTTCTTCTCTATAAGAGTCTTCTAACATCTTATAACAGATTTTACGGAAGTCAAATTCGACTAACTCCCATTGTGGTCGCCATTTATTTGTTTCGAATATAAAACAAACACGAATAAGGAGGGATTTCGAGTAGACGATCCCTGCCTCGCGATAATCTCAACTTAGAATTATCTATTGACCCCTGCCTAAATAGGCTACCGGTGGTCCTACGTCTTAAACGAAAAGTTGTATTCGAACTTCTCTTCATCTTCTTCGAGTGGACCGCAACGATTGAAAACTCAAGTCAGGTGTACAAATCATCTCTCCGATACTTAAATCTGGATAAAAAGACAATCTATACCTCCGTGAAAGTCTTCAATTCAGAAAAATTACAGGCTATCGAATGCCGATACAAGCCTTCAAAAGGTAAATTTCATCGAGGCTAATACTAAATTACATTACAGCTACTTCTAAATTATACTACGATCTACTCCTACATTACGCTAGAAACTACTCCTACGGCTAGAGCTAATTCTAAGAGAATTGAAAATGCAGAAGTCTGATGATCTTGTGATGTCTTTTCTTTTCTCCGCGGCTCATATATATCTTGTCTTCGGGAACCGTCTTCAACCCACGTTCCTCGTTTTTGGGAACTGCCGTCAACTGCATCCAACCGTCTCTTTCAAAATCTTCAACTTGGCGCGTCTTCTTGAATGCAGATTATTGGCTTTTTGGACTTCATTTTATTTTTCGGATTCGATTCTTGGGCTTTTGTCAATTCAGCCCCTGTTTTCGCTATTTTCTGGATTTAATGGGCCTTATCTTATCTTTTTGTGGACCTAAAATTTGTCTCTTTTCAAATTTCCCCAATTTGGGCTATTAGGGCTTTGTACTTCGGAAGCCCCAATTATTTTATGGTGTAAACAGACTCGTTAGATCCATCTCCATCTCATCAGATTTTAAGTTGTGGTACAAAGTTTGAAGGAGGGTGGTACAACTCAGCCCGCCGACAATGGTGATGAAATCAGTACTGATAGAGGCGACTAATTTACCAAATTATTATCGTTGGAGAAGTAGAAAAAAAATATAGTTAATTTTTTTTTTCAAGATAGAGAGGAAGGTGGGAGGCAGCTTCTCTTTTGAAATTGTTCGATGCTGACAACAACAAAATGTTTTCTAAGTAAATTCACAATGTAAGACGACTCATATGTATCAAATTTAATTGGAATGATAAGTTCCTATTTGACCAAAAAGACATTAACTGTGTCAAGTTTGTGAGTACAAATTATATTCAAAATGATAATAATATATATTCATCAAACTCCCTCTCTCTCTCTCTATCATTGAGTATTTTTTAAACACAATAATTAACCATGTTACACACATGCATATTTTAATTTGATTCTTGTTTTATAATATATACAAGTTATATGGGAAGATGACACGACATTTGCTTATATAGTTGACTTAATCCATTTTTTCAATATTGATGAAGAAATTGAAATAATATGGTGGGTAGGAGCAAGCCAACCAGGTCTCAGATGCTTGTCAAAGTTCTAGCTATGATTTATCAAAAAACAAATACTAATCAGGAAAAAAAAAATTATTTTCATCTATATATGTCATGAATTGGGAAATTAATTAAGTTCAGTCAAGTAATCGCCAGTCGCCACATCTATTGTTTGATTAAGCTGAATATATATATATATATGGAGAGAGAGAGAGAGAGAGAGAGAGAGAGAGTATTGAATAAGTATAATATAATGTTCATCTTTACACCAAGAGTCCCATTTTTTTTTTAGTACAATAGCAACAACTTACATGTAATTTAAGATTCGAATCTTTTCAGACCTAATTTGTTATTGTATTTAATTGTACTTTTTGTTAAGCTTTCATATCAGTAGTTAGGACTTAAAGTATTTACGATTTTTTTTATTTAACTAGAAGAGTATTTTCATGAGTTTGAATTATTGATTCTTACATCAAATGGCACAAAATTGTTTGGTGAAGCAGTAATTTGATTTGAGAGAGAGATTCAAGGGACGGCAATATTCTCGATTCGTAGAAGTTAAAATACAAACCATTAAATTATTCAAGAAAATGATTTTTTGTCCATCAAATTTTTGTATGTTTAATTTGTTAATGAAACGATTTATTATATACTCAATATAGGTAGAATAAAAATAAAATTAGAAATACTTACATAGTCAATGTCGTTAATTGGATAAGAAGTCACTATTAAGAACATAAATTAACAATGCTCACATCATGGGTTCAGACATTTTAGGTAGAAATATCCGATATTCTCGAGCAAGATAGAGCTGACATGACTTTAGATATATGATTTCTTATTGGGTCCTATCGAACTAAAGGTTTGTTTGCGAAAGCTTAAGAAAAACACTTTTCAGTTTTTTGTTGGATTTAACCTGCTTTTTGTTGTTTGGTTTCACTGCTTCTGATTCTGCTTCACTAAAAAAAAGCTGAAACTAAAAGCAGGTCTTTAGGTACTTCTATCAGTTTCTTCTATATTTTCTGTTTTTTAGCAAGTTTTGCTAACACACTCAATTTTAACTTTTCAATAACTTTTACAATTTTTTTTTAAAATTCAGCATTTCTTTAAAAACATAAATTCTTGCAAACAGACCTTAAGTCGTTAGGGCATCACCCTTTCTTTGATTCAAGATTATACGAAAACATCTTAATGTAGAGTTTTTGTACTGCAAATTTGAAATGTGACAAAATCTCAATGTCAGATCCGGTCACTTCATCACTTCTTTTAAATTTATATATATAGAGTTTTAGCCGTCTTAATAATCCAATTTAATTATTTTAAATGTTATTGAATAATTCGTGGTCATCAAGACAAGACCTTATTAATAATACAAGTTTGACTTTCATGACCCTGCATTATTAACGAGATCAATTTATAAGAGTTTATAATTAAGTTTATAGTATGAGGAAATGTGCGTAGAAATATTTTTGTTTCTACACATACTCCGATATTTTTCTCTCAATATATTATAACCACTTATTTATTTGTCAATAGATATGTTATAATTTGACACATATATAAAAGAATCGTGGAGATATGGAAACATGATATTTTTTAGCAATTATACACATTATATTTTTATATATGTCAATGTCATAGATTAGAAATAGATGTTGACCTGAGCAAAAAAACCTCTTTTGTCTCTCAAACAAAAAATATCGAATCCGAACTCTTGTACATTAAATAAAATCCATAATCATAAGGAAAAGTTCCAATAATTGCATTTAGATAGATAAATTTTGAGCCCGTGGCCTGAGAATACCTCAGAAAATCCAAAAAGTAGAAAAGAAAACATAATAGGATGTGGTACACAATCGTGCGATAAAAATTTAAATTGCCTATCAGTATTACTTGAAAGGAGCAATCTCTTTTACAAGTCATAAATATCCATATAATCTATTATAGTATTATTTCTACGGGTGATTCTTAATCACTCTCAGGACCCTACTACAAAAAAAAATGATTATTGCACATGTCAATATGTCATTGTGAAAAATTCTTTTGCCATGGTTAAAACCATTTGACCATGACTTTGCTACGACTTTCGGCGTGGTATTTGCAAGTATGGCCAAAACATTTACCAGGGCTTATGCCATGGTCAATATTTTGTACATTGTAAAAATCATGACTTTTAGCCATTTTAAAAAAAGTGCTAGGTTAATATTTCTTCCACAATGACTAGTAAGAGCTTAAAATAACTAACATTCTTTTTCACCACAGCTAACATTAGTGTGGTTATACGAAACATCTACCACGACGAAGTTAG
The DNA here is from genome assembly GCA_019426215.1 of Buddleja alternifolia. Classification (NCBI taxonomy): domain Eukaryota; kingdom Viridiplantae; phylum Streptophyta; class Magnoliopsida; order Lamiales; family Scrophulariaceae; genus Buddleja; species Buddleja alternifolia. Next base: position 57,643,231 of record CM033390.1, read on the forward strand.
TCGTGAGTTTAGACCTCTATAGACCACGATTTTAAGCCATAACTTATATTTTCATTGTCAATACTCAATTTTCTTGTAGTGCCTGGGCTCCGGGGAAAAGTGTAGATCATCCTGAGATTCCAAGTCCGAGAGTGATCAAGTATTACCCTTTTTCTACTCAGGAATCTGTGACAGCTATGATACGACAGACACTATAAATGTTGTCCATGCATTGCATGAATATATTTTCCTATTTTGTTTGTTTTAAGAATAAATAAATTTTTGAAAAGACATGAAAGACCTCAATGGAAACCATTATTTAAGCACTTGCAGGGCTCTATTGCTCTTGTCAACATACTCATAGTGTAATTCATATTTTAGAGAGAGAGAGAGAGAAAGATGGTAGAGGATAAGAAGAAGGGAAGAGTTTGTGTTACCGGCGGAACAGGTTTTCTAGGATCATGGTTAGTGAAGAGACTTCTTGAAGATGGCTATTCTGTCAACACTACTATAAGGATGGATCCAGGTTTAAATATTAGTATTCACTTCTATTTTTTTTTAATTACCATAACAAGACAATTACAAGAAAATTGATTTATAAATTGGTTAATTTTGCGCATTTGCCAAAGCTTAAATTCAAAAAGATTGATTGTTGTTTAAGTTAGTAATATCTTTTTATCTGCATGTATGTAGCTAATTTTGTGCAAGGCGGAAAAGATAGATGACATATCTTGCATATCTTATTTATTGGGTGATTCTACGGTAGATTGCGACCATTCATTATCACCCCTAAATACAAGGCTATGATTGGTAAAAAAGCGTACCTCAATCATGTTAATTGTTGTTGGTGGATAGGGACCATTGGCCATTCATCGTGTTAAATACAGGAGTATGATGATAAAAAATAATAGTACATCAATTACCCCAAAATTACGATGTGTGGATCAGAATCATTGATCTCGATTCATCATAAAATCACCTACATATTGATTCTTAATAAGGTCTATAATTTCAAGTTTGTAATATTTATAATTATTTGTGGATGATAAATTTGATATCTATCTAAGTCCCACACTCCACCACACGAGCTTCTATGGAAGCAAAAACTTGTTGCTACCTTCTATAAGAATAATACATACTATAGCATTGTGAGTTAACATGGGAAATTGAAGTGTAACCAAGTTTAATCAAATTCAACCTTATAACGAGTGAATTATACTTGTTGATAATACTTTCTCAAGAAAGGGATCATCCCCCAAACGAGCTTAAATATTAAATACACTTGTCATTTGCTTATTAAATTTGTTGGCAGACTAGAATTTCCATTGTCACTGACACGATAAATCCTCACGTGTTTGCACAGCAAGTGGACTGGTCGTGTGTAGTAATAAAGTGGACTTTAAGTCCGAGTTATCGATCCCACAGAGACAAGATTATTTAAAGCTAGAAATTTAAAAGCAATTAAAATTAAATTAAAAGATTGTGATTAATTTACAATAAAAATGTGAAACGAGACTTAGCAAATAGATTTAGATTCTTATGAGATAAAACAATTAAGGCACATGCTTCAACCAAATTTACTTGTTAATATATATATGATCTATTCTTCGTATTATTAGACTACTATTGCTTTGGCACTGTAATAACTATGATAAATTGACAGTTCTCTGTCTATGAGATCATGCATTCAAGTTCTAGAATTTTCCCTGAATAAATTCGGCTAACTGTCTGCATGATTTCTTTGAACCCTAACTTATATTCTTTCAAACTATTAAGTTAGGCAATATGACAAACATATGGTGATCAAACATATGCAAGTAATTACGCACAAAATCAAAACACAAAGCAATTGAAGAATTAATACGAAGAATAATATCATATATATATACTCATAACTTCGGCCTTCACATGGCTAGTTGTAGTTCATAATTGAAATTGGGAAAACAATAAAAAAACATAACTCATGATGGAAACTCCCTAATTGATCGAGATGTATCCCTCTTTTTCCTCTTTTTACCATAGATAACTCAAAACCAAGAGAATGCTCCCCCAAAACCCCTGAATTTTTGGTCAAAGGATGATTTTTTGATGTCCTCAAGTGAGCTCCCCACTCCCCTTTAAATTCTACCTACCTTGAGCTACCCTTCTCTTTCTTTCCATAACCTATCAAGAATTTGAGCTACCATCTCTTGCTTTTCACCTGAATTATATTCTCTTGTTTTCCACCTACCAAGTATGAAATCCAGCGTAGGGATAATGTTTTGTTCATAAACTTCTCCTCGAATTGGATGATTCAAGTCCCCATATAAAGATAAGACATAGATCTAAAACTTTGTAGAAGGACACTTCATCAATTCTGTCTCTAAAAATATCAAAATGGCGTTCCAACGTGGAGGTTGTTCTGATTTGGCGCCCAGGTGTGCGGAAATGGTATAAAACATGAAATAGCACTTGGTCGTGGAGGTGTGAAACATAAATTTGCTTATTAAATTTGTTGGCAGACTAGAATTTCCATTCAGTCACTATTAAAATATCGGAAAATCTTTTTACGGGCCTCCTCATGTACACTAAAAAAATCCCAATCACATACAACATCACTTGAAACACACCGAAAAATTCTTACATAAAACGAGTCATGAATATAAATTATCTGGGTAATACCATCTGAACTACTAACAAAATCCCTATAATGATTATGTAACACCATATATATAGACTGAAAATTCTTTCATGCATTCGGTGCCAAACACCAAATGATGTAGATTAAGTCAAGTTAGCACATAACATATGATGCATATTATTATTAATATGAAAAAATTCTAGTCTGTTCCCCACTTGACGGTACCCATTTGGTGTACAACACACCCGATATATATAAGAAATTTTCCGTATATACCATTTGGTGTAAAAAAAGTGCATATAAGAATGGTCATAAATTCGACCTCTTGATATATTAATACCCATGATGCACGGACACGGACACAGATAAGACATGGACATGGGACACAGGCACGACTCGGATATGAATGCACATGTTCATTTTTTTCTTTTTCTCAATAGCTGGACACGAACACGTGTAGTGTGCGACATTGCACGATAGATTAATACAAATTTTCACAAGATTTGTTCCCAATTTCACCAGAGCGCAAACGCGACATCAGCTACCTCACAAATCTCCCTGGTGCGTCGGAAAGGCTAAACATTTTCAATGCCGATCTCGACAAGCCGGAGACCTTTGCTCCGGCGATCGAAGACTGCGTCGGAGTTTTCCACACCGCTCACCCGTTGGATTTCGCTGACAAAGAAACAGAGGAAGTCAAAATCAAAAGAGCTACGACAGGATTACAAGGCATATTACAGGCGTGCGTTGATTCGAAAACTGTGAAGAGAGTTGTATACACTACCAGTATATCAGCGTTTGCTTTCAGCACAACAAAGGCTGATTCAGATCTCATAGATGAGAGTTGTTGGACTGATGTGGAATTAATCAGAAGTGTAGGGGCATTTGGGGGATCGTATATTGTGGCGAAGACGATAACTGAAAAGGCCGCGATAGATTTTGCAGAGAAGAATGGATTGGACCTTGTGACTGTGGGCCCTACTTGGGCTACTGGGCCCTTCATTTGTCCTCACTTGCCTGATTCAGTCTACGTAGCCATGGCCTTGATTTTTGGTATGTTCTTGTCATCTTATTTTCTTAGCACTTATACATAAGTTTTTTCTAATTTGATTAGTTATTTTTATGTGATTCGGAGTTCAAATTTTGATACAATCACAATTGTTTATTATATATATATATATATATTTATAATTATATTGAAACTCCTAAAATCACCCTGATTCACTGTATGTACATTGCAATATGAAATATAAAATGAAACATTAAATTAAAATTTATAGACCGAACTACATATAAAACGAAGTTCACAATTTTGTTCCCCTCAAATTCCTAAATGGTCCTTCAATTTGGACCAAAATATCTATCTTATTACCAAGTCTAAGAATTATAGGTGAAGTATTAGCGAATGAAATCATAAGTTCGAAAAAATTAGATCTCCGACCTTATAAGCTTTTGAAAACTATAGGAATACTTCTATTTCGTATGAAAACCGATGCCTTTCTAGAGAATCATTGGCGAAAATACTTGAAGCTATTTGACTTAAGTGTTCTTGCAATTTTCCTTTTTGGTATATCTTAAAGTTTTAGGTCCAAAATGAAGAGACATTTTCTGACAATTAAGGACGAAGCCTCCAAGACTAAGATTAACAAACTTTCATAGTCTTCTGTATTCTTTTTTACCTCTTCCAGATATGATAAAATTCTCCCAACCTCTCGCGAAAGGCCTTTTTTACATATGGTGAAGCCCTCGGTACTAAGATTAATCAACACATTTTTTGTATTCTTTTTATACAATAATAAGATCTAATAAAATTCTCTCATCCTTCCCGTGCACGTAATCCATTTAGAATGAGCCACGTAAATCCTTAAATATTTTTCTTGATTTATATTTTTCTTGCTTTATTTTAACTATTTCGAATCAATGTAGGTGATAAGGCACATTACGAGCACCTCAAGAGTACAAGTTTAATACATGTAGATGATGTTGCTAGAGCCCACATTCATCTTTTTGAGTATCCTGAAGCGAAAGGGCGATACCTTTGTGCTGCGGTTGAGTTCACAATAGAGGAATTGTGTGAGTTTATCTCTACTAGATACCCTGAGTATAAGATGCCAACTCCAGAGTAAGTTTTCAAGCATACTCTAATTTTTTCCACCTACTCAGAAATCTTAATTTAACAAATCTAAAACCCTTTGTGCAGTTCTTGGAAAGATTTGGTACCTGTTAAATTCTCTGGCCTTTCAACTAAAAAACTTGAGGAAACTGGATTCAAGTATGAAAACGGGCTCGTGGAAATGTTTGATGGATCAATTAAATGCTGCAAAGAGAAGAGCCTTCTCTAGTTTGATGATTTATTTCTTTCATTTGGAAATGTTGTTATCTATTATGAATTCCGTCATATCTAGTTCGAGCTAGAATTTTCAGTCCATTCCCTTGGTTCAGTAACTTGTTTTCCATTGGCATCCTTTGTATATTGTGTGTCGTGAGTTGTTTTATGTCTTTGGCACGGTTTCTTATGTAAAACTTATGATGATGGAATGAATGGTGCAAGAAAATTGTGGGACCGGAATACTCACGTTTGAATTTTATATTTTCAAAAAGGCAATTCCTAGTTTTATATTATTTGACATACTAAAAAGTGGTTATTAATAAGAGATATATATATATATATATGTGTGTGTGTGTGTGTAAAGTTGTTAATGATATTTTAATCAGAACTATTCATTAATTTTAATTATATTATATTTTGATCATAGATTAAAAAAAATGAAATAAAGAGATGTATATCGCAATTTCTAAACACATCCTTACAATTTATATTTAATTTGACACAACTGGGTCCTCTTTATTTTTTTGGAACAAAAAATGGGTCCTCTTTCATTAATAGAAAACTATAAATTTATTATTATAATACACAATTATTGAATTATATAATATCTATCTATCTAACCCCTATATAATATACATAATATAATATATATAAATATATAAATGTGTGAATAACCCAATTGTTTGTTCCATTGTGAAAAAACTTTCATATCCGCCCTTACTATTAATAATTAATTAATTAATAGTTAATAATTAAATTTATTAAGTAAAAGAATTCATTTAGGAGTAGGAAACCATTTAGTTGTATTATTTAGTAGTTGGAAACTCTTTTAATTATTGATAAAATAAAATAAAATATGTTAGTAGGACACTATTTAATATAAGAAAAACAAATAGATTCCTACTTGTGAAAAGACTTTCATATCCGCCCTTACTATTAATAATTAATTAATTAATAGTTAATAATTGAACTTATTAAGTAAAAGAATTCATTTAGGAGTAGGAAACCATTTAGTTGTATAATTTTAGTAGTTGAAAACTCTTTTAATTATTGATAAAAAAAATAAAATATGTTAGTAGGACACTTTTTAATATAAGAAAAATAAATAGATTCCTACTTTCTCTAAAATACTAATCAATAAAATAAAATATATATTTACCCACAACCACCAACAAAGAAGAAGAAAATTTTTACACCCACAAACAGTATTCCAACTTAAACAAAAGTTGCTTGATAACATTGATAATCTTAAATTCTATAAATATTTTTTAGTATTTGGTAATTAGCAGTAAATTGTTATAGTGTCAGACCATTACTTTGAGTGAATTGATTTGAAGATTAAAAGATAATTTAAAAAATTATACCTTATTCTGACATTAAGAAAAAAAGTAATAAATGTGATAACCAATGAGTTAGGAGTTCTGGGAGGAAGGGACACAAACGCATATTCTGGGATATAGATGATCATTTTTCTTGTATAAATTTTTTTATTAATTTTTCATTGCTACGGGATATAACGTGTTTGTACAATAAAATTATCAACATACATCTGAAAGTTTGTACGTACTTGAAGTTATTAGCATGATAATAAATATAAAAAAAAATTCAATAATAAAATCATATAAGTACTTTTAGTGCGAAAATATAATATTTTTTTTTCTTATTTCAACAGAACTCACAAACACGAGTGTTTTTTTTTATGTAATATGATGTTTAAAATTATTTTAGAAAACTGATATCAGCTCTCCCATATTCTTATAATGACACTCCACTTACTTTTTAATTTATTTCAATGGACAATAATGTCCCTCCATGTAAATCATGAAAGATACATGGACTACTGATCTATGCATAAATATGCTAAAAAATAATACTAATATTATTTTATTAAAAGTTTAATTTTTTAAAATAGATTTGGTTGAAGACACATGGTGGTGATATATGATTACAAAACACATTAATTAAAAGTAGAGGCTAAATACCATTAATAGCCCCTGAACTTTATCATTTGTCTCACTTTACTCCCCCATCTCTCAAATGCACTCAAATAGTCCCTCAAGTTTATTATTTGTCCCACTTTAGTCCCTTGTCTCTCAAATGCGCTCTAATAGTCCCTTAACTCTTAAATTCATCCCATTAAAGTCTCTGGAGTTTTTTTTTTCCACTTTTGCACAAAAAAATCCTCCAAAACTACCTACCAACCATGTGCAACAACTAAAAGCGGGTTACAGGGCAGCAATGACGAGAGGAGGGAGGATGGGGGCGGCAGCGCAATTTGAGATGGGTTTGATTTTCAGAGGATGGGGGCGGCAGCGCAATTTGAGATTGGTGGCAACATATACGTGGAATGAAAGGTGGAGGAGATTGAATTAGGAGAGTGGTATGAGGGAAAAATTGGGTTAAAGTTTGTGTTTTGGAAAAGAATGGGAAACAAATTTGAATCTAAAATAATTAAAAATATATAAAATATAATGGATAAAGTAGGGAGTTTAAGAAGGAAAATTCTTGCAAAAGTAAAAAAATGTCATGTCTTAACATGGTGTAAGTTACGTGTCTCAAGGTTTTGTCAGTTTTTAATGGATAATTGTTGGAGAGACTTTAATGAGATGAATTTGAGAGTTGATGGACTATTTGAGCACATTTGAGTGACGAGGGTCTAAGGTCTTTTTTTTTTTTCCTTTTGTCAAAAAAAAAAAAAAAAAACCTCCAAAACTACTCACCAACTATCTGCAACAATTAAAAGCGGGTAACAGGGCAGCAATGTTGAGAGGAGATGAACAACGGAATTTGAAGATGGTGGAGGAGGAGGGTGATTTGCTAGATGATAGAGGCGGCGGCGTGGATGAGGCGACATCATTAGAATGGGGCAACATCATTGGATTTTCAAAAGGTGGGGATAGCGGTATTGGATTTTCAAAAGGTGGGGCAACATCATTTGATTTTCAGAAAGTGGGAAGCCCCGGGGCAATTTGAGAAGGGTGTCAGTGTTGGCAACACAGACGGTAGATGGAAGATGGAGGGGATTGAGCTAGGAGAGTGAGATGAGGGAAAAAGTGGGTTAAGGTTAGGGTTTTGGGAACGAATGGAAAAAAAAAATTAAATCTAAAATAATTAGAAAAATATAAATAAAATAGATAAAAGTATGGAGTTTTGGAAGAAAAATTCTTACAAAAGTAAAAAAATGCCCTGTCCTAACATGGTGTAAGTCACGTGCCTCAAGGTTCCGTCAGTTTTTAACAGATAATTGACTCGAAGGACTTTAATGAGATAAATCTGATAGTTGAGGGACTGTTTGAGTGCATTTGAGTGACGATAGACTAAAGTGAGAAAAATAATAGACTTGAGGGACTATTTAAGTGCATTTGAGAGATAAGTGATTGAAATGGTATAAATGATAGAGTTTAGGGACTGTTGGTGGTATTTGAGGCCAAAAGTATACGATAGACATTACCAAATAATCAATTTTTAACAAGTTATTAATTGATCAATAAACTGAACATATTTACTTCAATTTAACTTTTCATCGAATCACCACGTGTAAAACACGTGATACCTTCTAGTATATATAGATATACCAAAAATCAGAATATCTTGAAATATCACGTTATTTCATATATTGTAAACATTCTAAACCAAACAGTTCATAACTACAGTAGCATTGGGATGCCAAACGCACTAAAATCCTCCACTATGGATTTTTTTTTTTGGGAATTTGTGACAATTATCAATATGTTTTGAATATGGATACGGATCATTATTTAACGTAATAAATCATAAAATAAGCTTTTTTGAACCCATAATCTTCTTAAAGTAACTAATAAATCTTAAAGTTAATTAAACCAATTAATAAGTGTGCTTGAGTGTGGTAAGTAAAGTTAAAGGTGAGATGAAAATAGGTCATATGACTTGTTTGTTGGATGCGTATGTATTCAAGTGACTTTCAAAACGTTGAATCATTATTTCTTAAATATAGTCCAACTACAAAATTCAATTAGGGCCTATTTCAACCTCATCACGAGATTCTGTGATTGTAACAATATGAATTGGAAACCTTCTATTTTAGAATAGTATATTATTCAATATTGTGTAAAACATACATATTAAGTGTTTATAATCAAATTACTTAATCTCTTATTGCATCTCCTGTTGCAATGTATTGGGTGAATGACACATGTCTTAATATGTTATATATAAGTAACTCTCGAATTTTTTATGAAACACGTGCCATTTACCTAATAGCGTGCAACAAGAGATGCAATAAAGTACTACAATAGAAGATTTCACTTAATACCTTGCAATAGGAAATGCAATAAGAGTTGCAATAAAAAATATTATCTGACAGTCAACTCATATATATTAAACTTACATAGGGGGAATATGTTGAAGATTTTTCGAGCATAAATTGCCTCAAAAATATCTATGTGGTGCTTTTCTCTGCGGTCAAGTTGTGCATTTGTTATCAGTTATTGTTTTTAGTCCAATAATAAGTACTTGATCCTAACAATCGATATTAGTGTGAACTTATTGTTTCGTGTCTCTCAAGTTGATACTGAAGTTATGATTTACATTTATTATCAGCATCATCCTTTAAAACGGAAGGAGCATAATTGGTTGAGGACTAATTAACCGCTCGACTCATAGCGTTTATGGAGGCGCAACAACATGACGCGGACCATCACTTAGGATGGTGTTGCGCTACCATTAGCTATCGCTTTTAGCTTATAGGTAAGCAATTGATCCTAAGATGACGAAGATTTGACCAATGGATGTGTATTAGAGCGAAAGACACTTTTGAGTTGGAACCTTAGGGCTTGTATGGTTTCATTTTCAGTTTCAAATCTCAATTCTCAACCACTTTGAAAACCCAAAACATGTTTGGGCCAAGTAATTTTTCTCCTTTTTTCAGTTTTTAATTCTTCAAATTTTTGGGAATGCAGCTCATGAAAAATGAAAACTGATCTGCTGCCACAGCCCCCAAAATTTACCCCACAAGAAAGTCACCTAATCCCATGAATCTCGCTGAACACCGCCCCCCCCACCACCACCAACCCCAAAATTCATTAATATATATAGTATAGTATTTATTTTATCTATTAATATATATTATTATATTTTCAGTTTATTATATATATAAATAATGATATATTTAATATTTATCGAGATTATATTTAACAATATACATTAATAAAAAAAATTAATTTTTTCGGAGCTCGACTTTGGCTCAAGCTCAAAACTCTTGGTTTGAGTTCGAGATCGAGCCAATCAATTCGTTAGGCTCGGTTCGAGCTTGACTCATGGGTACCCCCCTCCCCATCTCTCCAAACCGCTCAAAAAAAATCGATTAAAAAAGTTATTTTGTTATCCAACGTATTTATTACCATGGTCTTTATTAAATAATTTTAACTACTATACATTTCTTAATATAAATTTGAATAAAAATATTTGTATGAAAATTATTGATATATATGTAATTAATAAAACGATTGAGAAGTGCCATATACATAGAAGTATATATATACATACACACACAATATATATCAATATAATTAACTATATTACCAACTACAAATTAAGTTTACTTTATGTCAAATCATGTACAATTTTTTACTCTTATATCTCAAAAATATCTATCCAGTCATATTTTCATCTTTATCACGTCTTTTCGTATAAAAATTCACACAAAACCACATACATCCAAACATATTTTCATTTTCAACTTATAAATTAACAATTCAAAAACAACTTATCCAAACATATTTTCAATTTTAACACAAAAACCAATAAAGGTTTGAAAACTCATTTTTCTACATTTTTCAACTTGAAAATGAGAATTAGAAATGAAAACAATATCATACAAGCCCTTAGTATGCGTAAAGAAAACTTCCTTGGAATTGGGAAAAGTTCCAACAAATCAGAAAAATTTATGATAGACCAAATCCAATGGTTCTTACGTTTATATCTCTCATACAGTAAGGTATATCGTGTGCGATTTCCTGATACACTTGTGTGAAAGAAATAGACACAAAATACACACTCATATTTTTTCGATGATCAAATCTCAAATCATTGGACTCGATCTGATATGAAATTAACCAAAAATCCATCCAGATGGATTAGTTTCGGTTTATTTGACGTAAAAATTTAAAATTTCAATCCATAACAAGGAGGAAAAAATGAAACACACACACACACACACATATATATATATGTGGTACTGTCCACTTTGTATGTGTAAGGAGATGTGTTAAACGATAGTGCTATATATTGATATCTTTGAATTGGGGTTTTTTAGGCAAATAGGCTTACTTTGCAAAAAGTACTGAAGATATAAGCTCCTTTGGAAAAATAGGCCTCCCTCATAGGCTTGTCCAAATTTTTGGTAAGTGATATACCTATTTTACCCTTACTTTTATTTATACTAATAATAATAAAAAAAATCCAATATTTACTTAATACCTAAAATATCCTTGATACTCCAATCTTTGCCTGTATCGATCTTTTCCTCAATCGATTTTCAGCGTTTTAGTGTATCTCCATTTCGGGCCCTTCAGTGTATCTTCATTTCGGGCCCTTTCATCTCCAATTCGGGCCCTCCCAACGGACGTAGAGGTAAGAGAAACAATTATAATTGGTTGATGAAAAGTTTGATTATTTAAATTTGTTGGTTGAGTAAAAGTTTGATTGAATGCATTTGTTGGGGATTTTGATGGATTATGTAGACAAAGTGTTTTACAAAATACTTAATAGAGTTTTTCTCATTAGTTTGCACTGAATAGTGTGTTTTTAGGCTTTTAGAATGTGATTTTGTGATTGTAGCATTAATTATATTGTTATATGTGTGTTGGAAGTTTGATTGTTTGAATTTGTTGGAGATAGAAATGAATTATGTAGACAAGGTGTTCGATGAAATGCTTGTAGAGACTCTCTCATTAATTTGCATTGAAAATGGTGTTTTTAGGCTATATTTGATCAATGCAAAATAACTGTAATAATTTTTTGTAAGAATATTTGATCATTCATTACTAGTTGTAAACTCTTGTAAACTTTTGTATTTTGTAATAATAACTGTAATAATTTTTTGTAAGAATATTTGATCATTCATTACTAATTGTATTTTGTAATAACTGTGTTTCTTTATCTTTTTTTTCTAGGAAAATGTCGGAGTTTTTGATATACTATTTATACGATGGTGAGTGGAATATGAAAGTGGGAGACTGTGGAGCACGGCAATGTGAATGGTTGTCAAGGAATAAATATAAAATGCTGAGTTTTCTGCTAACTGGAGTTAATCCACAGTCGATTACACGTTCTCAATTTTTCCAAGTCATGTTTGAATTTGCTCCTTTTGAATGGAAGAATTATGAAGTTGTAGTAAGTTACATTCCATCCTCTTGTAACGTTGGTAATCCGGTATACATCGAGACCGATATTGACGTGAAGCATTATTTGGTGGACTCATGTCCAGTGACGAAAAGGGGAAGCATTCTGCATGTGGAGCTTTTAATGAAAGATGTTGAAGGAAAAAAAATCAAATTTGAAAATGAGATTCAGATGGAGAATGAGAAATATTATTTTGAAAAGGAGTTAGTGAATGATTATACATCTGTTCCTGGTCGGCCTGGTGTTGTTTTAAGGAAGCCCACCTTCCCGCCCGTATGGAAAGCCTCTGCACCCACTCCTTCTAAACCCAATCCACCATCGAGTCCTCATTATTATGTGGACAATGAGAACTCAATGCCTGATGCAACCACTCCTTATAAATCCAGCTCCAATCCACTTTCTAGTCCTTCTCCCTGTGTGGAAAATGTGAATGCAAAGGCCGATGCAAGCCACTATTTTGAAAAAGTGAACTCAAGGCGTGATGCAACCGCTTCTTTTATTTCCACCCAATGTTCGTACAAAGTTCACTCTGATCCCATCCACATGTCAGATTTCATAGATGAAGCTAGTGACCAAAAGAGTATTAGAACCTTCAGCTTTGATGACGGTCTAGATCTTGTGATTGGTCAGGAATTCACCAGCAAGGAAGAGGTGAAAGACTTGGTTAACAATTCAGCGCTTAAGTTATGTTTCAACGTTGTAGTAGCTAAGTCGAATAAAAAAGCCTTGGCATATAAATGTAAAGTTCCTGATTGCAAGTGGAGTATTCGTGCGGCAATTACTGGAAGGTCCCCATTTTTCTCATTGCGAACTCATAATAACATCCATACATGCCGCCCTACATTGTTAAAGCGCCGTGAAAGGTGCTCTTCAGGAGCGGTTGCTGGATTTTTGTTAAATACTTTCCCATGTCAGTTAAGCGCCCCACCTCCAAAGGTAATAAGGGAAATGATGAATAAGGGTGGCATTGACGTTTCTTACTACAAAGCTAGGCGTGGTAGAAACATTGCTAGAGATTCTATTAGGGGTGATCCTGGGCTTAGTTATGAGATGCTTCCGAGATATTTGTATATGTTGGAGAAAGTGAATGAGGGCACGGTTACTCATTTGCGTAAAGATGCGAATAACATTTTCCAGTCGTTGTTCTTTGCGTTGGGAGCCTGCATTGAAGGTTTTGCGTCCATGAGGAAAGTTCTTGTTATTGACGGCACACATTTGAAGACCAAGTATAATGGAGTATTACTTGTTTGTACTGCGGAAGATGGCAATAAACATCAGTACCCACTTGCGTTTGGCGTGGTAAGTAAAGAATGCGATGAAACTTGGAATTGGTTCTTGGAGAAACTTCGGGATGTCATACCCGATTCTGACGATTTGGTCATCATTTCTGATAGGCATGCATCTATTAAAAATTCCGTTCAGAAATTTTACCCAAGGTCTTCCCATGGATACTGTACCTATCATATATCCCAAAATCTTAAGAACTATGTTTCAATCGGTAGGGGCCTTAAGCAAAAGAAGCAGGCAAAGGATCACATTGTGACGAAGTTTATTGTTTGCGCTGAATCATATACTGAGCCCGAATTTGAAAGACTCTTTAGTGACCTCGAAACAAGACAGCCGGTTTCAAATCTTAAGTACCATGAGTATCTTAAAGACACACTTGCTGTGAAAGAGCATTGGGCGCGTTGTTACTCTAATGGTGCACGATACAATATTATGACAACGAACGGAGTGGAGTCTATTAATGCCGTGTTGACTACTGCGAGGTCATATCCGTTGATTCTTTTGTTGGATGAGATTGTGAAGTTAATAATTACGTGGTTCAACAAGCACCGTAACGAAGCTGCAGCCGGGTCCTTGTCACAAAATCTCACTCCGGAAGTCGAGAGAACGATGCATGCAAGGAAGAGACAATCCACTTTCTTTAAAACGCGCGTCTTGAATAAGTGCACAGGTGAGTACATTGTTGAGTGTGGCAGCGAAACTTTCTTTGTTGACTTGCAAGCAAAAAAATGTACTTGCAGGGTTTTTGACATTGACCATATCCCGTGCGCGCACGCCATTTCGGCATATAATGGTTTAGGGGATGATGATGGCCTTCTCAATTTAATCTCTAAGTATTATTTGAAACAAACATGGGCTTTGGCTTATGTTAGAACTATATACCCCGTTCCTAGTGAGCCGTCTGAGTGGATCATCTCCGCTGAAATAGGGGAAAATGTTGTTGAAGCTCCTTCTTGCGTAGAAAAACGTGGAGCGATTCGAAAACTATGATATCAATCTGGTGGAGAAAAAGGAAAAAGCCACAAAAAACGTGTGAAAGATCCATCAACCTTCTAAACAATTTGTTTGTATTGTGTATTTGTATTTTTTATGTGATGATTCTTTCACTAGAGACATTAGTAGCTCAACATTGTAATATATATATACATTAGTAGTTACAATTGTTTTAATTGACATTTGTGTTCCCCAAAATATATATATATGTCATGTGGCAAATGTGTATACAACATACTTAACTAGAGGATATTGCTACATATGTAATTTTAACAAATTGAATTTATAGATTGTGATAAACTATAACTACTTAAGTAATGTTTAAAAGGTCTAAAACCATCCGACGTAGTTTATTATGATTGATAATAATAATATATTCATTTTCTATTCTACAAAATATATTTTTTTTGTATTCTAAACCCTAAACACTAAACACTAAACACTAAACCCTGAACTATAAACTCTTAAGAATATATATGGTAAGGGCCTATAAGCAAGAATAAATATTGTGTAATAGTGAAAAGTGATGAAAAACAAAAAATAGATAAAAAAAAATAAAAAACTATGGTTGGCACCATGGTGCCGTGTATCCTGCCTTAGGCAGACTACTCGGCACCATGGTGCCGAATTTTAGTCACCACGGTGCCGAGTAGTTTGCCTTAGGCAGGATACTCGGCACCGTGGTGCCGAAGAAATTTGACTCAAATTTCAATTTCCAGCCCAAATTTGATTTTTCCCGCCCAATTGAATTTGGAATTTTTTTCAGCCTTATTATTCTCATCCACTTTTTACCCATTCAAACATATTATTCTCATCCAAAAAAAAATCCTCCCTTATTTCCTCATTGCAAAAAACGTTCCAAGCTTCCAAATCTTTCACAAAAATCCGTCGGTCATTGCAAAGAAGACGTCCATCCCGCCCCCATCCCGTCAATCGTGAGTAAGTGATCTATAATCTTATATAGTCATGATATTTTTTGTCTCTTTTTTTTGTTCGGGTTCGATCCTTTTTCAATTGAGTGCGTAATGTTGAAATTTGAATGATTTTGAGCTCATAGAGGTAAATATTCGTTGTCAATGGTTGAGGATTTTGTGTAATCTAATTTAACGGTTTGAAGTTATGAATGTTTCTTAAGTGCTAATGCATATGTTTGTAGACGTAGTGGAATAGTGGATTGATGTAAATATGTAGAAGTTCATTTTTTGTTCAAACTTGAAAGTTTGGTTTTAGTTTGATCATGCATAAAAACTCAAATGTGGTGTGGTGTAATGTGTTTAGGCTGAAAATATTTATATATGTTTTCATTAATTGCTTGTACAAACTAGTTTAGACACCAAGTCCCGCATTGCAATAACTCTTGTTTTCTCTAATCCTTTCTTATTTTTTGGTCTTGTTTTTTGTTGCATATATTAGAAGCTCCGTATCCTTACGCCGCTGCCACCTCATTTTGCCCTCGTAATGTAAGAAGCTTTTCTTATTAAAGACATGTCTTTTTATTATGATGATTGATACCATCTTTCGTATTAGTCATTTCTTGTGTTTACTAGAGACACAAAAATATAGGTAATAAAAAGTATTTTGATAAGTTAAGAATATGAAATGCTGTTCGGATGTACGTATTTTGATAAGTTAAGAATATGAAATGATGATTAATGTTCTTATTAAAGGGTATGTTTGTTGTCGTTTTTAAAATAATAGGACGAAGCTATGTGGAGTTGTTGGTTGTTGTGCTGTGAGAAATTGTGAAAACCCCGGGGATTGTCAATCGTGTTTTTACAGGACAAGACTGAGGTCAGAGGTCACAGAGTTACTGGCTGCTGTGGTGTTCTCAGAAACGGGGACGGAGTCTTGTATATATGCACAGTATGAGACAACATTGTATGCTATGTGTAAAGTAAAGAATTGTGTTGATCCTCATCGCAGGTAGTATTTGTAGAATCTATTTATGATATCTTATTTAATAACGAAATATGTGATTAGTTTGAGTGTAATGTGCAGCTTGCTTCCTCCTGGTTTACTGTTGAGAGGCCCTATGGTGCATAGCAGAATTGAGAAGCCCCCGAAAAACGCAGATCCTTATAAGGAGAAAATTGAGGCATCTAATGATTCTTGCTTGTACTTCATTTTCAGAGACAAGGTGAAAGAGTTAGTAACGTTGATGGATTCGCATCCCCGACTTTCCAACGCTACTAGAAAACATATTGAGGAAAATGAAATGATTCAGCTGTTGAGTGTCATCATACAAGAGAGAGACAATGAAGTGAAGCAACAACATGACTGTGATGATTTTGACGATTTCCATCAATCCAGCAACTCTGAAAGCGAGGATGAGGCATTTGGTGTGGAATGTGATCGCATTTGATGAAAATGTAGTTTGAATTGTTAATTGTCAGTAATTTTGATTACCAATAGAGACAATTTCGGAGTTTGTTTAAAATGTTTAATTTTGTGCAATGTTTTACTTTGTGTGTAATGTTTAATCGTGTGTTAATTTGTATAGTTCTAATTTGTTGGAGGTAATGTCACTATCACAGTAAAATTGTACGCTAAAAAAAGGTCATATATTCAACAACATACGTACATGGCCATCGAAAGCCCTTAATTTTCTAGCACTTAAACATACACTTGAATAATTCAACTACATAAATATTATGATTAGAGTGAAAGGGTGCTGGTCATGTTGACGGAGGCGGCGGTGGTTGAAAATTCACAAACATGAAATACTCAGATAATTGTCTCATCATCTCTGTTTGATTTCTCATCAACTCGGTTTGATTTTGTGCGAGAATGGCGAATTGAGATTCAAGACGGTCAAGACAGTCGAAATTAGTTGAGGTGCCTGCTGCACTATTCGTTGGTGGATCTTGAACTGGAGGGTTGAGAGTAACAACCTAGTTGCCGCATCACTCCGTTCCCGAGGGTGCGGCACTCGGATGAAATCGAATCCTGCTGGATTCTTCTTCAGAAGGTGCATACCGGCGAGCTGGTTCATATCAACTGTCATCGGACCCTCAATAGGAATTTGATCGGTCTTAGTTCGATCGAATGCCCCGATCCGCTCGGCAATGCGGGTAATAAGTCCCCCCATTAGTAGTTGGCCCTTCTCCTGTCTCGACACTTGAACAAATCTCTCACATAAAATTTTCGTCAAGTCTGCGCGTTTGCCGGTTTGAAAACACCAGAGAACTCCAAGTTCTTGTGTGGATACTTTTCCGCTACACCCTCGCCCAAACAGTGTGAATGCCAAGATTCGGTATAAATACCGGAGAGAATAGTCGACAATATCCGTGGCCTTAGCCGTGCGTCCCGAAAACTTCTCATTAGGTAGTCGAGTAATTCCTTGCCAAAATGCATCCTCATCCGCTTCAAGTAGGGACTCGGTGTTTTCAATCGGCCAACCAAATATATCCGCGATCTCCTGTTTTGACTTCTCATAGGTTTTATTTGCGATTCTAAACCGGGCTGTATCATCACCATACTCGAAGGTGCTTAAAAACTCGCATGTGAGCCGATTGTAACTCGGTTCATCCATGAAATTTAGTTCCTCCCAACCCATGACTTCCAACTTTGCACGAAAATCACTCAACGTGATATCAATCGCCTGCATAGCACGAGGATCCATGTAGCGGGAGGGATAACAGGGTAACTTCTTCAGTATTGCATATTTAGAAGTGGGATTCTTGATTTTTGGGTATTTCATCAAAAGTGAGGGGCTACTACTATCACCCATTGAAGGTACAATCTCCAAATCCGTACCGGGTCTCCCGGCGGTACGAGCCCTTTTTCGGCCCATATTTTAGTCGACAAATGAATGGACACCTGCATTATCAAACATGAAATATATCACAAATTTAAGTATATTTCATTAACTACAACTACAAGATTTACAAATCAACTACAACTACAACTGGGCAATTGGATTTTGTGTGGGGCTTTTCGTCGAACACCTTGCATTCATTATTTAGGCATCTTCATTCTAGTAACAATTTAACACAGAAGCATGCCCAATTATCACTTTGCAATTCTATATCAAAAACACCAAATGCCAACCACAAAGAATCAACAAAATCTCTATCAACCAATTCATCGAACACCTTGCCTTCATTGAACCCGTATATACATTCTAGCAATTAATTAACACACAAGCATGCCCAACAATTGTACTACTAATTCAAAAACAGAAAACGCCATTGCAATGCTAATCACAACAAAAAACAACAACAACAAATGTTATACAACCAACTTTCGATAGTTAGAAAAGCACATACTTAATCTTGCGTCGAAGAGTGAATCGATGGAGGAGCTGTGCGGTGATTGATAGCGGATTCGGTAGAGGGGCCGGGATTTGATGGAAGAATGAGTTGATGGAAGAAACGAAGGTTTGCGTTTCAATTTTCCCTGTGTTCTGTTGTGGCGTGGCGTGGCGTGTGGGGTTGGTTTGAATTGAATCGGGTGAATCTGTTGTGTTGGCACCGTGGGAACGAAACACCAGCCCCATGGTGCCGTTTTTATATTTTATTTTTGAAATTTTTAATTTTTCATTTTGGTGAATACTGTGATATAGGACCCCAGTATCTTAGTATTAACTAATTGGATGCTGAAATACAAGGGCTATTATCGCGGTATCGGCCCATGTCGATACTACTATACTAAGCCCCTGTATCGCCGTATTATGAAAACTTCCAAGCTGTTGGGGTCTATCAGGTGATACCAAGATACGTGAATAGGTATTGGTGTATTTTGCACCCAAACACTACAATACAGGGGTCCCATATCGCAGTATTCAGAAATATGGGACACTAATCTCGTCAATACAACGATACAGACCAATGTATCAAAGTATCGTACACGCGATATACTGCAATATAGGGCCCTGTATTACAGTACGCCATATCCGATACTGCGATACAGGACCATGTATCGCAGTATCGACCCGTGTTGGGTCCAATGTAACTTTAATGAGCGATACCGAGATACTGGGGGTCCTACATCGCGATATCGTAACGATACCGCGATACCGGGTCCTATATCACGATATCGGCCTCGGCACAATGGTACGGTAAATTGCCTTAGGCAGGGGTGCACTCGGCATCGTGGTGCCGAGTTTCTGGCACCGTGATGCTGATTGAACTGCCTAAGGAGCACTCGGCACCATGGTGCTGAGTGTTCGAACACTCGGCACAACGGTGCCGAGTGCACTGCCTTAGGCAATACAATCGGCACCCTGGTGCCGAGTGCTCTGCCTTAGGCAGTGCAATCGGCACCTTCGTGCCAAAATTCGGCACCATGGTGCCGGAAACTCGGCACCACGGTGCCACTGTGAATATATATACATTATTGGCAAAAATTCCCGCACAATCCTAATACGGCTTATACTTTATTGAGGAAAATGTTACATGTACGCAATATGTGAATCAAACATAAAATGAAATAAAACTTCATTTACAATAATGGTATAAATATTTTACAAGATAATACAAATACATAAAAGTATGTTCCTCAAACTATGGAATTGGTCAAAAGTTGCAAGGCTATCTTCTGTCTAAAATATGGAATGTGGATATGACTAAATTTTTTCAAAGGTCTATATTTTTCCCTCGTACAAAAGAAGTCCACGTATTTGAGCATGAACACACCACAGTCGTACTCTTCTTCCTGTAGCGGGATGTTACTGACAATGTTGTACGCCCAACCACTTGAATCAAAATCTTCTACACATTTGTGCTTCACGTATTGGAGTACGTAATCTTTTAGCGAGTTAAAAACTCCATTATCACCCCGATTAGGACCAAATGAATCAAGATACTCCATTTTTTTTCCTTCGGGCTGATAATTGCTAAAGTCTAATGCAAATTATCTTTGATTAGCACAAAGATTTTATCACACTCAAGAAGACTATAATCAACTGTCGAAGTTCTAGCATCAGTCATAACTTTTACCGACTGAAAACCTCTACTTTTATATACTTTATAAAAGTAAGAACCAAAATAATGGCATTTGCAGGACCTCATTGGCTCCCTCAACTCTCTCTTTTTCAATAACAACATGTAGAAATTACATACTTCATCATCAAGCCATCCCCGAGGTTTCAACTGTTTTAAACTCCTTGTACTAATCTGCTTCTCTTTCTTACCATAAGTTATACTCATCAACAATTTCGCCTTCCGGGGATCGGACATGGATTCTGAAATCAGTCTCTTCTCGTCTGCGGTCAGAGGCACAAAAAATATGCCTCATCAACATCCAATGTATCCTGAACATGTTCGTTGACAACATTTGCAATTTCAGATACCAAATATTCACACAATACAGGGGTCCAACTAATTTTAAGATAACAACATTGCAATCCAATATCTAAATCAATTGACTCAACAAATGCTTCATATAAAATAAAATTCAATTTACAATAAAATTCAATTTACATTGTCATACATAAGTATCCAAGATAATACAATTATTGTTCAAACAACCCTCTTGTTCAAAATATCTAATGCAATCTTCTTTCTGATCAAACCCATGCGCTCGGCGTTATAATTTTTCAATTGCCTAAACTGTTCTCGAGTACAAAAATAGTCGATGTTCTTGAGCATAAACACTCCACAGTCATCGCCATTCTGCTGTCGAGGCATGGTGCACACAATTTCCTCAGCCCATCCACTCAAATCATAATCTTGTCCACATTTGTGCCTCACGTATTGGACAAGATAGTTTTTCAACAAGTTAAAAACCCCATTATCAGTCCTGTGAGGACCCAGCGAATCAATATACTGCATTTTTCTCTCATTCAGGTTGATAATGGCTAAAGCCCAATGATTAATATCGTGGATGGGGACAAAGATTGCATCACAATCAATAAGAGAAATGTTTGAATCTACCCAGTTTTCCACACTATCAAAACTATCGGCAGATTTCAACTTCACTAAAAAGAAAGTATTAAAAAAATGGCACCTCAAGTACCTCTCTGGCTCCCTCATCTGCCTTTCAGCCAGTAAAATGAGGTAAGCATTAATGACTACGTCATCAAGCCATTTTCGAGGTTTCAAGGTGCGAAGGTTTTCCACTGTTACAGGGAAGTCATCCATACTCACCACTATTTTGTCAGCGGTAACTTATGGGACATTGCGTTGTTATATCGCTTTTGCTCGTATGGGGTCAAAGGCTGACAATGATAATTCTCTTCCACTGTAACCTCCCCCACCTTCACCTTTTTAAGCCTCGGCTCCTCATCCTCTCCACTCATCATTATTTTTCCAGTTCCCTCATGGAAAGATGACAAAGGAGCTGCATCCAGATCCACCTTCAGTGCCTCGAACTGAAGGTGTCCCGTTTCAGGCTCCGTAGCAGTTTTGGCCTGAAGCTAAAACACGTTATTCATACGAAAGACAAAATATATCGTACACAAAATAAATTCATTAAATAACAACTGACTGTATTACCTTCTTCGGTGGGGCTAACTCAGTCCATGGCGACTGTATAAGCCTGCCCTTTTTTCTTTCCCTTTTTGGATGGTCGCGATCGACAGGGCGAGGAGGTATCTCATCGTGTTTCAAGTCCATTAGGACATTAGCAACCTCTCCTTCTCCAACCACGACCTCATCAGCCACAATAGCCATCTCAATATCAACACGAGGGCTCACTAAACCATGAACTGGCACATCACGATCAACACCAAAAAAGTGGTCATCATCCCTCTAAAATCTGTGGAAAATAGCTATCTGGTTTTCTATGCTTGATAGCCTATTTTCTACATTTGATAGCCTATTTTCCATGTTCGATAGCCTATTTTCCACGTTGCCTAGTCTACCATCCACTCTCGAGTTCATCTCGGATATTTTTCCCAAAATCTCACTCAACATTCTTAAAACCTCGCTATTAGGTTCCGTTGAATGACCGGGAGCCCTTTTAGGAAGAGGGATGGAGGATAACGGTGGAATGTTGTCGGCTGGGATGGCTGATGGATCTATTTGGGGCAGAGGATCACTAATGTCTTCGACTCCGTCTAATCCAAGTGAAGAACATTTACCGACCACATCAGCAAGGTACATGTCTTCAAATAGAATTCTTCCCCCTGACTCCAAAATTGCAGCCCACGCATCAGTGGCCGGGTCCACCACGGAGTTTTTTGCATTGAAAGGAGGAAACTCCGTATCGATTGAAGCGTGTTGCTCCGGAGTGGGCTTTAGTATGCTTGTAATGTCCTACAAAATTTGGAAAATTATAATAAGTTACAAAACTCATTAATTATATTAATTGCAAAAACATAATGTCCAAAAAAAATTCATACCAACCTTCGTGTTTAAGACCAATTTAAGCAACTGGTCGAAACTCGGAAATTGTTTTTTCACTTTCGGTTTCGTCGTCCACTTGCACATTCGGGCCAATGTGGGGTCAATATTCTCCCTCAATTGCCCAATAGTAGGTGACAGGACAGACAGGCACTCAAAAGGAAGAAGCTACACACCAAAAAAAAAAGACGGCCGGTTTATATATTTCCCAATATAAAAGTCACATTTTCAAATATAGCAATATATGAAAACATCATTAAAAGACTTACCATAAGAGGTATGGTGAAACCGGGACATTTCCATTGTGGGTTTCTGGACATCTTCTTCTGTGCCATGTCCAAACTTGTCACCTGCTCCATCAGAAAACCAAAGGAGCGACGACCCCATGGATACGATTTTGCAAATTCTAGACTCTCCACTATTTGGAATAGCGTGGAATCTATTTTTGCATTTTCATTTTCACTATAAAACAACACCGAACCCACTAGATAAAGTAAGCACAACTTCAACTTGTCGTCCTTCGTCGTGTCCCGGCCCCCTTTCCTAACAATGCTTAGCCTTCTATCACCATCGCCAGTGGGAGACTCGACTTCTTCGGGAATTCGAATATTTGCAAGTACTTCCCTTATACTTGCTAGTGTGACCTTTTTCATGTCGAGATATCTTGATAAAAAGTTTTCTTCTCCCAGGATAGGTCCTTCCTTCGGATATTCACCATAATTCAACCCACTAATTAAGCCGTGCTCCATCAACGAATACCGAATTGGAACTCCATTCAAAACAAACCAAATCTCCGAATTATTGGGAGACTTCACTTTTCGGCATAGAAGAATCCACAATGGAGTTAGAATCATATCCGTGTAGGGAGCGGCGTCAAACAATGGCCCGAATTGAGAATCCCTCAACCAATTCATCCCATCCGGATGGTTGCTTAAACATCTTTCGATCAATAAGCATTCTTCGGCCATTTTGCAATAGGTGTTGATTTTACCCTTGAAATTACATTCTTCAAGGGTCAAATATAGAGTGGGGACCTGAACAAGACAATTGAAAACTTTTCAAATATAATGACAACGAAACAGCATATACAAAAATGAGAGCTATGAACTAGCATATTGAAATCGATTATTGAACTAGCATAAGAGATCATCAACTAAATATATTGTCATAAAAGAACATTACTATTGAAAGTCAACAGAGTTCTTCAATCTATTTTCATAGAATGCCATATTCAATACAAAGTGGCTAATCACACTCGTTTGATTCGAAAAATCCTTATGAATTCATCAATTTGATCAATAAACACTTATCAATTCATCCATTTGATCAATAATTCCAAAACAATAACCAAAATTAAACCATGCATCATTTCATTCAAAAAATCCTTATGAATTCATCAATTTGATCAATAAACACTTATCAATTCATCCGTTTGATCAATAATTCCAAACGATAACCAAATTTAAACCATGCATCATTTCATTCGAACAATCCTTATGAATTCATCAATTTGATCAATAAACACTTATCAATTCATCCATTTCATCAATAATTCCAAAACAATAACCAAAATTAAACCATGCATCATTTCATTCAAAAAATCCCTATGAATTCATCAATTTCATCAATAAACACTTATCAATTCATCCATTTCATCAATAATTCCAAAACAAAACAATCAATTTCTCCTAATTTCCCCCATCTCCACAAAAGCATTATAAATAAATGGAAGAAGTTTTTACTTACAGGGGGTGTCGATGAGGTAGAAGGCTCGTTCTCCGTCAAAGATGAACGTTCATCACCACGGGGAGCATCCATTACTCTGCAAATGCATAACATGAACACAATCCTTAAAATTACATAAACCCTAATATCAAAATGTGCTTAAAAATTAAAATTAACTGGGACAAATTAACCCAACAAATCATTTATTCATTCATTGATCAAGGTTTTTCAAAATAAAAAAAATATGCTTCAATAATTATAAATTAAATTACATTGGGGAAATTGAGCATTTTACAAAAATTTCACAAATTTTGAAAAAAATTCACAAAATTTTGAAAAAAATCACAATTTCTACAAGTATATAGGCTCGGGTTGCTTCAATACCTTTAACTTCTCTTCTCCTTCTTCTTCTTCTTTAATGGCAGACGACGGGTCCGTCCCACAACAACGGAAGCAGGCGGCGCGAAATGGAATGGAAGCAGGCGGCGCGAAATGGGAGATTCACTTCTCGGCGACCGGCGATCTTTCTTTCTCCGGGATATGGACTCTTCTTCTTTCTCCGGTGGTATCACGTGTATCGGGGGTCTCTTCTTCTTCTCTCTCGTTTTTTTCTCTCAGTGTAGTGTCGGGTGTCGGGTAGTAGGGATGGATAGATATGGGGGCTGGGGGTATCAGGGGTAAGAGGGGTGTTTACGTAATTACAGTTTTAATAGATTTAAAAAAAAAAATTGTGTGAAGAATCGTGTTTCACAAACACGACTCTTTAAGTGGAGAAATTTTTCCTAGGGACTTTTTTGTCATTTTTGCAATGAAAAACAAGACGAGAACTGTGGAGGCCCAAAACCTTCCATGTGTTGCAAATGGAGCCTTTTTTTTACAAACGTCCCTTTGAATTGCTCATCAATATGAACTTAAAAGAGCACTTGTTTAGGTTTCTTATAAAAGTTAATATCCATCGTGAGTCGTGACGGCTATAACATGACTGACACAATAAATCTTGGCCATGCGTTGCATGGATATTTTCTTTCATGATCAATAATAGAATTTTGAAAAGACATTAAAGACCTCAACCTGTAGCATTATTTAAGCACGTGCAGGGCTCTCTTACTACTGTCAACATTACTCATAGTGTAATTCATATTCGAGAGAGAGAGAGAGAGAGAGAGTTATGGCAGAGGATAAGAAAAAGGGAAGAGTTTGTGTGACTGGTGGCACAGGTTTTCTTGGATCATGGCTGGTCAAGAGACTTCTTGAAGAGGGTTATTCTGTCAACACAACGACAAGGATGGATCCAGGTTCAAATATATTCTATCATATGAGCAAACACAAGAAAATGGATAAATAAGTCCATTAATTTTCTCATTTTCCAAAACTTCAATTAAAAAGTTTCTTGAGGTTAATTAGTATAGTTTTTTAATTTCATGTGTTGCTATTTTTGTCTAAGAATCCAAAAATTGGACAAGATGACATACCTCTCATATTCACTAGGAGTGATTCTTAGAGATGTTTATATCCCAATGAACAACCACAATTATCTATGACATGATAAATGATGCATGTTGTATACGTGGCACATCAAAAATACTATTTATGTTTATCTTTATATTTAGTAATGGTCAAACCCAAAAGAACGTAGATCAAAATATAATTGTTAACTATTTGTGACAAAACAATAAAAATAGTTGTAATTAGGTAATAACTAAACAAACGAGAATGTAAAATAAGCAATTAAACAAGTGAATTGAGCAATAAATGAAAGCCCAGTCAATTATAATTACCTATCATCTTCTCGATTTGATCATAGTTACGCAAAATTAATTCTAGTCGAGTAGCCAACTAAGAGAAACAATGATAACATATAAATCTCTTGCTCTTTTCTTAAGCGTAATTTACCAAAGGAAAGTCAATCGATAAATTCTAACTCTTAAAATGCATCTAGAGACTAGGCTTTCGATCCATTTAAGAAGAAGCATTAATCACAAAAAGAGAATTGACATCAATAGTCAATCCACCTAGCATGAATTAAATCTAATGACATTGATTTTTCTCTAAGGATCTAATATCTATCATTCATCAATATTAATCCCTATTTGCTACTAAGTAAGGCCCTAATTGTTAGCAATTTAACCTTAACTAGCAATGGATCAATGAAATACAATAACAAAGTGTACATCTAAGTTAAGCATTTCATCAAACATTTGGCATGTAAACAAGAAAATCAAATATTCAACAAAGAAATTATATTAAGAACAATAATCTCACAAATCAAGATGATGATTTCGAGTTATAATTGTCCGGATGAGGTTTTTAGCCTCTAAAATTCATCTTCAAAGCATAATTCATCCAAAAGTGTGAAAGAATCCAATGAAGAATAATACTTGGGGGAAAAGATACATCAAAATAGGTCAAAAAATTATTTATAGCTCTACGAATCGGGTAAAAATTGAGAAATTCGCGCTGGAGCGAGCCTTGCTCCAGCCCGAGCTCGAGTAGATCGCGGGTACGTTTGGGGCTACCTCGTTCTCTCGGTAGTTCTCAAACCTCCCAACTTCATTTGGGGCTCTCAATTTCGACCAATTCCATATATTTTCTCGTCAAAAGCTCTAACCATCCTACAAGATAAAATCAAGACTTTAGATGAGCAATTATAATGGAATATTGCATAAAAACATTAAAATTAGACGAAATTGCTAGATGAATGAAACACTTATCAATAAATTTTACACGGGACACTATTCTGATCATATTCCACTATATATCTTCTAAGAAAAATTTCCTACTACATACAATTGTTAATTACCTAAGAAAATTAAAGCTAACCGAGTTTAATTGAAATCAACCACATCACAAGTATATTATACTTCGATAATACTTTTCTAAGAAGAGTGCAAGTATAAGTCCACTTGCCATTTGACACTATGATCATATTTAGAAAATACTTAAATCTCGTGTCGAATAACATACGATCACAATCATCGAAAAAATCTATACTCGATCGAGTACAATGATCCTAGTGTCTATATCTCTCATCATTGTGTGTAGTCCTCACACACACTTGTGTAAAAGAGATAGACACAAAGTTCACACTCAGATCATTAGCCTCGGTCTGACAGAGAATTACCCTACGTACAAGCTACAATCATGCAACACCACTAGTGAAACATGAAAACTTCTTATACACATGTCGAGTATTGAACATCAAATAGTTTGAATGATGTCACGTTAAAAGTAACATAATCACTATTATCTATAATATAATTATCTATAATATATTTTATCCCAATTTCACAAAAACACTTCACAACATTTGTTCCCAATTTCACCAGAGCGCAAACGCGACATCAGCTACCTCACAGACCTCCCCGGCGCTTCCGAGAGGCTACAGATTTTCAACGCCAATCTCGACGAACCGGAGACCTTCGTTCCGGCTATCGAAGGTTGTGTCGGAGTTTTTCACACTGCTCATCCGTTGGATTTCGCCGACAAAGAAATAGAAGTAGTCAAAATCAAAAGAGTTACGACCGGATTACAAGGCATTTTACAGGCGTGCGCCGATTCGAAAACTGTGAAGAGAATTATATATACTTCCAGTATATCAGCATTTGCTTTCGGCACAACCAAGGATGATTCAGATCTCATAGATGAAAGCTGTTGGACTGATGTGGAATTAGTCAGAAGTTCAGGGACATTTGGGGGATCGTATTTTGTGGGGAAGACCATAACTGAAAAAATAGCTTTAGATTTTGCAGGGAAAAATGGATTGGACCTTGTGACCGTGGGTCCTACTTGGATTACTGGTCCCTTCATTTGTCCCCACTTGCCTGATTCGATCTACGTGGCCATGGCCTTGATCTTTGGTATGTTCTTATATTCTATTCAACGGAAAATTACACAAAACTCCCCTCCTGTAATGTGTTATTACCCAATTACTTCCCCTGTTTTTAACATTACATAAGAGAATTTTAAATAAATAATACAAAAATAAATCCAAATTAAGAAAATAATACACAAAAAATTAAACATCAGGAAATAATACATTCCGCGCTGACGTGGCGCGGAATCAAGCTGATTCCGCACCACGTCAGCGCGGAATCAATATTTTTTTTTTTTTTAAATTTTCGGCCATTCCGCGCTTACGTGGCGCGGAATGGCCGAATTTTATTTTTTTTTTAATATTAAATGGCATTCCGCGCCACGTAAGCGCGGAATGCTGCCATTCCGCGCTGATGTGGCGCGGAATGGCAGGCCTCTTTTTCTCTTTCCAGCTTTTCTCTTTCCCCTTTTTTTCCGACTCATTTTTCTTCATTTTTCGTGTGTTTTCGGGTTTCGACTTGAACATAAAAAATGTAGACTTGAGCATAAACTACTTTTTGAAACAAGAATTGGGTCGTTTCGATGCTCGAGTAAAGAAATATGGCAAGACGAAAAAAAATAATACCAGTTTTTTTAATGAATCATTATTTTTTTTCCGACTCATTTTTCTCCATTTTTCGTGCGTTTTCGGGTTTCGACTTGAACATAAAAAATGTAGACTTGAGCATAAACTACTTTTTGAAACAAAAATTGGGTCGTTTCGATGCTCTAGTAAAGAAATATGGCAAGACGAAAAAAAAAATACCAGTTTTTTTTAATGAATAATGACTTTTTATTTTTTTCCGACTCATTTTTCGTGCGTTTTCGGGTTTCAACTTGAACATAAAAAATGTAGACTTGAGCATAAACTACTTTTTGAAACAAGAATTGGGTCGTTTCGATGCTCGAGTAAAGAAATATGGGTCTTGATAGCAATCCTCGCTCTTCTCCAATCTTGGATTGATTTTCTCAAGACTCTTGCCATATTTCTTTACTCGAGCATCGAAATGACCCAATTTTTGTTTCAAAAAGTAGTTTATGCTCAAG
Source organism: Buddleja alternifolia (assembly GCA_019426215.1). Classification (NCBI taxonomy): domain Eukaryota; kingdom Viridiplantae; phylum Streptophyta; class Magnoliopsida; order Lamiales; family Scrophulariaceae; genus Buddleja; species Buddleja alternifolia. The sequence continues at coordinate 57,672,728 of CM033390.1, forward strand.
TCTACATTTTTTATGTTCAAGTCGAAACCCGAAAACGCACGAAAAATGGAGAAAAATGAGTCGGAAAAAAAATAATGATTCATTAAAAAAACTGGTATTATTTTTTTTCGTCTTGCCATATTTCTTTACTCGAGCATCGAAACGACCCAATTCTTGTTTTAAAAAGTAGTTTATGCTCAAGTCTACATTTTTTATGTTCAAGTCGAAACCCGAAAACGCACGAAAAATGAAAAAAAATGAGTCGGAAAAAAATAAAAAGTCATTATTCATTAAAAAAAACTGGTATTTTTTTTTTCGTCTTGCCATATTTCTTTACTCGAGCATCGAAACGACCCAATTTTTGTTTCAAAAAGTAGTTTATGCTCAAGTCTACATTTTTTATGTTCAAGTCGAAACCCGAAAACGCACGAAAAATGGAGAAAAATGAGTCGGAAAAAAAATAATGATTCATTAAAAAAACTGGTATTATTTTTTTTCGTCTTGCCATATTTCTTTACTCGAGCATCGAAACGACCCAATTCTTGTTTTAAAAAATAGTTTATGCTCAAGTCTACATTTTTTATATTCAAATCGAAACCCGAAAACGCACGAAAAATGGAGAAAAATGAGTCGGAAAAAAAATAATGATTCATTAAAAAAACTGGTATTATTTTTTTTCGTCTTGCCATATTTCTTTACTCGAGCATCGAAACGACCCAATTCTTGTTTCAAAAAGTAGTTTATGCTCAAGTCTACATTTTTTATGTTCAAGTCGAAACCCGAAAACGCACGAAAAATGAAAAAAAATGAGTCGGAAAAAAATAAAAAGTCATTATTCATTAAAAAAAACTGGTATTTTTTTTTTCGTCTTGCCATATTTCTTTACTCGAGCATCGAAACGACCCAATTTTTGTTTCAAAAAGTAGTTTATGCTCAAGTCTACATTTTTTATGTTCAAGTCGAAACCCGAAAACGCACGAAAAATGGAGAAAAATGAGTCCGAAAAAAAATAATGATTCATTAAAAAAACTGGTATTATTTTTTTTCGTCTTGCCATATTTCTTTACTCGAGCATCGAAACGACCCAATTCTTGTTTTAAAAAGTAGTTTATGCTCAAGTCTACATTTTTTATGTTCAAGTCGAAACCCGAAAACGCACGAAAAATGAAGAAAAATGAGTCGGAAAAAAAGGGGAAAGAGAAAAGCTGGAAAGAGAAAAAGAGGTCTGCCATTCCGCGCTTACGTGGCGCGGAATGCCATTTAATATTAAAAAAAAAAAAATCGGCCATTCCGCGCCACGTAAGCGCGGAATGGCCGAAAATTTAAAAAAAAAAATTTTTTTTATTGATTCCGCGCTGACGTGGCGCGGAATCAGCTTGATTCCGCGCCACGTCAGCGCGGAATGTATTATTTTCTGATGTCCAATTTTTTGTGTATTATTTTCTTAATTTGGATTTATTTTTGTATTATTTATTTAAAATTCTCCATTACATAAAGATCCCTTATATAAAACACATCTTTCCATTACTCCGTTTGTATTTAAATTTTTTACAATTTAACTCAAAAAACACTTACAATTAAACCCTATAAGGGGTGTTGATAATTTCAAAGACAGGAGAATTTTTTCGGTAATTACACATTAAAAGAGGGGGGTATGTCCGTAATTATTCTTATATTCTAATTTGAGTAATCACTTTTATGAATTCTTAAAGTTTTGAATTTCGACACAATCAAAATAATTAATGTGGTGGAAGAGATACGAGTCTAGTGTATACCTGATTGTGATTGTACGAAGCTCTAGAAATCACGCCAATTTGGTTTAGTGATTGCATTACATTATGAACAATAAATTTAAACTCATATATTGATTTACCAATTAAATGAAATTCATAATCTGGTCCGCTTCAAATTCCTAAGTTATTCTTTGATTTGGATTGAGATATCTATCTTACCACCAGATCAAGGTATTAAATATCGGTATTGATGTAGATTTTGAGGTCGTAAATTTAAGTAAATTTCGGTGGAAATTTCAGAAATATCTTAAATTTCGGTTTTGATTCTAGAATAATCATGAAATTTATAAAAATTATTGAAAATTTTAAATGAAATTTTGGATATCTTTAATTATCATGATTATGTATGTTTTACATTAATAATAGTGTATAAATAAAATATATATAGCGATTTTGTTAAATATTTTGATTAAAATTTGTTGCAGAATATAAAATAAGTCGAATTTTATTGTAAAATAATGACTAAATCTCATAAGAACTCCATTAAAGTAAGACATATACAATTTCTATAAAGTATATCATTCGAAAGTATATATGCGACTTTTAGGAGGATCAAATAGGTGTGGTCCCAAAAAATAACAAGAATAGTTCAAATCAACTTTTACATAATAAAATTAAACATTAAATTTATAAATAACATATAGAAAATTTAATATTGTTTTGAATTTCGATAAATTTCGGGTTTCGATGAAGATTTCGATTAATTTCGAGTTTCGGTTGAAATTTCGATGGACATTTTGCAAAATAATTCTAATATTATTTGAAACTTCAAGAAATTTTGAATTTCGATTAAAATTTTGAGAAATTTGGGATTTAGCACAATTTTAACAGCCTTTTGTTGTCTTTTTATACATTTCCACATCTTATAATATTATCTCATTTTCCCCATTAATGTAACGTAGCACGATTTGCATGAACCATATGAATTTTTAGATTTGTAAGTGGCTAATTTTAGTTTCTTGCTTCATTCTAACTATTTGGAACCAATATAGGTGATAAGGCACATTACAAGCACCTTAAGAGTACAAGTTTTGTACACGTAGAAGATGTTGCCAGAGCCCATATTCATCTTTTTGAGTATCCTGAATCAAAAGGGATATATTTGTGCTGCAGTTGAGTCTACAATAGAGGAATTATGTGAGTTTATCTTATGTAGATACCCTGAATATCAAATGCCAACTCAAGAGTAAGTTTCCTATAGTATTCTGTTTTTTCTTTTTTTCTCTTCCTACTTAATCAGAAATCTTAATTTAACAAATTTTAACCCTTTAATGCAGTTCCTGGAAAGATTTGGTACCTGCAATTAAAGTATCGGGCCTCTCAACTAAAAAACTCGAGGAAACTGGATTCAAGTACGAAAACGGGCTCGAGGAAATGTTTGATGGATCAATTAAATGCTGCAAAGAGAAGGGCCTTCTCTAGTTTGATGATTTGTTTCTTTCATTTGGAAATGCTGTTACATATTTGTAATTCTGTCAAATCTAGTTCGAGTTAGAATTCTTCGTATTTCTTTCGCTCTGTAACTTGTTTTTCTTGGTATGCTTCATATGTCCTGTCTCTGAGTTGTTTTCTTTCTTTGGTAAGGTTTGTTATGTAAATTCTTATGATATTGGAATAAATGTTGCAAGACAATTGTTGGATGTGAAAGCTTTTAAGTTTTTTAAAAGGAATATTCTAGCTTTATATTATTTGACATACACATACTAAAATGTGGTTCTTACTTCTTAGGGGATATCTTTAGCAGGAATATTCTATAATTTCAGGGCAAAATGTACTTCACTTTCTCTAAAATTCTCCAATTAACATTGAATCGCCTCAAAACCTTAAAAACAGACTATGCGCGCCTCCTAAAATGTTAAAATGTATAACACTTGTCCTAAAATCAATGTTCGGATGACGTTTTGTCAATATTCGTCGCAAGCCAATCGTTATGAATTTGTAAGGTCATAAACGTCATTTATCATCTTCTACACAAATCAATTATACTTTTTGTCTCCAACTGTGATCAAGTGAAATCTTGAATTCTAAACCGACTTTATGCGTTCTTGAAAAACATTTCCCAAACAACAATCAATAAGTTTTAAGGAGAAAAGGTATGTTGAAAAAAATATTTTGATGCGAAGATTAAAAAAAATAAAAAATTGCGCGACCATATAAATAGACAATGGCTGACACATGGTCAAAATTAGAATAAGAAATTCACTTGAAAATTGATTTTGAACAAAATGCTACACATTTATACCTTCTAGGGGCATAGTCTCTTTTTTGAGTTTTGAGAGGGTAATGCTAAAAAAAGAATTTTAGAGGGGGAGAAGTGCATTTTGTTCATAATATTAATTATATCAAATTTTGATCAAAGACTAAAAAATTGAAGAAAGATTTAACGATATACTTACAGTTTTTAAACATATTCTTAGGATTTATGTTTAATTTGGCAAAAAGATATAAGTGGTCCTCTAAGATTAATAGAAAACAATAGACTTATTATCATATTATTCAAATATTATTATATATATATATATATTCAGATATCTTAAAAAATTAAAAAAATCAGGTGTTTTCATGTATATATGCATTCTAAATCAAACAGTTTCATGAATTTTAATGACACGGGCGGTTTTAGGTTATATCTGTCTACTATTATAAAAGTATGGGTGATTTTTTGAAACTTTTGATGTACCTAAAATATCCTTATGTAAGTCAATTTTTAAGGGCAATAGAGTAAAAAACAAATAATAATAATAAATTGCAAATATTTACAATAATAAAATATATAGTTATATTAGGACTTTACAATTGAATCACCATAAAAAATTTAATCTAATTGTTTGGTGGAATCAACACAAATAATAAAAATATTAGTAATGCTAATCTCACAAATTTTGGGTGAAATTAGAATATACAGGAACCTCGCCACCTGCTGGCTAAGTAGATCAATTTTATTTTTATTATTTTTTGAATCATCTAACTAGATCTATGTGTATTATAAAAACGGACTCTAACTTCATATATTTAAAAAATGACCCCAAATCATTTTAAAGTAGCATTGCCTAATACTCCACCATAAACATAAATTCCAATTGTACACAATAACTAGCATAAAGAAATTTTGGGATTGACTTCTACACAAGATAATTAGCAAAAAAAAAGAAAAGACTTCTACACAAAAATAATAGCTTGACTTTATGTTGAAAGTTATGTGAAAATATTTCTAAGGAAACCATAAGCGGAAAAATATTGATTTGCATGTTAGGATTATGCCCTCAGATGCCATAGAGGATAGAATGAGTAGGGCATCTATCTTGTATTGAACTTAAATATTATTTATAATATAAGGCATTGTTTTGTTTTCACTTAATTCTTATTTGCATCTATAAGTTGTGTAAAATATTTTGTCCTTGTTTTCAGTGTGATCCCTCTACTTCCTATGGGACAGGAAGAATGGCACTAGAGAGATCGATCTTGATTACTAAAACTAGTTCGCAAGTAATATGAAGTCTTTAATGGCCAAATAAAGACTTCGAATACTTGTACAATCTTAGCTATGACATGGGAGTGCCTGTCTAGTATCATGGGATGGTAGGAGATTGAGATTGTAGGCACATCAGTGGAACTGATATGCTCGAACACGACTCTCATCTGTTCTGTCACATGAGTTTTCACTCAGTGACTGTCAATGACGGAACTGATTATGCGTAATAGGTATATGTGAACCTTTGACCTGAAGTATCGGGCTGAAGATACACTTGTGACGTCAAGTCTTTCACTAGAGTAGTTAGACTCAATTCACCCGTTGGTGGGGTCGACCTCGAAATGCGGACTTGATGGGCAAGTGATAGTCTTAGCAGATAACTAGTATGGGATTTGTTCTCTCATAAGTGAATGAGAATGTACCCTATGTCAATGATATCATATTATTATAATCTATACATATGTTCAAGTCCAGTGAGTTTGACATAACCATGACTCTCACTTGACCGGGGAACGTGAACGAAGGGTTTTGTACATATATGGTATTTACGATTGGAAGGTTGTGGAATGATCGATTCATTAGTATTTCATTTGGGCTACGAAGTGGGCCACGTGACTAGCTAGGTGTTACCCACTTCCTTTGGTTTCCTCTCTTTGCCAAATGAAACGAACCTAAAGAGTTGCGCTAAAGAATTGATGAAGAAAATTGAAAAGGATTTTCTATTTTCTATTTTATTTTGGAGAGATTTAATTTATTAGATAAGTTAAATAATTAATTAATTACTTATTGGATAAGATAATTAATTAAATGGATAAGATTAATTATTAATTAATTTCTTGGAGAAATATATTAATGAATTAATTTGTCTAATTAATTTTATTATTTTATTTATTTATTGGATAAAATAAATTATTGATTGAATAAAAAATTAATTAAAAGCAAAAGAAAAATTTTGCGGGCCTCATATGGCACGTCCATGAGGACGCTCATTAGGTCTAAAAGATGATCAAGGTGGTCTTTTTTGTTTTGTCTTAGTCAATAAGTCATTGAGGTATAAAAGACTTCTCTTGACTTTAATCTAGACATACAACACACAAGATACAATTCATTGTAACTCTCCAAAAAGAATAGAAGAAGAAAAATATCCACCCTCTCTATAATACACTAGCCGTCGCCCTATAGAGCAAGAAGAAGAGAATTTTTCATCATCAATTCGTGCGTGATAATTTAGAGGCAACGTGATTCGCTGCTTGGATTTATCTACAATCAACTTCAAGAAATCAAGACTTGAAGAACATAAGGATTGGAGAATTCAAGGAGTTCGTGAATTCAAAGTTTTGAAAAGGAATTAGATTCTCCTACCACTTTGCTTCAACGGCTAAGATTAATTATTCGTTAAAGTATTTTAGATTCAATTATGCAATTAGAGAACACTTTGGGTTTTAATTAAATTTTTGAAATTCTTCCATTGCGTTTATGAGTTTTTTCGCGAAACCCAACAGTGGTATCAGAGCCAATCTCTGATTTGCATATTTGATCTTGTTTACGTGATTTAAGATATGCATGTTATGTGTTTTTGAAGCATGATTTTATGTTTTCTTAAATTTGCGTTTTTATGGTTTTTGCTTAGAATTTTTGATTTTTTAGTTATTGTGAATCTGGGAATATTTGTCAATACTGAAAAATCGAAAAACCAGAGGAAAAACGGGGCTCAAAGAGCCCCGAGAATCTGCGCGCGTGCCACTGCGGCTGCTGTTGCGGCGCGCGGCGGGTCACACGGCCAGGCCGTGTGGCCTGGCCACCCAACTGCGGCCCATCGGGCTGTGTGCATGGCCCGACGGGTCGTGTGTTTTGACACCTGATCTGCTGAACCGGGCCTTGGATCTGTGTCTTAAAACAGGCTATATTTGGGTCGAAATTGATATTTGGGTATTTGGGTACGTTTAATTAATCGGGCGGATCAAAAGGATGATGACCCGAATAATTTAAATTAAGCCCAAATGAAAATTATCCAATTTTGATTTGTTAATTAGTTTGGACTTAATTTAATTAAATTGAAATGTACCAATTGGATTGGTGATTTGGACTTAAATTAAATTTAGCCTAATAAGAAATTAATAAAGTGTGCATGTTTTTTCGAATTAATTAATTTGAGCCCAATTGAATTAAATCCAAGTAGACCAAAAGGATGATAACTTGGGTTTGATGAAATCGAGCCCAATATGATTAATTGGAATAAAATATTTAATTAGATTTAATTAATTATTTTTCTCAGAGATTAATAATTAATTTATTGATTAAATATTATTATTTTTCCTCGACTTGGAAATTACTTAATTTTTTGAATGAGGAATATAAATTATTTTTCTTAGAGATTAATAATTAATTCTTTGATCAAATAAAAGTATTTCCAAATAAAAGATGGCATTAAATCATAATAAAATAGAATTCCATATTTTATATATTCTTTTAGTAGGACTAATATTATTTTAATTAAAGGTAGATATACTTGATTTTTAATTTCGTATATCTAAGTCATCTAGTTGGACTAGAATGATTTTAATTGAAATATTGAATGTATAAAAGGTTGGGAATTTTATAAAAGACTTTTTTAGTTGGATTAAAAAATTTTAATAATCAACATAAGTGATTTAATATTGCAAGCATGTATTAAATGTTGCGAGCATGTATTAATTGATGCGAGCATGTCTTATGTGATTGTAACACCGATCATGGACTTAGGTTTATTTGTTTTACCTTTATATTTTATGGGTTATCAAGTTTGAGGCTATTTATTATATTCTTAGAAATAATGCATGAGTTGTTTTAGGAATTGAAATAGAATAGTTCAATATTGATAAAGTCAAAAGGCCCATGAATGTTAAATAGGTTTTAATTTATGCCTTTTGTGATGGCTCATTGGCTCGGACCCTCTAGTAAAGTCCATGATCGAATGATGGATTTATTTATTTAAATTCCATGATTATTTATATTGAAAGTCATGATTATAAGAAGTATTTGCATTTATTCTATGTAAATTGAATAATGTGCAAAGTGAGACCAAAACCTTTTGACGAATTAAAATTCTCCCAAATAAATAATACCGAGTTACTAAAGGATGTTTGAAATCCTCTCCCTCTACTAAGCTTTCTAAAATCAAAATTACTATAAATGTCTAATGCTTCCCAGTTATGGGGGTTATGCATTTAGAAATAATTTGAAATTTTATTAAGTGCATGGAATGCCTTAATCGAAGCATATTTCACCCCAGAAACCTGTTCGATTGCAAGGTGAAATTCAAAGGTTAGATTATAGGAGTTAGTGGGAATGAACTTAGGTAGTTCACGAGCTTAGAAACCTGTTCGGTTGCGATTTGGTGAACTATGGGGAAAGGTATTGAAATGTTTATTGGATAAATTGGTATTAGATATCACTTCAAATAATTAATGGGCCAGAAACCGGTTAGGTTGCAACCTATCTAATTAATTGAGGACTTCAATACCCGCTGTGGAATCGATGCCAATGATGATTCCCGATTTTCACATAGGAGTGTGGGATTTGAAAAATGCAATGGGAGCCAAGATTAATTTTAAGTCCTTAATTTTTCTTGGTTAAGTCAAAACAAGTAATCTAATTAATTTGGTTTATTTCTGTAGTTATTTTCTCGTTTATCTCTCTCAAATATGACAAACTCACTTTCAATTCTACTCGAAAAGAATACTCTTACTGGACCCAACTATGTGGACTGGCTTAGAATTTGAGGATTGTCCTCAATATGAAATCTCTGGGATACGTCTTGGAGGCTGATATCCCGGCGGCTCCTGCTAGAACATGTGCCAATGAGGAAGAGGTCCAAGCCCATGAAAAATGGGTTAAGGACGACCTTCGGGTGAGAGGATACATCGTGGGATCTATGACCAATGATCTTCAAAGGTCACATGATAAGATACCCACTGCAAGAGCTATCCTAGCTCACCTGGTAAAGCTCTATGGTGAGCACAGTCGAACTGCTCAATATGAGATATCGAAAGAGTTCTTCGGAGCTAAGATGAAAGAAAGTGAGAAGGTTGGTGATCATGTCCTCAAAATGATTTCGAGGATTGAGAAATTGGAGGCTCTTGAATTCACCATGAACGCCACCCTTCAAACTGACTTAATCTTGCAGTCTCTTCCTGATTCCTTCTCCTATTTTGTAGTTAACTTTAACTGCAATGAGATAGAGTGTAATTTAGCTGGGCTAATGAACAAGTTGGTCACTGCACAATCTCAAATGAAACCAAAGGGAAAGGAAACTGCCTTGGTCATTTCTTCAGGACCTAAAAAGTCTAAGTCTAAGAAAAAGAAGAACAAGAAGCAGTCTGGCAAGCTTGGAGCTGAAGGGGGTGCCTAAAAGGGTAAGGGAAAGACTCAAGGGTATTATAAGAGCAAAGGGCCTAATAAAATGGATAGATGTCTCGAGTACGGTGAGCTTGGCCACTGGAAGAGGAACTGTCCCAAATTAGGCAAAGGCGCAAAAGGTATGAAACTCTTTGTTTTTTAAACTAACTATTCTATGACCATCTTTTCTACTTCGTGGATTTTGGACTCAGGGGCTAGTGCCCATGTTTGTTGTTTGGATCAGGATCTGCAGAGAAGTAGAAGGCTAGGCCTAGAAGAAGTGATGATCAAAGTAGGTAGCGGGGAAAGCGTCGCAGCTACTAGGATTGGATCTACTTCTCTTTATTTGAATTCTGGACATTTATTATTATTGAATGATGTTTTGGTTTTGCCCAAGGGGCTTAAAACATTGTATCTATTCCCATCTTAGTTAAGATTGGGTATACATTCCGTTTTTCTAAGTTAAATTGCGACATTTATTATAGAAATAAATTGGTTGGCAATGCTTCTTTAGTTAATGGTTTGTATTATTTAAATGTCCTTAATTCATCTGTTATGAATGTTGTAACTCATAAACATGGTAGGTAAGAAGCTAACCTAAGGCTTAAGTGGCATCTTAGACTAGGCCATGCCGGAGAGCACAAGATACACAAAATGGAAAAGGATGGGCTTTTAAGCTCACTGGGGTTGGATCCCTATCCAACATGTGAATCATGTCTCTTAGGCAAGATGGCTAGATCACCCTTCACCGGGACTTTTGAAAGAGCTACTCAAGTCTTAGGGTTAGTGCATACCGACGTTTGCAGACCATTTGGAGAAATGGCTCGTGAGGGTTTTTACTACTTCATCACTTTCACAGACGATCATTCAAGATATGGTCTAGTGTATCTGATAAAGCAAAAGTCTGAATCCTTTGAAAGGTTCAAAGAGTTCAAAGCCTTAGTAGAAAATCAAGCTGGGCAAAATATAAAAACTCTACGATCGGATCGTGGAGGAGAATATATGAGTGCCGAGTTTGATGAATTCCTTAGACAACAAGGAATAATGTTACAACTAACACCACCAGCAACCCCTCAACTAAATGGAGTAGCCGAGCGAAGGAACTGAACTTTGTTGGACATGGTTCGTTCCATGCTTAGTTATACTGATTTACCCATTTCGTTGTGGGGACACGCACTTCTTACTGCTGCTTATATATTGAATAGATGTCCCTCCAAATCCCTTCCTAAGACTCCCCATGAGATGTGGAATAATAGGAAACCAAGTCTTAATTATATTAAGATTTGGGGATGTCCCGCTTATATCAAGAAGACTAAAGTGGAGAAATTGGAGACAAGAGCCCTGATGGGACGTTTCATTGGTTATCCTGAAGATTCTATGGGATTCTTCTTTTACCTGCATGATGATCAGAGAATCATCATGGCCCTACAAGCCCATTTCCTTGAAGATGAATTCATCTTGGAAGGGGGTAAAGGTAGGAAAATTGTTCTAGAAGAGCAAAATGAAACTCCCTCAGAGACATCTGTCCAAGAACCAAGTCCCGGACCAATAGTAGCACAACCACCACGTAGATCTGGTAGAATACCACATCAACTTGAGAGGTATGGGTATCTACTGCAAAGGGAGCCAGAGCTTCACACTGTAGTACAAGAGGGTTATGAAGATGATCCTTGTACCTATGATCAAGCGATGGTGGATGTCGACGCTTCAAGATGGCGAGAAGCCATGGAAACAGAGATGGACTCTATGCAATCGAACCAAGTCTGGACTTTGGTAGATCGTCCTGAAGGTATCAAACCTATAGGATGTAAGTGGATCTACAAAAGAAAGATAGGTAACGACGGCAAGGTTGACACCTTTAAAGCCAGGCTCGTAGCGAAAGGGTATAGTCAAAGAGAAGAAATTGACTATCAAGAAACCTTTTCGCCCGTGGCCATGATAAAGTCCATCCGAATACTATTATCCATAGTTGCATACTTAGATTATGAGATATGGCAAATGGATGTCAAAACGGTTTTCCTGAATGGATTCCTCGAGGAGGATATCTATATGGAACAACCAAAGGGTTTTGTATCCGAGACCGATATCCATCTTTCTTCCAGTTAGAGGTGAGTTGAACAATGAGACTGGCTTGGAGGATCATGAGTATAGATATGGACAATCCTAGAGGTGAATATTGCAGATTGAGTCATGGATAGTAAGTTTACTTATATGTTTGGTTTACGTTATTAGGGTTGTGACCCTACTAGATAATTGTTGAAAGTGTTTTCAATTTTGGATTGGACTACTTTATTGAAAGGTTCACGCCTTTAGTTTAGGCACTTTTCAGGTCTAAAAATTGGGGCGTGACATATACATATATAAATATATGTATATATTGTAATTGGTGTAAGTATTATATGTATAAGTGCATTATGTTATGTAATGTATACATAATATATACATATATTATATTTTATATAGTATAACATTTAATATTATACATACTGTACAAATATAATATAGGAAATACATATTATAATATACATATATATTACGTATATATACACATACATAATATTATAATATTACACGTACAATAAATAAATGTAATACCCCTATTCCTTTAGGTAATTAAATATTTATTTTTGTTTACTTTTATATTTACAAAAGGCTTTCGGATTTTGTAGAGTAGGATTTTGATAATTAAAGTATCTGAATTTGATCGGCGAGACATTTGCAATAAAAAGAATGGAGGCTAGAAAGAATTATTCTTGGAATTAATGTTGTAAGTTTCCAAGATGAAATTTTTTATAAGTGGGGAAGAATGTAACACCCAGGTATTACAAATATATATAGAGAGATAGAGAGTTTTTATCAAGGTTACTTTCGATATTTCAATTATAAAGTATAATTTGGGTAATATCATACATATATATAGCTTTTTTTTTTATAGGGTTTTAATTAGTTATTAAAAGAAATTAGCGGCGGCCATTTTCGAGACTTCAATCGGACAAGTAGGTGAGATTATTTACATCAAATTGATGATCTTGTGAAGGGTACTAAGTTATAATTTGTCTTTATCTCATCAACTGGAGAGAAATATTAAAGTAATACCTTAATCCCACCATGATAAAGAGAATTTAACAGCATCTTTCGGTACCAATTTTTCACTATGCATTTGAGACAAAATTTTTGGTAGTAGTATGTTAATTATGTAAGCTAGCTCATTAATTTGAATTCAAGGAAGAGTTGCTGCATGGTTATTTATTATTTTAATATTGATAGTTACGTTGATGGATAGTTGCCTTTATCAGATAAGTAGATGTATATGTGTTCATACTATATATAATTGGGGTTTTGGTCTTCGATAATAGATCAACTTTGAACGGTATGATTTTATAGGATATAAGATTTTTTGTGACTAGCTTATGTAAACTCTATACATCACTGCTTTTGTGGAATATTTCTTTAAAATTTTTAGATGCTCTGTACCTGTTTTTGAATATTGCACGCTTCCTCCAAGATTTGGAAAGATTTACATGGATTGAGTTAAGATTGTGGCTTCGTGTCATTGTAGTCTAGGACCATGGTGGCATGGCCGATCACATTGGATTTTGGGGCGTGACAATAAATGTATATTACAATACTATATACATATATATATTTATATGTAGATGTTATAATAATCTACATAATATACGAACATTGTAAATATTATATATACCTGTATATGTTTATATATTATACATGTAAATACATATGTAATATAAATCTTATGTATAATATTTACATATATACCTAGGTATAGATATATATTCTATAGTAAAGATATCATACATAATATATAATATATATATATAACACAATGCAATAACATACGTATACGATATATATTACATACATAGAATATATATATATATATATATATATATAATATTTTTGTTGTGTTGAAGTCTTTAACTCAAGCCCAACCCGACAAATATCGAGACCGCACATTGCAATCCATTTGGGTTGGGGCGGGTTTTGCGGTTTGATACTTTTTTGTTTGCCATTTTGCTTAAGTTGTTGATTAAATGTTAATTTAATATGCATTATTTAAAACTTCGTAGTATATTTATTATACTTCAATCTATGATTATATATTATAGATTTTATGTAGTAAAACATAAATCATGTAAAATATGACTTCAAAAAAGTATTATTTAATACAAAAATATATATAATTCCAATGTGTAAAGCTTAAAACACTATTAATGAAAAGATATGATTCAAAATGTTTTGTATCATAAGTTTATTGTTCTATCATCTATGAAGTCACACAACGTTAAAGCATCAAAATGATTCATGACTATAAAATTATAAGTCTTTTGAGCAAAATTTACTTTATTGTAAATTTATAATTTTAAATTATTAGTTATACGGCATTGAAAAAAATAATTTAACATACATTTTATGTTAATAGCTATAAATTGCAATTTTTTTTTATTTCCACAAAGTACCACAATTTTTTTCCTAAGAAATGTCAATTTGTTTTCAATTTTTTTTGGCAAGCTCATCACCAAACTTCACTCGAAAATTATCTATTTAAAAAAATATATTAACAGCACAATCAATTTCATAATAAATACAATATTCATAAAAACTTTCGTTGGATAATTAAAAGAATAACATAAATTGTGCGGTGGAATTTAACATATGCGTTAGATCGATTTTTATCTATTGGTTTATATCCACTAAAAAGTTTATTTATATGTGCAATATCATCATGTTTTATGATATCAAAGATAATTTAATTTCAACTTTTGGATTGGTAGTTCGTGACATATTTGGTCAATGCATACTTACTATAACACAACACAAATATAATATATGTGAGCAAATAAGAAATCATATATCATCTCGAAATTAACGAGGGTGTTACATAATGGTGATTAGTAAACTAACAAAATGTATATAAGTAGGGAAAATTTCACTTTTGGTCCCCCACTTATACGCCAAATCCGATTTTGTCCTCCAGTTTTCCCTCTCATCAAATGTCGCCCCTCAGTTATCACTTTTTTAATCAATTTTGTCCCTCCGCCAACTTATGGGGTCAATTGAAATATCAAAAACTGCATTTTGCACCCAAAAACATAAATTATGATGATTTCCACCCCAAAAAAGAATAATTAATGAATTTCACCTTTTATCATATTTTTAATTATGATATATTTACATATTTTTTAATTATGCATAAAATAAGACATGTTATATTATAAATATACATGAATACCATAAAATTACACACCTTTTTAAATTACATGAGAGACGAAATGTATTTATGCGCTCCACATTCCGCAACAACTTTACTTTGTTGATGATATCTCGAAACCTCATTTGGACGTCCCCGGGATTTGCCTTATGATTTTCATAGTCAAAATCCAAATTAGTGAGATCAGTCCAAAGAACCTCCATCTTCTACCTAGAATGCTGGTTGCAACGGAGAATTTCATAGGGAGAAAAGAGATAATGTGACAAAGCACTGAGTCAGGCAAGCTATGCTAAGCCTATTAGATGATGCTCGGATGGATTGATTTGTTCTCTCCATTGTGAAATTGCAAAAGCTTAGGGTGTTCAAAGATTATCTGGGTGCTGGAATTGGATAATCAAACACTGAATTAACGAACTCGACTGAAAATACGCTTGATTTTGTTCCTTTAACCAAGCATTTTATGTAATTAAACAAGGTGTGTAATTTTATGATATATATATATATATATATATATATATATACATGTTTATAATATATCTTAACATGTCTTATTTTATGCATAATTAAAAATATGTAAATATATCATTGTTAAAAATATGATAAAAAGGTGAAATTCGTTAATTAGTTATTCTTTTTGGAGTGAAAATTATTATTGTTTGTGTTTTTGGGTGCAAAATGCAATTCTTGACATTTCAATTGACTCTAGAAGTTGACAGAGGGACCAAAATTGATTAAAAAGTGATAACTGAGGGACGACATTTGATGAGAGCTGTAACTAGGGACCAAAATCGGATTTTGTGTAAAACTGGGGGACGAAAAATGAAATTTTCCCTATATAAGTATATATGAAATGTGTATATATATATATATATATATATATTTATTTATACACATTGCGGTTGACCGCGAGTTTTGTGGTCCATAAGAATTTAAAACCGAACCCGATTGCGAGAATGTAATTTTTTAAGACTTAACCCGAGACCGTCCCATCAAATCGCCAACCCGTCATTTACGGTGCAGTTTAGGTTAGGACGGTCTGTTGGGGCGGTCTAGCGGTTTCGTTGTACACCCCTAGACAACACACACACAAAGCAAATGTATGCGGACAACACATATGTGGATATTTTTGGCGAATAAGGATTGTGTTATTTGGCCAAATAACCCAGATCCAAATATGTTTTGGGTTGGGGTTTTGGCAAAAAGCCCCACCCACCAAAACCCCAACCCAAAACAGAATCAAACAAAGCCCTACTTTTCTATAAACAATTCTAATTGATCAAATGACGAGTGCTTTTATTTATTTCTTGAGACGATCACTTTTTTGGGAGAATATTGTTGCAACAAGAAATATTCTTTTCATGTGGTTGAATTTGATTAAACTTGGTTCAGCTATAATTTCTCGTGTTAATTCACAATTGTGTTTAATATTAATATTAATAGTAAATTATTCTTAGAACTTATTTGGCAAAATAACCCAGATCCAAATATGTTTTGGGTTGGGGTTTTGGCAAAAAGCCCAACCCAACATAGAATCAAACAAAGCCCTACTTTTCTATAAACAATTCTAATTGATCAAATGACGAGTGTTTTTATATATTTCTTGAGACGATCACTTTTTTGGGAGAATATTGTTGCAACAAGAAATATTCTTTTCATGTGGTTGAATTTGATTAAACTTGGTTCAGCTATAATTTCTCGTGTTAATTCACAGTTGTGTTTAATATTAATAGTAAATTATATTGTTAGAACTAGCGCAACCCCGTGACAAGGCAAGAGATACTAGTTACATAGATAAATATAAACAAGTATATATATATATATATATCATTATATAATTTATATATTTCTAGCATACAAAATTAAAAGTTCAATTCAAGTTTGACGACTATCATGCACTACAAAAAAATTAATTATTGTCCATATCAATATGTCATGGTGAAAAGTCTCTTTGTCATGGTTAAAACCAATTGACCTATCATACAAGCATGGGCAAAACATTTACCATGGCTTATAGCCATGGTCAATGTTTGGTTCATTGTAAAGACCATGACTTTTAACCATTGTAAAAAAGTGTTAGGTTAACATTAGTTAAAGCCTATGACCACGGTTAACAGTGTGGCTATATAGTCAAATTAGTCATGAACTTAGACCGCTATAAACCATGGTTTTAAGCCATGACATATATTTTCATTGCCAATACCCAATTTTCTTGTAGTGATGGGAAGTTTTATTTATGTGGGTATGAAATCATATATTTTACGTTAAGAAATAATAATATATGATCAGTAAACTGAACAAAATGAATATTAAAAAATAAAATTATTGAAAAATATCATTAATAATAAAAATAAATATAGAAAAGTTAATTTTTTTATTTGAATTTAAATTATATTGGTACCATAAAACCAATTGAATTTTAAAAAAATAATACAAAATTAAACCACGGCTCTAGCACATTCCGCGCCACGTAACGGGCCAGATTTCAGCGCGGAATAGAATATATTTTTTTTTAATTAAAAGGCAGCCACGTGGAATGGCATTTACATGCCCGAGCGCGGAATGGCAGTAAATGGGCCTGACTCAGCGCGGAACAATATTTTATTTTTTTTGTTATTTATCTTTTGGTTTTTTTTTTATTTCCCGCTCGTTTTTCTCCTTTTTTCGTGCATTTTTGAGTTTTGACTTGAACATATAAATTGTAGACTTTCATATAGACTTTGTTGGACTCATTCCGCCATGGTGACACACGTTGTCTATGTTTCCGGCTCATTTTTCTCCCTTTGTCGTTCAATTTTGAGTTTTGACTTCATTGTAAATTTTGTAACCACACAAGAATAGACTCATTTCGATACCTTAGTGAAGGAATATGACAAGTAAAAAAAAAATACGAATTTTTCAGAAAAAAATATCTTGTTGTCGTCTTCGGGATGATTTTTCGACATTTTTTGTACATTTTCAGGCTTCTTCAACACAAAAAATGTAGATTGACTCACAAAGTTTGTAACGGTATGAGGATTGATTCATTTCAATATCCGAGTGAAAAAATACAACATGTTAAAGATTTTTCCGAAAAAAATAGTCATCTTCGGGATGATTTTTCACCTTCTTTTCATTTTGTTCGACTTCAACACAAAAATGTAGATTGACTCACAAAGTTTGTAACGGTGTAAGAATTGATTCATTTCGATATCCGGATGGAAAAATACAACATATTAAAAAGGAACGGATTTTTCGGAAAAAAAATATTTTTCATCATCTCGGGATGGTTTTTCGACATTTTTTGTACATTTTCAGGCTTCGACTTCAACACTAAAAATATAGATTGAACAAAGTTTGTAACGGTATAAGAATTGATCATTTCGATATCCGGATGAAAATATACAATATGTTAAAAAAGACATATATATACGAATTTTTGGAAAAAAAATAATTTTTCGTCATCTTCGGGAGTCAATTTTCTGTACATTTTGGGCTTCAACTTCAACACAAAAAATTAGATTGACTCACAAAGTTTGTAACGGTGTAAGAATTGATTCATGAATCCGGATTAAATGTTTAATAACATCTTTATTAAATTTAATGTATGTTTAAACCTATCGAAATAAATCAATTCTTGCACCGTTACAAACTTTGTGGTCCATGGTTTTAAGCCATGACATATGACGAAAAATTATTTTCATTGCCAATACGGATATCGAAATGAATCAATTTTCTTGTAGTGATAGGAATGTCGAAAAACCATCCCGAAGATGATGAAAAATATTTTTTTTTTATTTATGTGGGTATTACAAGTTAAGTCAATCTACAGTTATGTACAAAAAAGGTTATATTTTTTCGGAAATCCGTTCCTTTTTAACAATTTTTTAATATTGAAATGATCTTTGTGAGTCAATCTACATTTTTTGTGTTGAAGTCGAAGCCTGAAAATGTAAACAAAATGTCGAAAAATCATTAAAAATATTTTTTCTGAAAAATCCGTAATGTGTGTCTTTTTTTATTATTAAGGTATCGAAAATATACAAAGTTTATATGAAAATCTACAAATCAAGTCAAAAAAAACTGAACGACAAAGGGAGAAAAATTAGATAAGTTATTTTCTTTTTACTCTAATGTGTCATTTTTACTTGTTATATTTCTTCAGTATCGGAATGAGTGTGTGGTTACAAAGTCTATATGAAAGTTAAATTTATATGTTCAAGTAACTTGCACGAAAAAAGGAGAAAAACCTAAGAAAAAAACCAAAAGATAAACCTGGCCATTCCGCGCTGATGAACAAATTTATTTAAAAAAATAAAAATTGCTGCAACGTGGCGCATATATTCTATATATATATATGTGCTATTATCTTAAAAATTTCAAACTCTTGACTTTGTTCTGCCGGGATATTTTACAAATATTCCTTGAGAGATCCTTACTTACTTTGACACATGTGCACTTTGTCTTCTGACTTTAAAAATATTTACTACCACAAGTGAATACTTAATTTAGTTTAATAAATTGCAATTTTTCTCAGAAAAATTGGCATGTAGTAGTTTCTTGCTTATATATTTATACTACACTCAAACTTGCATTATACGTTCATTTTTCAATCCATTCAAGTTATATTATAATTAAAAAAATTACGTAATTATCTGTTTAAATAGTATATAAATGTAGAATTATAAAATCTGATTGAAATGTATATATATACAAGACGTAACCCCGTGCCATGACACGAGAGACTGAATATGTAAAAAGAAAATTTTAAAATTTATATCTGTTATTACATAATTTATTTATTTATAATATACAAAATTTAAAAAAAATGATAATTGAATTTTAATAATTATCATCGAAAAAATTCTTATATGAGTGTTAAATCATACTTGTTTTGTTTAAAGAAATAATATATTAACAATTCTTTATACGAGTATAGATCTTATTATTTATTTTGAAAATTTTAATAATACATTATTGGTAAATTTAATTAAATAATTATTGAAAAAAGACTAATAACTATCACTATAAGCGAAATGGATATAGAAAAATTATTTTTTATTTTTATTTGAATTATCTTGGTAAATATCTTATTTTGAATTCAAATTATGTTGGTAACTGACTTATTTTGAATTTTAAAAGTTGGGTGCTTTAGATAAAGAATGATATCTATATTTATCCATATTCAATTGAAAAAATATAAAATAATTGGTTACTGTTACAGTTATTATCATTATAGCATTGTTATTAGTTTCCTTATTAGTTTAGGTTTACCTTTATTGATAGTTACCTTTTATATTATGTCTCTCTTGTAAACCTCTATATATATCTTTGATTTAATAATACAAACCTCAAGGGGAATTCATATTCTAACATGGTATCAGCCTAACAAAATCCTAGGGATTACAACATTACATAAGTAGCTCCCCCCCCCCCTTTCTTCCCCTGCTTCGCCGCCGTCGTTCCTCCTCTCTATCAACACCGGCGTCTCTCTTCCTCTCCCTTAAGTCGTTGCTCCCCTCAACGCAATATTTTTCACTATACAGCCTTCTACAGCACTATCATCCTCTCCAATCACGGGATCATTGTGCCTTTCAACCTCACGGGTATTCTCCTTCTTTCGGTTGGCTCGGTTGATTTTCTACGGTAATTATTCTCGATCACTTTTTCTCCCCCTTCTTTTCTATTTCCGTTGTTACGTGTTTTTGATTTTCTCCCTTCATTATGTCTGAAACTCCCGCATCCTCAGCCACTCGTACCGATATCCGTGAACCACCCCTTGCTCTTAAACGGCCGGCCATTCACCCCGCTTTAGCCGCCGGCAATATCCACTCTTCTTTTGGTTTTAAGCTTACTAATAATGATTCAAACTATAAATTATGGCGCGGTATGTTTATGGATCTCTGTCGTAGTTATTCCGTTTTTGATCATCTCTCTGGAAAATCCAAACCCTCTTCTGATGAAGATGACTCTTGGTTTGCTCTTGACTCCACCATTAAACGTTGGTTTTATTCCACAATGGATTTAAAATTACTCAAAAATATTGATTTAGAATATTCCACTTCACACAAATTATGGTTTGCAATTGAAGAAAATTTTCTCAACAATAAACCTTCTCGTTCTTTACAAATTAACGAGCGTTTTCATACTCTTCAAAAAGGATCTCTTACTATTTCTCAATATTGTCAAGAGATGAAACATCTTGCTGATAATCTCGCGGACCTTGATAGTCCTGTCACTGACCAAGTCCTTATCCTTCAACTTCTCCAAGGTCTTCCCGAGTCCTACCTCCCCCTCGTCATTATAATTACTACCCAAAAACCCTTCCCATTTTTTTTCGAGGTTCGAAATTTACTCCTTACACATGAAGCCCGCGAATCCCGTTTTTACTCAAATCCACCCAATACCGATTCTGCTACTGCTCTCTTTTCCCAAAATAAATTTCAAAATCGAAACACGTATCGCAATAATGGAAAATATCGAGGACGAGGTGGTGGTCGATCTGGTGGCCGTGGTAGTCAATCTCACTAACACTCACAATAGGGCTACATTCATAGTCCCAATTACTATTCCAGCAACCAATTTAATCATTCCACTCAGCCGCCCATTCAGCAAAATCAGGGCCCACGTCCGCAACATGTCCAGCTGCCCACTTATGTGTATCCAGCGGCCTAGCATCTTCCATCCGTGTATTGGGCCCAGCATGGTCAGCCCAATTCTTTACCTTTGCCATTGGGCTTTCAGCACAACGCATCCAGCAGCCCCCTTCCGCCCCTAGCACAGCCCAGCACCCCTGGAATACATGGCCCAGCTCCCACATGGGCTCTTCCTCCAACCAACCCGCTTCAGCATCCCTCCATGCAATTAGGTACACACGGTTCACCTACACCTGTGCAGCCACCAACCGCTCTCACCTCAACCGATCTCTCCTCGCTTTATCAGACGATGACTCTATATCAATCGGATGATCACTGGTATATGGATACCAGGGCAAGCACCCACATGTCCTCTACCCAAGGTAAATTATTTAATATCGCACCTAGTTTTAATTCCAATTCAATAGTTGTTGCTAATGGTGTTGTACTCCCGGTAATTTCTATTGGCCAATCCCAAAATAAATATTCCTTCTCGTTCCCTTTCTTTACAAAATATTCTTGTTTCTCCCTCTTTAGTTAAAAATCTTGCGTCTGTTCGTAAATTCACTCGTGATAACTCTTGCTCCATTGAATTTGATCCTTTTGGTTTTTCTATTAAGGACCTTAGGACCCGCTCAGTAATTCTTCGGCGTGACAGTGACGGCGATCTCTATCCATTTTCTGATTTGTCCACCGCTCTCAGCACATTCCATTCTTCCGCTCCTCTGTCCTCCTCCACATGGCATCGACGGCTCGGTCATCCCGGAGTTTCTATTTTTAAGTTTTTATCTAGTAGGAATTTTATTAATTGTACTAAGGATTTTTCTAGAAACCTTTGTCATGCGTGTCAGCTTGGTAAACACAAGCGATTTCCTTTTTCTAGTTCTCTTTTGTCTAGTTCTGCTTTATTTGATGTTATTCACTCTGATCTTAGGACATCACCAGTTCCAAGTTTAGGTGGTTTTCATTATTATATTATTTTTTTGGATGATTTTTTGCATTTCTTATGGATTTTTTCCTTACGCAATAAGTCCGATGTTTTTCAAATCTTTGTCAATTTTTACTCGTATGTTAATACTCAATTTAATTTTAAAATCAAATCTTTTCAATGTGATCATGGTGGTGAATTTGATTATAAAAAGTTTCATGATTTTTTTGCTAAAAATGGCTTAGTTTTTCGATTTTCTTGTCCTCACACTTCCCAACAAAATGGTAAAACCGAGCGAACTATCCAAACTGTGAATAACATCGTGCGCACCCTTCTCTTCCTCACCCTTTTTGGGTCGAAGCAACTCACATGGCCGTTCATCTCTTTAATATTCTTCCTACCACCACTCTTTCTTATAGGACCCCGTTTGAACTCCTCTATCATATCTCTCCCTCATACACTCATCTCCGCATTTTCGGATGCCTCTGCTATCCTAATCTCTCTGACACAGCTTCTCACAAACTATCTCCTCGCTCTTTTGCTTGCTTATTTTTAGGTTTTCCCTCTAATCATAAAGGTTTTCGATGTCTTAATCTTAGTATCAATAAAGTTATCATCTCTCGTCATGTAACTTTTGATGAATCCATCTTTCATTTCTCCTCTTTTCCTCCCCTCCAGTCCACTCCTCATACAACTTTCTCTCTTCCGACGATGACACCTCTTCCCTTCTCCATCTTGCAAGTTGCTGCCCTTCTTTACCACTCCCTCCATCTGCGCGCCCACCTCCTGGCTTTTCCTTACCTCGGTCTCCTCATGCCGCGCCTACCCCTCTTGATTCCCCCACTCATCCGCCTCCTCCTGATCCGGTTCAACCTCCTATTGCCACTCGTCCTATGACCACTCGTTCTAAGTTTGGCATCACTAAACCTCGACAGCTCTTTAATCTCTCTACCTCATCTTCCTTTTCTTCCTCTTCGTCTCCTGTTCCTCGTTCTCATTCTCAAGCTCTTCGTGACCCTCATTGAAAAACTGTTATGGATGACGAACTCTCTGCTCTCCATTCTAATGGCACTTGGGATCTCATTCCTTGCCCTCCTCATACTAATATTGTGGGGTCAAAATGGATTTTTCGTCACAAATTCCGTTCTGACGGGTCTCTTGAGCGGTACAAAGCTCGTCTCGTTGCTCAGGGTTTCACTCAACGACCTGGCATTGACTATGAAGATACTTTTAGTCCTGTTGTCAAGCCTGCCACTATTCGTACCGTCCTTAGTATAGCTCTCTCTCGTTCTTGGCCACTTCATCAACTCGATGTCAAAAATGCTTTCCTTCATGGTCATCTATCTGAATCTGTTTATATGAAGCAACCTCCTGGCTACTCTCATCCCGACTTTCCCCACCATGTCTGTCATCTCAAGAAAGCTCTCTATGGTCTTAAGCAGGCCCCTCGTGCTTGGCATCTTTGTTTTGCCACTTATCTCTCTTCTCTAGGCTTCATCAGCAGTCGTGCTGACACTTCTCTCTTTATCTACCATCATGGCTCTTCGACCGCCTATCTTCTGTTATACGTTGATGACATTGTTCTTACCACTTCCTCATCTTCTCTTCTCTCTCAACTCACCTCACTTCTTTCCTCTGAGTTTGCAATGACCGATCTTGGTCCTCTCCATTACTTTCTTGGGATCTCCGTTTCTTGTTCATCTTCTGGTCTCTTTCTTTCTCAAGAAAAGTTTGCTCGTCAAATTCTCGAACGGGTTAATATTTCTCAGTGTAATCCCACTTCTACACAAGTCGACCCTCAGTCAAAGCTCTCGGCCTCTTCTAGCCCTCATTTCTCTGATCCCACTCTCTATCGCAGTCTCGCTGGTGCCCTTCAGTATCTGACTTTCACTCGCCCTGATCTCTCCTTTGTCGTTCAGCAGCTCTGTCTCTTTATGCATGATCCCCGTGACCACCACATACATGCACTTAAACGTGTTCTTCGTTATCTTCGCAGCACTATCTCTCATGGTCTCTCGCTTTCATCCTCTTCGTCCGCCTCTCAGCTTATATCATATTCTGATGCCGATTGGGCTGGTTGCCCCACTACTCGTCGTTCTACCTCCGGTTATTGTGTCTTCCTTGGCGACAATCTCATTTCTTGGTCATCCAAACGTCAGCCTATTGTTTCTCGGTCCAGTGCCGAAGCCGAATATCGTGGTGTCGCTAATGCTGTTGCTGAAATGGCTTGGCTTTGTAATCTTCTTCTTGAGCTTCATTGTCCTCTTCAAAAGGCTACTCTCGTCTATTGTGATAATATTAGTTCTGCCTATCTTTCTTCCAATCCCGTACAACATCAACGCACTAAACACATTGAATTGGATTTACACTTTGTGCGTGAAAAGGTTTCCTTAGGCGAGGTTCGTGTTTTGCATGTTCCCTCTGCTCGTCAGTTTGCAAACATCTTCACCAAAGGTCTTCCTTCCTCGCTTTTTGATGATTTTCGCACCAGTCTCAACGTTCGATCACCTGCCGTTTCGACTGCGGGGGAGTGTTAGAGTTATTATCATTATAGCATTGTTATTAGTTTCCTTATTAGTTTAGGTTTACCTTTATTAATAGTTACCTTTTATATTATGTCTCTCTTGTAAACCTCTATATATATCTTTGATTTAATAATGCAAACCTTAAGGGGAATTCATATTCTAACAGTTACATGACACGATTGAGTTCAATTAGGCTATCTACAAGTGCGCTTACTTAGATAACCTCAAAGAATGTGTTTTATTATATATAGATTAGCAAGTGGATGCCATATATGTTAAAGGACATACAGCAGTTGGGCATACAAGCCTCCAACTAGTGCCTTACGCCCAGTCACTAAGCCTCTTACAATAGGCTCGGAGGTCAAACCCAAATTGACTAAAAGTTCAAGGACTGATTTGCAAGGGTTGAGTTAGGGTTTCTGTGTAAATAGACTTTATGTCTATTAGTATTTTTACATTTTTTTTTTTCAGTCTCTAGCTTATATAGCGTTTATTTTTTGTTTGCCTTCTTTTTCAATAAAGTGTTTTTTACTTTATGTTATTCCTGTGGTTTTATGCAACCTATACATAGTATTTACACTCTTTAACAATATGTCAAAGTCTTTGGGGTAAATATTCCATCTAATTCATTTAAAATATATTTTTAATGGTGAAATGGATGATAAGTGGGCCAAACTACAATTTTTTAAAGTCGGGGCAAAACGCACACATTTCAAAGTATGTAATAATATTCAATGGACTATTATGCGGAAATGAAGTTATGAGTATTCTGGAAAAAAAACTTCAAACATTATGATGTAGGGTGCGAACTTTTTTAAAATATACGCAACGTGTTCTATCTTAATAGGTTGGGGAATATGGCTTTTACTCTTTCTTTTTTTTTTTTAAAAAAAGGGCTTTGGCAAATGAGCCAAATTAACCAAATTATATATCAATTTTCTTGTAATTGTCTTCTTATGGTAATTGAAAAAAACAAAATATAGAAGTGAATAATAATATTTAAACCTGGATCCATCCTTATAGTAGTGTTGACAGAATAGCCATTTTAAAGAAGTCTCTTCACTAACCATGATCCTAGAAAACCTGTTCCACCAGTTGCACAAAGTCTTCCCTTCTTCTTATCATCATCTACCATCTTTCTCTCTCTCTCTCAAATGTGAATAAACAATGAGTAATGTTGACTTTAGTAAGAGAGACCCGCAAGTGCTTAAATAATGCTATAAATTGAGGTCTGTAATAATGACTCAAGATTTTATTAATTCATACACAAAAGAAGAAAATATTCATGCAACGCATTGTCAAGATTTATCCAGTAAGTCTAATTATAGCAGCCATAGATTCGGTACAATAAAAATAATAGAGACCATGGATCTTTACAACTTGCCACAAGCTACAAGAGACTGGAGAGTGCTATCTTTTCAATTACTATTGATGGGCAATTCAATTTTGTTTCTCTTTCGTTTAATACATCATGATACACGTACCAATGTATGATTTACATTTTTTTCTTTGGTTTCTCAAGGTATTTGTAAAATGCCGATGAAGCCTAACTTTATTGGTGAAGTTGTGACACAAGATATTAAAGGTCTTGAATTCTACTTACACATGTGTGTGAGTCTTTCTCTAATTTTATAGTAATTGTTATGTGATTATAATATTTATTAGTTGGTTGTACATTGTTACTATTTGATATTCACGACATATATAGTAATCGATTCTCTCAAAAAATAAATAAATAATGTATTTTCATAACCCTAAAACAAAGGGAAAAAATTGTTGTCAAACGGGATTTTCTTTGACATTGCTCGAGTTATCAATCAATTACAAATTAAGTTCTTCTAATTATAATAATGGAAATTATAACATGTCTAGACATGTTTTAGAGTCTATTTAAAAATCTTAGTCACCAACATTCGAGTCATTTTTCCTCAAATTTGAGTTTCATATTTTATTTTTTTAATTTTAGACAAAGAGGTTTATCCTAACGCATCAAACCCGGATAGATAGTTTTTAATTATGGGTCACACAGACCATGTAAGACTCTAAATAAGGAGAGAAAAAGTCACCACTTACGACAATTTGGAATTAAACACAGATCTTCCACATGAAAGCGAAAGTTGGGCAAGCCTTGGGTTGAGTTTTAGATTTTCTTATTTACATAAAATTATGTAAATAAGAAGATAGTGTGTTGGGCTCATTTATTCAGCCCAAGTTAGCCAAGTTGTTGGGCCGTTCGCCTAGCCTAATTTGTTACTCTATTTACAAATTGGGCTCAATTTTAGTCAAGCCCATTATACAAACGGGGCCAAGTTATGTTTGATCAATTGTTCAGGGACTTAATTGCAATATCCTTTATAAATAAGTCCAGCCCCAAATCAGAATACGCTGGTGATACGCTGTTCTCCATTGCGCTCTTCCGCCCGCCATTATTGCTCTGCCTCAGAGTTTTTCTTTCTTCTTTTTAACCTTCAACTTATTGTGGGTTATTTAGCTTACTGTATAGGCTTGGAGTTCTTATTCTTATAAGCTTTTGATTTGTAATTCTTTCACAATATTTCTTTAATAAAATGTTGTCTTTCAATTTTTATCAAATATACACATTGAAGTTTGCGACATATGATAATTTATCTAGAATCCATTTAAAAACTTGATGTTGCTTATTAGACAAAAAAATTATTAATTCTAGCAAAAAATGTGGTGGAACACATAAATTTACTTACTACTATGTGAACTTATATATATATATATATATATATATATATATATATATATCAATCATTTCCACAAATATTAAATAATATCTAATTAAAAAAACTAGATACTTAATTATTTATGAGTGTATACATTGAACATAATAACTCATTTATTATAGTAGTGTGCTGTATACAATGAATAACATTAACTTTTTAAAGGCTTGAGTTAATTAATTAATTATTTTAATTAGTTAATTTACTTAAATTAATCTTATTTTTTTTCCTAACGTGATATTGATATATGGTTATTTTAATTTTCAAAAAAAAAAATCAAAAAATCAAAATCATGTTCTGTTATTCTTACTTTTATAATAATATAAATATAGACTAAATCTCATAAAAATTTCATTAAAACAAAACAAATGCACCATTTATTCTTACTATCATATATAAGAAATCGCACCAATTATTCCATTATCATAAGAATATACATAACAAACCTAACCAAGCAAAGAAAACAACTTAAAGAAGTCATCAAATACGATGAAATTACAATCACAAACCAAATTTAACACAATTACAAATAGATAACTGCATTTCCAAATGAAATAGACCAATAGTCAAACTAGAGAAGGCCTCTCTTTGCAACATTTAATTGATCCATCAAACATTTCCTCGAGCCCGTTTTCGTACTTGAATCCAGTTTCTTTGAGTTTTTTTTGTCGAAAACCTGCCGAGTTTAATAGGTGCCACCAAATCCTTGCAAGAACTGCACAAAGGGTCAAATATTTCTTAGATTAAGATTTTTGATAAGTAAAAATAAAAATTAGAATATTGAAAACTTACTCTGGAGTTGACATATGATATTCAGGGTATCTAGCAGAAATAAACTCACATAATCCCTCTATTGTAACCTTAACTGCAGTACAAATGTATCGCCCTTTTGCTTCAGCATACTCAAAAAGATGAATATGGGCTCTAGCAACATCATCCACATGTACTAAAATTGTACTCTTAAGGTGCGGGTAGTTTTCCTTATCACCTACATTGGTTTGAAATAGTTGAAATAAAGTAAGAAATCAAGAACATAAATCGAGATAAAAACTCAAAAAATAACGTGATTCATGCAAATCAGGCTACGTTCACGGAGAAATTCAGAGAATTTTATTAGATTGAAAATTCGTACAAAGAGTACAAATGTGTGATAATGTTAGTCTTGAGGGCTTTGCCACATGTAGAAAAGGCCTATCATCACATATATGATGGGAGAATTTTATTCAATCTGGAAAAAAGAATTACAAAAGGCTATCAAAAATATATTAACTCTAGGTCTCATTAGGTCCATCTCAAAAAAAGTTTATTGATTTTGGGCCCAATAGACTTTAGATTTAAAGTTAATTTTAAAATATACCACAACAAAAGACTGCAAAGAATACTTAAGTTAGAAATCATCATATATTTCCTCCAAATGATTCTCTAGAGATGCATAGTTTTTTCTAAGGAATAGAAGTATTCATGTTGTTTTAAAAAGTTTATGAGCTCGTACATTTGATGTTTTTTGACAATTATAAAGTTGTTAAGTGATATTTCTACCACTAATCTATCAAGATGGGTCGAAAGAATTAAGCTAGAATTCTCAGTTTTGGTGACAAGATAGATATTTTGGCTTAAATTGAAGAACAAATGAAGAATTTGAAGCGGACCATATTCTGAGTTCCTTAAAATCTTTAGTTCAGTTTATGAATTTCAATTTACTGTTTCATCTTATATTTCATACTACAAGACAACCACGTAATCAAATTGGAGAGATTCCAGAAGTTTGATATAATCACCATGTATATATATATATAATGGATTCTAAATACAATTATACATATATATATATATACTCTTTTATAAACGCCAACACTCTAAATAACTACTTATGGTGTGTTTTAAGATGTAATTATTAAATTAATCTCAATTAAGAAATAGCAACTTTGAGGTAGCTTTTATTATCTCCCTTCTTTCCATGACACATTCTTAAGTTCTGTTTTTTTCTTTTTTAATTTCTCTCTCATGCATTTTTTTTTTCATTCTATTTCCCCAAAAATTTAACACTCTTTTTTCAACTCATTTCTAATTATTTACAAAATATCATATACAATTGGGAAAAATGCACTTCATCCCCTCTAAAATTCACTTTTTAGCACTAAACCCTCTCAAAACTAAAAAAAAAAAGAGACTATGCCCCTTAAAAATTTAAATGTATAATATAACTCTGCTCATCGCTATCTACAAATTTAGGAGTAGGAATTATTTTTGTTTGGATTCGACACCCATCACTTCATAAATAAAAAAATAATTGATTTATTTTTATATAGTATGAATATTTGTGCTTGAACTTGTGGTAAACATAATTTTCTTTTACTTACAATTTTATAGGGTAAAATGCACTTCGCCGCATCATTTAGCACTAAATCCTCTCAAAACTAAGAAAAGAGAATCAGCCCCATAAAATTTTTAAATATGTAGTACATTGCCCTGTGAATTTTTTGCCAGATATTCAGTTGTATGCCGATTATTATGAACGTCTAAGGTCATTTATGTTATTTATCATCTTCTATGCAAACCAACTACTCTTTATAATTTAAATTGGCACTAAATTTTTGTGATCATGTGAGAATCTAAATTCGAAAATTGATTTTACGTGTTCTTTAAAAACATGAATTCTGAGGCAACAATTAATAATTCTGAAAAGAAATATCATAAGAAAAAAATTGTTTTTATGGGAAAGATACAAAAATAACTTTTGTGACCATCGCAAAAGAGTTATATATACTTCCAGTATAGCAACAGTTGTATATATAACTCTGTTCACAGTTTTCGAATTGACGCACGCCTGTAATATGCCTTGTAATCCAGTCGTAGCTCTTTTGATTTTGACTTCTTCTGATTCTTTGTCCGCGAAATCCAACGGATGAGCGGTGTGGAAAACTCCGATGCATCCTTCGATCGCTGGAGCGAAAGTTTCCGGCTTATCGAGATCGGCATTGAAAATGTGTAGCCTTTCCGATGCGCATTGTTGGAAATCTTGATTGAGTAAATCGTATTTTAGCATGATTTTATTAGAGATTTAAGTGAATTCCACATGTTGAAAGTGGAATGTCTTTGACTCAAATTAATCTATGTTTCGAATAGATAAATTTTGAGTATTTAATTACTAAATTCCGATTTAGGGTGAATGAGAAATTAATTAACAGAGTATGTCACTTAAAATGTGGTTTTAATTGGAATCAATGGATCGATATGAACATGCATGATTAAATGATCAAATTCATACGATCGACGGCCGCGATCGTATGGAAAATGATTCATTTAGTTTGAGGACTAAAATGTTAAAATCGAAAAATTGAGGGACCAATTTGAAAGGATCTATTTGATCAAGATTCAAAGTTTTGGGGTTAATTTGAAAGTTCTAGAAAGTTAGGGGCTGAATTGCACAGAAATTTGTGCAACCGCCCGCACCGGATAATCTCCCATGCTGACAGGGAACTGATTGGCTGTCAGCGGGTGCACGGTACACCCGCCCACACTGAATCGTAGCTCGTGCCAGGGGGCTTTTCACTCAAGGTGCAACTGTTGGGGCCAAAATGAAAAGCTGCTTCAGGGGACTTTTCGTCCAAAAGTCACACCTTTTGGGCCTTTCTGCAATGTACGAAAAGTTGTAACTTTTGGCCCAAAACTCTTCATTCTCTATAAATAGACCCCCATATTTTGAGATTAAATACACCACAATCATATTATCTTAGGGATGGCAATGGGACCGGGTCTAACGAGTACCCGCCCCTAATGGGACCGGGACAAGTCCAAATAAATGGGATCAGGTCCGGGTATCAAAATTCAAGACCCGGCCGGGTCCGGGACGGGAAATGAGTCCAGTCGATTTCCCTTCCCGGACCCGGACCCGTCCCGGTCAATAATATGATAGATATTATTTTTAAATTATATATATATAATATTATATCAAGCAAAGATAAGACAAAGTTAGGCAGCAAAACCTAATTCCTATATTTCTCTTTCACTCCTCACAACTCACAATTCAAATCAAACGCAGCGGCGACAACCTCACTCTTCACTCCTCACTCAGTCACTCGTCGGCCGTCGCCCCTCGATCCTCATCTTGCAACCAAAGCAAGAACGTGAACGGCTGAACGCCGCTTCCCAATCCTTCCGCGTCGTGATTGTGAGTGTTATATAGATACATATATATATATATATATTATTGGGAATGGGGGTGTTTGACTGTTTGGTATGATATATATATAAAAGACAAGTGGGGATTTCGTATGACTGCTCGATATGATATGTATGCAGATTTGCTTGCTAGCTATGTGAAGCCAGATTTCGAGCCCCAAGTCATTTATGATCCCTTGTTAAATAAAAGGAGTTAAAAGGATGAGATGGGGAATTGATTGCTAAAATGGTCTGTGTATTATCATTTACTGCAGTGTTCAAGTTTCTCATAGATTAGTGGTTGTGTTTGTGAATAGTCTGAATTTTCTGTCAAATTTTTAATGTTCTTTGTAATTTAATGTACTTGTGGTAATCTTGGGGTTCATTCTTAGAAGTTCTCGTGATTTCAAGTCCCGTTACCAGCACAATTGTTATGCACTCAATACCCTTCACATTTTGCTCACTCCTCATAGCTTAGGTAATATATTATTGCAAATTGTTTATGTGGATAAATGAATGTATAATTTTTATTTTTATTTGGTAGAAAATGTATAAATGTTTAAATAGCAGGTGACATAATATTTTCATTTTTTAAAAGTGAAATAAAAAGAAAAATTGACACGCAGACACCTGAGAAGGGATAATTTTATAATGAGCATGGTATAACAATTCCAATGTATTCATTATTATTGAATTATAGAAGTCAGGCAGTGAAAAGTACTTTGCAACTTTTGATTCAGTGATGCAAAGTAAATCAAATACATTGTATTGTAATATTGTATGTAAACCAATGTTTCAAACTAGGCCTATTTGCTGGAACTTCAAGAAACAAAAGGAAAAAGTTATGGTGTAAGTTATGCTGGAACTTCAAACTTGATCTATGTTGCATGCTTGCAGGTCATTAAAAATATTTTTGTGCTTTTTTTGTGGACATAAATCGTTCAATCATTATCAGAGCCGTTAACTCAATGATCTGAAATTGTAATTTTAGTCTCATACGTTTGCATAGATTCTTTTTTTGTAAAATTTATAACTTGTCTTTATAATTTCACAGATGGGATCACAAGGGGTAGAATCCGTTCAGTCGATCAATCATATAGATGCTAATACGGAAGTTGAGATGATAGATGGAGATAATCATGATGAATGTAATACTTTGGAAACTGATGATATTCTACCTCAAGAGAGTGGGAAGAGGAAACAAACATCTAAGATGTGGGAACACTTTAAAAAAGTAAAGGATGATGATATGCAATATGCAGAGTGCAAGTATTGCAAGATTCGTATTAAAGCTCCTCCTGGTTTTGGGACCACAGGTTTGTTTAAGCACTACCAAAAGGCTTGCAAAAGACGTCCAAGAGGCTTTGATATTCATCAAAGTCTAATCAAGACAAGTAAGAAAGTTAGTGGAGCTACAGAGTTTACAACACATACTTTTAGTCAAGAATATACGAGGAGTGAGCTTGCGAGAATGGTTATCTTGCATGATTATCCACTTAGTATAGTTGAGCATGTCGGGTTCCAGAGATATAGTGCTAACCTTCAACCATCCTTTACCATGATATCAAGAAACACTTTAAAAAATGATATTTTTAGCATTTATAATGATGAGAAGGTCAAATTTTATAAGTCATTGGAGAAGCTTAAGTGTCGTGTTGCAATTACAACTGATATGTGGACAGCGAGCAACAACAAAAAGGGTTTCATGGCAATTACTGCACATTTTATTGATGACTCGTGGAGATTACAAAGTTGCATTTTAAGGTAACTTTAATTTTCAATACTTTATATTAAATTTATGTTATATGTATTTAGAAATGTGATTGTAATGTTTTATTATTTTATAGGTTTGTTTATGTCCCAGCTCCACATACAGCGGATGTGCTATGTGATTTGCTAGCTAACGCATTGATGGATTGCAATATCGATCGTAAAATATCAACAATCACGGTAGATAATTGCATGACAAATGACGCAATGCTCAGACGGCTATTGGACAGACTCCCTACGAAAGACATGCTTTTAATTTAATTGTGCTCACATTTTGAATTTAATTGTGAAAGATGGTTTAGAAACAATTAGTATGACAATTGAGAGAATACGTGATAGTGTTGTTTATTGGACTGCCTCACCTGCTAGAGTTGAAAGGTTTGAGGAAATTGCACGTCAGTTGAATGTAAGTTGTGGTAAAAAGTTGTCTCTCGATTGTAAAACTCGTTGGAACTCAACTTATTTGATGCTAGAAACTGCAATAGCATATAAAGATGTGTTCCCACGAGCTAAAGCACGAGATATACAGTATAGAAGTTTACCAATTGACGAGGACTGGGAGAATGCGGTTGAAATTTGTAGTAAATTGAAACTTTTTTACAATGTGACTGAGATGTTTTCTGGTACTCTTTATCCCACTTCTAATTTTTATTTTCAAAAAATTTGTGAAATCAGAGTAAAATTAGATGAGTGGGTAACGAGTACAAATGTGATGATCCAGGATATGGCAAAAGATATGTTAGAAAAATACGAAAAATACTGGGATAGTTGTCATATCTTAATGGGGGTTGCTGCTGTTTTGGACCCGAGGTACAAAATGAAGTTAGTTGAGTTTTATTTCCCACTAATATATCCCGAAAGTGCACAATCTAAAATTGCTGAAATTCGTCAAAGTTGTTATGATTTGTTGGTTGATTACCAAACTAGAGTTGCTACAAATTTGAAAGATACATCGAGTGTTGGTGGTTCGGGAAAATCGGGAAGTATGTCATCAGGTATTGCTAGTGTGTCTGAGAGTGAGCACTTAGATTTGTTTGATCAATTTGTGGCTTCAAGCTCAAATTTTTGTACTAAAGCGTCACTCACATCGGAATTAGATTTTTATTTGGAGGAGAGTGTTTTTCCCAGAACTTCAGAGTTTGATGTGTTGAGTTGGTGGAAAACGAATGGGGTTAAATATCCCAATTTACAGAAGATGGCAAAAGATATTTTAGCTATTCCAGTCTCCACGGTTGCGTCTGAGTCTGCTTTTAGCACTAGTGGAAGATTGGTTAGTCCGCATCGTAATAGGCTACATCCATCTACTCTGGAAGCTTTGATGTGTGCTCGCCGTTGGTTGTGGAATGAGGGGAATGGTACGTAAATTTTTATTTATACTTTAATCATTTTGTATTACACTATAACATTCAATAAAATTAATATTAGTTATCTATTTCTATTTTAGGTACTTGTTCAAAGTTTAGTGGTCTCGAAACTTGTCCCACAATGCTTGATGAGGAAGAAGATGAAGAATCAGTTGTTGAAATTTTGTAATTATTTTATTTGGTTGTTTATTGAATGTATAAATGATTAGTGAATTAGTTGATGATTTAAACCCAAGTATAGAGTTGACTTTATTTTTTTGAACTCGTTTTGTATTTTTTTTGCATTTAAGTATCGGATGACTTGTAGTGAATTTGTTTACGAATTCGATGTAATTTTCTTATTTTATATGTTCTAAATGCATTTGCGAGAATAAGATTTAAAAAAATATCAAAAAAACAAAATCAACCGGGTCCAATGGGAAGGACCCGGACTCGTCGGGAAATGATCGGATCCGGGACGGGTCCGGCCGGGACCGGGAAATGACCGGGTCCTGGATGGGTCCGGGTCCAAATTTTTTTAAACGGGACGGGAAATGAGTCCCGCCCTACCCGTCCCATTGCCATCCCTATGCTTGATGAGGAAGAAGATGGAGAATCAGTTGTTGAAATTTTGTAATTATTTTATTTGGTTGTTTATTGAATGTATAAATGATTAGTGAATTAGTTGATGATTTAAATCGAAGTATAGAGTTGACTTTATTTTTTTGAACTCGTTTTGTATTTTTTTTGCATTTAAGTATCGGATGAGAAACGATTGCCAAATCCCGTAAGCACTGTGAGCGGGGCAATTTCGTTTCAAAGATAAAGTGTAGAACACTTGCCTCGACTTTGAAATCATTGTTAAAGATACTAAGCCCGAGTAGGCTCACGGATATTTTTCCAACACTTGGTAGATCTGTGAGGTAGCTGATGTCGCGTTTGTGGTCTGATGAAATTGGGGTCAAATGTTGTGAAAATTGTATTACTGTATACAAGGATGGAATTAGGATTTGAAGTTGAGCTCGAAAACAAAAAATAAACAAAAAATAAACGATCAAAGTTTTATATCTTTAAGTTTTAAGGTAACAAAATTTTCAATATATAAAATTTGTAGGGCAAAAAGAATTATTTCCTCAAAATTGAGGGGATGGGAAGTGGATCCCCCACTAGCCTGTCGTTCCGTCCCTGACCATATCCAAGAGTCCATCTTTTTGATACATACACACATAACGAAAGTCTCATTTTTGATACCATAAATACTCACGAGTATATTTTTGGTACCAAACAATTTAAAAACCTCACTTTTGGTACAAGCTCTACCAATTTCAATCATTCAAGTTATATTATAATTAAACTAAAATCAATGTTCGGATGACATTTTGTCAATATTCGTTGCATGCCAATCATTATGAATTTGTAAGCTTATAAACGTCATTTATCATCTTCTACACAAATCAAGTACGCTTTTTGGCGCCAACTGTGATCAAGTGAAGACTTATTTTCTGAACCGACTTTATGCGTTCTTGAAAAACATAAATTCCCAGACAACAATCAATAAATTTTAAGGAAAAAAGATATGTTGAAAAAAATATTTTGATGCGAAGATTAAAAAAAAAACTTGCACGACCATACAAATAGACAATGGCCGGCACATGGTCAAAATTAGAATACGAAATTCACTTGAAAATTGATTTTAAACAAAATGCTACAAATTTATACCTTTTAGGGGCATAGTCTCTTTTTTGAGCTTTGAGAGGGTAATGCTAAAAAGAGTTTTAGAGGGGGAGAAGTGCATTTTATTCATAACATTAATTATATCAAATTTTGATCATAGACTAAAAAATTGAGGACAAAATACACTTTGTACCTCTGAACTATTCACTTCATCTCATTTATGTCCTTGAACTATCAAATATAACAAAATAGTCCCTAAACTATCAAATATAACAAAATAGTCCCTCGATTTAATGGACATGTTTGGCTTGTCGTGACATTTTGTTAACTTATTTACTAAAAGCTCCTTAAAATAAGCTTTATGCCCAAACAAATCTTTTATAATATTTTTTTCATCCAAAAAACTCATTTCACCAATTTTTCTTTCCAAAAAATGTTGCCGACTCATTTACTGAAAGCTCCATAAAATAAACTTTATACCCAAACAAATAGTTTACTCATTTACTAAAAGCTCCATAAAATAAACTTTATACCCAAACAAATAGTTTATAATATTTTGTCATCCAAAAAACTCATTTCACCAATTTTTCTTTCCAAAGAATCCAACATTTAGGGGTAATAAATTTATGAATTTAATAATCCTTAGTCTTTTGGAGCAAAAAAGAATCAATTGTAGTTTTATCTAAAAAATTATTTATATAAAAAATTTATATCGATAATTGATATAAATTATGATTTTAGCTTTACATTTTAAGTTTTTTAATCTTCTTAAAAAATTTAAAAAGTATATTTTAAATAATTACCATATTAAAATTAAAATAAATTATATAAAATATTTAAAGTACTTAATATTCAAAAATAACATTCGTATTATATTATATGTCAATTTAAAAAATTAGCCAAATACGTCCTTAAGTCGAGGGACTATTTTGTTACGTTTGATGGTTCAGGGACTATTTTGTTACATTTGATAATTTAGGGACCTAAATGATACAAAGTGAATAATTCAGGGGTACAAAGTGTATTTTGCCCAAAAATTGAAGAAAGATTTAGCGATATACTTACAGTTTTTAAACATATTCTTAAGATTTATGTTTAATTTGGCAGAAAGATATAAGTGGTCTTCTTACATTAATAGAAAACAATAGACTTATTATCATATTATACAAATATTATTATTATATATATATATATATATATTAACACACACACACACACACATATATATAAATATATATTCAGAGTATCTTATAAAATTAAAAAAACAGGTGTTTTCATGTATATAAGCATTCTACATCAAACAGTTTTCATGAATTTTAATGACGCCGACGGTTTTAGGCTATATTTTAACAAAAGGGGTTTTGGCAATTCAATCTTAACAAAGGCCTTTTTTAAAATTTTCACCTCATAAGTAAGAATTTACATGACCAACATTACCAGACAGGAAATAACCTAGACACAACAATACATGAATGTTGCCAACAGAAAACAAGCTACTCACGGAAAGAAATACGAAGAATTCTAGCTCGAATCGGATTTGAGAGAATTAGACATATAGATAATAGAATTTCCGGATGAAGGAAACAAATCATCAAACTAGAGAAGACCCTTCTCTTTGCAGCATTTTATTGATCCATCGAACATTTTCTCAAGCTCGTTTTCGTACTTGAATCCAGTTTCCTTGAGTTTTTTATTCGAAAATTCGACTTGTTTAGTTGGCGCGACCAAATCTTTCAAAGAACTGCAGAAAAGATTAAAGATTTGTTAAATTAAGATTTCTGATGAAGTAAAAAAAATTGAATATTTAGAAACTTACTCTGGAGTTGGCAATTGATATTCAGGGTATCTAGCAGAAATAAGCTCACACAGTTCCTCTATTGTGACCTTAAGTGCAACACAAAGGTATCGCCCTTTTGCTTCAGGATACTCAAAAAGATGAATATGGGCTCTAGCAACATCATCTATATGTACTAAACTTATACTCTTAAGGTACTGGTAATTTTCCTTATTACCTACATTGGTTTGAAATAGTCAGAATAAAGCAAGAAATCAAAAACATAGATCAAGATAAAAACTTAAGAATTTACATGCTTCACTCAAAACAGTCTACGTTTACTGAGAGATTGAGAAAAATTTATAGAATCCAGAAATGGTATAAAAACAATACGAAAATGCATTAATTATAGTCTTAGAGGGCTTCACTTATGAAGAAAAACAGGAGATAATTTCATTAAATTTAAAAGAGAGATAAATAAATTACAACTGTCGAGAGTGTATAAACCCTAGTCTCGTGGCCCTTCACCCAAAAAAGATCTCTTTATTTTGGGCTTAATAAATTTTGGACATAGACTCTTAAGACATATTACAATAAGAAATTGCAATAATACTTAAGGGGGTAAATAAAATTTATCACCCCCATAATATATGGAATTGGGCACCCTCCATGGGAAAAAAAAAGGTTAAAGAATCCCCATGTCATCTTAAAAAAGATGCTCACCGTCTCTCTGGACGACTTTTGTCAGTAAATACAACAAAAAGGATTAAATACAAAATAAAAACTCTGTGCAAATGCGAAATTGCAAAAAAATACCTGTGCTAATGCGAAATTGCAAAAAAACATCTGTATTAACGAAATAGGCTAAAAACCACCATATGTTCTTAAAAAGCCTGCAAATAGTGAATTTTTGGAAAAAAGAGAGCGTATTTTTCATGTTTTTCACCTTACATGTTTTTTTGTTTGGAGAGTGTAAAAATAACACAAAAACATGTCATTAAAGGTAAAAAACATGAAAAAAAGCTCTTTTTTTTTCCAAAAATCTACTATTTGCAGATTTTTTAAGAACACATGGTGATTTTTAGCCTATTTCGTTAACACATGTGTTTTTTTGCAATTTCGCATTAACACGGGGTTTTTTGCATTAATCCCCAACAAAAATGCCCTTATGAATAATATTTATACTATATTTTATTTTATATATCATTAATTATTTTAAAATTAATTTTATAATGTCTTTATTCTTT
This sequence comes from Buddleja alternifolia, assembly GCA_019426215.1. Lineage (NCBI taxonomy): Eukaryota > Viridiplantae > Streptophyta > Magnoliopsida > Lamiales > Scrophulariaceae > Buddleja > Buddleja alternifolia. The sequence continues at coordinate 57,712,362 of CM033390.1, forward strand.
CTCTTCCCCAACTCATCTTCATAACTCAAAACTCTAGCACTAACCCATTTTTCCCTTAACCCACTCTCCAAGCTCAATCTAATATCCATCTCCTCCACCTTCACCTTACACTCACCAGCGGCGTTGCCACCGCCGCCCTTGGTGAACAAATCATGCCACAACCACCACAGCTCTCAAGTCGCGCCGTTGCATTTTCACCCCCTGAAAATCGGACGCCTCTTCACCTTCTGCAAATAAACCTTTGCAAATCTGCATATTTCTCTGAACATTTGCATAGCAAATTTGAAGATTTGGAGATTCTTGAAATCTGCAAGAATCCGCAAATTTGCAGATTTGAAGAATTTGCAAATTTGTGGATTTGAAACTTTGTAAAATAAGTTTGTTGCTTCTATGGTGGTGGATGGTGAGCGGCGAAAATAGGGGTGGTCAGCGGTGGTGGAGGCGGATGCGTCTGATGGTGGAGGGTTTCATCTACGATGGTGGTGGTGGTGGTTGATATACGTTGCAGTGTGTGTATATATATATATATATATATATATTATGAATAGAAGATATTTAATATGAATGGTTGATTATATCACATTTGATCCAATGATTGTTAGATCAATGACAAAATTGTCCAAAATGATCACAAAAAAAAAAAAAACACATGTAAGGGGGGTAATTTGCTTCTATATTTTTTTTAGGGGAATTTTTGGCATTTTTTTTCATGGAGGGGTAAGTGCCCAATTCCATATATCACAAGGGTGTGATGGGTACTTATCCCAATACTTAAGTCGAAAACCTATTCATGTCATATTGTTTTAAAAACTTGATAAACCTCGTAGATCTAATATTTTACCTACTAATCTACCAAGATGGGATGAAGGAAGCAAGAATTCTCAATCTTGGCTGCAAGATAGATAGTTTGATACAAATTGGAGGACAATTTAGTATTTGAAGCGAACTAAATTCTAAATTTCATAATATTTATAGTTCAGTTTATAAGTTCCAATTTACTCCATCCTACTGCAATGCGATCTCATATCCAAAGTGGGGAGATTTTAGAAGTTTGACATAATCACAATTCTCCCACCGTATAAATAATTTTAAGGGCAAACTGTAGTTCACCCTTTCTAAAATTTATTTTTTAGCATGAAACCCCCTCAAAACTCGTGAAAGAGTCCCCTAAAAAATTTAAATGTGTAGCATTTTGACCTAAAATAAATTTTCTGATGAAATTTTTATTAAAATCTTAACTACATGTTTACATGTCAGTCCTTATCCATTTATATGGTCAATTAAGTTAATTTTATCTTCGTACCAAAAATAATTTTTTCCAGGATATTTTCTCCTTAAATTTTTTTAAATTTTATCTCGAAATTCATTTTTTTCAAGTACACATAAAGCAGGTTTAGAATTTAGATTTTCACTTGATCACTTTTGGCGTCAATTTATATTATAAAACTTAATTGATTTGCATAGGAGATAATACATAATTTGTATGAACTTACAAGTTCATAATGATTGGTGGCAAAAAGGGTACACATAAATTGTCTAGGGGGCATAATCTTTTCTTTTTTTGAGTTTTGAAGGGATTTATTAGGGATAATTGCAGACAACCCCCTCAGATATGGGGGTCATTGCACTTCACCCCTTCACTTATTGAAATATGCACTTTACCCCCTCACTTATTATAAAATGTGCACTTAGCCCCTTCGGGCAGAAAAAATACAAAGAATGTTCCATACGTTGCTGCCCGAATTTGAATTTTTCTTTGTATTTTTTTACCCCAAACTGCCCGAAGGGATTAAGTGCGCATTTTATGATGAGTGAGGCGGTAAAGTGCACATTTCAATAAGTGAGGGGATGAAGAGCAATGACCCCCATATGCGAGAGGGTGTCTGCAATTATCCCAATTTATTACTAAAAGGTGAATTTTAGGTTGGGTGAGTGCATTTTTCCGTAATTTTAATTGTACCAAAACTCAAGAGAGTTCCGAAAATTCATAAAATTAATTTCTCAAATTAGTATTTTTGATCCAAAAGTGCTAAGAATAAGCAAATGAGATGTTCTATTAAAATTTCTACAACATCTCCTATTGCAAGAGTACTGAGTGAATGACACGTATAAATGTTGAATTTATATTAGAAATGTGTCAATCACTCAGTACCTTGCAATATGAGATGCAACTGATTTGTAACAAAAGATGTTATGTGAAGTAAAAAAAGAAGAATAAGAACATACCTAAAATCAAGGCCATAGCCACGTGGACTGAATCAGGCAAATGAGAACATATGAAAGGACCAGTAATCCAACAAGGAAGCACAGTCACAAGGTCCAATCCATTTCTCTCCGCAAATTCAATAGCTGATTTCTCCGTTATTGTCTTTGTCACAATATACGATCCACCAAATGTCCCTAAGCTTCTGACTAATTCCACATCAGTCCAACAGTTCTCATCTATGACATCTGAGTTTGAATCAGCCTTGCTTGTGCTGAAAGCAACTGTTGCTATACTGGAAGTATATATAACTCTCTTCACAGTTTTCGAATCGACGCACGCCTGTAATATGCCTTGTAATCCAGTCGTAGCTCTTTTGATTTTGACTTCTTCTGTTTCTTTGTCATCGAAATCCAACGGATGAGCGGTGTGGAAAACTCCGACGCAACCTTCGATCGCCGGAGCGAAGGTCTCCGGCTTATCAAGATCGGCGTTGAAAATATGTAGCCTTTCCGACGCGCCGGGGAGGTCCGTGAGGTAGCTGATGTTCCGTTTACGCTCTGGTGAAATTGGGATCAATTATTGTGAAAATTGTCTTAGCCAATACAAGGAGGGAATTAGGATTTGAGGTTGAGGTCGAATACAAAAAATAAACAGTCAAAGTTTGATATTTTTAAGTTTTAAGGTGACGAAATTTCTAATACAAAAATTTGTAGGCCAAAAAAATTTTTTTTCTCAAAATTGAGGGAAGGGGAAGATAGTTCCCTACCAACCCTCGTCGCTCCGTCCCTCACTATATCCAAGAGCCCATTTTTTGTATTTATACTAGTAAAATCCACGTGGTTGCACGTGAACCATAAGATCTCGTTAAAATAATTCATGTATATAAATATTGTTCAATTTGAAAATGTTCTATATTCAAAATTTTATAGTAATTCAATTAAGCGTTTTATTATCCAATAAATTCTAATTGTTTGAAATACTGAAAATGATTGACATGAAAGACTCACTAAATCAATACTTAAAAGATTTGAGTTTATTGAAAATTGAAATATAAATAATAATGTAAATATTTTTGTATGTAAATTCATCTTTTCATTTGCTTGTTCTCTTCTTTACCTTTTATGGATTGAATATTGTCTTCTTCTTTTAGGATTGTCTCTTCATTATGTTTAAAAATTGGATATCTATGTAGTCTTTTTTTTATTATTATTTAATTATTATTGTTATTATTCCTCTATTAGCAATCCTAGCATGATTTTACTCAAGATCATTTGACGGGTCTACATTTGAACATTAATGCATTCTTACGAAATCACAATAGGTTGACATAGATAATGCTTTCCTTTTTGTTTGGTTCACTATTATTGAATCATTTTTCCATTTATAGAAAATGTAGGAGAAGTAAATTTGACAATGTATTGCTCATAGGATACTTTTGGTCTCACATGTTTAATGTTGGAATCAATTCAGTCTCTCACGGTTAAATCGTGACTTTAGTATTTCTAGTGTTCGTATTTGGTTTCATTTAAGTTATTTTGAACATTTTTACTCTTAAATGTGAGAATGTATTTGCTCATATGAAAGGACTTGAGTGAAACCAAATTTAAGGGTAAATATGTTTAAAAAGGATTAAATGAAATTAAATTAGAACGTTAGCGATGCTAAACTACGAATTAAACATGCAGGACTCTAGTCATACTAACAGCAAATATAGGGGACCAAAAGTGACATTACCCCTAATATAAATGATATATATAAACATGTAAGCACATATTCCATTAACGAATATAACATATTAAAGATTAAGAAAGAGCTAATGGATGTCTAATTAACAAAATATGGACATTAAGCTAATTTCTAAAAGGAATAATTGATTAAAAATCACAATAAAATGATGTATGAATATACTATTGATATATTATTAAAAAGTTAGTATGAGTCTTTCAAAAAATATATCATTAAATATATGGGTTGTCACGCTAATACTAAACATATATATAGAAAATTATCTTTTGTATGTTTTTTGTAATGATCCTCAATTTTCTCCATCAATGCAATATTTATTTAATCAATTAAAAAATTAAATATAAATTATGACGTTAACCATGATATATATTTGTATTGTAAATTCGTCCTTTCCAAGTTCAAGTAAATTAAGTTTGCTTTTATCTTCTTCTTTCTGCTGATGAACAACTTGTAGTGTTCTTCCATTACTTTACATCTGATAATTATCTATAGTAATTATGTTTTGTAGTCTTAATATTTATATAGCTTACTATTGTAGATATCTTAAAGAGTAAAATACAGTTTACTACATTGAACAATATCCATTGCACCCCACCCACCCACCCCAAAAAAAAAAAGAAAAACCATTTTTCATATCATTTAGCACCTTCTTTATTATGTAAATTGTATCAAACATTATTTTTAGGTTTACTATTTCTTTTTTCTTTTTACTTCTTACAAATTCGTTAATTAAATAAAAAAACGTGAACCTATTGAACCTCTAACTGCAATATTCTTCTATTTTATTTAATAGTCTTATTTAATCATACTATGCCGTTAGATTTAAAGAAAAATCAAGAGATGTAACTTAATATCTTTATCTTAAAATGGTATACGTGTAATATATTATGAAAACACTTAGTTTATCTTTTTGATCTTTTACTTTCAACACGTGCAAGATTTGAAAAGCAAAATCTCAATAGTTATATTTTTAATCTTTAATTTATTTTTAGAAAAAAGAGTGTCTTAATGCCTATTACAGACTATTTCTAGTCACAAATTGTGGCCAACAGCCAAATGATAAATTAGAACATTATAATTATTCCCAATATAATCTATAAAACTTCATATAAGCATGATACATATAAGCGTAATATGAAAATAATGTTTTTATTCACTAACAACTCGTTGAATTAGTTGATTCATATTTTATCAAATGTTTGCAAATCAATATTTATCCACTTATGGTTTCCTTAGAAATATTTACACATAACTTTCAACATAAAGTCCAAGCTATTAATTGTGTGTAGAAGTCTTTTTTTCTGCTTTTTTTTTTGGCTAATTATCTTGTGTAAAAGTCAATCCCAAATTTTTTTATTCTAGTTATTGTGTATAATTGGAATTCATGTTTGTGGTGGAGTATTAGGTAATGCTACGTTTAAGTGATTTGGGGTCATTTCATAAATATATGAAGTTGGAGTTTGTTTTTATAATACACATAGATCTAGTTAGATGATCCAAAAAAAAAAATAGATCTACTCAGCCAATAGGTGGCGAGGTTCCTGTATATTCCAATCTCACCGAAAATTTGTGAGATTAGCAGTACTAATATTTTTATTATCTGTGTTGATTCCACCGAACATTAGATGAGATTTTTTGAGGTGATTCAATTGTAGAGTCCTAATATAACTATATAAGGTGATTCAACAGGGGTTGGTCCGAGTGGTAAGCAGCTCGATTTCGCTTAAGCAAGGTCTCGGGTTCGATTCCTTGTGTATGCAATTACCCCCGTTGGGAGACTCACCCACCAGGCCAGATGTGCGATCGGGGTCTAACAACAGATTAGTCCGAAAAAAAATACATCTTATTATTGTAAATATCTGCAATTTATTATTATCTGTTTTTTACTGCTTTGCCCTTAAAAATTGAATTACATAAAGATATTTTAGGTAAATCAAAAGTTTTAAGAAATCACCAATTCTTTTTTTTATATATATACAAAGAAAAATCTTAGTTTTGATACTATAAATAAGCATGTGTATATTTTTGGTACCAAATAATTTCAAAATCTCACTTTTGGCACAAACTCTGTGAATTTCAATCATTCAAGTTATATAATAAAAAAAAAATTAGCGTAGTTATCTTTTTAAATAGTATATAAATGTAGAATTATAAAATTATTCAAACTAATTGAAATGTCTATATACATTTAGCTGAAAATTTTATGTCACATCGATACAAATGGTCCTGATGTGGTGTATATCATTGAATGAAGGAGTATTTTAGTAAATGCCCCTTATTGAAAAATTCAATGATATACACTACACCAGAATTATTAATATCGATGTGGCATAGCAAATGGATGTCATATGTCAAATTCTTTGGGGGAAATATTCCATCTAATTCATTAAAAATATATATTTAATGGTGAAATGCATGATAAGTGGGCCAAACTACTTTTTTTAAAGTCGGGGCAAAACGCACACATTTCAAAGTATGTAATAATATTCGATGGGACTATTATGCGGAAATGAAGTTATGAGTATTCTGCAAAAAAAAACTTCAAACTTTATGATGCCTGCGAATTTTTTTAAAATAAGATGCAAAGTGTTCTATCTTAATTATAGGTTGGGGGATATGGCTTTTACTCTTTTTTTTTTCTTTGAAAAAAAAAAAAAAGAAGCTTTGGCGAATGAGCAAAATTATCCAAATTATATATCAATTTCTTGTAATTGTCTTCTTATGGTAATTGAAAAAAACAAAATATAGAAGTGAATAATAATATTTAAACCTGGATCCATCCTTATAGTAGTGTTGACAGAATAGCCATCTTCAAGAAGTCTCTTCACTAACCATGATCCTAGAAAACCTGTTCCGCCGGTAACACAAACTCTTCCCTTCATCTTATCCTCTATGTCTACCATGTTTCTCTCTCTTCCTCTCTCTCTCTCTCTCAAATATGAATAAACAATGAGTAATATTTACTGTAGTAAAAGTGCCCCGGGCCGCAAGTGCTTAAATAATGCTAGAATTTAAGTTCTGTAATGACTTTTCAAGATTTTATTAATTCATAAACAAACAAACAAATAATTCATTCAACGCCGGTGGCATTGGTTGGGTCTGGCCCAGGCCCAGACCCAAAACTTTGGGTCTGGCCCAGGTCCAGACCCAAAACAATTACTGGGTCTGGGTCTAGACCCACAAACTCATAGGCCCAAATACTTTTTTTTTCAAAACAGGCCCACTCTTCTCTGTTGTTTTAAATTTCTCTCGTCTATCCGATCTCTCCTTCGTCCTTGAACACATTCTTATCGACATATTCCTAGTATGTATGTATAATCTGTATGTATATGTTTGTTAAGATGCTTTGATTTTGCAATGCCATAGAGAAGATGACCGCTCAAGCATATAAGCAGTAACTGTATGTATATGTTTGTTAAGATGTTTTGAAATGGGGTTGTGCTGATTTTGTTGCGAAATGGGTGTTTGTTTTAATCTGATTTTATGGGTTTTAATTTCTGTTGCTTTTGCTTTTGCTTCCTTTTTTAATTTTTTTTTCCTGAATGGATATAGATTATATATTAGAGATGTGTTTTCAGCCATTTTTGGATTTTGAATTTTTATTTTTTTAATTATCGTTTTGGATTTGGCGACCGTTTTTGGTTTGGTATAAATTCATGACTTTTGAATTAAATTTCAGAATATTATTATTATTTTGAGCTTGATGACCATTTCTGCTTCTGAATTATTTTGAGCTTGATGACTAGTTTGGTATAAATTAATGACCGTTTATGTATATGTGTGTGTATATATATATATATACATACTGCAAGTATAGTGAAAATATATATATATATATATATATATATATGTATATATGTGTGTATATATTAGTGAAATCATATGTATATAAATATGCATACATGCATATATATATGTGTGTATAAATGCTACTTGAAAAAAATAGAACCCAAACAAAGCCCAAAAATAATACACAAAAAAACCCAAAAAATGCAAGAAGGAATTGGGTCTAGGCCTAGACCCAAAACATTGAGTCCAGACCCAGACCTAGACCCAAAACATTGGGTCTCAAAAGTAGACCCAATGACGAGACCCATTGGGCTTGGGTCTAGCTCTAGACCCAATGAATTGGGTCTGGATCCAGACCCAGACCCAAAACTTTGGGTCTGGGCCTGGGCCAGACCCAACCAATGCCACCCCTACAATGGCGCGCATGGCCAAGATTTATCATGCTAGTCTTGTTAGATATTATTATTGCTCTCCTAATTAGATTAGTATTATTATTACTTTTCTAGTTAGATTAGTATTCTTATTATCTTATTTATCTTTTACCTTCTTTATAGTTTAGGGTTTTCTAGTATTCTCTCTCTATTGTAATTCTATAAATATATTACTCAGTAATACAAGTTTCCTTATGGGGTTTTCTCTAATCTAACATGGTATCAGAGTCATGGCTTCGAGCCATGGTATCTTGATCTCTTGCTTCCGCATCCTCAGGTTGTCGACCCCGTCCGACGCACCTTATCTAGTTTAGTTTAGTTTAGGGTAGTTTTTTTTTATTTATCTTTGTTCATGTTGTCGACGCTCACCCTTGGAAAAACAAGGACTTGAAATTGCCGCCTTATTTAATGGTTTTCAGACGAAACTGCTCCACATTGAGAAGTGTCCTCGTCAAACCGCGACCTTATTTAATGATTTCCAAACGAAACTGCCACCTTGAGAAACGTATTCGTCAAAATCTGTCTACTATGCATTCTTTATGCCCGGACTGTCGTAACATCTTTTCTCGATTTTTAGTTCAGTCTCAATGTTCAAGACTTTCACCTTTCGACTGCGGGGGAGTGTTAGATATTATTATTGCTCTTCTAATTAGACTAGTATTATTATTACTTTTCTAGTTAGACTAGTATTCTTATTATCTTATTTATCTTTTAACTTCTTTATAGTTTAGGGTTTTCTTGTATTCTCTCTCTATTGTAACTCTATAAATATGTTACTCAGTAATATAAATTTTCTACGAGATTTTCTCTAATCTAATACTAATTTTAGCAGCCATAGATTCGGTACAATAGAAATAATAGAGACCATGGACATTTACAACTTGTACAAGCTACAAGAGACTGGAGAGTGCTATCTTTTCAATTACTATTGATGGGCATTCAATTTTGTTCCACTTTTGTGTAATACTTCATCTTACACGTACCAATGTATGATATATATATATATTTTTTTCTTGGGTTTTCCGGGATATTTTTAAAACGCCGATGAAGTCTAACTTTATTGATAAAGTTGCGACACAAGATATTAAAGGATCTTGAATCCTATTCCCACCTATGTGTAAGTCTTTCTCTGCTTTTATAATAATTGTTATCTGATTGTAACATTTGTTAGTTGATTGTGGATTGTTACTATTTGATATTCACGACATATATCCTGTGATCGATTCACTAAAAATAAATAAAAGCATTTTCATAACCCTAAAACAAAGGGAAAAATTGTTGTCAAACAACATTTTCTTTGACTAAGCTCAACTTATCAATCAATTACAAATTAAATTCTTCTATTTATAATAATGAAAATTATAACATATCTAGACATCTTCTAGAGTCTACTTAAAAATCTTATGTCACCAACAGTCGAGTCTTTTTTTCCTCAAATTTGAGTTTCATATTTATTTATTTTTAATTCTAGACGAATGAGGTTATCCTAACGCCACAAATCCGGATCGATAGTTTTTAATTATGGGTCACAGACTCTGTAAGACTCCAAATAAGGGGAGAAAAAGTCACCATTTGTGATAGCTTTGAATTGAACCCAAGATTTTCCATATGAAAGCGGAAGCAGATACCATTAGGCTAGCAAGCCTTGGTTTAAGTTTTAGATTTTCTTATTTACATAATTTATGTAACATTGTTGAAGATAGTGTGTTGGGCTGATTTATTCAGCCCAAGTTAGCCAAGTTGTTGGGCCGTTCGCCTACCCTAGTTTGGCAGTCTATCTACAAATTGGGCTCAATTTTAGTCAAGCCCATTATGCAAAAAGGGGTCAAGTTGTGTTTGACTAATTGTTCAGGGACTTAATTGCAATATCCTTTATAAATAAGTCCAGCCGACCAGCCCCAAATCAGAATAAGGTGCTGATACGCTGTTCTCCATTACGCTCTTCTGCCCGCCATTAGTGCTCTGCCTTAGTGCTTTTCTTTCTTCTTTTTTGCCCTCAATTTATTGTCGGTTATTTAGCTTACTGTATGGGCTTGGAGTTCTTATTCTTATAAGCTTTTGATTTGTAATTCTTTCACAATATTTCTTTAATAAAATATTGTCTTTCAATTTTATCAAAATACACATTGAAGTTTGCGACATATGATATAATTTATTTAGGATCCATTTAAAAATTTGATGTTGCATATTAGACAAAAAAAATTATTAATTTCTAGCAAAAAATGTGGTGGAACACATAAATTGACTTACTACTATGTGAACTTATATATATATATATCAATCATTTTCCACAAATATTAAATAATATCTAATTAAAAAAACTAGCTACTTAATTATTTATGAGTGTACATATTGAACATGATAACTCATTTATTATAGTAGTGTACTGTATACAATGAATAACATTAATTTTTCAAAGGTTAGATTAAATTAATTAATTATTTTACATAAATTAACCTTACTTTTTTCCTAACGTAATATTGATACATGGTTATTTTAATTTTCACAAAAAAAAAAAATAATCAAAAAATTTAATATAAATTAATAACCTTACTTTTAAGTAACTTTTTACACAAATTAACCTTACTTTTACAATAATATAAATATAGACTAAATCTCATAAGAACTTGGGTAAAACAAAATAAATGCACCATTTAATCTACTATCATGAGAAATCGCACCAATTATTCCATTATCATAACAATATACATAACAAACCTAACCAAGCAAAGAAAACAAGTTAAAGAAAGGAAAGAGATATGATGAAATTACAATCACAAACCAAATTCAACACAACTACAAATAGATAACTGCATTTCCAAATGAAAGAAACAAATCATCAAACTAGAGAAGGCCCTTCTCTTTGCAGCATTTAATTGATCCATCAAACATTTCCTCGAGCCCGTGTTCATACTTGAATCCAGTTTCCTCAAGTTTTTTTGTTGAGAACCTGTCTAGTTTAACAGGTGCTACCAAATCTTTGCAAGAACTGTACAAAGGGTTAAATATTTCTTAGATCTAGATTTCTAATTAAGTAAAGTTAAAGATTAGAATATTAGAAACTTACTCTGGAGTTGGCATATGATATTCAGGGTATCTAGCAGAAATAAACTCACATAATCCCTCTATTGTAACCTTAAGTGCAACACAAATATATCGCCCTTTTGCTTCAGGATACTCAAAAAGATGAATATGGGCTCTAGCAACATCATCTACGTGTACTAAACTTGTAGTCTTAAGGTGCGGGTAGACCTCCTTGTCACCTACATTGGTTTGCAATAGTTGAAATAATGTAAGAAATCAAGAACATAAATCGAGTTAAAGACTCAAAAATTAACGTGATTCATGCAAATCGGGCTATGTTCACGGAGAAATTCAGAGAATATTAGGGTTGAAAATACATGCAAATAATACAAATGTATGTTAATCTTAGTCTGGAGGGCTTCACCATATGTAGAAAAGGCCTATCACGGACATGATGGGAGAATTTTATTCAATCTGAAAAAAATAGATTACAAAAGGCTATCAAAAATATATAACTCTAGGTCTCATAGGGTCCATCTCAGAAAAAATTTCTTGATTTTGGGCCCAATAGACTTTAGATTTAAAGTTTATTTTAAGATATACCGCAACAAAAGACTGCAAAAAATACTTAAGTTAGAAACCGTCATATATTTCCTCCAAATGATTCTCTAGAGATGCATAGTTTTTTCTAAGGAATAGAAGTATTCATGTTGTTTTAAAAAGTTTATGAGCTAGTACATTTGATTTTTTTTTGACAATTATAAAGTTGTTTAGCGATAATTTTACCAGTAATCTATGAAGATGGGTCGAAAGAATTAACCTAGAATTCTCAGTTTTGGTGACAAGATAGATATATATTTTGGCATAAATTGAAGGACAAATGAAGAATTTAACGTGGACCATATTCTGAGTTCCTTAAAATCTTTAGTTCAATTTATGAATTTCAATTTATTGTTTCATCTTATATTTCACACTACAAGACAACCACGTAATCAAATTGGAGAGATTCCAGAAGTTTGATATAATCACAATATATATATATATAATGGATTTTAAATACAAGTATACATATATCTATACTCTTTTATAAACACCAACACTCTAAATAACTATTTTGGTGCGTTTGAAGATGTAATTATTAAATTAACCTCAATTTAGAAATAACAACTTTGAGGTAGCTTTTGTTATCTCCCTTCTTTCCATGACACATTCTCAAGTTCTGTTTTTTTTTTTTATCTCTCTCATGCAATTTTTTTTCTCATTCTATTTCCCAAAAAATGTAACACTCTCTTTCCAACTCATTTTTAATTATTTACAAAATATCATATAAAATCGGGAAAAATGCACTTCATTCTCTCTAAAATTCACTTTTCAGCACTAAACCCTCTCAAAACTAAAAAAAGAGTGACTATGTCTCCTAGAAAATTTAAATGTATAGCACTTTGCCCCCAAAATCAATGTTCATGTAAAAAGTTTATTAGAATCTTAAGCATGTCTCAATCCTTGTCTATTTGTATAGTCACAAAAGTTATTTTTGTATCTTCCTGTAAAAACAATTTTTGCCTATGATATATTTTTTTAAAATTATTAATTGTTGCCTCAGAATTCATGTTTTTCAAGAACACATAAATTGATTTTCGAATTCAGATTCTCACATGATTACTTTAATTTAGTGCCAATTTACATTATAAAGTGTATATAGTTGATTGCGTAGAAGATCATAAATAACATTTATGACCTTAGAAGTTCATAATGATTGGCATACGACCGAATATCTGGCAAAAAATTCACACGAGCATTGATTTTGGGGCAATGTGTTAAGGGCATAGTCTATTTTTTTAGTTTTGGGGGTTTAGTGCTAAATGGTGAATTTTAAAGGGGGCGAAGTGCATTTTGCCCTATAAAATCGTAAGTACAAGAAAATTATGTTTACCACAAGTTCAAGCAAAAATATTCATACTATATAAAATAAAATCAATTACTACTATTTTTTATTTATTAAGCACATAATAGATGGAAAAATCTATGTTAGACTAAATCCAATTTTAGTATCTATTTTTCTCACACAGTAAAGTGAAATGTATCGTGTGCAGTCCTCACACACACTTATATAAAAAAATAGAAACAGAATACACACTCGGGCCATCAGAATCGATCTAACATAGAATTACCCCATAGTAGACGAACGAGACTAGCTAGTATAAAATTATAATTACTCAAATTAGAATAAATAAACCGAAAGTGCTAAGAATAAGAACGTAACATACCTAAAATCAAGGCCATAGCTACCTGGACTGAATCAGGCAAATGGGAACAGATGAAGGGACCAGTAATCCAATTAGGAAGCACAGTCACAAGGTCCAATCCATTTCTCTCTGCAAATTCAATAGCTATTTTTTCGGTTATCGTCTTCGCCACAATATACGATCCCGCAAATATCCCTGAACTTCTGACAAATTCCACATCAGTCCAACAACTTTCGTCTATGACATCTGAATCAACTTTTCTTGTGCTTAAAGCAACTGCTGCTGTACTGGAAGTGTAAATAACCCTCTTCACAGTTTTCGAATCGACGCACGCCTGTAATATACCTTGTAATCCAGTCGTAGCTCTTTTGATTTTGACTTCTTCTGTTTCTTTGTCACCGAAATCCAACGGATGAGTGGTGTGGAAAACTCCGACGCAACCTTCGATCGCAGGAGCGAAGGTTTCTGGCTTATCGAGATCGGCATTGAATATGTGTAGCCTTTCCGACGCGTCAGGGAGGTTTGTGAGGTAGCTGATGTCGCGTTTGCGCTCTGGTCAGAGCATCAACAACCCATAAACACAAAAATAATACAATTTTTGCATCATTTTAGTATTATACATGTAACAATTAATGTGCCTAAGACTTTTGTTATTCAATAATGTATATTTTGTCAAGAATTGTTGCTACCATATTTTGTCAAAACACTACTACAGAAATGACCTATAACAGCGGTTTTTTTGGGCCTATTACAGCGGTTTTGAACCGCTGTCATAGGTACCGCTGACATAGGTCAAAACCATATGACAGCGGTTTCGGCGGAACCGCTGTCATAGGGTCATTTATTCAAAAAAAAAATATTAAATTGGACCCTATGACAGCGGTTCCGGCTGAACCGCTGTCATAGGGTGGTTTATTTATTTTTTTTTAATTTTATTTTATCGTTTATAATGTTGCTATGTCGGAATGATACGAAATTCGCACGGTCATAGATAAACGGCATTCTGAACAAAACACAAGCTTTGCTTTGCGCTCTCGTGATTTTAGCCATCCGAGATCGTTTAAGGCCTCAAATACGCGTTTTATTACAAAGATACGTATTTTTGTAATAAAACGCGTATTTGAGGCCTTAAACGATCTCGGATGGCTAAAATCACGAGAGCGCAAGACAATGTCTTGCGTTTTGTTCAGAATGCCATTTCTCTATGACCTTGTGAATTTCGTATCATTCCAACACCGCAAAATTTCAACCGAGAAATAAATATACGTACACCCACACATACACAAATATACGTACACCCACACATACACAAATATACATACACCCATCAACATATACACAAATATACATACACCCATCCACATATATACATACACAAATATACACACACCCACACATACATAAATACACCCATTAACATATACACATATATGTATACACCCATGAACATATACACAAATATACATACACCCATCCACATATATACATACACAAATATTCATACACAAATATACATACACACACATACACCCACATATACACAAATATAAATACACCCACACATACACAAATATACATACACCCACACATATGCATACACCCACATATACATACATCTATATATACTCTATGTGTGTGTGTGCATATATATATATATATTTATATTTATCTAAAAAAAAATACCAAAACTAAATGGAAGAAGGCGGCGGCGGCGGAGGTGGGCGGCGTCGTCGGCGGCGGAGGCGGAGGCGGGCGGCGGCGGCGGTGGAGGTGGGCGGCGGCGGTCCTATACCGAGAGAAACCGAGAGAGAGAGAACTAGATCTAGAAATCGAGAGAGAAACCGAGAGAGAGAGAAGTAGATCTAAAAATAGAGAGAGAAACCGAGAGGGGCGGCGGACGGCGGCGGCGGCGGTGGTGAGAGAGTTGAGAGAGAGAGAGAGAGAGAGAGAGTGAGAGAGGGGGGGCCGGTTTGAAATAAACCCGTCCAAAATTTGAACTTTTGGCAGCGGTTCGGGCGAACTGCTGCCAAAAGTTCAATTTTTTATTTTTTTATTTTTTTTGACACCTATGACAGCGGTTCGGATTGAACCGCTGTCATAGGTCCGAACCGAGTGCCCCCTATTACAGCAGTTTTCAAAACCGCTGTCATAGGTGCGCTGTAATAGGACTTTTTTGTGGTAGTGAAAAGTGTTGCTGCCATATTTCTATAAAGATATGGTGTCTATTTTGTCAAAGTTTGTTGCTGCCATATTTCTATAAAGATATGGTGTCTATTTTGTCAAAGTTTGTTGCTGCCATATTCCTATAAATGGCATGTGCTTTGGTTTGAAAGATGTATCAAATCATTTTGAGTAAAGAAGAAAATCTCATCTCCCGTAGCATTTCTTTTCTTTCACTTTGCCTCTATTTTTCTTTGAGTTAATAGCTCTTAGCTACACAACTACTACATTTCTTGTTCTACCATAAATCAACCAGTATTTTCCACATAAACCTCTTTAAAAAACCAACATAAACTGGTATCAGAGCCTGGTTATAGGCTAGGTGTTTAAGTAAAAAATATAAGAAAAAAAAATTGTTGCTGTCATTACCAAATTGCAGCAGAAAATTTTCATGGCAAACTCAAGTAATATCCAACAAATTACTCTTCCAATTTTTGGGGGAGAAAACTATGAGTCTTGGAGCATGAAAATGAAGACATTGTTGGCCTCTTTGGATTTGTGGGAACTTGTACATAATGGTTATGAAGAGGAGGAAGAAGGAGTTGATCTTACGGTAGCTCAAATGAAGGAGTTGAAGAAAACGAAACAAATAGATGCTGCAGCGTTGTCAAAAATCCAACAAGCTGTTGCAGATCCAATTTTCTCAAGGATAATGAGAGCTCAAAAAGCCAAAGAAGCTTGGGACATTCTTCAACAAGAATTTGGAGGAGATGATAAGGTAAAAACTATAAAACTTCAAACTCTTAGAAGAGAGTTAGAAAATATGAGAATGAATGAAAAAGAAAAATTGATTGATTTTCACTCAAAGTTTGTGGAATTAACTAACCAAATGACGGTTTATGGTGAAGAGTTTACAAGTCAAAGAATGGTAGAAAAAATTTTGATTTGTTTTCCAGAAAGATTTAATCCAATTGTAGCTGTTATTGAGCAAACTAAGGACACCTCTCACATGAGTATTCATGAGTTAATGGGAACATTAAAATCTTATGAAGAAAGATTAGCTAGGCAGTCCGAAAAATCACTTGAGAGTGCATTTCAGTCAAAAATAAATCTAAATGTTAAAAACCATGGAGATTCATCATCTAGTGGTGAACCAAATAGAGGACAAACATTTAGAGGTGGAAGAAATGGTAGAGGTCGAGCAAGAGGAAGAAACTTTAGAGGAAGAGGTAGAGGTTTCTACGATAGAAACCAAAGTGCAAACAATAATGAAAAAAATGTACTCATTGTGGGAGAAATAATCATGAATACAAAGATTGTTGGAACAAAGATAAGCCTAAATGTCACAAGTGTGGTAAGCTTGGTCATCTTATAAAAGATTGTTATGAAAATAATAATCCACAAAATCAGCGAGCTAATTTTTCAGAAGAAAAAAGTGGTGGGGAAAATTTATTTTATGCTTGTCAAGCAGCCATACAACACAAAAATGATATTTGGTATCTTGATAGTGGTTGTAGTAATCATATGACAAGTGATAAATCTATTTTCTTGAGCATAGACTCATCCATAAATTCTCAAGTTAAAATGGGAAATGGTGCTCTTGTTATGGCGCAAGGAAAAGGAACAATTTGTGTAAAAACTAAAAACAGGACTAAATATATTCATGATGTGTTACTTGTGCCGGATTTGGAGCAAAATTTGTTGAGTGTTGGACAACTTGCTCAAAATGGTTACGCAGTCCATTTTGAAGCTAATAGTTGTATCATACTCGACAAAAATGAGCCAAAATATATTTTGGCAAGGATACCAATGGAGAAGAATCGAAGTTTCCCACTCACCTTCAAGTATGCTGAAAATATGGCATTGAAAGCTCAAGTTATGGATGATTCATGGTTGTGGCATTGGAGACTTAGACATTTGAATTTCCATAGTCTCAAATTGCTTTACCACAAACATATGGTACAAGGACTTCCCAAAATTGAAGACATGAAACATGTTTGTGAAGGATGCGTCCTAGGAAAACATCATCGTCAATCTTTCCCCAAAGGAGTTGCATGGAGAGCAAAACAACCATTGGAGCTCGTGCACACGGATGTGTGTGGACCTATGTCTATACCTTCTCATGGACAAAATAGGTACTTCATTCTCTTTATTGATGATTTCACTCGCATGACATGGGTTCACTTTATGAGACAAAAATTTGAAGTTTTTAATATTTTTCGAAAGTTCAAAAATCTTGTCGAAAAACAAAGTGGTTATTTCATAAAGTCTCTTAGAAGTGATAATGGCAAAGAGTATACTTCTAATGAATTTAACAAGTTTTGTGAAGAAGAAGGTATTGGTAGGCAACTCACAGTCGGATATACTCCACAACAAAATGGAGTATCGGAGAGGAAAAATCAAACAGTCATGGAGATGGCAAAGTCAATGTTACATGCCAAAGGCTTGCCCAAAGTTTTTTGGGCAGAAGCAGTCTACACGGCTGTATATTTGCTGAATCGATGTCCAACCAAAGCCGTGATGGATAAAACTCCTATTGAAGCATGGAGTGGCAGAAGACCTTCGGTGAAGCATCTGCGGATTTTCGGTTCAGTTTGCTATGCTCAAATTCCAAAAGAAAAAAGACAAAAGCTAGATGAAGCTAGTGAGAAATGCATCTTTGTCGGATATAGTAGCCAATCAAAGGGTTATCGGCTCTACAACTTGAAGGAAAGAAAGATCATTGTCAACCGAGATGTCATATTCGATGAGAATGCTTCGTGGAATTGGAAGGATGAAAAATTGAGAAAGGTATTGCTTTCTTTGATGGAAAGAAAGAACTTTCAGCAGGAGAGCTTGAAGAAAATGAAGAATATGTTCCAGATACAATGGGAGCAGATTTTTCATCTTCTAATGGCTCATCTTCAAGTTCAAATCCAAGCTCAAATTCCTCTTCACCGAGTTCCACTCCGGTGAAATTGAAGAGCTTAAGTGATGTTTATGCCAGGTGTAATTTTTGCACAATTGAACCAGAAAACTTTGAAGATGCAATTAGAGAAGAAGCTTGGAAGAAAGCAATGCAAGAAGAAATTGAGGTCATTGAGAAAAACAAAACATGGGAGCTTGTTGAAAGACCACTTGACAAAGAAGTTGTTGGTGTGAAATGGATTTATAAGGTGAAGCTTAATGAAGATGATTCTTTCAAAAGAAATAAGGCAAGATTGGTCGCTAAAGGTTACACTCAACAACCCGGGATTGATTTTCATGAAACTTTTGCACCGGTGGCTCGCTTGGATACAATAAGGATGCTTGTTGCATTAGCAACCCACAAAGGATGGCAATTGTATCAACTTGATGTGAAATCAGCCTTCTTGAATGGAGAATTGCAAGAGGAAATTTATGTCGAACAACCTCAAGGTTTTGAGATCGAAGGAGAAGAAGAAAAAGTCTACCGATTGAAAAGGGTGTTATATGGGCTAAAACAAGCTCCGAGAGCTTGGTACAGCCAAATTGATTCTTATTTCAATCATCAAGGATTCAAGAAGAGCAAAAGTGAACCTACTTTGTACGTGAAAACTCAAGGTGAGTCTACCCTCATTGTTGCTTTATATGTGGATGATTTACTATTTTGTGGAAACAATGAAAGCATGATACATGAATTTAAGAATGAGATGACGAAAAAATATGAAATGAGTGATATGGGTCTACTCCATCACTTTCTTGGCATTGAAATTTATCAAGAAATGGATGGTGTATTTATTTGTCAACAGAAATATGCTGAAAATATTTTAAAGAAGTTTGGCATGAGTGATTGTAATCCGGTGGTGATACCACTGATTGTAAATGAAAAGTTAAAAAAAGAAGATGGTGCAAAGAAAGTTGATGAGACTTTCTATAGAAGCTTGATTGGAAACTTGTTGTATCTCACTGCAACAAGGCCGGATATCATGTTCGCTGCAAGTTTATTGTCAAGATTCATGAATAATCCAAGTGAAATTCACTTTGGTATTGCAAAAAGAGTGTTGAGGTACATCAAAGGTACGACCAATTTCGGCATCAAATATTGGAAAGATTCAAAAGTGGAGCTGAAAGGATTTTGTGATAGTGATTGGGCAGGCTGCTTGGATGATATGAAAAGTACTTCCGGTTATACATTTTCACTTGGTTCAAGTGTGTTTTCATGGGCTTCCAAGAAGCAACAAACGGTGGCTCAATCCTCTGCAGAAGCTGAATATGTTTCAGCTGCAATGGCCGCTTCTCAAGGTATTTGGTTAAGAAGAATTCTTGACGATGTTGGGATGAAACAAATAACTGCAATGGAATTATTTTGTGAGAACAAATCAGCAATTGCTATGGGAAAGAATCCTATATTTCACAGTCGAACTCGACACATTTCTATTAAGTATCATTTTATTCGAGAAGCAATTGAAGATGGTGAAGTGCAGCTTGTCTTTTGTCGATCAGAGGATCAAAGAGCAGATATCCTTACGAAGGCTCTTCCTAAAGAGAAATTTCTTAAATTCAGAGAAGAACTTGGAGTTGTGGCTCAGCACATTAAGGGGGAGAAATCACTAGTACAGAAAAGACCTGTTACAGCGCACATTTTACAGCGGTTTTTGGAAAACCGCTGAACGGAGAGACTTATTACAGCGGTTTATAAGTGAACCGTTATAATGGATATTAACCGGGAACCTATTACAGCGGTTCGATAAAAAACCGCTGTAATAGTTCGAACCTATTATAGCGGTTCGATAAAAAACCGCTATTATAGCGCGAACAGAAAAAAAAAAAAAAAAAATTTTTTTTTTAAAGCGGTTCGGGAATGAACCGCTATAATCGGTTTAACCAATTATAGCGGTTCATTCCCGAACCGCTATAACTGGTAGACCGGTTTATACCAGTTATAGCGGTTCGGGAATGAACCGCTATAATTGGTACACCGGTTATAGCGGTTCGTTCCCGAACCGCTATAACACGTAATTAAAAAAAAAAAAAATTTCCCTCCCTTTTTTCCCCCCAAAAACCGAGCTCTCCCCTCATTTCTCTCTACTATCTCTCACTCTCTACTCTACTCTCTCTCTCTACTCTACTATCTCCCTCACTCTCTACTCTACTCTCTCTCTCTACTCTACTATCTCTCTCACTCTCCACCACCGCCCCCGCCATCGTCTCCACCACCGCCGCCGCCGCCGCCGCCCCATTTGATTTTTCTCTATCTCTCTACTCGATCTCTCTCCCTATACTCTACTCTCTCTCTCTATACTCTCTCTCTCACTCTCAAGCTACCTAAACCGCCCCCGTCCCGTCGCCACCACCACCCGAAACCGCCGCCGCCCGAGCAGCCGCCGCCGCCGCCGCCGCGCCGCCGCCGCGCCGTGACCCACCACTCTCCTCCTCTCTCTTTATAGGTATATATATATATATGTTTATATATGTTATGTTATATATATATATATTATGTATATATTAAATTTAGGTTATGTGTTAATTTCTTGTTTGTTATATATTAATGTTATGTTAATTCTGATTTTGTGATGTATATAATGTAGGTTATATGTTAATTTGTTAATTATTGTTATATATATCATGTTATGTTAATTGGGGTTTTATAAATTATATAGTGGATTTTTGTTATTATGTTGTAGTTGATTTTTTACTAACTTTGAATGCAAATCTGATTTGTTCTAGGCATCTCATGAGTATGTTCGATATATGTATGTATATCCCTATGTGTCTAGTTTCATATGAATAAAACGGTTCATGAATCGGAGCTTTCCACAATGAGTTATGAATTTTCTCGTGAAGACGCGCACAGCTGTTTTGAAAATTGACAGATTTTTCTCTAACTTTGAATACAAATCTGCTTTTTTCTAGACATTTACTGAGTATGTGAGATATATGTGTGGATAGCCCTATGTGTCTAGTTTCATATGAATAAAACGGTTCATGAATCGGAGCTTTCCACAATGAGTTATGAATTTTCTCGTGAAGACGCGCACAGCTGTTTTGAAAATTGACAGATTTTTCTCTAACTTTGAATACAAATCTGCTTTTTTCTAGACATTTACTGAGTATGTGAGATATATGTGTGGATAGCCCTATGTGTCTAGTTTCATATGAATAAAACGGTTCATGAATCGGAGCTTTCCACAATGAGTTATGAATTTTCTCGTGAAGACGCGCACAGCTGTAATTGACAGATTTTTCTCTAACTTTGAATACAAATCTGCTTTTCTCTAGACATCTACTGAGTATGTAAGATATATGTGTGGATAGCCCTATGTGTCTAGTTTCATATGAAGAAAACGGTTCATGAATCGGAGCTTTCCACAATGAGTTATGAATTTTCTCGTGAAGACGCGCACAGCTGTTTTGAAAATTGACAGATTTTTCTCTAACTTTGAATACAAATCTGCTTTTTTCTAGACATCTACTGAGTATGTGAGATATATGTGTGGATAGCCCTATGTGTCTAGTTTCATAGGAAGAAAACGGTTCATGAATCCGAGCTTTCTACAATTATTTATGAATTTTCTCGTGAAGACGCGCACAGCTTTCTGCACAACCGAGAAGCTCCAAAAACTTTATATCGTGATGCTTTAATTTATTTGTAGTTTTATGTGCTTTTGGATCCAATTGGTGATCAATATTTATAATATGATGCTTTATTTGTAGTTTTTTATGTGATCTATGTGATCCAACTGGTGATCAATATTTGTAGTTGTTCCCCTGGAAATATGATGTTTTATGTGATCCAACTGGTGATCAATATTTTTGTATCGTTTTGTGTTCGTTGTGGGTGAAAGATTAGAGTGTTGGGTTTGTTGTGGTTGAAATTGGTAGTATTTTTTGCGTCGTTTCCCTGTTGAGATTTTAGCGGATCGTAAGATTCGACTTCTGTTGGTTACAACCCACTGAGAAGATTAAGTCGAGAACTTGGTAGAAATATTTGCGTCGTTACTCTGCCGAATTTTTTATAGAATAATGCGAAATAAATTAAAAATAAATTTATTTAATTAATTTAACTATCAACTGATGTTAAAATTATTTAATTTAATTAATTGAGAATTTAGATGGATCGAAGTTGGATTGTAGCGGATCGTATGTCGGAGCAATATGGGAAAGGGGTGAAAGAATTCATCGACTTTGCGGTTGAGCATGCATCGGATCCGACTAGGATTAGTTGTCCATGTTTACGTTGTTGTTTTGGAAAGAGAATTAGTCCACCTGACTTGGAAGATCATTTGGTGTGTAATGGAATTGATAAAAGCTACACACGATGGACAAGACACGGTGAAAGCAGTGCCACCTCAGCTGATTTGGGTGATACATCATATCGATCAGTAGATTTTGACATGGATGATTATGAGCCTGATCGTTTGGAGGAGATGACCAATGTGATCGAGGAGGATTTGCGAAATTGTCCCAAGATGTTCGATAATTTGACAAGTGATTCAAAGAAACCCCTGTATAGTGGTAGTAATTTCACAAGATTGAAAGCAGTCCTAAACCTCTACAAGTTAAAAGCTAACAATGGGTGGAGTGATAAGAGTTTCACAGACTTACTTGGTCTATTAAAAAGTATGTTACCCGATGATAATGTGTTACCTAATCGTACTTATGAGGCTAAGAAGATGTTAACTGCAATTGGCATGGGATATGAGAGGATACATGCTTGTTTCAATGATTGCATCTTGTTTAGAAAGGACTATGCATCATTGACGGTGTGTCCCAAATGTGGCACCTCACGGTACAAGAAGAATGGATCTGCTCCTGTCAAAACAGCATGGTATTTGCCCATAATACCTAGATTTAGACGCATGTACAGTAGTGAAGCGTTTGCCAAGGACTTGACATGGTATGCTGATAGAAGGCTTGAACAAGGGATTGAAGATAACAAGATTAGACATCCTTCAGATTCTCCTCAATGGAAAAAGATCGATAATGATTTCCCTGAATTTAGGGAAGAACCAAGAAATTTACGCCTTGTATTGGCTACAGATGGAATGAACCCACATGGCTTGCAAAGTAGCTCACATAGTACATGGCCGGTGATTTTGATGATCTACAACCTACCCCCTTCGCGATGCATGAAGCGAGAGCATATTATGATGCCTATACTAATTTCCGGGCCGAAACAACCTGGAAATGATATAGATGTCTACTTGGCCCCTTTAATTGAGGATTTGAAAGAGTTGTGGGAGACCGGTATTAAAGTGTATGATGGGTTTAGAAAAGAGAGCTTCAATCTTAGAGTTATGTTGTTTGGTACAATCAATGATTTTCCAGCAAGAGCTAATCTCGAGGGATATGGTGTACATGGGCAATGTGCATGCCCCATATGTGTCAAGAGTACAGATCAATATAGACTCCCACACTCTCAGAAATATGCATTCCAAGGGCATCGAAGATGGTTGAATCGAGAACATCGATATCGTCGGTGGAAGAAAGCTTTCAATGGGAGCATAGAAGAATGTCGAGCTCCTAAGTGTTTGACCGGTGAAGAGGTGTTTGAGAATGTAAAAGACTTGGATATCAAGTTCGGAAAGACTTTTGCAGGCGGCCTTGCAAAAACTGGGTGGAAAAAAAGGTCAATTTTTTTTGATTTGCCGTATTGGAAATCTTTACATGTTAGACATTTTCTTGATATAATGCATATTGAGAAAAATGTATTTGATAGTGTCATTGGTACTCTTCTAAATGTGCCCGGCAAGACAAAAGATGGAGTAAAGGCAAGGTTGGACTTAGTTGAAATGAAGATAAGAGGTAAATTGGCACCAACAATGAAGGGAAAACGTACTTATTTACCTCCAGCAGCTCACACGCTATCTAGAAAAGAAAAAATTGCATTATGTGAGTTTCTTTGTGGAGTGAAAGTTCCCGAAGGGTATTCTTCGAACATTAGCAGTCTTGTATCAATGAAGGACTTGAAGCTAAAGCATATGAAGACTCATGATTGTCATGTAATCATGGATCATTTGCTGCCAATTGCTTTACGGGCCATTCTGCCAAAAAAAGTGAGAGAAACGATAACTAGATTGTGTTTCTTCTTCAAAGCAATGTGGAGCAAGGTGTTTGATCCTGAACAATTGCCTGCACTTCAGAAACAACTTGTCCTCACTTTGTGTGAGCTTGAGATGTATTTCCCACCCGCGTTTTTTGATATAATGACTCACCTACCTATTCACTTGGTTAGAGAGACACAACTTTGTGGACCAGCTTTTATGAGATCTATGTATCCGGCTGAGCGTTATATGAAGGTATTGAAAGGCTATGTGAAAAATCGTAGCCGGCCGGAAGGTTGCATTGTTGAGCGGTACATAGTTGATGAAGCTATTACATTTTGCACAGAATATCTGAATGATTCTAATGTTGCAGAGCTTCAAAAGTCTCCTGTTGTGGGGGGGGGGGGAACAGAAGGAGAAAGCGTAATTGGAAAGCAATTAGTGAGTGTTCCTAGCACACAAAAGGATCAGGCACACCTATATGTGCTCCACAACACCGATGAGGTTGAGCCATATGTCGAAGAGCACAAGGACCAACTTAGGAGAATAAATTCAAGTAAAAATGAAAGTTGGATTTCAAGAGAACATAACAAGAGTTTTATCGATTGGTTCCGAAAGTGTATTCAAGAGAAACAAAATGAGAATTCACTTTCAGTTACAGATAAATTGGCACGGTTGTCGGTGGGCCCGGGCAGATTCGTATTTTGTCATTCGGGTTATCGTATAAATGGTGTCACATTTTATACAAAAGACCAAGATGAACGGAGTACAATGCAGAATAGTGGGGTGAGTCTTGTAGCTGAAGCAATGCATATCTCAAGTGCGAAAGATAATAGCCCTATCTATGCCACTTTACCATATTATGGGGTGATTGAACGTATATGGGAGTTGGATTACAGTTGGTTTCGGGTGCCTGTATTTGGGTGTAGGTGGGTTGACCATAAAAATGGTGTCGATGATAGTGAAATAGGTTTTACTCGAGTAGACCTTGAAAAGGTGGGATACAAAGATGAACCTTTCATTTTGGCATCTCAAGCTAAACAAGTGTTTTTTGTCACCGATCCTGTCGATAAGAGGTGGTCCATTGTTTTATCGGCAAACAAAAATACTTGTATTGAGGATGATGGCCTATATAATGAAGATGATGGAGGAAATCCTATCTTAGGTGGTTCACAATCCACAAATAGTGACGGTGACTTGGATATCAGTGATGATGAATTGTATATGCGAGAAGATCACCAAGAAGGGATATGGATTAATCCTTCTGTTCGTCGGCGTACTAAACAAAATGGTCGTACTGAGGGATCACAAAATATTAGTAAACCAGCGACAAAAAGAAAACGATGAAAGGTATTTGAACTTATTTGATAATTATATGAGTAACTTATTTGAACTCTTTTGTTAAGTATGCAGTTAAAGTGTAAATTATATTGAACCAGCTTGTAATATTATATTAGTGAATGAGTTACACTAACTTCTGTATTTTTTTGCTTTTGTAGGTCGATACCGTATACCACCACAGTCACCCTCTCCTCCGCCACTACCACGACGACCACTACCAATGTAAGCTTATCAATATTTGGTTTTGTACTTTTTGATGTGATTTATATGATCCAACTGATTAATGATGTGATTAATGCATATATATTTATTTTCGTTTGTTGTTGAAATATTTGAATTTCACTTATGAAATCTTGTAGATGGATTCTGGAGGTGCTGCAAACCCAAGTGTTGAAAGTGAGATACGGAGAGGTATTACAGCAATGAAGAAAGTAATAAAGGCCAAAAGTAAAGGCATAAAGCTACAAGTTGGTTGGAACGATTATGGTCAACCAGTTGACCCAAATAAATCAACTTTTGTTGGTTACATTGGCGTGATAGCTCGTGACAGGGTCCCTATTACTATCAGTGATTGGCGCAGCGTCCCTGCAGCAATAAAATATGCCATTTGGAATGAAATAGCTGTAAGTTAGTTATTATATATTATGTTTTTAATTGGTAAATGTAGTTTTTTTTTCTCTAAATTAACATTTTTTATATACTTTGTTCTTTGTTTTTTATAGTTGGCCTTTGATATTGACGAAAGTAGACAGAAGTTCGTCTTAGCCGAGGCTGGGAAGCTAGCTCGAAACTACAGGAGCTACTTGACCAGAATCTGGGTAGAGGATGATGATGGGAACATTAATTCAAGCCCACCCGAAAAATATCGTATATCTCAAGAAGATTGGACAAAATTTGTAGAATTACGCCAAAGTGAAGCTTTTCAGGTAATTATTTTAATTTATGGTTTCATTTTAAATTATTTGAAACTATATACATTGACTAATGCCTTGATTATATAATGAACAGCAACTACGTAAGGACAATTCTGAAAGAGCAAAGGACCCTGAATATCCTTACAGGGCATCACGTCTTGGATATGCTCAAGTGGAGTATATTGAGGTACGTAGTTCGTTACAAGTTGTAATTCTAATCAAATTTCCTTACAAATTTTCTAATCAAATCTCCTTAATTACAAATTTTCTAATCAAATTTATTTCCTTACAAATTTTCTTATATAGAAGCATAAAAGAAAGGATGCTGGGTCAGATGTCACAGAGGTGACACGAGCACTAGTGTGGAGGGTTGCACATTCTGACAGCCAGAACAAGATTGATAATGTCAATGTTAAAAGAGTAGTGGAATCAATGGTGAGTTATTTGCAATTTTAGTTATATAGTGTGTTGTATGCTTTTTTAAAAATAATTTTAAAATAACAAATTTTTGTATTTTTTAAATGTATTATTACAGGAAAGCTTATCACAGGAGGGTAGCCACAGTGGACCCGAGAAGACCCGGAATGATATACTGGCTATAGCTCTTAAAAAGAAGGAGCATCCGGGTCGAGTTAGGGGTGTAGGCTTTGGGGTATCCCAAACAGATTACTTTTCGGATTCAAAGCCTTCAAAAAATACGGTGATTGATAACTTGCAAGACACGGTTCAAATGCTCACTCAATCACTATTTGAATTGCGACGCGAGTTTGAGCAGCATAGGGCGTCTGGGTCGTCGCAGCAGCCACATACAGAAGAGGCGGTTTCTTTGAAAGATAGCTGCCCAGAAGTGAAAGACCTTCCTCAGGTAATTAATGAAAAGCATATTGTTTAGTGATAATGTAACTTACAATCCTATATTTCTGTATGATATACAACATTTTCTAATATAATGGTATATATATATATATATGTAGGATGTGGTGCAGTGTCAATTAGCACTTTCTACACCGTGTTATCGTTTGGTGGCAAGAGGAACAATGTACAATCAACCAAAGGATAGAACATTGCATACATGTCCATTAGCCTCCCACCTCGTGAAAGTGTCGATTGACATTGCAATTGAAGATATTGCACCCTTACCAGTCCCTCTCGATGATGAAGGAGTGTTCACAGTATCTGAGGCTGTGGGATACATGGTTGCTTGGCCTAAGAGTCTTGTGATTGTCGGTGATGCATCGGTACGTAATTATTATTAATAGCTAGTCATTATTAAATTATAACAATTGTTTAATGTTAATAAATATACTTTCATTGATAACGCCCACGTTTTGTTTTCTTTTGCTTATAGTCTCTCGGAAAATCCAAATCATCACTCGGAAAAAGCAAATCAGAGATGACGAAGCACTCACATGTCAAAAATACACCTCTAGTGGCCAACCCTCCT
The DNA here is from genome assembly GCA_019426215.1 of Buddleja alternifolia. NCBI lineage: Eukaryota > Viridiplantae > Streptophyta > Magnoliopsida > Lamiales > Scrophulariaceae > Buddleja > Buddleja alternifolia. The sequence goes on from CM033390.1 coordinate 57,740,647, forward strand.
TCTCTAGTGGCCAACCCTCCTGCTCCACCCCCTAATTCACTTGCAATTCTTGAAAGGTTCTTTGGGATGATGGCTGCTGATAACACTATCCGGATAGACATACCCGAGGAAATCTTCAATATCCCCTTTCCAGAATATATTGGGCGGGAGGAGATCGGTGACTTTGTGCATAAAGAACAGATAGGAGCCTCTATCATTACTGCTTACATCAAGTAAGTTTTTAAATATTAATTAAGAAAAAGTAAGCTTTTAATTAAATTATTTTACTGCATTAATTTGAACTATGTTTATTTTTGTTACTCAAATTTATTTTATGCTCAATTGTAGGTGTTTGTGGGTTAATCACGTGGTCCCCGAACAAAAACAAAATAAATTCGGGTTCCTTAGCCCACATTCTATATCTGCGGCAGCAGGAATTACTCCCACGCAGCTTGTTGACAAATCGCAATATATAGCAAATACTATGATAGGTAGTGCACTGGAGGGGAAGTTGTTTCTTGCACCTTACAACTCCGGGTGAGCTACTAAAGACACATTGTTATTTTGTAAAATTTGTTACGTAGGCATAACTAATTTAAAATTTTTCTTTTGAATATGCTGATTAGGGGCCATTGGTTGTTGCTCGTGATTGATCCAATTAAAGAGATCGTTTATTATTTGGATTCTTTGCACGGTAATCCAAATAACCGACATGATATGAAAGATATGATCAATCAGTAAGTTTTATCATTCAATTAAATGTATCCATTATATTATATTTAATATTAAGTTTAAAGTATATATATTATAACTAGACTTCATATATATATATTTGCTTGATATTGACATATTTCCTTGATTTTTGATGTTTTTAACAGCGCTGTCTTGATGTTTCGAGCAAATAAAAACAACCAAAAGATCAAAGCAAAAAACAAGGCCTGTACATGGAGTTGTATACAGGTTAGTTTAATTATATTATTTTAATTATAGTTTCAAGAAATTATTCGTATAAAAGTTATTTGTTCTAATACAATTTTGATTTGAATTTAATTTGTAGTGCCCCATTCAAATAAATGCCATAGATTGTGGGTTCTTCGTCATGAAATTCATGAAAGATATTATTAGACACGGAGAATCTATAATCCCACCGACGGTATGCATAATCCTAATTAATATTAATCAAATTCTAATGTCCCTTTTAAGTTATTAAACATTTTTGTTGGATTTTAATATTTGTCTTGCAGTACTTTGCTGATTGTCAGTACGCCACTTACACTATAGAGCAACTTGATGAAGCACGTTCTGAATTGGCACAATACATTTTTAAATGCGCTTTTGATATGCCGGCGGTGTAAGTTGAAAATTATTGTAAATTTTTATTTGATTTAAAAGCAGTGATTAGTTTATATTGGTTTATTGTAAACTCGTTATTATTTGTAATTATTAGAGATTATTATTTGGTGAATGAAATTAATTTTGGATTTGAATTTGTTGTTTCTGTTGAGCAATTGGTTTGTTTTATGTGTTATTGATGAGTTGAATTTTGAGCTTGTGGGAAGGATATAGCTCTAGCTGAAATTATAACAGAAAAAAATAAAAAAATAAAAAATCACGTTACAGCGGTTCGTTTCTGAACCGCTGTAACAGTGAACACTATTACAGCGGTTCGTTGATGAACCGCTGTAACAGTGAACCCTGTTACAGCGGTTCAGAAACGAACCGCTGTAACAGGGTTCACTGTTACAGCGGTTCATCAACGAACCGCTGTAACAGTGTTCACTGTTACAGCGGTTCAGAAACGAACCGCTGTAACAGGCTACGGTTTTTACAGTTAATTTTTATTTTTATTTACCTATTACAGCGGTTCGTTATTGAACCGCTGTAATAGGGCTCATTTTACAGCGGTTTTTAACCGCTGTAATAGTAAACATACCAATTACAGCGATACGTATTACAGCGGTTAAAACCGCTGTAATAGTGGAAAAAAAACCGCTGTAACAGACCTCTTCTGTACTAGTGAATGTAACAATTAATGTGCCTAAGACTTTTGTTATTCAATAATGTATATTTTGTCAAGAATTGTTGCTACCATATTTTGTCAAGAATTGTTGCTACCATATTTTGTCAAAAAGTGTTGCTGCCATATTTCTATAAAGATATGGTGTCTATTTTGTCAAAGTTTGTTGCTGCCATATTCCTATGAATGGCATGTGCTTTGGTTTGAAAGATGTATCAAATCATTTTGAGTAAAGAAGAAAATCTCATCTCCCGTAGCATTTCTTTTCTTTCACTTTGCCTCTATTTTTCTTTGAGTTAATAGCTCTTAGCTACACAACTACTACATTTCTTGTTCTACCATAAATCAACCAGTATTTTCCACATAAATCTCCTTAAAAAACCAACAATACAGTAAATTTACTCTAACCTACAACTCTATTTTTAACACCAAAAATAATATTATCTAAAATATTCCTTTTTACACCTATTTTTATATCATTATTCATATTTTAACAAATAAAAAAAAGATGGGCTTGCACCAAATTTGGTACAAATGAACAATTATACGCCAAATATAGCGTGCTACTGTTCATTCGCACCAAATTTGGTGCAAATAATAGCGTAAGTTGGAGAGCCCAACACCCTCGAAAATGGCCATATCCGACCCAAAATGGCTGTGATTACTAAGGATCCAAACTCTATTTGGGTTTGGTTATATGCCAACCATTTGCAAAGTGAATCAATATGGGCTATCAAGATGACAGGATCTAGTTCATGGTGTTGGAGATAGAATCTGAAGTTGAGAAAGTAATTGAGCCTCATATTCAATATCATATACGAAAAGGTGATAATATTTGGTTATGGACAGATCCATGGCATGAGGAAGACAAATTATTGTCTCTTTACCCGCAAGGTTCACAGCAACTTGGAATGCCACTTAATTCGAAACTTTCTTTGGTGATCTCAAATGGAGATTGGGTTTGGCGTTCGTCTAGAGTAACAGCTAGAATGGATATTCTGAATAGTGTTTCGGTGATTCACCAAGGAACTGATGATTGGATTTCTAGGAAAAAGACAAGGAATGGTATTTATACGAGTTCTTCGGCTCGTGAGGTATTGAGAGAGCGGGCTGCACCAACGATTTGGTGGCCAGGTAAGATCCCTAAGCATAACTTTATATTATGGTTAGCTATGAGAGAAATATTGTCGATTATGGATAAACCGTGGATTAATCAGTTTTGTGTTTTATGTGATGATGATTTACTAGAAAAACACGAGCACCTCTTTTTTAATTGTTTTTTCTCACAACATTGTCTGGCTTTTCTCAAGAATCAGGTAAAATTTGTTTGGCCAGCCAATTCTTGGCAAATTGGCACTAGACGGGCATCAGGTAAATTGAGGGGTAAACACTGGATTAATGTTGCAAATCGTATATTACTTGCGGTCATAGTTTACTTGATATGGCAGGAACGCAAAGAGCGAATTTTCTCGAACAAGACGTCTTCTTCTAACTCTATATCTTTCCAAGCTGTTCAGATCACTAAGAATAGGCTTGTATTTTTAGCACCAAAGGAGTCTTTGCAAACAGTGGCTCTTTGAAGAATATGGCGAATAGCATGGTAGTGGTGTATTGATTTGTAAAGGGCATGGTTTTTTTTGATGATTTGTAGCCATTTGATTGTATTCGGGTTACGATTATCGTGTATAATCGTCATCTTTTAGGAATATTAATTTGGATCAGTTGCCGCGATGAAAGCATAATGATTCGGTATAGTTTTGTGACCTATAATACTTGAGCAATTAAGTCCTAAGGGGTGTCTTAACACCTAATGCCTCAAAACCAACTGGTTTGAGAGCCATTGATGCAAAGCTCGTTACAAGAGTAATATAATTGTCGAATAAACGGTACATTGCACAGATTATAGGGCGTTTAACTTAGGTTAAATGATCTAGAGAACGTATTCATGCTAGATGGCGGGATCAGTAATCAACCTTTTCTAGGCTATGTTGGATGTTTTTTGGGGGTGGCATGGGAATCCCTTGTGCACGTTTTTTTGTAAATCTTCCGTTTACTTTAAAAATGCATTGATTTTCCCCATAAGAATTTGGGATCAAATGTTGTGAAAATACTATTACTCTGAAAAGAAAAAAGGGGGAACACCACTATCCATCCGAACTTTCGGTTTTATACATTTTTTCAAGCAAACTTTTTTAAACACCATTATCCATACTGTGAAATTGGGATCAAATACACCAAAATCTTATTGACGATTCGAATCTTAGACAAAAAATAGCAACTCATGAAGTTAAAAAAAGGAGTGTAAGATGCAGACTCCCCCAAGTTATTTGGCACTTGACATTATATATAACCTTTGAAATTTTTTGTAGAATATCCTCTACTCCTATGTTTGAAGGAATGTTTCGCTAAAGATTTTTAGACATCCTGAGACATGTGTACCTTAATTATTGAATTCTTATTTTGGTTGCAAAAAGTGGAACATTTCAACAAAAAATTAGGGAGATGGTATGAGCCCCACATTTTAATAAAGACACTCCATATTCTTTTTGATTTTAATATAATTCCGAGGATGAATTTAAAATATTTCAAAAAACTTTTGTAGGAATAGCACCATGCTAAATTTAGCACATCTCAAGTATATTTTCCTTTTGTTTCTTCTTATTCCTAATCAATAATCAAGATTCTTTCTTTCTCTTTCTTTTTTTTTTTTTAACTTTTTTGTAAGAATATAATCTATAATCAAGTTAAAAAATTTACTATATGAATTTTTCATTTTAAATCGTTTTGATATCTTCTAAAATATATTCTCATTTTTTTTTCTACTAATATAACATACTTTCTTTGTTTTTAATTCAATAGGAACCAAATTAAATTTAATATTAGATCATAACATAGTTCATTCCATACATCTAAAGTAATTAAATTAATAATTAATAGAAATCAATTTTTGAAAATTATTAGTGTCTTATTAGTTTGATGCATTACTTTTAGTAACATGCACTTTCTCATCAAACTCAATTTCTTGTAAATCATTTAGTTCTAATAAATTTTCAGATGAAGTGTAATCTAAGCATAAATTAAAACTCCATTTTTTCGATAAAAAAATATTATGCATTTTTACTAACCGATATTGCATTGTTATGGTAAAGTATACTATAATTATATCTCATGTTCTCATTTAATATATTGGGCGGAGAGAATTATATATATTGAAGAGATAGTTTGTGAAATTATATTCACCATAATTTAACATGACGTGAATTGCTTAATTTGGTCAAGTTTATTTGTATAATAGATAAATTCTTGATCATTATCATTAAGAAGAAAAAAGGAAAAAAGTGATTTAGAAAGAGGAAGAATTATAAAAAAAAGGCACAAATACATTTTTAAATTTAATGAAGTTTTAATCAATAATTGCATGTTGAAGGCATTCTTGTCCGCCTATGCAAATTAAAAAGTCATTGGAGTGCCATTATAAGTGCCAATATCAATCCCGAAAAATTATCATGTACTAAACTTTTACATTATATATAGATGTTACAATCAAATTTGCATTATATATTGACATATCAATCAATTTGAATTGTATTATATATAATTAAAAAAATATATACTTATTTTTTCAAAAATACATAAACGTAGAATAACCATATAGTTTATACCTATAAAATTAATAAACTGATTCAAATGTCCATTTATTAATTAGGAAGTGGATGCAACATGTGAAAAAATTTCGCGAAACATTCCACTTTATCCATTCTCAATTTGATTTGATAGTGAAGTGCACGATCAGTGGGTTAAAATACACACTTTTTAAGGTCAGGCCATACCTTTCATAGTATGTAAGTGCACACCTTTCCTAGTATGTAAGAATTTCCGACGAAATATTCGCTGAATGTTCCGCCAAAATCGGAATCAGGAAGTACTATGCCAGAAGTATTAAGTGCGTATTTGTTTAGAATAGGGGAAAAGTGTCTCTACCTTTAATACGTTGGGAGAATATGTCTTTTACCATTAAGAAAATAAGAACATGTTGCATATCATTGAGAAAATTATTCAATTTATTAATCAATTTTGTTGTGTTCTTATAGTAATGAAGAATATAGAAGTGAATATTAGAACCTGGATCCATCCTTGTAGTTGTGTTGACAGTATAACCATCTTCAAGAAGCCTCTTGACCAACCATGATCCAAGAAAACCGGTTCCACCGGTCACACAAACTCTTCCCTTCCTCTTATCCTCTGCCATAACTCTCTCTCTCACTCTCTCCAGAATGTGAATTACACTATGAGTATGGTGACAAGAGAAACAGAGCGCTGCAAGTGCTTAAATAATTATATAAATTGAGGTCTATTAATTCATAAACAGAAAAAGAAAATATCCATTCAACCCATGGCCAAGATTTATCGTGTCAGCCTTATAGCAGTAGTCACATATTCCGGTAAATAGAAATAATACAAGATGAATATGGGTGTTTTTATCATGGAATGGGACCATTTCTTCTAGTATACAAACACCGTTTGCTTTTTTAATAGATAACTAAAATAACAAGTTTGGCTATATACTTATTTATAATTAAATATGAAATATTTTTTTTTTGTTAATGGTAGTTCAGCCCCCCCAACAATTAACTTTTGGATCCGTCACTGGGTGATCTAGATAATTTTTGATATCTTGTCCCTGTATATAATGATGTTTGATGTACCGGCTCTATTAGACTCGGCATGTCTTTGAATCACTCTTATAAATCCTTACATCCAACGGTATATGTTTGATATAGTAAAAACGATACACTATGTCATAAGGCCCAAGTCCAGTTGAATAAAGAGTTTAGGCCCACCGGAGGCCCAAAAACCGAACTCACTAGACTAGGTCCGCACTAAGTAACAGTATCGGGTCGGGTCGTTTGGTGACCCGACCCCACCAGAACGAGTCATCCACCGTCCATTGGTGCCACCTGTTAACATCTCATGAATACCCAACCACCATTTGTACAAGGTGTTCTCCATAAATACCCCCCCCCCTCATAACATTTATGGGGGTTGGAATCTAAAGGATATTCGCTCAAGAATTAGCCTCGTAAATGCTTAACGAGTCTATAAATTGAGGAGTACGATCCTATAAACATACAAATTGGAGTGCAGATTTGTTCACGAGTACGACCCACAACATTCACAAATAAGATAGAACTACGTAGGCTTGATCCTTATTATGTACGTAGGTAACTTAATAATTATTGAGTGCAGCCGTAACACTTTATTGTCATACTAAAGGGGCGATTCGAGTCATTCTAGACTGTGGGTCCTGGTCTTCGGATAAGGGTCAGATCAGTTGGCACCGTATGTGGGAACTTACTTTGAGGTTGCTGAGATTCGTTAGTATTAAGATCGAGGTTAAGATGAAGAATCGACAAGTTCGGGAGGAGGAAGAGTTGATCGCTGATGTGCCTGCTGACGGAGGAACGAGTGCAGTTATCACGATGACGAAAGAAGAGCTGGATAGGAGGATGAAAGAATATGCTCAAGAAGAAATGCAGAAGTATCTCACCCGTACTCCGACAGCTCCTAATGTGGGAGAGCCACGTACGGATCAATCCGCAAAAAGAAGTTTGTTTCGGGAAGAAGAGAATTGTGAGCGGGAAGGAGAGTCGTTGGACGATGACGATGTTATTAGTGTTCGACAAGAGGATGGAGAACGAAGAGGAAAAGCTAGGGTGATGGAGTCGCCGAATACACGATGACGAGTGGTGCACTATGAAGAGGACAGATGTGCAAGGACGGAAAAAGTTGCGGGCCATGTACAGACGAGGCCAGCCCCTATGTTGATGGCTTACAATTCTCCTTTTGTCACTGAAATCATGAAGGAAGTTCCGAATGGACTTTTTCGAATGCCAGATTTCCTAAAGTTTGATGGAACGGGAGATCCGAGACCCCATATTACATCTTACGAGTTGTTGATGTCTTTACAGAGACAATCGGATGCTATTAATGCCAGAATTTTCACTACGACTCTGGTGGGTCGGGCTCAAGATTGGTTCATGAGTCTCGCTCCCTCTTCTGTAGAGTCGTATGCATGACTAAAACATAAGTTTGAAAGTCACTTTGCTAGTAACAAAAAGACTAAAAAGTCTATATCTGTGATTATGGGACTGAAGCAGGGCTCGACCGAGTCCCTGCGTGAATTTATACATCGCTTTAATCAAGAAGCCATGGACCTTCCGGAACTTAATAATGAATTGATGTTAAGCTTCTTAATGAGAGGCTTAAAAAAGGGAAACTTTAATGATGCACTCTCTCACCGCCCTCCTCGATCCCATGAGGAATTGATGGTATTGGCGGGAGAGTATATTAACGAAGAAGAAATGAATGAGTTAAAGGACGCGGATAACTTGCAAATTCTGAACGATCCTCGAGGTCGTCAAGAAAGAAATGAAACTGAACGATATGAGGGGATGGGGTCGAGGAGAGACCTTGATCGACCCCGTAGACCAAAGTTTGACCATTACACCCCGTTGAATTCGACTCGTACACGAATTTTTGTTGCTGCATTGTGTACGAGTCAAGTTTAACGACCAAAACCAATGAAAAATGGTGTGAAAAAGAACATGAATAGATATTGTGAATTCCACAAAGATCATGGTCACGACACGGAAGAGTGTTAGAAGCAAGAGCTCCTGAAGTCACTCGTGCTACAGAATTGTATCGACCATGCAGTCGTTCTCGAGAATGATTGCGGGAGAGATCTATTGAAGGGGGTAATCAGACTCATCACTACGACCAGTCCAGGAGGGAAGACCACAGAAGCGATAATTATCGCTCTAACAATGAACGCCCACGTGGAAACCCTCGTTATAACGAGCAAGCTCCGCATCACCGTAATGACGGTCCTCGTAATTACGAGAGAAATAAATATCACCGTAATGACGGTCCTCGTATTCACGAGCAAAACAGAGACTACCACCGTAATGACGATACTTGTAATCACGAGCAAAACAGAGACTATCACCGTAATGATGGTACTCGTAATCACGAGCCTACTGAGAGGAGAGTTGAAGCAGGAGACGCACACAAACAAGGTGTTCGTAGAGAAATACATATGATAGCGGGGGGGGGGGGGTGATAGATGGAGATTCTTTGAACGCGAGGAAAAGATACGTGAGGGAGAGTCGTTCAAGCTACTCTTGTGGGGAACCGGGACGAATTTTTTCGCTTACTGGTGGATCGAGTTCGAGGAACGAGGCTATCAGTTTTGATGATAGCGATTATGAGGGCATGCACGGTCCTCACAACGATCCTATGGTGATTTCAATGGATGTGGCGAATTTTGTGGTACATAAGGTCTTGGTTGATACGGGGAGTTCTGCAGATATTATCTTTTGGGATGTCTTAAAAAAATGAAGCTGGATGGAACTCGGTTGCGTTGTGTCAGTACTCCCTTGGTTAGATTTACGGGATCCTCGATTATGCCCAAGGGATCGATTGAGTTAGATGTGTCATTGGGGGCAGGGTCGAAATCAAAAACGAATCGTGTAACTTTTTTGGTTGTGGATGTACCATTTGCATACAATATGATTGTGGGACGGCCAATGCTAAATACGTTTGGAGTGATCGTTTCGACTCTGCATTTGAAGATGAAGTTCAAAACAAGCAATGGAATTGGTGAAGTGTGTGGCAACCAACTGGAGGCTAGGCAGTGCTATTCAACTTCATTAAAAGTAAATCAATCAAAAAAGAGAAAGTGCGAGACCAGCAGAATAGAAGTCTTAGATGAAGATGCAAAGACTTTGATTGAAAGTTTGGACAAGAAACAGAAGCGAGGTGATGCACGAGTTGAACCCCTAGTACACAAATCAATTGAGCTCGTACCAGGCAACCCGGGCAAAACGACCCAGTTTGGAGGAGAGATGGACCCTGAAGTGGAGACGAAGCTGATAAGTTTTTTGAGGAACAATTCCGATATGTTCGCATGGAAAGCTGCAGATTTTAAGGGTATTGACCCTACTGTGATCGTGCATAGACTCAATGTTGACCCGGATGCACGACCCGTGAGGCAGAAGAGGAGGAATTTTGGCCCAGATTGAGACTCAATAATTGAAGAAGAAGTCAAGAAACTTCTAGATGTAGGATATGTAAACGAGATCCAATTTACTGATTGGCTCGCTAATGTAATCCTTGTACCCAAATCAGGAGGAAAATGGAGAATGTGTACTGATTTCACTGATTTGAATAAAGTTTGTCCTCGTGATCTTTATTCCCTGCCTCGTATAGACTTACTCGTAGATTCTACTGCAGGTTGTGCTCTTTTAAGCATGATGGATGCTTATCAAGGTTTTAATCAAATAATGATGGCAGAAGAGGATCGGGAGAAGACTGCATTCGTTACTGCAAGAGGAGTCTATTGTTACAATGTCATGCCATTCGGTTTGAGAAATTCAGGTGCGACTTACCAACGACTCGTTAATATGATGTTTGAGGGTGAAATTGGAAAAACAATGGAAGTCTACGTGGATGATATGCTTGTAAAAAGTATGAACGAGGATGACCAATTTAACTCATCTCGAAAAGTCGTTCACAATTATGAGACGGTATGGCATGAAATTAAACGCAAATAAATGCACCTTTGGGGTACGAGGCGGAAAGTTCTTAGGGTATATGGTTACCCAACGAGGGATCGAGGCTAATCCTGAAAAAATTGATGCTATCTTGAACATGCAATCTCTAATGAATGTCAAAGATGTACAGAAGTTAATAGGGAGAATGGTCAGTTTAAATCGTTTCATCTCACGATCGGCAGATAAGGGTCTACACTTCTTCAAAATCTTAAGAAATGTAAAACGCTTCGAATGGACGAACGAGTGTGAGGACGCCTTCAATGATTTAAAATCTTACTTGTCGTCTCCACCTCTGCTAATGAAACCCTTGTCGGGAGATCCAATGATCCTATATTTGGCAATTTCACTAGTCGCCCTGAGTGCGGTACTTGTACGGGATGTGGATGGTGACCACCATCCTGTGTATTATGTTAGCAAATTGATGCAAGGGGCTGAGTTAAATTATTTAGAAATTGAAAAATGGGCTCTCGCGCTAATGACTGTGGCCCAGAAACTCAGACCTTACTTTCAATCTCATCACATAATTGTGTTAACAGATCAACCCCTAAAACAAGCGCTTGCTAAACCAGATGTGTCGGGGAGACTGATTAAATGGGCCATCGAGTTAGGAGAGTTCAGTATTGAATACAGGAGTCGTTCGTCGATAAAAGCTCAAGTGATGGCAGATTTTCTTGTGGAAATGATAGAAAACCCAAATGTAGTGGCCTCGATCTCAGAAACGATCCCTTGGTCGCTACATGTTGATGGATCGTCTATGACGAGACGAGGAGGAGCTAGTATAGGTTTTGCTCCCCTGAAGGAAACGACTTGGAATTTGCAGTAAAACTGAACTTTGATGTTACGAATAATGAAGCTGAGTATGAAGCGTTGATTGCGGGTTTGAAAATGGCAAGGACATTAGATATCACAAATGTGAAGGTATTCACCGACTCGCAATTAGTAGAGCCAGATCTTGGGAACCTATGAAGCCAAAGAAAAAACCATGATAAAATACCTACACAAAACGAAACAACTGATGATGGAATTCGAGAAGATTGAACTATGTCAAATACCAAAAGATGAAAACCAAAGAGCGGATGCACTGTCCAAATTTGCAAATCAGATCGTTGGATCAGCGACTCGTTCTGTGTCATTACTTGTTTCCGAACATTCAGAATTAGAATCTCAAGTCATGGTCATTGCTTTGGAAGAAGAGACGAGTTGGAAGAGTCCGATAGTAAGATACTTATTATAGGGAATCCTCCCGGAAGACAAAGTTGAAGCTCGTAGACTATGTGGCAGAGCTGCGCATTTCACAATGCTGAACGGCGAGCTGTACAAGAGGTCTAATGCGGGACCCTTGCTTCGTTGCCTAACTCCTGCTGAAGCAGAATATGTGTTAAGATAAATACACGAAGGGAGCTGTGGGAATCACTCAGCTGGAAGATCATTAACTAAAAAAATCACATGGCAAGGATACTTTTGGTCAACGCTTGTGAGGGATGCACAAGAATTTGTAAAGTGATGCAAGCCATGCCAATTGCACTCTAATGAAATACATCAGCCAGGAAGACCGATGGAAGTGATAAAAATTGCATATCCATTTGACCAATGGGGCATTGACATACTAGGTGAATATCTATCTCATACTCGTGTGGAACAATGATACGAGTATTCTGTTAATGAATTTTTATTTTCAATTGCAAGTCCATTCCCACCAGTTAAGAATCAAAAGCAGTTCATTATAGTGGCTGTGGAACATTTCACGAAATGGATTGGAGCTGAGGCGGTGGCCCGTATTACAGAAGCTACAATTGTCGATTTTATTTGGAAAAACATCATATGCAGGTTTGGTGTTCATGGAATATTAATTTCTGACGGGTCGCTTATAATTACAAGCTTGTACCAATATGTACATACAATTATAAAAAAATTTCATCATATGCAGGTTTGGTGTTCCTAGAATTTTGATTTCTGATAATGGAACTCAATTCAATGGAAAATCTGTTGTAACTTGGTGTAAAGAAATGAAGATTCAGCAAAACTTTACATCAGTCGGACACCCACAAGCTAATGGCCTAACCGAGGTTGCAAATCGGATCCTACTTCAGCACTTAAAGACCACACTTGATGGCATGAGATCGGCTTGGGCAGACGAACTTCTGGGGGTCTTATGGGCGTATCGCACGACTCCTAGGTCTTCCACTGGGGAATCACCGTTTTGTCTTGTCTATGGATCTGAGGCTGTTATCACAGCGGAGATTGGTATGATGACACACCGAGTATTGGACTACGATCCGGGAACGAATCGTTGTAATCGTGAATTCGAATTGGAGATTATTGATGAAGTAAGAGACCGAGCGTATGCAAATATATTAAGACAGAAGAGTACCATGGCGAGGGCATACAATAGGAGGGTCAGAATAAGGTCCTTTCAAGTGGGAGATTTGGTCTTAAAACGAGTAGAAGTTTCAAGGCATGTAAAAAAATTGGAAGCCAATTGGGATGGGCCATATCGGATTACGAAGATAACAAAGGGGATGACGTATCGGTTGCAAGATGTTCAAGGAAAAGAGCTGCCTCGTCCATGGCATGTTGATAATTTGAGAAGATTTTATGTATGAGAAAGAGTTTGAAATTTTTTACTTGATAAAACTACTGAAAATACATGTTTTGCAAGGATGATGTGTTGTGTGCTTACTATCTGTTCGTTGTCCTCAAACGAATCCATTGTTTGATTCAGAAAAATATAAGTTACGAGTTCATAGTTTAAACGAGAAGAATATATGTTTTACCCACTTCTTGCAGCTTGAAAAACAGTAAATAGTCTTTTATGTGGTATGTATACTGTCAGTTCGTCGTTCTCAAACGAGTCCATAGTCTGAATGAGAAAAATAGATTGGATTTCAAAAAAGGAGAGTATGCGATACAAAAATAACATACGCAATAACTGTTCAAAGATCATATTAATACGACGCAAACAAATGCTAACAACGCTTGAACTAAACAAAAGTTTAACAGCTAAAATGACTTCAGACATAAAACGACTTCAGCCTTGTGCTGGGTTCTCTTCACTCTGGTTAGAAGATTGTGCTGGGTTGATCGGGGGTTTGTACCAAGGAGCCAGTGGGGCAAACTCCACAAATTCGACAGGTACAAAATCCTCGTCTTCCGGCTTGAAGGCATTAAGGAGATTTCCATAGTCTATGCATTTGAAGAAGCCGTCCTTCTCATCCTTAAGGACTTTAGACAGGAGAAGACGGTCGAATATGGTAGACTTCATACAATTGCGGGCACCTCCAAAACAACTCTCAGCGAGCTCGTCTGCATATTCTTGGGATGCAAGGTACTCGTGTTTCCCCTCGATGCGACCCAATTCGTATGCATCGGCCTTTTCGGTCAACAGCTGATCATAACGAGCCTCACCTTCAGAAATCTTGGCCTCCAGGCGAGCTATTTCAACTTCTAACTCCCTCACACTCTCTTGATGTTTGACCCTCTCCGCTGTCAAGAGACGACTTGACTCCAGTAACTCGTTCTTCACGGTGGTGAACGAGTTTCTTTCAGTGGCTGTATCGGCCACATACTTGGCGAATCTGGCCTTCTCCACCCTTAAGTCGTCTTTTAGCCCGGCACAACTCAGAGCTAAATCATGTAAACACGCGGAAGCCTGCACGAGTTCTTGATACGTATTATTATCTAACGAAATAAAAATAAAATAAAATAAAATAAAATAATAAATCAAAATGAAAAGTAGCGAGACCAACATATAAACGAGTAGTACCTTCATTAAATGTGCGGCGCCCATCCTTTCAACGGCAGTGTACGACTGCTCGATTAGGATAGTTTTATCACGAGGAAGATGCATATTGCAATACATCTCCAGGGCCACATTTGTCCCTTGAGGACCCGCTAATATAGAACTCTGAGGATAAATCCTCCAATCTGGAATGAGGGGAGCATTTTTCGGATCCTCTGGACATTGATCTGATACATTATATTCTTTAAAATCTTTCAGGGTAAGGGCTTCCAACTTCTGAACAAGTTCTACAGCAGAGGGTCGAGTACCCGCGAGCGGTTGATCATCGGAGGACGATGCCTCTCTTCGCCGTTTAGCCCGGCTGAATTCAACTGTAGGGGGGCGCTCAGCATGGACGACAGGCTCGGGGTCCGTAGGATCCCCAGCTGGAACAATGACTCGTGCTTCTGGACGAGTCTGAGAAATTTCACGAAACCTAGGAGTGATGATCAAGGGTTGATCTCGCCCACGAGAAGTCTCTTGAAGAGGCTGAGGGGGTGGAGTGGCCATCCTCCGCTGACCTGCAGCACCCTCGGCCATAGGTATCTCTTCCTCTTCACGAAGGGCGGCGAGACGAGCTGCACGGGTGGCCATCTCTGCAAAAGAAGATGTATCTTACATTCAATATACAGGATAAATAAAAATGATAAAAGAAACGATTCTTACCTAAGTTGGGAACTCCGGCTATAGGTGCGGAGCTCAAACTGCAAGAAACGAGTATAGCCTCCTCCATTAATTTCTCCGGCACAAAAGGGATAGAAATTAATTCTTCTAAAAATCCTCGTTCCCAAGTAGGATTCCCTATCTCTAATTCTCTTTCACGAACACACCATTGCCTAGGCACGAGCCAATTTTCATTTTTGGGGGGGGGGGAGATATAAATATATTTATCCTTCCACCGACCGAAGGAGTCACGAGTATGGGCTTGAAAAATAACATCTTGACGGGGCGAAATATAAAAGAAACCACGCTGAGCCGCTTTTTTACAACGATTAAGATAAAACATTCTATGAAAATTGGCTATACTTGCTTCCTTTCTGTGGGCAGTCATTAAAATTATAAAAAGTATGATATGCTTATAAGAATTAGGCAAAAGTTGGGTGGGACAAAGCCCGTAGTTTAATAAAATATCATTAATGCTGGCATGGAAAGGAAATCTAATACCAGAAGTCAAGTGGGCGAGATGAAAAGTACGAAAACCTATTGGCGGTTTGTGCATACGATCTGAAGGTCCGGGGAACCGAATTTCATAACTGGCAGGAATAAAAAATCGTACCCTCAACTAGTTTTCCCTGGATGGCCTCACGGATGAAATTTGATTAAGCCAAGTGATATGTGTATTCACATTGGCGGGACCTTCCAGATCTACTAGTTCCTCACTTTCGTTCCTTCGGGATGACTCAGGAACGTCGACCGGCGGAACGAATCCTTCGACCAAACGATCGATGGCATCCGAATCGGACCCCTCAGAAGAAGAACTCGAAATCTCATTATCATTAACAGAAGCAGAAGACCTAGTATGAACCATACTAAAAAAAAGAGAAAGAGAAGACGACGTACGATGGTGACAGAGAACTCAGATTCAACTCGGTTGCGGGTGAAGATTTTTCACTTCTCTCTAAAAACAACTCTCTCTCTATAAAAATTCTCTCTCTAGGAAAGTAAAAGTGAAGGTAAAAAGTAAAAATGCTGGGGAGCTATTTATAGGGGGAAGATGAAAAGACGTGAACGGTAGGGATCATTTATATCCGATGGTTAGAGTGCAGAGGTGTGTTAAATGACCAGTAACCGAGGTCATCATGAGTCACGGCTTTTGAGAAAAGAGATGTGACGGCTGGTGTTTTTACTGTAGCGGCACATCTCTCCAAACGATGAGACACGTTTCTCCATTCAATGGGACACGCCTCTAAAGAATGAAAGACACCTCTCTTGAAATGGGGAGATAGTTAAAGAACATTTAATGATAGAGTAACGTCTCTAAAGAATCAAAGAGCATTTAATGTCAAAGTAACTCTCTTGTTGAAATCAATATTAAAATTATAAAAAGAAAATACGAGAACCACTCGATTACATAAGCTACGAGAACGACTCGACTAAATAAGCTACGAGAACGACTCGATTAAATAAGCTGAATAAATAATGAAGTACTACTTCGCCAGTATGAATTCAAGCTGTTCCACATTCAATTCTTCATACTGATGAAGTGGGGGACTTAATGATATAGTAAAAACGATACACTATGTCATAAGGTCCAAGTCCAGTTGAATAAAGAGTTTAGGCCCACCGAAGGCCCAAAAACCGAACTCACTCGACTAGGTCCGCGCTAAGTAACAGTATCGGGTCGGGTCGTTTGGTGACCCGACCCCACTAGAACGAGTCATCCACCGTCCATTGGTGCCACCTGTTAACATCTCATGAATACCCAACCACCATTTGTACAAGGTGTTCTCTATAAATACCCCCCCTCATAACATTTATGGGGGTTGGAATCTAAAGGATATTCGCTCAAGAATTAGCCTTGTAAATGCTTAACGAGTCTATAGACTGAGGAGTACGATCCTATAAACATACAAATTGGAGTGCAGATTCGTTCACGAGTACGACCCACAACATGCACAAATAAGATAGAACTACGCAGGCTTGATCCTTATTATGTACGTAGGTAACTTAATAATTATTGAGTGCAGCCGTAACACTTTATTGTCATACTAAAGGGGCGATTCGAGTCATTCCAGACTGTGGGTCCTGGTCTTCGGATAAGGGTCAGATCAATGTTGATTTTGATCCACCATAAATTCCGATGGTTATTTACAACTCGTACAAGCTACAAAGGATTGCTCTTTCTTTTCATTTAATATTGATGAGCTATTCAAATTTTGTGTACTACATCCTATTATACATATCTAACATATGATATATATATATATATATATATATATATAGGATCAAGATCTAATACATACCCTATATTAGATAAGATATAAAACCGAATCTACACCATTGGATCTGTTAAATCCAACAGTCCAAAAAAGAATAAAAAAATAGGTGGGGGAATTGATTTCAATTGGATCAGGGGTATAATAGTCAAATGATTCATTTTTCAATGCCCACAAACTCACGTCTCAGAAAATGTAATATCTTTTTCATCGTCTTCTCCATCAGATGCGAATATATATATATATATATATATATATATTTTTTTTTTCTTGAAGTTTAAATACAGACTATTTTCACACACATCAGTATAGATATAGATTTGGAATCCTTGGATTTGAATTCATTCAATCCAGATACCATTTTACAAAGAAAACAAACAAAAGCACTTCAGTACAAATTGATTACATTCTTTCATAAGGTTGTGTTACATCGAAGGCTTCAGGCCTTAACTTCGAAGAAAGATGATATATATGGCCCAAATCTACAAGAAGAAACACAGAAGCATTAAATCAAAAGTGCATCACAATTATACAGTATCTTATAAGCAATTATACAGTATGCTATGACACATTATACAGTATATTATAACTCATTATATAGTATGTGTTTATAACAGATGAAAAATATTCAATTATACAATATCTTATAAGCCATTATACGGTATGTTATAACACATTATACAATATATTATAACTCATTATACAGTATGTGTTTATAATATATTAAAAATATTCAATTATATAGTATCTTATAAGTCATTATACAATATGTTATAACACATTATACGGTATATTATACAGTATAATGTGTTAATAATACCCCATATTATACCCCTGATCAAAGTACGAGAATTGGAATAAAAGGGGATCCATTTGGTGAATTAATTATGTTAATTATGTATGTTAACTGGGATTTATATGTTTATCTAGATGTGGAGGTGTATGTGTGTGTATGTGTGTGTACTCACATCATAGATAGATACATATATATACATATATGTATATATTTACAGAGGACATGTTGGCAAGAGATGAAAGATGTTGAGTGTTTGAAAGGAAGGTGAAATTTGGATTGTGAATTGTATTCTGGAATTGGTATAATCCTAATCAGTATTCTGAGATTGAAGAAGAAATTTGAGGAGCGTGAGGGCGGAATTTTGGGAGGTAAAATGGGTTTTGTAACAGAGTATTTTCGTTCATTGACCAAAATGCTCCTGCCATCATTAAAAAAAAATTATATAATCTGAAAAATGGGTTAAATCCAGATCTTGTGATCAAATGGCATCGATGGTGTAGATTGGGTCTTATATCTTACCTAAAGTAATGAGATGTATTTGATCCATACCCTATATATATATATATATATATATGTTTCTATTGTGGGTTTTACAAGGTACTTTCATAATTAAGGTTGAAACTAGTCCATCAAGGTGTTAGAAATACAATGTTTTAATGCATGAAGATCTGTGTCCTTAATTTTTTTTTTTTTAGTTCAAGATGAGGGAATACCCTAAATATCTAACTCGACAAATCCACGTTGATGAAACTAGTCGCCAGTACTTAAATATTATGCAAAATCTTTTTAATATCGTATATGTTATTTAAAATTATGTAAACATAAATTTTATTCATAATTTATGTCAATTATTTTAAGAGGTTAGAAATTAACGTAAGGTGAAGATAAATAAAAAGGACAGAATAAAATAATTATTTTTTGTAGAGATATAAAGAGAAAAATGAGAGAGATTGAATAGACAGGAACGAGGGTTAGTGTTTGATTAAAAAGTATGAATAAACCGAAAAATTCTTGTATAAATCGAGTCTTGGGCATTACTTGTGAACCTTGTGGATGTGATTAATCCACATCATTTGTTTTTTAATTCAAAAGAATAAAATAAGTGATATGTATTAATTACATCCACAAGGTGCACATGTGGGGCTCAAGATCGGATGTATAGAAGTGTTTTCCGAATAAACCGTGCGACAATCATGATGAGAGAGAAAGTGGGGTAGTTATGTCATACTAGAAAATGACAGTTCAACATATATGATATTTTTCAATTATAATAGTAAAACTTGGAAATAAAGATAAACCAGGAAATATGACATTTGTTAAGGTAGGAAACAAAATCAGTGACAAAAAATAAATTAGCCCGTGTGCCCGCATGCTACAACGATCTGGTTGTCGTCGTGCCACTGCCGCGACTTTACCTCTATTTTGAATAGACATTGTTATTTACATGGATCCTCGTGGCAATCCTCTTCGAAGATGCAGCGCCTACGCTGCCTAACTCGAGTATTGTGGTTCCAACTTCTTTCGTTCAACTCCAATACTCCGAATTTTAGTTCAGCCTCGATACTCTTCTCAATTCGTCTCCACTAATCCAACACAAGGCTCAAATATTACTGGAAGTTTTTCCAACTCTGAAGGAAGTTTTCTAAATGTACAAGTGCTCCAACTCAAGATTTCTTATTTAAGTGAGAGATTATTTCGCTCAGATCAATACCTATTGGTATTGGTGAATAAAATAGTGGAAAAGGATATAAAAAGGCAAAAGTGTCCTGGTGACGTGTGCCTATGAGGTACAAAGACAATATTGCCTTTGCATATTTAATATTTTACTTATCAAAGGAGATTCCGCATGTCAAACAATCCGGGTTGGATTATTCACATGAGACCCGACGACCCAGCTAACCTGAACCATAGATCCTAGGACACATGGCGCAATCTAAAGAACTCAAATGTCCAATCATGGATAGTGCCACCATCCCCTATAAATACCTCTTTCAGCTCATTTGGAGGGACCAACATTTATTAATCTCAAACTCTTAATTTTACCTCTTATTTACCCTACAATGTTACCTTGTATATATTTACTTCATTTAGTACGAGTTAATTCAAAATATCATCCAATATTATATACGAACTACGTTTAGATTTGATCCTATTAAATTACGTACGTAGACAGCTTGACCCTGTCAAATCCAATGTATAATCTTAATTTTTGGGTTCTGGTTCGACCCATTTGGAATTGTAGATTATGATCGAATTTTTTCATCGAAATTTGAGTTAAATCAGGTAGAATGTACCACATATGGGCAAATGTAACGCGTATAAAAACTGAAATTAATGTTACCATATCTGCACCATTCTTTTTATATATGTATTGAGCATTGATATGTAGTATAGCCAAAGATGTTACGTAGACGTGTTTAAATTTAGCAAAACAGTCAAAAATGTACATACCTGTTTCAAAAAGTTGAATTGGCTGCAGCAATACAATTTTTCTATAGCACGTTTGCGAAATACTTTTTGTTTTTTTTGTCTATGTTAATTCATACATATATAAATGGGTGGTTGAGATATATTTGAGAAACAAGAAAGATGTGAAATGTACAAAAATGTCAAAGTGTCGTGCTCATGAGCACGACACTTTGACATTTTTGTACATTTCACATCTTTCTTGTTTCTCAAATGAGCATGAATTATTCAAGAACCTTATTTTCATAACGAATTAAATTGGATTCTTAGACTACCAAACTCTAAGAATAATTTTTTTTCATATTTAGTTCAATAAATGTAGGCATTGTTAATTTATTTTCATAATAGTAACTTCTTATATATTTGGTTAATAACTGATGTGTATGAAAATAATTCATTGGACCAAGCTAATAAGTTAACACCAAAATAGGCCCAATAAGCTTATAAAATAGAGAAGGGTCAGCCCAAATCAATTATAACGAGGCTGGAGATGTCAGGCTGCTAGCTGGACGCGGAGCTGGACCAGGAGCCTATAACAGGAAAATAAGATTTTTAGGAGACAAGATTCAATCAAGATATTAACAAAGACCAATTAAAGATATCAGTCAATGACTTACCAAAATAAGCGATGTGATCAAATCAAATCAAGGTCTATTCTCGGATGGATCCAGCCCAATCTCGTGGACCTCAAGACTTACCTAAAATAGCCGGATTTGCTAGAGATAAATAAGGAAGGATATCAGCCCGATTTTACTTACCTTATTCAGCCCAATGTCATTTAGCTTGTATAAATATCTACATTTGATGATGAATAAAGCTCTTATGTTATATGCAATATTATCTCTTATATTTACACATTATTTATATTTATTACACTCAATTTCTCACATTTTACATATAAATAATATTGGTGTGAATCGGACACACATCAACAATATTGCTTGTGTATTTTTATTTTTTTTAAATATCTATGTGTTGATTATTTGTAAATGGCTTCATTAATATATAGAAAAAAGTAATCAGACAAAAAATCATTTTCTTGAATGATTTACTAATAAAGTATTTTAAGAAACAAGAGCAATGTCAGCCCTTTAATTAGAACTGTCAATGAGCTCAAGCCAACTCAAAGCTCGTAAGTTCGGTTTGATAATTTTTAAGTCGAGCCCGAGCCTAAGGATAAAACTTGAATTTGAATTCAAGCCGAGCTTGAGCTAGAGTAGGCTTCGCTTGACTTTGACTCGGGCTTATAAAATAGAAAATATATGTATATATATGTTCTATATAGCATATACAAAAATAAAATAAAATATAATATTGTTTGTAAACAATTCCACATTACATAAAAAATATCAACATTTTAAATTAAGGAAAAAAAATCCTTAAAATCAATCAACATCTAATTTCAAAATTTCCTAACGTAAAGTATTATTCCCAACAAATTTAAAAAGTAAAAAAATACCACTTTAAACCTAATGGATGGTATCTAATTCAAACATATGAAAATTCACATGAATTGACAATGGAGGGCTGCTAGCTTTTGTCTTCAATTTTTTGTTTCATTTGTTTCTCCTCACAATTCACGACACAAACAATTTTCTAGAAGTAAGTTTATCGATATATTTCAATTTATTTGTGTAAGGTGTTGTAAAATAAATGAGATTTTTATAGATATATTTTAGTTATGATTTGTCTTTAGAGCATGGATACATGATTTTAATTTTTCTGATTTTTTAAGACTGTTATTTTTTAATTTATATATGAGATTTACTTTATTAATTATAGTTTTTCAAAAGAAAATAAATTGGGGCCAACTCGGACTCGGCTCGAAACTCGTATTAATTTTCAAGTTCAGTCTGAGCTTTGAAGAAAAAAGCTTGTACAAATTCAAGCTTTGATGATAAAAGCTTGCATAATGTCAAGCCGAGCGTGAACTTGACCAAGCTTGACTTGATTGATAGGCCTACCCTTAATCCTTGACCAAACGAACTTGTGTAATTTGATTTGAGAATCAATAATTCAAACTCCAAATATTGAGGTAAATTACTGAAAATACTTTGTTAGTTAAATAAAAATATATAAGGAATTGATAACTGATAATCACATATATCAGAGTATGACAAGCAGTACAATAAAATACAATAAGAAATTAGATATAAAAAGATTCGAATTTACATAACTTGCCAAAACAAATATCTAATCCCTAAATTTTACTTTTGTCACGTTTTCTCTCCTCAAATCTCAAATGCATCCGAATAATCCCCCTATTTTTAAATCATCTCACTTTGGTTCATGAAGTCAAAAATCCATTAAATTTAAGGATATTTATTAAATTTAATGATATTTGACAGAGGACTGCGAGAAAATTGTGATAGTTGAGCAACCATCCCGGTACATTTTAAATTTAAAGAATTAAAGTGAGACAAAAGTAAGTGTTAAGAGAAGACCACTGTGATTTGTCCTTTTTATTTAAAATAAATATCGAGTTCTTTTGGATATTGATAAATAAATAATTTATTTATTCAATACTATATATACAATGGTATAGATATATGATAGAGATGGAGGATAAGAAAGAAGGCAGTGTGTGTGTGACCGGTGGAACAGGGTTTGTGGCATCATGGCTAATTATGAGGCTTCTTCAACATGGGTACTCTGCAAACACAACAATCAGGACAGATCCAGGTTTGTTTACTTCTCCTGTAATAATATTGTAATGGATTATGCATATTCATTATATAAAAACATAACACCAATCACTAATATATATAAGGTTTTTCCTTTTTCCATTCAATTAAAATTAAGAAAATTCTGTTTGTGCATTATATACTGATTTCCTGGTTGAATTTTATGTGATTCTTCTTTTTCTTTGTCATGAATTGGCTTCCATTGCTCCGGAGTTTGCTGTGTGTTTTCCATTCCCAAGTATGATTTCCGTTATTCTTTTTTGTTCATGATATTAGAGTCTCTTTTTGTTCAAAAAAAGAAGAAAAGAAATAGATAAATTTATTGAATTTATATTTTTCCTTTTTAAATGTTTCGGGATACATGTCGTGAATATTTTTAATGTTAACAATTTACAACAACTAGCAACTATTACAAATTTACGATTAGTTAACAACTATTCTAAAAGTAGAGAGACCACAAGTTATTGATAGAGTAGAATCCAAGACCTCTAACATCTCGTGGTCGGGCATAGTTTTGCCAGCAAAGTTAGAACCCAAAACCTTTAACATATTTGGCATCAGCTTCGCAAGTAAAACTAGGCTACCAGGCTAATATTTTTCTTTAATTCTGTGATTAGGACTAGATTAATCTTAATTTAATCTAGTGTAGTTAGTTGAACCATATCATGCTATGGACGAACTTGTATTCAACATCGTATTGGACCGGGTTTAGCAGAACCAAGTCGATCATATAATGCATATTGGTTCATATTACAAGGAAAGTAACCAATTACAAAAAAAATACTTGTAATGTGATTAGTCGGGTCTGCGGAATCTTAAATTTGTCAATTTTGCCTTGTAAGTACAAGGAGCAGGCAAGTTTAATCATGTAAAGTGAAACTTGCAACTTAAGGAGACTAACTATTTAATTTTTGCGGGTTGAAGACATTTTTTTGTGGATAGTGGAACTTTTTGGATATTATCGGCCGATTTTGGATGATATCGGCCGATTTACAGCCATGGAGGGGAAAGTGTGAAGACGGAGAAGAAAGGCCCAGGAGAAAGAAGAAAAGGTAAAAAAAGAAAAAAAAGAGGAAAAGTATTGTGGGGGCTGAAAATGATATTACACAAACAATAGTAATGCAATTTGACTTTTGCGGCTGAAATTTTACATAAACAATAGTAATTTTTTTTTTGTTGGTAATAAACAATAGTAATGCAACTTGATAAACAAGTTCTCGATCATGAAATTTTGACACTTGCGGCTGAAATTTATCCGTAAAATTTTGAAACTTACGGCTGATTTTTTTTAAAATAATATTATAGTATTATAAATTACTAATGATTTCTTTTTTAAAAAATATTAATATGTTAAATTGCTAAAATTTGTGGCCAGCATTGAAAAAAATGAATTGGAGTCATCTGATCCTTATTTTGTGAAATTTGAATGTATTATTATTATTATTATTATTTTGTGATTTTTTGTTATTGTTTTTAATGTTGATATTTTTTGTTGTTTCATATTCAAAACTGTGGAATCCTTCTGAAAAAGAACAAGAGGAAAGAGAAGACAAAGCCAAAAGAGAGTGATTTGCGTTAAAAAGTAGCAATTTGTGTTATTTATATTTTTCTTTAATTTTACTAATTTTTTTAAAATTTTTGGAGCATTTTATAGTGTTTTTGTATCGTATCGCCCGATAATATCCCGATACGCTGCGACCGATATGGAACAGCACCCCCCGATATTATCACCGATACCGCGACTTTGAACCATGAGTGCAACTTCAGTTGTATTCAATGGCAAGGATTTGGACATCATGGATGAGGAATGTTGGACTGATGTTGATTACATGAGAAGTTTAGGACTATATGGAGGATCATATGTTGTGAACAAGACATTAGCTGAGAGAGCAGCTCTAGAATTCGGTGACAAATATGGATTGGATGTTGTGACATTGGTTCCTACATAGATACATGGTCCTTTCTTTGCTCGTCGTTGTCCTAATTCGGTGCGCACATTTATGGCCTTGATTTTCGGTAAGTTTTCGTACTTAGAAAGGGTTGGGTTCAAGCTTATCTTATAGTGAAAACGTATTTTGGGATGATTACAAGGACAAAGTTCAACATTTGTCTTGTAACATAGTGTTTACACCATAAAATAATTTGGACTTTCGAATTACAGAGCCCAAATAACCCAAACTATAAAAATTCGAAAGGAAGGAAGTTGGACCTTGTTTCGAATCGAACAAGGCCCATTGATTTTAGAAAATGGCAAAAACATGGGCTGAATTGACAAAAGTCCAAGAATCGAATCTGAAAAATAAATTGAAGTCCAAATAGCCAATTATCTGCAAGGGGCGCGCCAATCTAAAAAGATTTGAAAAAGCAGTTGAGGACAGTTGAAGACGGTTCCCGAAGATAAGGAACGTGGGTTAAAGACGGTTCCTCAAAAGACCCATATATAGACGAGCCGCGGACAAAAATGAGATATCGCAAGATCACCAGACTTCTGCATTTTCGTTTTCTTAGGAGTAGTTCATAGCGTAATGTAGAAGTAGCTCTTAGCATAATTTAGGAGTAGCCGTAATGTAATTTAGTATTAGACTCGAAGGAATTTGCCTTTTCAAGGCTTGTATCGGCATTCGATTGCCTGTAATTTTTACGAATCGAAGACTTTTATGGAGGTATAGATTACATGCTTTCAGATTTCAGTATTTGACAGTAATTTGTATCTTGACCTAAATTTTCTATTCATTAACATCGTTTTGAAAAAGAAAGATTCTCACGTAGGTACAAAATTATCTTGTGTCAGATTTAAGTATCAGAGAGATAGTTTTTACCTGGACTTGAATTTTTCTTTTATAATATTATTGTGTAATCCGAAGACGATACATAACATCTAAAATAATACATTTGATCGAACGGTTCTCACGTAGGCATAAGATTATCTTGTGTCAGATTTAAGTATCAGAGAGATAGTTTTTACCTGGACTTGAATCTTTCTTTCACTGTATTATTGTGTCATTCGAAGACGATAAACATTTCAGTCAATTGCGGTCCTAACAACTAAGTTAAATAACACGTCGAAGTGTTAAAGTCCAAACCACCGTCTAGCGCATCGAACTCGAGCGCGGGGGTTGAAAGATAATTCTAAGATAAGAATTATCGCGTGGCTCGGAATACGCAGTTGGATCCACCCTAATCGAATTTGTTTTTATTTTCGAAACAAATAAATAAAAAATCTGTTTCGCGTGAAAAACAGACTAGAATAAGGGGGGATTTCGAGTGGACGATCCCTGCCTCGTGATAACCTAAACTTAGGATTATCTACCGACCCCTGCCCAAATAGGCTAATGGTGGTCCTATGCCTATTTATTAATTTATTATTGATTTCGAATTTGAAGACAAATGAATTGAACAACTCAAGTCAAGATAAAATTAAACTATCAAATACTTAAATCTGAACAATGGATAATTTATACCTCCATGAGAGTTTTCGATTTGAAGAATACAAGCAAATGCAGATACATGCCTTGGAGGCAAATTTCATCGAGTCTACACTATAACTATTCCTAAATTACGCTACGATCTACTCCTACATTACGCTAGAAACTACTCCTAAGAAAACGAAAATGCAGAAGTCTGATGATCTTGTGATTATTTCTTCTCTTTTCTCTGCGGCTCCTATATATTTTGTCTTCGGGAAGCGTCTTCAAACCACATTCCTCTTTTTTGGGAACTGTCGTCAACTGCATCCAACCGTCTCTTTCAAAATCTTCAAATTAGCGCGTCTTTGCATATGATTGGCTATTTAGATTTCATTTTATTTTTTCAGATTCGATCTTTGGACTTTTGTCAATCCAGCCCAAATTATTGGCCAATTTTCCTTCTTTTCGAGTTTCCCCAGTTTGGGCTATTTGGGCTTTGTAATTCGAAAGCCCAAATTATTTTATGGTGTAAACAAATACCCCCCTAATATACATGAACATTTCGAGTTCATGTGTATTAAAAGTCCTAAAGTACCATAGTTAATAATGATTTATATGTGAAAGTTGAATTTATGATGAGGCATCTATATACCTTCTCCTCGTGCTATGGGACATATTATATAAATATTGCTTTGATTTGAATAAACTAATATTAATCATGCCTAAATGCTTGCCACAATTTGTGGGTGACAGTTGTGCTTCGAGCATAATTCTTTCGAGCACAACTAATCGAGTAAAGTAGCTTCGAGCATGCTGATATTTTGAGTACAATAATTTTTCAGTTCGAGAAAGATACATTTCGAGCATGTGAGTATTTCGAGTATAAAGAATTTTGAACATGTAGACTTCGAGTATGCAGATTTCGAGTATGTGGATTTCGAATATACCCTATTTTCGAGTATATAGATTTCGAGTGCTGCCCTGTTTTGCTGCTGAGAGTGCCTACAAAATATGGTGGTTCTCAACTTGTAGGTTGGGAGGTACTTTATTTGGTGTGTGTGTGTATATATATATATATATATATATATATATATATATATATATATATATAGAGAGAGAGAGCAAAGTCCAAGCCATTCTTCTCGAAAGGAAAAAGGCTTACCTACCTACTTTATGTTATTTATAATAATATTTTCACTAAAAGTAATATATATATATATATAGAGAGAGAGAGAGAGGAAAGTTCAAACCATTATGCTCGTAAGAAAGAAAAAATCTGACATGTCTACCTAATTTATATTATTATAATAATATTTTTACTAAAAGTAATATATATATCCCTACTTACCTACCTACTTTATGTTATTATAGTAATAATTTTACTTAAAGTAATATATATATATACATATACATATATATCCTGCCATAGCCTATCTACTTTTATATTATTAGAATAATATATATATATATATATTACTTTTAATGAAAAGACCTCCATCCACCTACTTTTGGAAGTTTGGCAGACGTAAGAAATGCTCGAGCAACTCATTCGAGCATTTTGTGCTCGAGCTTTTCAATATGATAAATACCTTGATATTTCGAATTCAGTGATTTCGAGTATCGTGATATTTCGAGTTGAAAAGGGGCCCAGTTTCGAGGGTGTTCACCGTTTCAACCTCAAGGGATTTTGATTCAGTTAAAAATAAACGTAAAATTGCCGGTGAGATTTCTTGCCCCCCAGTATTTTGTTGTTGATTCGCAAAATGCTGTTCTTCAAGGGGTATCGGGCTCGAAGCTTTGCTGACTTCAAATGGACCATCTCGAACTCAAGATTCCCGAGGATATCCTGTGTATTTATCATATTCGAAAAAACAGCACATGTTCAATCATTCGAGTAACTGCTCGAGCAAGCCCATCTCGAGCACTCACTGCTATATCTTGCAAAATTGTAGTAAATATACAGGCAGACTCTTGCGCTAATGCCAGGTACTAATCATCGAATTCTCTTCTCTGACTCTCTCGAGCACCTGCTAAAGTTCATTTCATGATCTGAACCAACTGTTCCAACATTTTATCTGCTCTAACCTTATATCTCGAAATTGGCTGAGTGTCACAATCGTCACCCAAATCGTCTCTTGAGCGATTCAAAATATTAATAATTTTGCTTCTGAGAGATTTTTAGAAAGTCAATTATCGAAAGAAAAACATGGAAATTGGAAAGTCCCATTTATGCCATCATATGTATATAGCAAAGTCCAACAATGCTGCTCAAAAGAAAAAAGGGTCTGACATACCCCACCTACTTTATGTTATTATAAATATATATATCGAATATATTTATAGAGCAAAAGCCAAGCCACACTTGCTCGAAAGAAAAAGGTTTGATATGGCCCACCCACTTTATGCCATTATAATAACATTTATATGTATAGTAAAAAGAAGACATTTACATGTTCAAAACTGCTCGAGTGAGTTCTCTTCATCTTCTTCGATTTTATAAAATTGAAAACTAATGGTACCCAGAATACACATTCTTCGAAATACAAACATTTTCTTCTTCGATTTCACAAAATCGAACACTAACTAACCCCAAATTTGAAAAGGGTCAAAGAATTGTCCCCCAATATTTCTTCTCATATGGGCATCGGACGTAGCTTTCCCCCCTGCATATGATACTTGTATATTATCAGGGAACGTAAGAATTCCTTGACTTATCATTACGTTCGAACAGCCATTATTTCAAGATCGTCATTTGGTTCTTCTCTAGAAGAGTCTTCTGACATCTTATAACAGGTTAATGGAAGTTAAATTCGACTATATTCCCACTGTGGTCGCCAAAAATATGTTTCGCGTGAAAAACAGACTAGAATAAGGGGGATTTCGAGTGGACGATCCCCGCCTCATGATAACCTTAACTTAGGATTATCTACCGACCCCTGCCCAAATAGGCTAATGGTGATCCTACGCCTTTTTATTAATTTATTATTGATTTCGAATTTGAAGACAAATGAATTGAACAACTCAAGTCAAGATAAAATTAAACTATCAAATACTTAAATCTGAACAATGGATAATTTATACCTCCATGAGAGTTTTCGATTTGAAGAATACAAGCAAATGTCGATACAAGCCTTAAAGGCAAATGTCATCGAGTCTACACTATAACTATTCCTAAATTACGCTACGATCTACTCCTACATTACGCTAGAAACTACTCCTAAGAAAACGAAAATGCAGAAGTCTGATGATCTTGTGATTATTTCTTCTCTTTTCTCCGCGGCTCCTATATATCTTGTCTTCGGGAAGCGTCTTCAACCCACATTCCTCTTTTTTGGGAACTGTCGTCAACTGCATCCAACCGTCTCTTTCAAAATCTTCAAATTAGCGCGTCTTTGCATATGATTGGCTATTTAGATTTCATTTTATTTCTTCAGATTCGATCTTTGGGCTTTTGTCAATCCAGCCCAAATTATTGGCCAATTTTCCTTCTTTTCGAGTTTCCCCAGTTTGGGCTATTTGGGCTCTGTAATTCGAAAGCCCAAATTATTTTATGGTGTAAACAAATGCCCCCCTAATACATGAACGTTTCGAGTTCATGTGTATTAAAAGTCCTAAAGTGCCATAGTTAATAATGATTTATATGTGAAAGTTGAATTCATGATGAGGCATCTATATACCTTCTCTTCGGGCTATGGGACATATTATATAAATATTGCTTTGATTTGAATAAACTAATATTAATCATGCTTAAATGCTTGCCACAATTTGTGGGTGACAGTTGTGCTTCGAGCATAATTCTTTCGAGCGCAACTAATCGAGTAAAGTAGCTTCGAGCATGCTGATATTTTGAGTACAATAATTTTTCAGTTCGAGAAAGATACATTTCGAGCATGTGAGTATTTCGAGTATAATGAATTTTGAACATGTAGACTTCGAGTATGCAGATTTCGAGTATGTGGATTTCGAATATACCCTATTTTCGAGTATATAGATTTCGAGTGCTGCCCTGTTTTGCTGCTGAGAGTGCCTACAAAATATGGTGGTTCTCAACTTGTAGGTTGGGAGGTACTTTATTTGGCGTGTGTGTATATATATATATATATCGAATATATATATATATAGAGAGAGAGAGCAAAGTCCAAGCCATTCTTCTCGAAAGGAAAAAGGCTTACCTACCTACTTTATGTTATTTATAATAATATTTTCACTAAAAGTAATATATATATATATATATTACTTTTAGTAAAAAATATTATTACAATAATATAAATTAGGTAGGCATGTCAGATTTTTTCTTTCTATCGAGCATAATGGTTTGAACTTTGCTCTATATATATATATATATATATATCCCTACCTACCTACTTTATGTTATTATAGTAATACTTTTACTAAAAGTAATATATATATACATATACATATATATCCCTCCATAGCCTATCTACTTTTATATTATTAGAATAATATATATATATATATATATATATATTACTTTTAATGAAAAGACCTCCATCCACCTACTTTTGGAAGTTTGGCAGACGTAAGAAATGCTCGAGCAACTCATTCGAGCATTTTGCTTGAGCATCTTGCTCGAGCTTTTCAATATGATAAATACCTTGATATTTCGAATTCAGTGATTTCGAGTATCGTGATATTTCGAGTTGAAAAGGGGCCCAGTTTCGAGGGTGTTCACCGTTTCAACCTCAAGGGATTTTGATTCAGTTAAAAATAAACGTAAAATTGCCGGTGAGATTTCTTGCCCCCCAGTATTTTGTTGTTGATTCGCAAAATGCTGTTCTTCAAAGGGTATCGGGCTCGAAGCTTTGCTGACTTCAAATGGACCATCTCGAACTCAAGATTCCCGAGGATATCCTGTGTATTTATCATATTCGAGAAAACAGCACATGTTCAATCATTCGAGTAACTTCTCGAGCAAGCCCATCTCGAGCACTCACTGCTATATCTTGCAAAATTGTAGTAAATATACAGGCAGACTCTTGCGCTAATGCCAGGTACTAATCATCGAATTCTCTTCTCTGACTCTCTCGAGCACCTGCTAAAGTTCATTTCATGATCTGAACCAACTGTTCCAACATTTTATCTGCTCTAACCTTATATCTCGAAATTGGCTGAGTGTCACAATCGTCACCCAAATCGTCTCTTGAGCGATTCAAAATATTAATAATTTTGCTTCTGAGAGATTTTTAGAAAGTCAATTATCGAAAGAAAAACATGGAAATTGGAAAGTCCCATTTATGCCATCATATGTATATAGCAAAGTCCAACAATGCTGCTCAAAAGAAAAAAGGGTCTGACATACCCCACCTACTTTATGTTATTATAAATATATATATATCGAATATATTTATAGAGCAAAAGCCAAGCCACACTTGCTCGAAAGAAAAAGGTTTGATATGGCCCACCCACTTTATGCCATTATAATAACATTTATATGTATAGTAAAAAGAAGACATTTACATGTTCAAAACTGCTCGAGTGAGTTCTCTTCATCTTCTTCGATTTTATAAAATTGAAAACTAATGGTACCCAGAATACACATTCTTCGAAATACAAACATTTTCTTCTTCGATTTCACAAAATCGAACACTAACTAACCCCAAATTTGAAAAGGGTCAAATAATTGTCCCCCAATATTTCTTCTCATATGGGCATCGGGCGTAGCTTGCCCCCTGCATATGGTACTTGTATATTATCAGGGAACGTAAGAATTCCTTGACTTATCATTACGTTCGAACAACCATTATTTCAAGATCGTCATTCGGTTCTTCTCTAGAAGAGTCTTCTGACATCTTATAATAGGTTAATGGAAGTTAAATTCGACTATACTCCCACTGTGGTCGCCATTTATTTATTTCGAAAATAAAAACAAATTCGATTAGGGTGGATCCAACTGCGTGTTCCGAGCCCCGCGATAATTCTTATCTTAGAATTATCTTTCAAGCCCCGCGCTCGAGTTCGATGCACTAGACGGTGGTTTGGACTTTAACACTTCGACGTGTTATTTAACTTAGTTGTTAGGACCGCAATTGACTGAAATGTTTATCGTCTTCGAATGACACAATAATACAGTGAAAGAAAGATTCAAGTCCAGGTAAAAACTATCTCTCTGATACTTAAATCTGACACAAAATAATCTTATGCCTACGTGAGAACCGTTCGATCAAATGTATTATTTTAGATGTTATGTATCGTCTTCGGATGACACAATAATATTATAAAAGAAAAATTCAAGTCCTGGTAAAAACTATCTCTCTGATACTTAAATCTGACACCAGATAATTTTGTACCTACGTGAGAACCTTTCTTTTTCAAAACGATGTTAATGAATAGAAAACTTAGGTCAAGATACAAATTACTGTCAAATACTGAAATCTGAAAGCATGTAATCTATACCTCCATAAAAGTATTCAATTCGTAAAAATTACAGGCAATCGAATGCCAATACAAGCCTTGAAAAGGCAAATTCCTTCGAGTCTAATACTAAATTACATTACGGCTACTCCTAAATTATGCTAAGAGCTACTCCTACGTTACGCTATGAACTACTCCTAAGAAAATGAAAATGCAGAAGTCTGGTGATCTTGCGATATCTCATTTTTGTCCGCGGCTCGTCTATATATGGGTCTTTTGAGGAACCGTCTTCTACCCACGTTCCTTATCTTCAGGAACCGTCTTCAACTGTCCTCAACTGCTTTTTCAAATCTTTTTAAATTGGCGCGCCCCTTGTAGATAATTGGCTATTTGGACTTCAATTTATTTTTCAGATTCGATTCTTGGGCTTTTGTCAATTCAGCCCATGTTTTTGCCATTTTCTAAAATCAATGGGCCTTGTTCGATTCGAAACAGGGTCCAACTTCTTTCCTTTCGAATTTCTATAGTTTGGGTTATTTGAGCTCTGTAATTCGAAAGTCCAAATTATTTTATGGTGTAAACACATAGGGATGACAAATTTGATCATGTAGATACTAACTATCCAATTTTCGTGTATTAAGGGCAAATTTTGTTGGAAATTGAAAACTTGGTAGGAAAGTTGCATGTGATGAGCACATGCCATTTTTAAATTGGGAGTTCTCAATTCTAGAGGGAAAATCATCGTGTGAGGACCAAAAACACCATTTATCATAGTCTACAGAACTAAAATTGCAATTTAGTGCTAGGTGCATTTGCAATTTTAGCCTTGAAAGTTAAGTGGTAAGAGCAAGTGGCAATTTAATTCTGCAAGTTAGTGCGGGGTAGCATTTTGGTCATTACATGCACAACGTGTGCTATTTTTACCCCAAACTTAAAATTCCCAGATTAAATAGTCATGTGATGAGGATATCACTTATAGGCTACTGTTTTTTTTTCGGGAAAATTACACTTTTCGTCCCTGAAGTTGAAGCCAAAAACACATTTGGTCCCTCATGTTTCGGCCTCAACACATTTGGTCCCTCAACTTACAAATTTCGAACAAATGTGGTCCCTGCCGTCAATTTACCGTTAGAACTAACGGAATCCGCACTGTTCATCATCTTCCCCAACTCTAAAATCCGATTTCAAACTTTAAATTATGATATCTCACTCATTTCAAGTCCATTTTTAACGAATCTTATATGGTTAGAATCGTCTCAACGAGTAGAATCCATCCATGTAAGTTTTGTCCCATACGCTGATTCTATTGACCCGAACAGAACAAATTCGAAAAAATCCGTTTTTTGAATCAGCCTATTTTGGGACAAAACTTACATGGATGGATTCTACTCATTGAGACGATTCTAACCATATAAGATTCGTTAAAAATGGACTTGAAATGAGTGAGATATCATAATTTAAAGTTTGAAATCGGATTTTAGAGTTGGGGAAGATGATGAACAGTGCGGATTCCGTTAGTTCTAACGGTAAATTATCGAAATTTGTAAGTTGAGGGACCAAATGTGTTGAGGTTGAAACATGAGGGACCAAATGTGTTTTTGGCTACAACTTCAGGGACGAAAACTGTAATTTTCCCTTTTTTTTCTTTTGATGAAATCTTGTCCTTAAATTGCCAAAGCTGAAGTTATTGTCCTTAAATTGATAGTGTCGCAATTACAGGACTAATGTTGCTACCCCTTCATCATCATGTGATGAGTTTTGCCCTGATTATAAGCTTTTAAAAACGAGTTTTGCAATTTTGCCCTTCTTATATAATGCTGCAAAATTTCATAAATTGTGGAAGCTTACCACGAGAACAAAAGTTTTTGTTGTCAGCTCATGCGAACTCTTATTTCCTTAATAGTTGGCAGCACAAAACGCCCTAAGCGACAAGTGGACACTAATTGTTGTGTCCCTGTCAAGCGGTTAGTCCGCGATCAGTTACGTTCTCCCAATCAAATTATTAAGCTCTTAGCTCTAAGAGCTTCTCAGCTTGGTTACACTCTTGTACTCCTCATAATAACCTATGACACCCTCAATCCATATATTTCCATGTCTTCGTATATAAAATGAATCTCTCATTTTATGAAGCAAATTGAGCAAAGAAAACATATATATTTTGGAGAAAATGCTTGATAATTATTAGTATATCTCACATTCGTTCATGCAAATTTCCTAACATAGTGCAGGTGATGAGGAAAATTACAAGTTCCTTGTGAGTACTAGCTTTGTGCATGTAGATGATGTGGCTAGAGCCCATATTTTCCTTTTCGAGTATACAGAAGCAAAAGGGAGATACATTTGCTCTGCTGTTGATGTTACAATCGATAAGTTGTCTGAGTTTCTATCTGCTAGATACACCAAGTACCAAACACCAACTCCCGAGTAAGTTCCAACTTCTCTAACACCTACATAACATAGAGTGATAGGCAAAATTGTAAAATTCGTTCTGTAAGGTTGACAAATTTAAATATTGCACGTGACACTAATAATTTAAGGACACAAATTAAACAATCCAAATTCCTCGGACTGAGGACACATTTCGTCGGACATTGAAAAGTTAAGAGGGAATTTTCATGTGTGAGCACATTTTTTAATATGGGAATTTTTAATTTTAGATTGAAAATCATTGCATAAAGACCAAAAATGCCAATTCTCATTACTTTGCAATTATATTATGTAAGTTAAGAAAAACTGGCAATTTTAAACCTGCAAGTTAATGCGGGAATATCATATTTGGTCCTCACGTGCACAACATATGTTATTTTACCTACAAAATTTAGAAATTTCCAAATTAAATGTTGGTCATATGCTTTCTGGCCACTTTTGTGATTTTGGTGAAAATTGTTCGTAAATTGCAAAAAATTGAAAATTAGTATTCTTAAATTGTCCATGTCATAATTTATAGAACTAATGTTGTCACCCCCTATAGTTAGGATGATTTTTGCAATTTTTCCGGGAGTGATTCTTAAAAAATTTGGGACTTCAAATTCCGGTCATAATCACAAAAAATGGTGGACTTAGATGAGTTCCACCAGATGGCGTTTGTAATTGTATGATTGTATCCGGAATTTGAGTTCTGACTTTCCTTTTTGCTCTGTCAGAAAACCTGAATTCAGATAGTTTTGGCCTTAATGCAGTTCCTTGAGGGGTATTCAACCGGTTAAAACTTCAGGGCTTTCGTCAAGAAAGCTCCTGGAAGCTAGATTTACGTATCGATATGGCCTCGAGGAAATGTTTGATGGAGCAATTCAAAGTTGCAAAGAGAAGGGCTTTCTCTAGCTCATGACTAATTATGTTATGGAAACACATTGTTCACCCTATTTTCTGGAGAGAGTTTTTCATAACCTTGTTAACTTATGTTCATAGTACAGATATATGGACTTGGTGATGCATATATCTAATACATTATATTTTACAATGTGGTGTTGGAGTTTGAAATCCTCTTTTAAGTTGATTTGTGTTGACTTTTTTATTAAAAATGTTGTTATCTATGGACCAATGGAATGGTAGCACAGTGCTGAGGGCTGACATTCCATGTATCCATGGTCGAGGTTTCAAAACTGCTTAAAGTGAATCCGCTTATGGTAGTAGTGATTTTGTTTGGTTCAAACCACTCGGCATTATGTTGGGATCGAGGCAGCAGGCTCGTCCAATGAGTAGTAGTTGAGGCTCGACCTAAACGTTTTTCGGCGTGGGAAAACTCTTATAATTTGTAACAATTAATGTGCCTAAGACTTTTGTTATTCAATAATGTATATTTTGTCAAGAATTGTTGCTACCATATTTTGTCAAAAAGTGTTGATGCCATATTTCTATAAAGATATGGTGTCTATTTTGTCAAAGTTTGTTACTGCCATATTCCTATAAATGGCATGTGCTTTGGTTTGAAAGATGTATCAAATCATTTTAAGTAAAGAAGAAAATCTCATCTCCCGTAGCATTTCCTTTTCTTTCACTTTGCCTCTATTTTTCTTTGAGTTAATAACTCTTACCTACACAACTACTACATTCCTTGTTCTACCATAAATCAACCAGTATTTTGCACATAAACCTCCTTAAAAAACCAGCATAAACTGGTATCAGAGTCTGGTTATAGGCTAGGTGTTTAAGTAAAAAATATAAGAAAAAAAAATTGTTGCTGTCATTACCAAATTGCAGCAGAAAATTTTCATGGCAAACTCAAGTAATATCCAACAAATTACTCTTCCAATTTTTGAGGGAGAAAACTATGAGTTTTGGAGCATGAAAATGAAGACATTGTTGGCCTCTTTGGATTTGTGGGAACTTGTACAAGATGGTTATGAAGAGGAGGAAGAAGGAGTTGATCTTACGGTAGCTCAAATGAAGGAGTTGAAGAAAACGAAACAAAGAGATGCTGCAGCGTTGTCAAAAATCCAACAAGCTGTTGCAGATCCAATTTTCTCAAGGATAATGAGAGCTCAAAAAGCCAAAGAAGCTTGCGACATTCTTCAACAAGAATTTGGAGGAGATGATAAGGTAGAAGCTATAAAACTTCAAACTCTTAGAAGAGAGTTAGAAAATATGAGAATGAATGAAAAAGAAAAATTGACTGATTTTCACTCAAAGTTTGTGGAATTAACTAACCAAATGACGGTTTATGGTGAAGAGTTTACAAGTCAAAGAATGGTAGAAAAAATTTTGATTTGTCTTCCAGAAATATTTAATCCAATTGTAGCTGTTATTGAGCAAACTAAGGACACCTCTCACATGAGTATTCATGAGTTAATGGGAACATTAAAATCTTATGAAGAAAGATTAGCTAGGCAGTCCGAAAAATCACTTGAGAGTGCATTTCAGTCAAAAATAACTTGAGAGTGCATTTCAGTCAAAAATAAATCCAAATGTTAAAAACCATGGAGATTCATCATCTAGTGGTGAACCAAATAGAGGACAAACATTTAGAGGTGGAAGAAATGGTAGAAGTCGAGCAAGAGGAAGAAACTTTAGAGGAAGAGGTAGAGGTTTCTACGATAGAAACCAAAGTGCAAACAATAATGAAAAAAAATGTACTCATTGTGGGAGAAATAATCATGAATACAAAGATTGTTGGCACAAAGATAAGCCTAAATGTCACAAGTGTGGTAAGCTTGGTCATCTTATAAAAGATTGTTATGAAAATAATAATCCACAAAATCAGCGAGCTAATTTTTCAGAAGAAAAAGAAGGTGGGGAAAATTTATTTTATGCTTGTCAAGCAGCCATACAACACAAAAATGATATTTGGTATCTTGATAGTGGTTGTAGTAACCATATGACAAGTGATAAATCTATTTTCTTGAGCATAGACTCATCCATAAATTCTCAAGTTAAAATGGGAAATGGTGCTCTTGTTATGGCGCAAGGAAAAGGAACAATTTGTGTAAAAACTAAAAAAAGGACTAAATATATTCATGATGTGTTACTTGTGCCGGATTTGGAGCAAAATTTGTCGAGTGGTGGACAACTTGCTCAAAATGGTTACGCAGTCCATTTTGAAGCTAATAGTTGTATCATACTCGACAAGAATGAGCCAAAAAATATTTTGGCAAGGATACCAATGGAGAAGAATCGAAGTTTCCCACTCACCTTCAAGTATGCTGAAAATATGGCATTGAAAGCTCAAGTTATGGATGATTCATGGTTGTGGCATTGGAGACTAGGACATTTGAATTTCCATAGTCTCAAATTGCTTTACCACAAACATATGGTACAAGGACTTCCCAAAATTGAAGACATGAAACATGTTTGTGAAGGATGCGTCCTAGGAAAACATCATCGTCAATCTTTCCCCAAAGGAGTTGCATGGAGAGCAAAACAACCATTGGAACTCGTGCACACGGATGTGTGTGGACCTATGTCTATACCTTCTCATGGTCAAAATAGGTACTTCATTCTCTTTATTGATGATTTCACTCGCATGACATGAGTTTATTTTATGAGACAAAAATCTGAGGGCTTGTATGGTATTGTTTTCATTTTCAATTCTCAATTCCCAATTGAAAATTGTAGAAAAGTGAATTTTCAAACTTTCATTGGTTTTTGTGTTAAAAATGAAAATATGTTTGGATGCATTAGTTTGAGTTGTTATTTTATAAGTTAAAAATGAAAATATGTTTGGATGAATGTAATTTTGTGTGGATTTTTTTACGAAAAGACGTGATGAGAATAAAAATATATTTAGATGAATAGTTTTTTTAGATATAAATATAATAAAAAATTATAAGATTGATTTGACATAAAGTAAATTTGATTTGTAGTTAGTGATATAGTTATATATATATATATGCATAGGTATATGTATGTATAAAAGTTGTATGGATATATATATAGCCATCCAAATTAAGTAGATATATAGATAGGAGAATAGGAGTGGTTGGAGAATTGAATTGATGGGATGAGAGTAGGAATACATTGGAAACATGAATTGAGAAATAAATTCCCCAAATTTCATGGAAAAAGGAAGCCAATTTCAAATTTGTGCATGTGGATTTTTGATTTGTTTCCCAAGTTTTGGGCTTAGGTTCTCAAAATATTGAGAATTAAGAATCAAGACTAGGGGACAATAAGTTGGGCCAATCATGTTTTGGGTTTCAAAATAATTGAGAATTGGGATTTGGGTTTTGAAAACAAAACCATACAAGCCCTGAAGTTTTTAATATTTTTCGAAAGTTCAAAAATCTTGTCGAAAAACAAAGTGGTTATTTCATAAAGTCTCTTAGAAGTGATAATGGCAAAGAGTATACTTCTAATGAATTTAACAAGTTTTGTGAAGAAGAAGGTATTGGTAGGCAACTCACAGTCGGATATACTCCACAACAAAATGGAGTATCGGAGAGGAAAAATCAAACAGTCATGGAGATGGCAAAATCAATGTTACATGCCAAAGGCTTGCCTAAAGTTTTTTGGGCAGAAGTAGTCTACACGGCTGTATATTTGCTGAATCGATGTCCAACCAAAGCCGTGATGGATAAAACCCCTATTGAAGCATGGAGTGGCAGAAGACCTTCGGTGAAGCATCTGCGGATTTTCGGTTCAGTTTGCTATGCTCAGATTCCAAAAGAAAAAAGTCAAAATCTAGACGAAGCTAGTGAGAAATGCATCTTTATCGGATATAGCAGCCAATCAAAGGGTTATCGGCTCTACAACTTGAAGGAAAGAAAGATCATTGTCAACCGAGATGTCATATTCGATGAGAATGCTTCCTGGAATTGGAAGGATGAAAAAATTGAGAAAGGTATTGCTTTCTTTGATGGAAAGAAAGAATTTTTAGCAGGAGAGCTTGAAGAAAATGAAGAATATGCTCCAGATACAATGGGAGCAGATTTTTCATCTTCTAATGGCTCATCTTCAAGTTCAAATCCAAGCTCAAATTCCTCTTCACCGAGTTCCACCCCGGTGAAATTGAAAAGCTTAAGTGATGTTTATGCCAGGTGCAATTTTTGCACAATTGAACCAGAAAACTTTGAAGATGCAATTAGAGAAGAAGCTTGGAAGAAAGCAATGCAAGAAGAAATTGAGGTCATTGAGAAAAACAAAACATGGGAGCTTGTTGAAAGACCACTTGACAAAGAAGTTGTTGGTGTGAAATGAATTTATAAGGTGAAGCTTAATGAAGATGGTTCTTTCAAAAGAAATAAGGCAAGATTGGTCGCTAAAGGCTACACTCAACAACCCGGGATTGATTTTCATGAAACTTTTGCACCGGTGGCTCGCTTGGATACAATAAGGATGCTCATTGCATTAGCAGCCCACAAAGGATGGCAATTGTATCAACTTGATGTGAAATCAGCCTTCTTGAATGGAGAATTGCAAGAGGAAATTTATGTCGAACAACCTCAAGGTTTTGTGATCGAAGGAGAAGAAGAAAAAGTCTACCGATTGAAAGGGGCGTTATATGGGCTAAAACAAGCTCCGAGAGCTTGGTACAGCCAAATTGATTCTTATTTCAATCATCAAGGATTCAAGAAGAGCAAAAGTGAACCTACTTTGTAGGTGAAAACTCAAGGTGAGTCTACCCTCATTGTTGCTTTATATATGGATGATTTACTATTTTGTGGAAACAATGAAAGCATGATACATGAATTTAAGAATGAAATGACGAAAAAATATGAAATGAGTGATATGGGTCTACTCCATCACTTTCTTTGCATTGAAATTTATCAAGAAATGGATGATGTATTTATTTGTCAAAAGAAATATGCTGAAAATATTTTAAAGAAGTTTGGCATGAGTGATTGTAATCCGGTGGTGATACCACTGATTGTAAATGAAAAGTTAAAAAAAGAAGATGGTGCAAAGAAAGTTGATGAGACTTTCTATAGAAGCTTGATTGGAAACTTGTTGTATCTCACTGCAACAAGGCCGGATATCATGTTCGCTGCAAGTTTATTGTCAAGATTCATGAATAATCCAAGTGAAATTCACTTTGGTGTTGCAAAAAGAGTGTTGAGGTACATCAAAGGTACGACCAATTTCGGCATCAAATATTGGAAAGACTCAAAAGTGGAGCTGAAAGGATTTTGTGATAGTGATTGGGCAGGCTGCTTGGATGATATGAAAAGTACTTCCGGTTATACATTTTCACTTGGTTCAAGTGTGTTTTCATGGGCTTCCAAGAAGCAACAAACGGTGGCTCAATCCTCTGCAGAAGCTGAATATGTTTCAGCTGCAATGGCCGCTTCTCAAGGTATTTGGTTAAGAAGAATTCTTGACGATGTTGGGATGAAACAAAGAACTGCAATGGAATTATTTTGTGAGAACAAATCAGCAATTGCTATGGGAAAGAATCCTATATTTCATAGTCGAACTCGACACATTTCTATTAAGTATCATTTTATTCGAGAAGCAATTGAAGATGGTGAAGTGCAGCTCGTCTTTTGTCGATCAGAGGATCAAATAGCAGATATCCTTACGAAAGCTCTTCCTAAAGAGAAATTTCTTAAATTCAGAGAAGAACTTGGAGTTGTGGCTCAGCACATTAAGGGGGAAAAATGTAACAATTAATGTGCCTAAGACTTTTGTTATTCAATAATGTATATTTTGTCAAGAATTGTTGCTACCATATTTTGTCAAAAAGTGTTGATGCCATATTTCTATAAAGATATGGTGTCTATTTTGTCAAAGTTTGTTGTTGCCATATTCCTATAAATGGCATGTGCTTTGGTTTGAAAGATGTATCAAATCATTTTGAGTAAAGAAGAAAATCTCATCTCCCGTAGCATTTCCTTTTCTTTCACTTTGCCTCTATTTTTCTTTGAGTTAATAACTCTTACCTACACAACTACTACATTCCTTGTTCTACCATAAATCAACCAGTATTTTCCACATAAACTTCCTTAAAAAATCAACATAATCACTCTAAGAGGAATTGTCACACTAATAGTCCTTTCTACTATTTTTAATACCATAAAAGATGGACCTACTTATATAATGACAACCGTTTTATCATATCAAGTATTTTAGAACCTGGACCGGACCGGCCGGTTAGACCGGTGACCGGACCTTAAAACGGTCCGGTCAGGGCCCTAAAACCAAAAGGGGCTGAAAACCAGCCTACTTTGTCAAAACGACTAGACCCGATGGTTGAACCGTCGAATCGGATGACCCGCTCACGGTTTGATGGAATGGACCGGTTGATGAAAGAAGGCAAAGAGGCAACGGTAGTTTCTCGTCTTCTACCCCATTTTTTATTCTTGTTTCTTGGTTTACAAAAAATGGAACTAAAGGTGGAAGATTGCAAGTTGTGAAAGAGATAAATGGAAATAGACAATATTAGAAGGGGAAAAAATAAAACAATAATAGATAAGAAAATAAGATGAAGAAAAAGAAGAAGAAGATTAGAAGAAGAGAGGGGTTGTCGGCGCTAACAGTGTGAAGAAGAAGGGTTTTGACTTTTGAGCTTTTGGTTGATTTCTCGCTTTTGTATTCTTATTTTTATTTCCTTTTTCTTTTTGTAGTTTCATATTTGTGTTTAAATAGAAAATTACATAGTCTCCTATTTAAGTATATATTGGCTTCCCGTTTAAGTTGGCCTACTATTTTAATTTAATTTTAAATTACATAGTCCAAAATGTGTACGATATATGTGTGTGTATATATAAATAAATGTTGACATTTATAATATTAATAGTTTAATAAATATTATTTATTACATAATTATGACGTCACTG
This sequence comes from Buddleja alternifolia, assembly GCA_019426215.1. Taxonomy (NCBI): domain Eukaryota; kingdom Viridiplantae; phylum Streptophyta; class Magnoliopsida; order Lamiales; family Scrophulariaceae; genus Buddleja; species Buddleja alternifolia. The sequence goes on from CM033390.1 coordinate 57,783,905, forward strand.
GTTGGAACACGGTTGGCCAGAGATTGAACCGGCCGGTGACCCTTGACCCGGTCGATTTTTCGGTTCAATCAACAGTTTTCAGAATATTGTGTATCATTCTATTTTAGTATTTGAATTTTCAATTTAATCAATAATCGTTCATGCGAGGAAACTTAAATTGAATTGACTCTATATGAATTAATGTGAAAACAACTAAATTTGTAATCTTGACGCTTGCAAATCACTCAATAATGAAGTGGCCGAAAGGTATGTAATTACCAATTTGAATCTAGACGTGAAGCTAGTCGTGTTAATGGTAAGCATGACTTCTATCCTATGATTTGAATGATAACTCATATAATGAATCCATTCCCATAAACTTTAATTTTAAGTATTTTCCTTCTTGTATTCAACTAACATTTTCCTTCGAGAGAAAGTAGGAAAGTAGTGGTCAGCTGTTTCCTCTTTGTTTCAATATGGTCAAAGAAAAAGATGCCAAAAAGAGAAGGAAAATAGACAAAATTGGTGTATATTTCAAAGGGACAAAGTGAATACAAAGATTTATTAAGAATATTTTAAAAGACATCATTATATGTGTGTTTTATCTTTTGATGTTTTCAAGAGTGAATATGGGAAGGATAAAAATAGGGGTGTGCAACGAGTCGAGTCGATTCGAAATAAGCTCGACTCAAGCTGGAGAAAATTCGAGCCCGAGCCAAGCTTTTCTGTCGAGCCAAGCTTGAGCTTAACTATACTTGTTCCAAGGCTCGCAAGCCAGAATAAAAAATAACTTTTTTATTGTTTTTAAAAAATATATATATATATATATATATATAATATAACATTTTATTTATTATTTACTATATACATACATATAATATAATATCTTATAATAGTATATATATATGTATTAATTATTAAATATTAAATATTTATGATGATTAATTAAAGAAAATTAATTTTTTTATTTTTTTTCTGAGCTCGAGCTCATTTTTCTCGAGCTCATCGAGCTCGATCTCGAAATTCTTTGTTCGAGCTCGAGTTCGAGCCCAGAAATTTGGCTAGACTCGATCGGCTCGTGGGATACAAATATATTCATGCATACTTTATTTGTCCCTTTTCGCCCTTTTGCTATTAATCTTTTTAACAATAGTATATCATATATACTTCATGTTACATAAATTCTTATTAAGATCAATAAATGTGGACATTGTTAATTTATTTTCATAATGTGACTTCTTATTTAGTTAACAACATTGCTTGTGTAATTTTTTTAGGGTTATATACAAAATGCGCTCCTGAACCATTTTTATTATCACATATAAAGGTATCAAAATAGTCCCTTGTGAAAATTCATGAGTTATGCTAAATGCTCCAATTCAAACACAACTTTACAATATTTAAACACCAAATGAACTAGCCTGATTAATTATATATCTTTTTATTGAACTTATAGGATTTGTAAGAAAAATGCAAATCTTATAAATTTTGTTCAAGATTTAAATAGGATTCGTTAATAGATACCATTAAATAACTTATAATTGAAGATTTACAATTAGAAAATACAAATTTTAAAAGTTTAAATCTACAATTTGTTAATTTTATTAATTTAAATTACATAATTTATTAATATATAAGTTATAAATTTATAAATTACAAGATTATTTTGTTAGTTGATAAGATTTAATTAAATAAGATATAAATTATTATAGTGATTCTTCTTGAGAGAAACCTGTACGTATCTCTCATGAAATAAATCATACTATTTCTACCCCTAAATAATATATCATTTGTTAATTTTGAAGGCTTAAATTTAATAAATTCATTAATAAACAGGAATCATGGGGGTAAGTTGATATAATGCTTAAATATTGTAATGTTGTGTTTGGATGGAAGAATTTGGCATAGATCATGAATTTTAATGAGGGATAATTTTGATAACTTTTAAAGTTTAGGGGGTATTTGCGACGCTAGGAATAGTTCAAGGGGCATTTTGTATTTAGTCCTTTTTTTATATCTATGTTTTGATTATTAATAAATTGCTTCATTAATATATAGAAAAAAATAATCAGACAAAAAATCATTTGCTTGAATGATTTATAATAAAATATTTTAAGAAACAAGAATATTGTCGGCCCCTTTAATCCTAGACCAAACAATGTTGTGTCATTTGATTTGAGTATCATTAATTCAAAATCCAAATATTGAGGTAGATTACTGAAAATATATTTTTAGTTGAAAAAAAAAAAGGAATTGATGACTGATCAGTACTTCAAAGTTCAAATCACATGTATCAAAGTTTGACAAGAAGTCCAATAAAATACAATAAGAAATTAGATATAAATAAGATTCGAATTTATATAAGATGCCAAATATCACTTGGTGGTCCCTCAAGTTTTATTTTTATCACACTTTTTTCCTCAAGTCTCAAATGCATTGGGATGACCTTCCAATTTTTAAAATCATCTTACTTTGATCCATGAAGTCAAAAATCCATTAGACTTAAGGAGATTTGACCAAGGATTGCAGCGACACGATTTTAAAAGTTGAGTGACCATCCCGACATATTTTATTTAAAGGACCTCCAATATAATTTGGGCTTTTTTATTTAAAATAATATCGAACTCTTTTGGATATAGAGGAATAAATAATTTATTTATTCAATATGTTAAATTTTGAAAGAAAACATTTTATTGAATAATGAATATGAAAATATTACAATAGAAACAAGAAAGAGAAAGTTTAAACCCAAACAATCAATACAAGAATTAACCAAAGAAAGAGTTATAGACTCTAATTCTACAACATAATTACAAGAAAAAACTTTAGAGAAAATTTGAAGGAATTCTGGAGAAACTGCAGAGAGAGAAAATCTAAACATTGTAGAGAGAGAATGTGCTTAATTGTGTTTTGAATTTGGGGCTTGTTGTATATTTATATGTTGCAAAACAGCCCCTGAAATATTGGTCAAACACATGTTGACCCCAAAAGTAGAAAGTTGGATGGGCCTGGTTATGGACTCTATTTGTGATCTTGATGGACAAGCCCGACAGTTTGATATCTTCAAACCCCCCCCCCCCCCCCCCCCCCCCCCCCCTCAAGCTCATGGGGAGTGAACACGCAAATGCGAAAGAAACCGACCATGAGATTGAAACTTGAAATACCGAAAATAGAAATTGAAAATGAGAAATAGCCCATCAAATTGAACTTGAAATTGAACCGATCATAGATCAGATTAAACATCAAACATGGAGTGAGAGTCCTGAAAAATACAAATTCCCAATATCAGCAGCAGGAAATAATCCAAATGATGTAGAGTGTCATCATACAATAGACGAACACTCAATATCACACAATCATAACCAATCCGCCGAAAACAGTGATCATATGATATAAAAGAACAGATAATCCAACATGTTATCCAAAAAGGTACAGTGTTAATTACCAAACATATGATAAAACACTAAGTACCAAACCAAAGTCAAATCACTGAATCCAGTAAGAAATGACATATATGAATAAATATATAATCGATCGCAATAACCAAAATTAAACAGGCAAAACACTGAACCTAAGGATAAAATAACAAGATCGAAAACAAGAAACGATGGCCACATGTTCGCATTCGAATCAGACAAACACTGAACCAGCCAAATAAAAACAGGACCAAATAAGCTAAAACAAGGATCACAATTGCCGCATTTGAATCCTGAAAATGGAACCCACGGAAAAATTATAAGATCCAAAACAAGAGTACTCATAAAAGTACTACCAAATTCAACTACACATGCAATTGACAAAGTGACACACGTCACATAAATCTGACCAATTGTAGACAGAACAAAAGAAAATTCCGACGAATATAAATTGGAACACGGAATAAACAATCCCATATAAAGAGACCAAAAGCAAGCATGACACTTAAGCCAACAAACTAAACTAAATAAATCACAATAGATTGATGAGAATAGAAAAAAAAAAGCCAAGAGCAGATATAACACATGCATGCATATCTGCGCAGTCAAACTAATACCCAGATTGGAACTAACAATCACATATGTCTGAGCAATGAACATATTTCCACCAAAGAGAAAACGAAACACTTACCAAATAACATCACAAAAGTCCTGAATTGATAAGTGGATAAAATTTAAAAACAAAGGAGTAGCCAAAACAAAGCATACATATCAACAAGTCAATATATATATTGATATACCAAAATACCAATATAGGATGTATATGTCCTCATTACCTTGTATTTAATATGAGGACAGTAATGTGGCTCTTAAAGTGCCTCGGATACGAGGTAGCGAGGCAGATTGCATAACAGGCCCCTGGCATAATAACATTTGCATTACACTCCAAGATCCGCGTGTTTTTAATAAAACGGGTAGGGTTGACCCATGACCCGACCCTATGGTGGTCAATCGATATCATCCATCAAATGCACGTGTAAGGTATCTAAGGGTAAGATGTCCCATCTGTCATTCGCTCTACAGGACAGAGTGGAAATCTTATAAATACCGCCATTTATGAAGTTTCATGGACGGAGGGTCTGAGCAATAAATATTACGAATTATATATCGTATAGCTTGGATTATTCGAAGACTAGAGAGTACGATCCTACAATACAAATACTAGATATCCTCATCATACGAATCATAGATATTATAATCACTCCTTTTGAACTACGTTTAGACTTGATCCCTGTAGGGTACGTAGGCAGCTTGGTATCATCCAACTGCAGTCTATAATCCTGATAATGTGTCTACAGGTTCGTATACGAAGTCATCTTGACTGAGATAGGTAGGGTAAAAACCGAGCTAGATCATATATATATATATATATATATCAAAATGAAGATAGTAGTCAATATATATATATATATTGACATAGAATAAAGATGGCACACCACCATAGGTGAAATAATCTAACCTAATCAAGCAAATCGCAATCATAAATCGATTTATGCCATTAAGGCAATGAATACAGAAATAAAGCATTTCACCACCGTATTTTTTGTTATACAAAAGATACAGAAAAAAAAATATAAGCATTTTGGTGTATAGAAGAGAATTCTGAGCGGAAGCGTAAACATACGATAGGAAAATAATCAATCCACGAACACTTAAATTCAAGATAACATCTGTGGATGCTAATATCAGAGAGCCAATAGAAATAGTGGTAGTAGTGAAGTAAATTGAAGAATCAGGATATCTAGTGAAACATACAGGAGAAGGAGAACAAGACATTCCCCTCCTGACGCATAAAATGCGGCAATATATTGGGAAACGCATAAACTTAGCAGACGAACCTTGGCAGAAGAGGTGCTACAAGAAATAACATGCGGTCATTTACAGAATTAAAACCAAGACTTGAGTAAATATATAAATCAATTCTCCAAGTCTTATTCACAATTGTGGTCTCCAGAGACAAAAGAACTAGATCATTGCCATATCTGATTCTAGTGAAAGCATGCATCGGTTGAGCAAACAATCACTGATTAAACAAAAAACCCACAGAAAATCACCAACGGTAGCAATACCAAGAATTAGGGGTGTTCATAAATCAACCGAACCGACCGAACCGACCGAGAACCGAAATTTCGGTCCGGACCGAAAACCGAACCGAAAATTTCGGTTCGGTTTTCGGTTTTTTTTTTTGCAATTTTCGGTTTTTCGGTTCGGTTTTCGGTCCGGACCGGTCGGTTCGGTCGGTTAACCGAAAACCGAACTTTTTTTATTTTTTATTTATTTTTTATTTTTTTATATAGTATAATATAGACCAAAAAATTATAAAAAATGTGTTTCCTAATGACAACTTATAGGAAAATAAAGAAAATGAATTAAAATTAGTCATAATTAAATTTCAATTATTTATTTATATCTAATTTATTTATATATTTATACCGAAAAATCGAATCGAACCGGTTCACTTTTTAATTTCATTATGTCAATTTTAGTTGGCCGAGCTAAACATAATTATAAACATATAAATGTATGCATTCCAAAGAAAACGTGAACAACGGCCAAAAAAAAAAAAAAAAATTTTTTTTTTTTATTTTTCGGTTTTAACCGAACCGAAAAAAAACCGACCGAACCGGTCGGTTTTTTAACCGAACCGAACCGACACTGTTTGGTTCGGTTTTCGGTTCGAAATTTCGGAAAACCGAAATTTCGGTTAACCGAAATTTCGGTTCGGTTCGGTTAAAAAACCGACCGATGAACACCCCTACCAAGAATAATAGTTGGGAAAAAAATTACACCTGCATTTAAACAAAAAACAATGTGGTTCAATTGACATGTGAAAGCGGAGTAGAATATATCGAACCAACATAACAGATAACAAAAGAAAGCTATACAAAAGAAGAGGTAATGAGTTCAAATTCAAACTGCGACAAGTTGTGGTTCTCCCTACTTTTATGACTCTAGATAGAGATTTTTTGGTTTAGAGTTATAACTATCAATCTGAGTTTGTCGTATTAGATATGTACGGTATCGCCATTCCTCTTAAATTAAAATGTGTTGAAGATATCAAACTGTTCGGCTTGTCCATCAAGATCACAAATAGAGTCCATAAACAGTCCCATATTCAGGCCCATCCAACTTGCAACTTTTGGGATCAACATGCGTTTGACCAATATTTCAGGGGCTGGTTTGCAACATATATATATATATATATATATATATATATACAGAGCAACCCCCAAATTCATAACACAATTTAGCACATTCTCTCTTTGGTTAATGCTTGTATTGATTGTCAGGGTTTAGATTTTCCATTTCTTGTTACTATTGTAATATATTTTCATATTCATTATTCATTAAAATGTTTTCTTTCAAAATTTAACACAATACTATATATACAATAGTATAGATTTATGATAGAGATGGAGGATAAGAAAGAAGGAAGTGTGTGTGTGACCGGTGGAGAAGGGTTTGTGGCATCATGGCTAATTACGAGGCTTCTTCAACATGGTTACTCTGTAAACACAACAATCATGACAGATCCAGGTTTGTTTACTTCTGTAATTATATTGTAATGGATTATGCATATTCATTGTATAAAAACATAACACCAATCTGTAATATATATATATATATATATATATATATATAAGGGTTTTTCCTTTTCCATTCAGTTAAAATTAAGAAAACTGAAAATTCTAATTTAAATCCTTAAAATTTTCGAACTGTTTGTGCAGACTGATTTCCTGGTTGAATTTTATGAGATTCTTTTTTTTTATTTTCATGAAATGGCTTCCATTGCTCCTGAGTTTGCTATGTTTTTTCCATTCCTAAGTATAATTTCCAGTTATTCTTTTTTGTTCATGATATTAGAGTATCTTTTTTGTTAAAAAAAAGGAAATAGACATATTTATTGTATTTTAATATATTTCTTTTTAAATTTTTTGAGATACATGTCGTGAATATTTTACAACCAACTAGACTATTACAAATTTATGATGAGTCAACGACTATTGTAAAAATAAAAAGAGAAAGATCACAAGTTATTGATAGAATAGTCTCTAAGACCTTTGACATTTTGTGACCGGACCATTTTAATTCTCTAACTTAAGTGAAATGAAATGGAGGTTGTGGTTTGAGTAGAATGCGTTTGATTGATAGAATGAGAGAGAAATTGACGCAATTAATAGAGAGAGGGATTGAATTGTGGTTGGAGGGTAGGTGACCCAACCTTTTGCACACCGATAAACCACCACCCGCTCTCATTAGTACCATTCTCCCATCACATTCAATTCGATTCAATGTACCTGCTCTGCTCTGCTCTAATTATTTTAATTTTTAACCAAACTTTACAAATTTTCAATTATTGTACTTAACTTAATTTGGTACTCCATGTCCTACTTAGTCAAATATAAGATGAGAAAAAATTGTCATTGCATACTTACGAAATTTTATTAAAAGTTATGGTGAAAAATTCGACCAAAAAATATATGAAGGGAAAATAATTGAATTCGTAGATGTACGAGTATAATACCAATACGAATGAATTGTTCGGAAATAAACATATGACTTATTTTTAAATAAATCTGTAAGATAATATTTGCACTAGCTTCTAATTTTAAAAAAATAATATTTTATATTCATCGCTAGTTGACAATAATTAATGGTTTGATAAATTACTAAAGTTCATAGTTTTTAACTATACTTATAAATATTAATTATAATTTTTGAATTTTAAATTAATTTTGGTTTTTTGCCAAAATTAGAGTATTATTCATCAATTATAATAAGGAATATATAAAGTACATATATCAAACTGTTCAACTCAAAGTATAGTATTATTAGTTACGTTCAGAACGAATGCGGAAAATGAAAATATTTTTTAATTATACATATATACGTGTGTTATACGAGTTTTTTTTTAATTCAAGACGAAGGGGAATACCCTAATTAAATATCTAGCCCGACAAACCCAGGTTGATAGTCATAATTTTGAGCCATAAAGACTCTATTTAGGTCCACAAAGGAGGGGAAGGCTACAACATGTGACACCTTAGATTCGAATCCAAGACTGCTCACATAAAATGGGAAGTGTATACCACTAGACCAACAGGTTTTGAGTATTATATGCTTATTATACGAGTTTAACTAACAGAGATCATGTATATTAAATTATTGCCAATTTAAATACGCTTTGTTAATGCAAATCTTTTGGCTTGTTAGAAACTTAGAATATGAAACTAAATTGATGGGTTCCGTAAGTATTATGAAGGACACTAAAATTAATTATATTAGTTATTAGTCCAGCTCCGTATCAAAAAAAAGAAAGAAAAGAAACAAGTGTACATTAAAGCCAAGGAATAATTGCAGACAACCCCCTCACATATGGGGTCATTACACTTCACCCCTTCACTTATCATAAAATGTGCATTTACCCTCTTCGGGCAGTTTGGGCAAAAAAATACAAAAGAAAATTCAAATCCGGGCATCAACGTCGGAAAATTCCTTTGTATTTTTTCTGCCCGAGCTGCCCGAAGCAGGTAAGTGCACATTTTATAATAAGTGATGGGTAAAGTGCATATTTCAATAAATGAGAGGGTGAAGTGCAATGAGCCCCATATGTGAGGGGGCTGTCTGCAATTATCCCTAAAACCAAAAGCCCAATTAGTGTTCCATAAAATGTAGCTTGATTATAGAACAAAAAAGTCAAACACTCAAGAGCCTATAGCCTTGAGAAAATACAAATAATACCCCGTCAAGCCAGCTGAAAGGTACAGATGTACAATGCAATCTGCCCTAGGCTCAACCTATGGGCTATGGCTTGTACTATCTCTCTCTCAGCCAAATCCCACTATAGGGGTGTGTATCTTCTTGAATTGGACATAATCAATTTTCAAGATGAATAAAGACATCATAAAGTTCATAGTTGACCACTTTCTTTATTTCAAACAGTGACTGAAATCAAGAATACATCATCGTATATATGGCACTACTTGGATATTGGTCTTTGTCACAAAAGGTCAATTCCTATTTAGGCAGTGCCATATATAGTACATTGGCATGGCAAAAGTTTTGTGGTGGAGCTCTCTCTTAGTGACTCAAATCCAAGCTCGTCTAATTCGAGAAATGTCTTCATGCTGCCCTTCAAGAAACGTGACATCATCGCCACCTTTTTCTCTAATATATCACAAGTAGGCCATGAGTGCGGCATGCACTTTTTACTTTCTTTTAGAGTCAATAGCAGACTCTTAATATTGTTAATTTTGACTGTTTCCTCCTACCATATGATTAGTAGGTCAGTCGGATTGGGTCGGAGTTGTCAATCAACAAAGCCACAAAAACAAAGGGCGCTCCCAGTCAGAAACAGAGCCATGAATATAAGTGTTTTTTTTTTTTGGGTGGGGGTATACAAAATAAATGGGCCAAAACTGGATATTTTACAAATTTAGGATGGTGAAATTATAAATTTCAAAAAGTTATAGGGTGAAAATTTAACATTTTCAAAGTTGAGGGGGGTCTCCGTCTCGTATTCAAGATACATATATTCATAAAAATAAGAGTAGCTATTTGGTCATTTGCTAGAGAACATAATCCTCCATATAGGGTTGGAGTTCTATTGGTCCGACCTCGCTGTCGCGACTTATTGACCTCGCCTAAACTATGGGCATTTGGCATCCACGCCCTTACTTTTGGTATATTAGCATGTATGCCCCTTCTTTCAAATTTTTCATTATATTTACTAGTTGAAGACTAAATACCCTTCACTATTGAATTAAAAAAAAAAAATTGGCCTTCACTAATTAATGTGGTGGAAAATGCAAAATATCCAAAAATGAAACAATAATAATTATAAGAATGAATCATCTACAATCAAGAATTTCTAGAAATATAACTTTAAACTCCTAATATATCTTCTAAGTAATTAATCGTGAATTCCCTTTGGTGATCTTAAAATTTTATTACTTAATTAGTCTGTAAATATAATTCAAACATTTTCTATAAATATGTACTGAAACAAACTTAATACACTTTTATCTACAAAATTAGAATTATTCATCTTTATAAAATCTTTGAATTATATTAATATATACTTAAGCAATAAAAAAAATTAGACCAAAGGAATTCAATATTAATCTAGAGGAATTTTCTTTTTGGAGGTTAGAGTTATATTTGTATAAATTTCTAGTTGTGGATGCTTCATTTTTGTAAATTACTAGCGACCGCTACACGCCTTCCCGCACACATAAATTTTCTTGACTGTGAACTTACCCGTATAAACTTACCTTTGATTTCTTTGGATTAGATACATAATTAATATAAATAATGAGGGTATAACCGTGCCAAGTAGAAGAAAATATTTATTGTACAACTTTGTATACATAATTAATATAAATAATGAGGGTATAACCGTGCCAAGTAGAAGAAAATATTTATTGTACAACTTTGTAAGCGCAACGTGAAACATTCATTTTTTTAATTTGTCTATCCGTACAAATAATAAACAGATATCAAATTTAAATTTTCTAAAAGCAAAAAGCCACTTCCAAATTAAGATAAAGTGACTATTTTAGTCCTTCGAATTAGAGGGTTGGTCTTATGTGCACAACATGTGTTATTATAATTCAAAGTTGAAAATCCCCGAATTATGTGGTCACTTGATAGGCAAATGCTTCTTTTCGTTCCCTTTTTTGAAAAAAGAAAAAGAAAAAAAGTTTGGGTTGATTTTGCTCTTAAATCGCCAGTGTCACAATTTACGGAATTAATTTCGCCACCAACCCTTTAGTTACAGGACTGAATTTTCAATTTTTCCAAACAAGCAACAGTAGAACATTACTTCATATAATCTCCGAACCTATTTGAGATTTTTTATTTTTTATTTTTTTGCAAGAATTTAGTTTGTTATCATAATACTGCAAGTAATTACATTCCATTTTCCAGACACCAACGAGGACATAAGCTACCTCACAAATCTGCCAGGGGCATCAGAAAGGCTACATATCTTCACCGCAGATCTTAACATGCCCGACAGTTTCGCTCCCGCCATTAAAGGCTGCATCGGGGTATTTCACGTGGCACACCCGATGGAATGGGACGAGAAAGAAACCGAAGAAACAAAGACGAAAAGAGTTATAAATGGCTTATTAGGCATTTTACAAGCATCACTCGATTCAAAAACCGTTAGGCGAGTTGTGTATACTTCTAGTGCAACTTCGGTTGTATTCAATGGCAAGGATTTGGACATCATGGATGAGGAATGTTGGACTGATGTTGATTACGTGAGAAGCTTAGGAGTATATAGAGGATCATATGTTGTGAACAAGACATTAGCTGAGAGAGCGGCTCTAGAGTTTGGTGAGAAATATGGATTGGACGTTGTGACATTGGTTCCTACATGGATACATGGCCCTTTCTTTGCTCGTCGTTGTCCTAATTCGGTGCGCTTGTCTATGGCCTTGATTTTCGGTAAGTTTTCGTACTCAGAAAGGGCTCGATTTAATTTTATCTTATAGTGAAAAACTCTTTTTGAGATGATTATAAGAACAAACTTCAACATTTGTCTTGTAACTATAGGGGTGACAAATTTAGTCCGGTAGATACTAACTGTCAAATTATCGCAGATTAAGGACAAATTTTGCTAGAAACTGAAAACTTAGTAGGAAATTTGCATGTGATGAGCACATGCTATTATTTAAATTGGGAGTTCCCCATTTTAGAGGGAAAATTGTCGTAAGAGGACCAAAAATATCATTTATCATAGCCTACATGACTAAAATTGCAATTTAGTGCTAGCTGCGTTTGCAACATTAGCCCTGAAAGTTAAGAGTAAGAGCAAGCAACAATTTCTCTAAGTTAGTGCGGGGTAGCATTTTGGTCATCACGTGCACAACATGTGCTATTTTTACCCCCAAACTTGCAAAATTCCCAAACTAAATAGTCATGTGATGTGGATATCACTTATAGGACTTTTTTTTTGTTGTTGTTATTTTTGATGAAGTTTGTCCTTGAATGCGAAAGCTGACGTTATTGTCCTTAAATTGATAGCTCGCAATTACAGGACTAATGTAACTACCTCTTTATAATCATGAGACGAGTTTTGCAGTGACTATAAAAACGAGTTTTGCAATTTTGCCCTTATCATATAATGCTGCAAAATTTCATAAATTTTGGAAGCTTACCACGAGAACAAAAGTTATTTTTTTTAGCACATGCGAAACTGTTAGAATCTTCAGAATTAAGGAGGAAATATTTACCTTGATTTTCTCTTGATTTATTTCTATTTATTGTTGATTTGGAGCTGATTTGGAGAGATTGCATTCTCTTATTTAGCTCCAATTGTCTTTCTATTTAAGTGTTTTGTACAGTTCAAACACACAGAAAAATATTCTCGTCGACGTAGGTCTAATTGACCGAACCATGTAAAACTCTCGTCTCTTTATGTTTATTCTTTAAAACTCACGAAAAGGTTATTTCCTTAATAATTAGCAGTGCAAAGTTGCCTAAGCGACAAGTGGACATTAGGTGTTGTGCCCCTTGAGGCGGTTAATCTTCGATCAGTTACGTTCTCCCAGTCAAATAATCAAGCTCTTAGCTTAGCTCTAAGAGCTTGGCTACACTCTTGTACTGACACCCTTAATCCATATATTTCCATGTCTTTGTAGATAAAATGAGAGATGAGTCTCTCATTTTATGAAGCAAATTGAAAAAAATAAACATATATATTTTTGGAGAAAATACTTGATAATTATTAGATATCTCACACTCATTCATGAAAATTTCCTAACATAGTGCAGGTTATGAGGAAAATTACAAGTTCCTTGTGAGTACCAGTTTTGTGCATGTAGATGATGTGGCTAGAGCCCATATTTATCTTTTTGAGTATCCAGAAGCAAAAGGGAGATACATTTGCTCAGCTGTTGATGTCACAATTGATAAGTTGTGTGAGTTTCTTTCTGCTAGATACCCCGAGTACCAAATGCCAAATCCCGAGTAAGTTCCAACTTCTCTAACACCTATGTAACCCAGAGTGATAGGCAAAATCGTAAAATTCATCCTGTAATTATAGGGTTGACAAATTTAATCTTGCATGTGATGTTGAGAACTTAAGGGCACGCACAAACCATCCAAATTCCTCGGACTGAGGACACATTTCGTCTTCATGTGTCAGAACATTTTCCAATGTGAAAATTGTCAATTTGATGGAAAATCATTACCTAAAGACAGGGGCGGATTTAAACTTAGACGGGGGTGCCCCACTGACTTAATTTTTTTTGTTAATATATAGATATTTTTTAATTTTTAATTATAAATTACATTTGTGCCCCCCTCAAATTATTAAATGACCCCCCTCAATTTTTATATTTGAATTTTGCCCACCCAAGGTAGAAAAATATCATGTTTTCTCCCTTTATTTTGAGTTTGCCCCCCCAAAACCCAAAATCCTGGCTATAACGAAAGAGGTATAAGAGTATAAATTATGTCAAAAGTTGTAATTGAACCTGATTTCTTATTATATTTTCTCCCATAAATATAGCGTACCGTACCGCTCCCTTAAATCCTTCGTCTATTTGGCAAAAATGGAAAGTCTGGGCGAGTACCCCCACTGACATCAATTTCTGAATCCGCCACTGCCTGAAGACCAAAAATGCCACTTCTCATAACTTTGCAATTATATTATGTAAGTTAAGAAAAACTGGCAATTTTAAACTTGCAAGTTAGTGCGAGAATATCATATTTGGTCCTCATGCACACAACGTATGTTATTTTACCTACAAAATCTAGAAATTTCCAGATTACACGTTGGTCATATGCTTTCTGGCCACTTTTATGATTTTAGTGAAAATTGTCCTTAAATTGCGAAAAACTGAAAATTAGTATTCTTAAATTGTCAATTTCATAATTTACAGAACTAATGTTGTCACCCCTATAGTTAGGACGATTTTTGCAATTTTTTCCAGAGTGATTCTTAAAAAAAAGTTGGACTTCAAATTCCGGTCATAATCACGACACACGGTGGACTTAAATGAGCTCTACCAGATGGCGATTGCAATTATATCTGGAATTTGAGTTCCAACTTTCCTTTTTCCTCGATTAGAACACTTGAATTCAGATAGTTTTTGCCTTAATGCAGCTCCTTGATGGGTATTCAACCGGTTAAACTTTCAGGGCTTTCATCAAGAAAGCTCGTGGAAGCTGGATTTACGTTTCGATATGGCCTCGAGGAAATGTTCGACGGAGCAATTCAAAATTGCAAAGAGAAGGGCTTTCTCTAGCTCGCGATTAATTATCTTATGGAAACACATTGTTCATTCTATTTTCTGGAGAAAGATTTTTCAACATAACCTTGTTAACTTATGTTCATGGTACAGATACAATGGACTTGGTGATGCATAAATCTAATACATTATATTTTACAATGTGGTGTTGGAGTATGAAATCCTCTTTTAAGTTCATTTGTGTTGACTTTATTATTAAAAATGTAGTTATCTATAGAGTATAGACCAATGGAATGGTAGCTCAGCGGTGAGGGCTAACATTCCATGTATCTATGGTCGAGGGTTCAAAACTGCTTATAGTGAATCCGTTTATGGTAGTAGCGATTTTGTTTAGTTCAAACCACTCTGCATTATGTTGGCATCGAGGCAACAAGCTCGCCCAATGAGCAGTAGTTAAGGCTCAACCTAATTGAGAATAAACGTTTTTCAATGTGGGAAAACTCTTATAATTACTCTTAAGAGGAATTGTCACACTAATCGTCCCTTCTACTATTTTAATCTATCTATTCTATTCTATTCTAAAAGTACGAGTTGATTTCTTGACATTTTTGATGTATTTACAATATCTCTATGGAATTTAATTTATAATTGCAAAAGAGTTCAAAATAAATAATAAAAACAAGTTTTATAAATATGCAACAATAAAAAAATATAATTAAATTAGAACTCTACAAAGAAATTACACCTAGATGAAACTATTCCTATACTTATTCACTAAAGAAGAATATATGAAATCAAATATCTCTAACATGTATACATAAGTTACCACAAATTCGCCAACAAATTCATATTTACTATTAAATTCCATGAAATAGGAATGAATATTTCAATTTTTTTTTATTTTTTTCAAGTTAAGACGGATATGAATGAAAAAGCCAAGCACAAATTTAAGTTTGGCAGCTCATTTCGCACAAATTCTGGAATCCTAACTATAATGATATAAAAATTTTGGAACTTTTGACGTACCTAAAATATGTAATTCATTTTTTAAAGGTAAAAAATTCTAAAATAAATTTTGAATTAAGAGTGTACATGAATCCGCCCAACCTGCTAAAATAGAGTTGATTAGCCCAAAAAATGCCGATTTAACATTTTTAATTAATAGGGACAATTTGATATGCCCACCAATTTCAGGTCAAATAATTAGTTTAATAATTGTAACTAGCAACCCAACTGTTATATATAGAACTTCGAAAAAATACATGTATATATTATATTTTCTAACAAGAGTGGTTTTATTCAATGCTTTGAGTAGCGAGAGCCTGGTTTTAACGGCTTCATCATTTCTCGCGTCCTTTTCGGAAGCTTGTTTAGAGAAGGCCGAGTTTTCCACACTTCCGGCGCAATCGACTATTTGGTAACCACCGGATCCGGGCTGGATTAAGGTAAATTTTGACGGGGCTCTGGACAAGGGGAGGAATGTGGCGGGGCTTGGTGTTATTGGCAGGGATAGGTGTATGGCTTGAACTTTTCAACGGACCATGGGTATATCTTTCTCCTCTCGGTGCAATTATTAATGATATTTTAGTTATTTCGCGTTCTTTCAATTCTTGTTCTTTCTCTTTCAGTAAACGTTTGAGTATTGTAGTGGCTCATCACTTAGCTTGTGCAGCCGTCGTGGCACAGGAGAATGTTCCTGTTTTACCTGATCTTTCTATTTTGTCGGATATTTCCACGTTGAATTAATGAAACCCACCGTCAGTCCTAAAAAAGAATGGTTTTATTCATATTCATGTAACCCAATTATATTTCATTGGGATGATTTGATTAAAAAACTCAGTATCATGTTTGAGAACTTGTTTTTATTTTATTTGAACGAAAAATTTTGGTTTCGTAACAAAGAAAACAAATATATACGTATGATGATTTTATATAACAAATTATATTTATAATATTTGAGAGTTTTTACTCATTACAAATCATGACAATATATTTTTTATTTAATAATATCTATTTGTTGTTATTTCTTATCTCACGCACTCAATTTTTTTCAATTAAATCTACAATACTTTTTATGTTCTTTAGTTTATTCCTTGTTACTTGTAACTATAAATAAGTTGTAGGGGCTAAATGAAGATTCAAATATCCTGCAATCCATTCGCCAAAAGCCTTGAACCCCTAACCCAAATCACTCAGTTTGAAAAGATAATATTATGTTAGTTTGATATTTTGTCAACTCGCAAATGTCATGTCGTGTTGAACTTTTTTCATAAAAATACCCAAACTCAACCGAGGTCCCCCTATTTTGAATATCTACAACAATGATGTGTATAGTTACGGTGGGACTTTTTAATTGAATCACATTTAAATCATCGGAAGAGAACTCCTCCTGCATCGTATTTGTTGCAAATGTACAATATCTTCTAATTATCCTAAAATGATAATATGTTTAACAAAAAAATCCTAAAACGATAAAATGTATATCACTAATTCTGCACTGAGTTAAAACATAAAACTGTTGTAGTGTAAACTCATCATTGTTACAATTCATTTCTTTGAAGGACCTAAAATTGACTATGATAGACTCCAAATTAGTTATTTTTAAAACGAATTATATTATTAATTATGTCATTTTTTTAATTCTTCGATGAAGCAAATAGTTTTTCACCTGTTTGAATCGTGTTTTTTGTATACACTATAATTTATTCATTAAAAAAAAAAGATAAAAAGCTTAATCTGCTTGAACTTGAAACAAATAAATTTATATGAATAGCGTTGTTAACATTCTAATTTTTTAATTAATTATATGAATATTACATTGATTGAGAAAATTGAATATCATTATAAAATACATACAAAAAATAATTTGCCAAGAAGATAAAAAAGCTTAATCTGCTTGAACTTGAAACAAATAATAATGATGTAAAAAGAAAGAAAGAGTAAACCACTCTTTTCTCATGGTCTTGGGAGATATATTGGCGTCCTTTGTTGTAACTCAATATTTGTCACTTTTACTTCTTGATGACTCGCACACCTCTTTATTTTTATTTATCCAACTATCCTCCATATTTAATTTCTTGAATGGTAAATTTCATTTTATCCATTCAACTCATTCATTTTGATATTGCATCAATTATATTTCTATTGCATTCATAATATAATTAAATTAAAACATATAATGTTTTTCTGAATTTCACAATGTTTATATTTTTTTCCCCTTATTTTCCCCTGATTTTTCTGAATTTTTTTTGATATTTTAGTATTTTTTGAATCATTTTCTAATCTAATGGTTGATCATCAATGATCCAACGATAGAGAATAAATAAGTTAACTTAGCTTCTTCAAATATTTATTCAACCTTTCATGTCAATCAATTAAATAATTATAGTTTATTAATTAATATTTAATAATTCATTAATTAAATTATTGTTTAAGTTTTAAATTTTATAAGTTGAACAATATCGATGTATATAAGTTATTTTAACGAGATCATATAATTGACGTGCAACGCAGGTGTTGTTTGCTAGTACCATAAAAGATGAACCTACTTATATATTGACGACTTTTTTGTCATATGTTTCATGCTATCTTAGTATTTTGATTTTCAATTTAATCAATAATCATTCATACGATGAAACTAAAATTGAATTGACTCTATATGAATTAATGTGAATACAACTAAATTTGTAATCTTGACACTAGCAAATCACTCAATAATGAAGTGGCCGAGAGGTATTTAATTAGCAATGGAATGGTAGCTCAGTGGTGAGGGTTAACATTCCATGTATCTATGGTCGAGGGTTCAAACTGCTTATAGTGAATCCGCTTATGGTAGTAGCGATTTGTTTGGTTCAAACCATTGTGCATTATGTTGGGATCGAGGCAAGAAGCTCACCCAATGAGCAGTAGTTAAGGCTCGACTTGAACGTTTCTCGATGTGGGAAAACTCTTACAATTATTTTAAGAGGAATTGTCACACTAATCGTCCTTTCTACTATTTTTAATATCATAAAAGATTGACCTACTTATATATTGACGACCTTTTTTTATCATATGTATCATTCTATCTTAGTATTTTGATTTTCTATTTAATCAATAATCATTGATACGATGAAACTTAAATTAAATTGACTATATATGAATTAATGTGAATACAACTAAATTTTGTAATCTTGACACTAGCAAATCACTCAATAATGAAGTGGCCGAGAGGTATTTAATTAGCAATTTGAAACTAGACGTGAAGCTACTCGTGTTAGTGGTAAGCATGACTTCTATCCTATGATTGAATGACAACTCATATAAACCTTTTCCATAAACTTTAATTAACTAGTATTTTCCTTCTTCTATTTAACTAAACTTTTCCTTTGAGAGAAATTAGGAAAGGTGTGGTCAGCCTGTTTCCTCTTTGTTTCAATATGGTCAAAGAAAAGATGCCAAAATTATGCAATAATTTACGGTTCTCAAAGTTTATTGTGGAAACTGATTCTAAATTTGCCTTTACTTGTATTCACAGAACGATCCAGGCCCAAGCGGACTACCAGATTTTATGTGACGATATATGTAGGATCTCGACATATGTTAACCAGCCCTCCTTCAAAACATGTTATCGAGAAGTTAATGGGGTAGCAGACTGTTTAGCAAAAATGGGCGTTTCTTTAGATTATGTACTGAAGTTTATCTCTCCCCCACCTCCTTTTCTTTGTCATTTACTTCTGTTAGATTTATCTTCTAGTTTCTCTCGTAATGTCCTAGTTTGTAAGTTGTAACAATGGGGACAGTGTAGATGGTTAACGTTTTAATGAAGTTTATTTGTTAAAAAAAAAAAAAAAGATGCCAAAAACATGAGGAAAATATACAAAATTGGTGTATATTTCAAAAGAACAAAGTGAATACAAATATTTATTAAGAATATTTTAAAAGACATCATTATATATGTATTTTATCTTTTGGTGTTTTCAAGAGTGAATATGGGAAGGATAAGAGACACAAAAACCGTTCAAATATATTCAATTTTGGAGGATACAAGTCATGCATACTTTATTTGACCCTTTTCACCCTTTTGCCATTAATCCTTTTAACAATTGTAGTATATCATATATACTTCATGTTACATAATTATTCCTTAATAATATGTCAACGATTCCACTAATAATATTTTATTGTTAAATTCATCTCATAAGCAAACCACTTTCACACTATTCATTACCAAACATGCTAATTTCACGTAAATGTTAATGGTTAACAGGTCTCCAAACTAATAGTTACAGGATATCCTGTAAACAAACAGCGTGGAAGGAAAATTACAAGATATCTGATAAATGTGGAGTCCACACATCAATATACATAGGGATTAATGCAAAAAAAAACCTCGGTGTTAATGTGAAATTGTAAAAAAAACCCCGTGTTAACGAAATAGGCTAAAAACCATCCTGTGTTCTTAAAAAATCTGCAAACAGTGGATTTTTGGAAAAAAAGGTGCGTGTTTTTCATGTTTTTCACCTTTAATGACATGTTTTTTTGTCATTTATACACTCTCCAAATAAAGAAACATGTCATTAAAGGTGAAAAATATGAAAAACACGCCTTTTTTTTTCTTTCAAAAATCCACTGTTTGCAGACTTTTTAAGAACACAAGGTGATTTTTAGCCTATTTTGTTAACACGAGTTTTTTTTTTGCAATTTCACATTAATACAAGGGTTTTTTTTGCATTAATCCCATATATATAAAATCTCTCAATCTGTCTATCTCGAGACCGACAAAAAATACATATTTACTATAAATAGATAAATGTAAGAGCAACGAAGTAGAATATGAGATATTATATAGGGGAGAAAAGTGCAATATAGAAAGAACTGGACCATTGGGAGCAAATTATGCGTCCCCACAAATATTAACGACCATTTCCCTTCAAAACCGCGCTACCACTTTCAATTCTCTCTCTATTTCCCTCTCTCTCTCAAATTCATTTCTCTGGAAAATTGATTTTTTTGAAAATTGAAACGTTCACCGATTGAATCTCCGGCGCCGGAAAATAATCGCCGCGCAATGTCGTTCTCGGATTCCGAATCCTCCTCCCACGGCGGAGAGTACAAGACTTTCCGTCAAATCAGCCGCGATCGTAAGCTCCGATTCTATCTCGAATACGTACTCATACGTATTGGCTTGTTTTGTGTTCTTTTCATCAATTTTTCTTGGAATGTTTTGTCAATTTTTCGTTGCGTTGATGTTTGATGTTTGTAGACTTTGTTACTACTTTTCTCCGGTTAATGCAATGATTCTATTACCATAGAAGTTTTTTCTTCCCAATCGTTTATAAATTTACAATAGTCTATTATACTGCTGTACTCTGGTTTTTTCCCCCCAAATTTCCTGTGTGTGCTTGATGTTTTTCTCATATGAATGAATAGGTAGTTTCTATATCAGGATTTATGTTTCGGCGAAAGAGATCAAAAAACGGTTTGATTTGAGAGATCAATGCGTCATGAGTGAGAACCTTTTAATATTATACATTTTTTAGAAGAATGAGGAAAATGCCGTAGGGCATACATTTGTTGTCGTTTTTGTCGGACGAGATCAAGTTGATCTTTGCTGTGATAGAAACAAATTCTTTAGTATCACAGTATTATGTAAATTCTCTGTAATTAGATTTCACGATTTCCCGCTTACTGAGAGTAGTGAAATCATGTCTTTACATGCTGGATTAGCAAAGGAAAAGCTTAAAATGCACGTATTCTATAGATGTTGCTGCTACTACATCCATATTTCTAATGCCATGTGATTACTAATTTTACAGTCTTTTTTGAATGCCATTCGTTTTTTTTTTTTTTTTTTTTGTGTGTTTGTGTGTTGGCTAGAAGATGGTGTTAATGAATGTTGGTTTCAGAAGTTTACATGAAAAAATTTGGTATTTGGATTGATTGTTTTGGTAAAAATCTGTTTTAGGGTTATTGTATGAAATGCTACAATCTTGCAAGTCGGGAGATAAAAAATCGTCATGGAAGGTATATTTTCATCTCACTGCAAATTACTATTATTGTGAATGTCGGGCTATATTTGACTTGAGAACTTTGTCCTTGCGCAGAAAATAAATTATTTCACTACTCTAGTTAGATTTGGTTTCTTGCTATTATGGCATTTAATCAATTTAGCGTGCTTAGATAATTGTATGTCATTTTAAATATTGGGTTTAAGAACAATCAATTTTCTTATTATTGGCTTGTCCGTCCATATCAATCTGGAACAAGATAATCTGGCAAACCAAAGCCAACAAGCTTGTTTAAGTTCAAAATTTTTAACTTATTTCCAGAACGTATTTCATAGATTTAGTTTCTTCAACCATATGCACTTCAAGTTCTGGAAAAGGAAATAGATTTTGTACATTTGTACTCTAGAGGCCAATGTATGAAAATCATAGAGTTGGTGTTATCAAGATGATGGGAATAAAGAGTACGAAGTGTCAGTCAATTGTGCTGCACATTAACTCATCGTTGATCCCTATACCTGTATAACCGTTAGTTTTGAAAAGTTACATGAATAAAGGAGAATTTCGACCATCTTTCTTCTAGTCACAAGAAATTTTTCTTTCTTTTCTGTTTTTGGATTAATTGTATGCATGCTTCATGATAAAGATGGAAAGCATTTTCTGGAAATGAGAGAAGGGAGAAATTTTTCTTTGATATGGCTGTCTTGGAGGCAATTCGAAAAATAAGGACTTACATTAATATATATTAAGAAAAAATTGGTGAAAGGTCCATTTAATGTCTTTGCATTCTTCTGAATTACCATCATCACTCTTTAATGAATCAATTTAATTTTGTTAATGCTCTTTCCTTCTAATTATTCCAGGGCGCTCCCTTTATTCTGGAACTTTAGTTTTTGAAAGATAGTATTCTCAGATACCTGATTTTGTTCAGGTACTCATCATGGACAGAGTTACAGTCAAAGTGATGTCTCACTCATGCAAAATGGCAGACATCACAGACCAAGGAGTTTCACGTAAGAATTTACAAAATTATGTTATAGTTTGTTCAATTGAGTTCTTAGCATTATGATACTTGAACATCTTTTTCGTTTCTCTCAGTGGTGGAAGACCTTTTCAGAAGAAGACAACCTTTGCCTTCAATGGATGCCGTATATTTCATTCAACCTTCCAAGGAAAAGTATATATCCTTCCCTTTTTCTTGTTGGACTGTACTTTCAAGTGAAGAAAAAGCAAGTTTTATGTGTTTCACTTTAATCCGTATATTTTGGGAATTTCAGATTCTTTTCTGAAATCTTTTACTATTGATTTAAGAATATAGATTAATCTGAAAACGCATTTTCTCCAACATTCCTATGCTTATGGTAGATGCATTAGAATAGCTTCAGTTTTTGCGCTCTTCTGAACTTTGTTATCTGATTAACATAACTTTAAGCTTGCAACTTCACTCTGTTATACTTTTTTATTCAACTTTTGAATCTAAGAATAAAATTCATTGTATGATTGATGGCCAGAAATGTACAAGACTCTACACAACCATTTCTTACGCATTTTTGTTTAAAAATTACCTACAAGCCGATAAAATGTCTTAAACTTCCTTCCCATTAAAGCTATTAGCATAGGTGTGTAGACTTAGCATCATAGGTCCATTTCCATCCAGATTCTCACCCCTTCTTCTTTTCCTTTTTGATTCTTAGGATTAGACTTACTTCTTAATTATCATCATGGAGCTTCTAATACTGGAATATTAGGGGCTCGTAATTGGATTTGTTGGAAGTAATTTACTAGGTAAGGCATGTTTGTCATCATATTCAATCATGTAATACTTGTGCGATTTTCTCATTTCTTGGATATTTTGTTAATCCTTATCGTATACCTTTAGGGAAAATCCTTGTACCTCATGTTTGGTACTTATTGTCCTTCAATGATATTTCCTTTTTCCAGTTCTAAACATACAAGGACTGACTATTGATCTTTGTAATCCTTTCAGCGTTGTCATGTTTTTGTCTGACATGTCGGGAAGAGAACCTTTATACAGGAAGTATGTCCAAGATTTTTTTTTATTTCCAAAAATTATTGTCCTTGCTTATTTTGTTGTATGGGCTCTAAATGTTTCTTTCTTTTTCTCGATAATCCTGTGGCTGCAGAGCATATGTATTCTTCAGTTCACCTATACCAAAAGACCTTTTAAGTCGTATCAGGGGTGATAGCAGTGTTATACAACGTATTGGTTCATTAAATGAGGTCATCGCTTATTTTCTGCAGTAAATAATTTTACTTATATCACATTGATAACTAGAGAACTTCCTTTCTAACATATTGACCTTTGGCAATTGCAGATGAATTTGGAGTACTTCTCTATAGACAGTCAGGTAATTCATAATACTAAGAGCAAGAGAACCAAATAAGTTTCTACAAAGACGTGTTAATGTTTCTCATACTCTCTTAGTTCTTTTATCGTAGATCATCAGTGGTATACATATCCTTTGGTCCTTAGTATTCTGGAAACTCTTTTAGTTTGGCAATTTTAATTACAGGCGTTCATCACTGATCATGAAAGAGCACTTGAAGAACTCTTTGGAGATAATGCTGGAAATTCTCGCAAATCTGAGGCATTATTAAATGAAATAGCCATGAGAATTGCTACAGTTTTTGCTTCACTGAAGGTACCAACTAAATCATCTTTGCACTTTAGCCTGATCCTTGATCCCCGCTCACCCCTTTCATCCTCCAATATAACTTTCTTCTTCAGGAATTTCCTTTTGTGCGGTATCGAGCTGCCAAGGGACTTGATGATGACACAGTGACTATAGATCGTGACTTAATCCCTACAAAGCTAGCTGCAGCAATTTGGAACAACATCACGACTTATAAGACTTCCATTCACGACTTCCCACAAAAAGAAACATGTGAACTACTTATAGTTGATAGATCAGTTGATCAGGTGTCATAACTTATCTGACTTCTTCATTTTTTTTTCATTTTCTATTATCCTTATGCAAGTCTGATGAATTTTCTGTTTTAGGTTGCTCCCGTCATTCATGAATGGACCTATGATGCTATGTGTCATGATTTGCTTGACCTGGATGGAAATAAATATGTACACGAGGTAAATGTTTTTTGTCCAAGCCGTTGTTTTAATTTGGCAGTTGTGAACTTTTTTTTGACGACGTATAGTGGATGTAAGGTTCAAAGCAAATCAGGTGGTGAGCCAGAAAAAAAGGAAGTTCTTTTGGAAGATCATGATCCCGTCTGGCTTGAGCTCCGGCATGCTCACATAGCAGAGGTGTTTTTCTCATGCATTTTCTTGCAGCCACTTGAAAGTGTCATCTTTATCAGTATGTGTGATCTTGATGGTCTTTCTTACCTTAAAATTGTAGGCCAGTGAACGGTTGCACGATAAGATGACAAATTTTGTTTCCAAAAACAAAGCAGCACAATTACAACAGAGGTTGGTGATCAATCTTAAACGCATATTTGCAAATAAGCATAAGAGCCTTCTCATATATAATAATTATTGCTATTCCCTTTATGAGTCTCTAATATTCGAACTTCTGCTTTTATGTAGAGATGGTAGTGAGTTGTCCACTAGAGACATCCAGAAAATGGTTCAAGCATTGCCACAATATAACGAACAGATGGAGAAACTTTCCCTCCATGTTGCGGTTGTTTTCCTATCCGCAAATTATTTCCTCATTTGGTCGAAACATTTTTAATTGAACACTTCAACGTATATCATGTCACCTGAGAAACACATCAAGCCTTTACTTCTGATTTTAGAAAATATGAATTTGGCTTTCGATCAATCAAATGAAAATATTGAGCATAATTATGGAAGACAAAGGAAAGCAATGCTTGTCGGAAACTCGCAAAATGCTGATTTGATATGCCTTTTAACCAGATTGCTGGGAAAATTAACAACATTATCAGAGAGTTGGGTCTTCGAGATCTTGGACAACTGGAGCAGGATCTTGTATTTGGTGATGCAGGAGCGAAGGAAGTAATCAATTTTCTAAGAACGAAACAGGTAAAATAACTTAATGTCTGTATAGGAGTGCCTTTAGCACTTTTATTCCGTGTTTTGCTAAGTCATAGTAACCGTTTCTTTACCATTGCAGGATGGAATGTCCGAGAACAAATTGAGGCTTTTGATGATTTATGCTTTTGTTTATCCAGAAAAGTTTGAGGGTGACAAAGGAATTAAACTCATGCAGGTTTCCAATCTTCCCATCATCTCCATATTTTGCTCTTGCATGTATTGCATCTTTCCACCATAAATCATACTTGAAATGTTTTGATTTTTTTACCTCCGTTCTTCAGGAGTACATCTCATAGATCGACCTTGCTTAAATATGACTATTGGATTTATATATGAATTTGATAAAAGATTTTTTAGATTGATTCTGATTTAAGATGGGTTTTTAAGTTGCTTTTCAAGGTACTACAGATTTTAGCCACATCTTGTATTTTGCACAACCATAAACATTTAAAAATCAATTTTATATACGAATTCTCAAATAAGTTCACATCTACATAGAAATTCTGAGGCCCTAATTAGTCATAAGATGGAGTTGAAAGTCCTTGACTTGGAAAAGTTTCAAAAGCTTGTATTGTTAAATATATGCTCCGAGTAGTACAACATATTACCTCTGGCTAAAGTCGATGCTAACTATTTCTTATGCTTTTTCAGTTGGCAAGATTATCAAAAGCGGACATGAAAGCTGTGAAAAATATGAAATTGCTCGGAGGATCAGCTTCGAAAAAGACTTCACGTGGGACTTTCTCACTCAAATT
Organism: Buddleja alternifolia; assembly: GCA_019426215.1. Lineage (NCBI taxonomy): Eukaryota > Viridiplantae > Streptophyta > Magnoliopsida > Lamiales > Scrophulariaceae > Buddleja > Buddleja alternifolia. Next base: position 57,810,341 of record CM033390.1, read on the forward strand.
TGATTCCGTTAAAGTAATATTTCTTCCATAGCAAGTGATTATAATTATTCACGTAACCAAGGCATGCGTTTGGATCTGAGGCCTAAAAGTTTCTAAATTTTTCTTTTTTCTTATTTTAGAAAAAGCATGCAGCAAGAAAGGATCGAACTGGAGATGAAGAGACATGGGCATTGTTTCGGTTTTATCCCATGATAGAGGTATGGTTTAATATTCCTCAAATCTCTTTATATGAGTGTTACATAGCATGAGTATAGTTAATTTGGTTTCTTTCTCAGGAGTTAATTGAAAATTTGAGTAAAGGAGAGTTGCCAAAAGATGAATACCACTGCATGAATAGTCCTAGTCCTTCAAATAATGGGAGCCAAAGGAATGTTGGAACCTCACAGCCTACATCAGTTAGAGCAGGTCCATCTAATGCTCCACATTCTATGAGATCAAAAAGAACTCCAACGTGGGCCCGACCTCGCTCCTCCGACGATGGATACTCAAGGTAGTATCCACCTGGCACTCTATAATTCTCCCTGTTATTCTTTATCTCTTCAAATGGAATAAATTAAAGGAAAATTGCAATATTGGTTATAGGGCTATTGCAACTTTAGTTCTATTGTTTTCAAAGTTGCAAAAAGCCTGACATGCATTTTTGGCCCCATCCGTTGAAAAATGGATGGGATTTCGCTTCCGTTAAATTAAGTATTGATGAAGTGCAAGGCACATTAGCAAACTAACGGTTTCTGTCCATTTTTGTCCATTTTTTAACGATTGAGACTAAAAATGTAAAAAAAAATAATACATCAAGTGGACTAATTTTGCAAGTTTGTAAACAACGAGACTAAAATTGCAAAGACATCTATCTTATGAGAATGATGCTGCAATTTTTCCGTAAATTAACGTACTAAAAACACAACTTATATCGACATTTTTGAAGTTGTTTTAATGATAAAAAAATATTTCGTTTTACTCTCCTGCTATGATTTTCCAGTGATTCAGTCTTAAGAAGTGCATCTAGTGATTTCAAGAGAATGGGACAGCGAATTTTTGTATTCATAATTGGTGGGGCAACTCGATCCGAGGTAAAAAAAAAAAACTCCGATTATTTTTGCCTTTCCATCATTAATTACATTTTTTATTTGTGTAGATAACTGAATCATTGGCTTTTTTTTTTCTTTTTTTTTTTGTATTCAGCTTCGAGTTTGTCACAAACTTACAGCAAAATTAAGGAGGGAAGTAGTCCTTGGTACAACTAGTATGGAGGATCCACCTCAATATATTACGGTAAACATTACATTTTTTCTCGAATTCCAGATAATCCTTTTCGTCTCAACACTTTTTTTGCAACTTAAAACAAATTTATGCTTATTGTTGTCATCTTGTTCTGCAGAAACTTAAGCTCTTGTCAGAAAAGGAGCTTTCAATAGAAGACATTCATTTTTGAAGGTTCGATGTTCTTTACGTATAGTTTTGGCCAAACAGCGGCATGGTCATATATTCATGCAAGATACGTGAAAATTCCATCTAAATTAAAGAATTTCTTTTTTCTATACTCCTTTTCTCAATACATGAAATTTCCATCTAATATTAGTAAGTTGTTGTCTTTTTAGAGAGAGCTGGATTGCCTCTATTAGATTTGTACTCTCCCTAGATAATTTATTTATTCATAATTGATTTGAAGCTTAAAACATTTAAGAAAATATTTTTCTCACTTCAAATAATTATAGTATTTTCTGCGTTTTCATTTTCTCTTTTGTCACCAAAATTCAAGTTTTAAGCATTAGCATTAGCGTTTATCGTTTCCCTATTCCATCCCTCTGTATCATAATTCATAAACTAGTGGTTAAGTGGCAAAAAAATGGGAATAGACAGAGCTTGTACGTTTAATGCCCACTCTCAAATTGACAACGGTAAAATATTTACTTTCGAATAATTCAATTTTCTTTTCTTTTTTTGATAGAATCCAGTTTTCTTTTCAATGAATCAAACTATTTGATGTATGGTTTAAGATTTATTGTCAAAAGCTCGTATGAAGTCGGTTTATCTCTATCTCTATCTCTATCTCTAATTTTATTATAAAAGTATGGGTGGTTTCTTGAAACTTTTGTTGTACCTAATATATCCCTATGTAGATCACTTTTTTAATGGCAAAAGAGTCAAATAATAATAAATAATAAAAATAAATTTGAAGTATCTAAGATGTCTAATTACATTAGGACTCTACAATAAAATTACATAAAAATAATAATAAGGTGTAGAGGTACATGAGGTTACTCCTACTTATTTATTTTACTAAAAAGGGAAGATAAATAAAAAAGCTATATATGTGTATGTATAAACACGTGTCCAATATATATAGGGATTCAAGTTTTTTTTTTTTTCAATTTGATTTATCATATTACATAAAGTTTTTATTGTTCAAGCATCTCTTTATTTATTTACTAAAAGGAGAAGATAAATAAAAAACCTATATATATGTGTGTGTATATACACGTGTCTAAAAAGGATTCAAGTTTTTTTTTTACAATTTGCTTTATCATATTAAAAATAAAGTTTTTATTCTCTTAGGCCGTAATGTGTTAAGACTTTTTTAATATATATACTCAAAATCCACTTTTCTAAGAAAGTACATATGTGTGTAAACACAAGGTATTAAATGTCGGTATCGATATCGTGGTAGTAAATTTACGAAAATTTCGATGGAAATTTCGGGGATATTCAAAATTTCGATTTCAATTTTAAAGAAATCATGGAAATTTATAGAAATATTTGAAAATTTACAATGAAACTTTGTGTAAAAATATCATAATTATGCATCTTTTACATAAATAATATTTGTATATATAATGTATGTATAGTGAATTTTGTCAAGTAGTATGACTAAAATCTGTGGCGAAAAATATAAAATAAATATGATTTGAGAGTAAAGTAATAACCAAATTTCCTAAGAACTTCATTAAAACAAAATACCACAATCATTTATAGACAATCACAATAATTTGGACTCATTCTTATTTAAAAATAAATACTTAAATATTATTTTAAATTCGAAATATTTTGGGTTTGGTCAAAATTTCGGAAAATTTCAGTAGATATTTAACAAAGTAATTTTATTAAGAATTCGAGATTTCGGGAAATATCGGAAATATCGGGAAATTTCGATAGATATTCTGCAAAATTGGATCGAATGTGAGATTTCGCTTCAAGACCCCTGGAAATCCAAAATTTCGAGGTTTGGAGGATATTTAAGACCATGTGTAAACATGGAATTAATTATATATTTTCTCAAATATATATTTAGTTAGTTAAAAAATGTGGTTTTATTTAAATGAATAGATATCAATTTTTTATTCGTATAAAGGAATATCTACGAATAGATGGTTGGAAATTAACTTTTCTTCTTTCCTATGAAATGTCAAAGGGATAACCTTTCTAAGACGGAGGAGTACTATTGCAGATAAACTTTTCTTGAATACAAATAAATTTTATTTTTTACAAACTAATATTTCTTCAGAAAAAATATTAATTTGCAAAATATCCAAGTTATATTTATTCCACTTATACAAGTCAAGACTTGACTGATGGTAATCATCGAGAGCTTAGTGGTTAAATTATATGAATTATAAAAACATAGCTCACTAATAGTTACTATTTGACGGGATATTTATTAAAAAATTAATCAAGAATTTCGTACAATATATAGAAAATGCATAATAATGTTGGGATGTAGGACATTTTTATATAAGAAAGTTATAATTATGATGCAATATCATAAATTATACATTAGGCATAATATGGTTATAAGAAATTTTAAGATAGAGTAAAATGCATATCCACTCTCAATCTATCGGGGGTTTCGTACTTTCCCCCTTATTTAAAAAATAAAAATAAAAATACTCAACATTCTAACTTTGAATATTTATGCAGAATGTCCCGCCTAATTTTGTTTTTGGTGGAATATTTTTGCAGAGATTCTTATATACTTTGAGAGGTATAGACTTTGCTCCTAGAAAGCACGGACACTCCGAAAATTATCCCCGGGAGGTGTCGTGCACGTGTCGGACACGACACTCGTGTCGGACACTTCTAAGCCGTGTCCATGGTTAAAAAAATAAAAAAAATCAAAAAACATGTTTATTGTTATATTTAGTTTATGTTTATATTTTTATTTTGCATTTGTTATTGATAAATAGTTGAATTATTTACAATATACATAGATTTACGAAAAAATAAGTAAAATACAAATTTATATATAATATATATATATATATAAAAAAAAAAATGGACAGTCGTGTCGAAGCCGTATCGTGTCCTATATTTTTTAAAAAATGCAGTTCCCCGTGTCCGTGTCGTGCCGTGTCCGTGTCGGTGCATCATAGTTTGCTCCCTAACCTTAAACAAATGTGCATTTTAATCATTTAATCCTTATATTGGTTGAATTAAGTGAACTATTTCACTGAAATATTATCATGTACCAATTTCTTGCGCGCTATATATTGACATCATAATCAAACTTGCATTATATATTGACATTTCAATCACTTCAGGTTATCTTATAATACAAGAATATATTTATAGTTTTTTTTTCAAATATACATAAACCTAGCCATAGTAGTTTATAATTATAAATTATTCAAACTGATTGATCCATATATATTAGGAAAGGGATATCACATATCAAAATTTTGATAAAACATTTTACTTTATTCATTCAAAATATAAATTTAGTGATGAAGTGCACGATCAACGGGTAAAATACACATTTTTTGGGTCAGGAAAAAAAGTGCACAAGTCTCAAAGTATCTTAATATCTTTGATGGAATTTTTGCGGAATACTCAAATGAAGATATAATCAAGGGGTATTGTACAAAAAAAAAAACTCAAAGGTTAGGATATCGAATGCAATTTTTAGAAAAAGAGGCAAAGTGCAAAACTCCTAATACGTTGTAGGGAATATGTGTTTTAACCTTTAAAATATATGGAACTAAATGAATATTGTTCTATACAAGATCCGCAACTTGCATAGCAAGTTCTTGATTTGGTGATTGTCAGTATATGTGGATGCACTTACAAACTATCTTTTAATCTTTCTTCCAGATAATTATTAGATGTAGTGTTACACGAAAACACTACAATTTATTCATTAAAATGAAAGAAGAAGATAAAAGAAAGCTTAATTTGTTTGACCTTGATTATTTAAAGATTGCATTGATCGAAAAATAATATTGGTCCCATTCAACTATATAGATATTTATATATATTCATGAATCATATGACCTCCTTGAAACATTAAATAACTTTTAGCTATATAATTATTTATGATATTCATGAAATCTTATTCATGAATATCTATATCTTATTCATGAAGATAACTAAATATCTATATATATGAGGGGAATAGATAACTAAATATTCATGAAGATAAATCGAAAAAAATCTTATTAAACAAAGTTAAAAGCAACATCACGAGTCATCAAGATAAACCAAGAGAATTTTTATAAACTTAAAATAATTATAGTTTATTTAGTAAGAATTCACTTAGTTTAATTATAATTTAGGTTTTCTGAATGTTCAATAGTTTATAATGTTTAGATACTTTACTCAAAAATTTATATTGGTCGATATTTTCTCATTTTATTGCCTTCAAATATTTTAAATGTTCACTTGATCGGTTATAGTTTTGAATGGTTTCATAAAGCTTATATATTATACTAAATATATTTATGAAACTAAATCATTAGTGTTAGCAGAAGACTATTTATTTGAAATATGACTAGCGCTTTCTTTAGGAAAAAAAATACTATGAATGGAATCCAAAATATGATGATAAGAAAAATCATGTTAATAAACGAAAAATATTCTACATTATGTTTTTAGAATTTTTCTCTATTGCACATTAGCTTTTTACGTGCAATGTTTTTTTTTTTTTTGGTACATAAAAGTTTAGGTAGGGTCAGCCCGGGTCACCTACCAGGGTCAGACATGCTTTCGGGATCATAGGTCGCTTACATAGACACTTAAAGATTGCCCACCAACACAGTCATCACGTTGGCAGAGGGAATCGAACACACAACCTTATAAGGGGAAGTGACTCATCCCTACCAACTGAGCCAATATACATATCTTTTAGTTCCACTACGTTTCTTTCTATGAAATTTAATTTTATAAATGAAACACATACATTCCATCGTATAAAGCAAACAAAAAGGAAAAGTAATATCTAAAGTCAAGTGCCAACCTACTTTGATTCAACCATCAATTTAATTGGGGTTCAAAATGGAGACACGCCGATGATCTTAGGAAGAAATATGTTGCGGTTGCTTTAGAGAATAGAAAAAGAAAAAAATTGCATATTCACTCTCAATCTATTAGGGATTTCGTACTTTCCCCCTTATTTAAAAAAAAAATTACTCAACATCCTAACTTTTGAATATTTATGTAGAATGTCCCCCAAAGTTTGTTTTTGGTGAAATATTTTTGCAGAGATTCTTATATACTTTGAGAGGTATAGACTTTGCTCCCTAACCTTAAACAAATGTGCACTTTAATCATTTAATCCTTGTATTGGGTGAATTAAGTGAAATATATCACTGAAATATTATGATGTACCAATTTTTTGCACTATATATTAAGATCATAATCGAACTTGCATTATGTATTGACATTTCAATCACTTTATCTTATAATATCTTTGTAAATTGTGACACTTAAGTCCATAGGCGAATAATTTGAAATATTTGCTCCGAAAAGTTTGTCACGTGTCTTAAGCATGTCTTAAATTGTATACCAAAGTGCATATATCATGTAATATATAGGTAGTCGGGTGCACAAAATATCATAGGATAGGGTGCAAAGTGTACATATCATGAAATGTACATGTAGTCGAGCGCATAATCTAAGTCAAATTATTCCTTCGATGGACTTACTTGTCATAATTTATAAATATTGGGTACTCAAGTGTAAAAATTAATAGATTAGGCACTAAAGTGCTCCAACCGACTTAGGTTGGGGTCGAAAATGCATTTTACCCTTTTTTTATAATGTATCGATTAGTGGAAACTCATGGTACTTATATTCTCTACAAGTTTACTTTTTTTAGGCTTTTTTAGTGTTCTATAATATATTAATTAGTTTCGTATCGTCTGTTAATATCACGATACGCCGCTCTATTCGTTTCCACTTTTCATTCTGTGTTGATCCGTCTACATTAACCCATCAATAGATACACTCACCAACTAGGGGAAGCAAGCAAAAAAGAAAGTTTTATTTATGCCAGCCTATTATGCTTTTGTAAATAATCTGATTGAGGTTTAAAATGGTAACACATGGAATGGTCTTGAGAAAAAACATGCTACGGAATTGATAGAAAAAATAGAGGGTAAAAAAAAGCAACTAAAAAAGAAGTAGAAGATTATATAGATATCATCAATTTTTTAGTCATAATAAAGAGATAATTGCAAGTATCCAAAAAATTCAAGGAGAAGAAAAAATAAAAGAGCACCCAATTAATTAAAAATAAACAAAAGAAGGAACATATAAAGCATGAATTTACAAATAAAATAAGTTATTTATATTATTATTTAGGTTTAAATTTCGATAAACTTAATTATTTTATGTATTAATTCGGACTTTCATGTTAAGTGATATATTTTTTTAAAAAGTAATTATAATTTATTGATTGCAATTAAATCATTATCTAAGTTTTAAATATATAAAGTTACCAAATCGAACAATATCTATATACATAAATCGCTTTAACGAGATCACATAATTTACGTGCAACGCACGTGTTGTTTACTAGTTAATATAACAAATCAAGTTTGAACAATATTTTTTGTTCTATAAATTCTGACACACGGATAGGTTTTACGTCAATTAGTAAAAAATGATAAAATATGTGTAAAAGAAATCAAATCACTCGAATTCAAGTCGTGTTCGGCTCAATTAAAATTTAGTTCAATTAACCATCAAACCAAGCTTAAACATAAATTTTTGAAGCTCGAAAATAATTCAGACAAACTAGAACACCTTATCTGGCTCATCTCAGATCATTTATAGCCCTAACCATTACTGACGTGAGAAACAACACCACAAAGGAAGGAAGGAGTAGTCAGAAGACTCTATGGTGGACTGGACGGGTCTGAAGTTGGTTCACCATATATACACCATTAGATGCAGTATAATTGATGTATTTTTATCATCATATCCATGTATACATCCAACAATGTACGACCGACTCCATTGGACCGAACCACCATAAAACCACTCGAGTAACCACACACACAAAGAGGATCTGAGGAACTCTATTCATATATCTCTCTCCATTGACTTGTTAATGACTTTTAAATCTCCCTATTATATTTTAAATCGTAAAATTAAGATTTCTTTTTTAATTATAAACGAAGGGGGATACCCTGACCTGACAAACCTGGAGCAATAATTTTAGGTTACACATACCCTATAATATTCTAAATAAGGAGAAAAAAGTCACAACTTGTGACAACTTGAAATTGAATTCAGGACATCCCTCTCACATAAAGGTGGAAGCTGATACCATTAGGATAACAATTAACAAGCGTTGGGTCATAAAATTAAGATTTCTGCATTTGATTATGAACCTTATCTCATTTACTTCTTCTTACAATAACTTAATGTGTTAAAAGGCTTGTTAATGTTAATATTGGGCTACAACCTCATTAGATGCGTCTGTGTAATTTAGCTTTATATATATAGTTGTAACCCTAGGCTGGTGCCTCACTTTTGATACATCTCTCTCTCTCCTCTAAAGGAGTCGTTCTTGTAATTTTCCTTTGTGCAAAACTCTCATCTGTGTTCTTAAGAAATTATAAAGTGCATTATATTTTGTTTTCTGTTCTTTGCTTCTCAAAGATTAGCCCACACATATATGTTTTTACATAATTTTCAACATATATAATGCCTTTCACACGTCTGCAAAAGTATAGATTCACATCCTTCAGTACTGAAAGGCCACAGCAACAGCACTATGAGTTCGAACAACCAGTAGATCATAAAGAGCCGCCTCCGTTGACTCAGCTCAAGATTCGCAGTTATCCAAAAAATGATCACATAGATCAAAACGAAGATGTCAGACTCTCAATTCTATCTTTGGCCCCTTGTACTTGCAAGAAAATTATGGGATGCCAAGGATGAGGCTTTGGATCATGTGTACAAAGTAAGTTCGACGAATAATCCAAAAACATCAGATCCTGGAAGAATCAAAGAGATTTACATCTCACCAATTCGAGAAATAGACAAGAAAACACACGATGCTTAGACAAGTTAGAAGAAATTGAAGATCCGGATTTTCGTCGTTTGATGATAATCGATGGTTACTTCTTTCTCCAGGTGGCGCTAACTATTCTTAGTGGCTATCATTTGCTAGGGTATCCTCCAGAGTAGGTATTGTTTAGAGACAAGGATCTTAAAATGTGGTCGGATGCTATGTTCTTTGTCGGAAACCAAATCCCTGTTTCGGTTTGGCAAGAGCTAATGAAGCAAAGCTTCTACCAAAATGTGATCAAATCAGGGACATGGCATCCTCCATCTAGTTTTCTAAGTGAATTTTATGTGATCTTTTGATTTTGCCTTCACCCTTAAATGCTACATCTTCTAAGTTTAATTGCTTTTGTTGCAAAAAGAGAGATTCGAAAATCCTAATTCCTTGTGATATTCTCCAAAGTCTATGTGATCTTGTGCTTGGCCCCACCCCAACGCATACAAAACGGATGACAATGGCAATGATGTCATTGACTTGGAATTAGCCAATGGTGGGAAATTAAAAACGATTTCTAAAAGCAACCGAATTGAGACAAAAAGGCATCAAAATCAAACCTCTAAAGGAAGGTGTGGGAAGTACAGGTATTTACTTCAAAGACAATGTATTTGGAGCCCGCCTCTACTACTTGTAATCACGGTAGAAGATGAAGATGATACAGAAGTGATTCTCCTACACTTGAAAAGTTATGAGATAAATCTACATTCACACAACCTGCATCGATGCAGGGTTTGCTCTTATATCGGGCTGATGAGCAAAGTTCTTCGCACACCAAGAGATGTTGAAGTCCTTGCTAAAGGAGTTATTTTTGGTACTCGACTGTGTATGGATAAGTTACCAGGAACTATTAAAAGGTTGGACTGCAGTTTAACCACAGAGCATGTTAACCGTGTAAGACTTCAAGTCCTTGATTACATATCAAGGGCCGGAATGACATGATGTGTTCCTCAAACATCTTCTCAGTTTCGTCGTCCTTAATCTTACCATTGCTCAAACAGTACTTTATGCAATCCTCAGCTATCATCGCCCTAATTCCAAGTCTCTGGCGGCCGGCGCATTTGGTTTATTTCGTTATTTTGTGTCACCCTTACTTATTTTGCTATTTACTTGCATGGATTATTTTTTCTTTTGAGTTTAAAAACAATATCATTTTGAAGATGATTTGTATCTCTAGGTCTTTTGTCCATTATTTTCTATTTCTGCTCAACCTAGTTCCCCTCATTATTTTTCCTTTTGGTTGCTATAGCATATATTTGGATCATAGGGGCATTTATATATTTCTGTTTCTTTTTTTTTATTTTTTTATGTGGGGTTGTTTTTTTATTGTTTAAGCTTTTTAATGATTCGGTCATGTTTAATTTAGCATATACATTCCTAATCTAGAGTTACTCACCTTAGAGTTTGTCACAAACTTACAGCTAAATTAAGGAGGGAATTAGTCCTTGATACAACTAGTATGGAGGAACCACCTCAATATATTACGGTAAATGTTACATTTTTCCTTGTAAATCTTTTTCGTCTCAACTCATTTTTGAAACTTAGAATAATTTTATGCTTATTGTTTCAATAGAGCTTTCAATAGAAGACATTCATTTTTGAAGGTTCGATGTTCTTTACTAGTTTTGGCCAAACAGCGGCATGGTCATATATTCATGCAAGATACATGAAAATTCCATCTAAACTGAAGAGTTTTTTGTATTTTTTTGTATTTTCTGATTATTTTTTTCTCAATACATGAAATTTCCATCTAAATATGAGTAAACTGTTGTCTGTTTAGAGAGAGATGGATTGCCTCCATTAGATTTGTACTCAAACTAGATAATTTATTTATTCATCATTAATTTGAAGCTTTAATATATATGTAGTATGTATGTATCATGCATGTAAGTTTTACACAAAGAATTCTCCATCATTGATAGCAACAATTTTGGTGACTCCCATACTAGAAATCTCCCTAGTCCTGATAAACCATGTCATTCACCATGTGATTGGCCTAGGGAGGATAGGATCTCCAAGAGCCCCCAAAAGTAACTCTGTAGGCTATGTTTGGACTTTGGTCTCTGAATTTTGATGAGGAAAACACTTAGAAAAATATTTTTCTCACTTCAAATAATAGTATATTATGCATTTTCCTTTTCTCTTTTCTCACCAAAATTTAAGTTCTAAACATTAGCGTTGTCGTTCTAATCATAAACTCGTGGTTAAGTGGGAAAGAGATGACTAGAAGTTGGCCTAGGCGAATAACTATGATCCCGGGTTTGTTGGGATAAGTTTTTGGGTCTCCCCATCTCTTCGAATCAAAAAAAAAAAAAAAAACTATCATTTTGATTAACAATCAAATCAAGCCTAAACATAAATTTTGAAGCTCAAAAAAAACTTGAAAAACTCTTTGTTGTGTTCAACTGGAATCATTTACGGCCCTAATTATTGATGACATGAGGACAAGGACGTGTTGTAAATTTTATGATTTGTGTTTAAATAACTATAATTTACTTAAAATAATTTCTACATATATTAGTAACACATTATGATATGATAATTATAAATCATATGATACTATAAATTAAAAAACATAACACATAAAATAAGATATTGCACCAATGAAGAGTCGCGTCACATGACGTTGTCCTAAAGCCATGATTGCCTCACTACGTGCAGGTTCTGACGGCTGATCACAACTCCAAGACAAAATTCCATTAGCTCACAACGGTGTCTTATTCTATGTGCACGAGCATTAATTAATAGATATGAGATATAGCTTAGTAGGCCTCCTTCGCCACGACATTTGTGGCTTAGATCACAAGCAGACGATGAACCAATCCCTTAGTCAAGTTGTCAATACACTCTTGTGGGGAGTAAACAAATGATTTCACAAACTCTAAATAAAATATCTCACACTTTCAATGTGTCAATAAATAAGACCATGGTCTCTTTCTCTTATATAGAGATTTAAAGTTTGACAACTTCAAAGAGATTAATGGTCCACTAAAACATCATAAATCACCATAAACTAAATAATAATTTGGCACAAATAGGTTAAATATCACATAAATAAGATGATAATGAATTATAAGTAAATAGGCACACTAATTGTCAGTTTTAAGAAATTACTATTTGTTGGAAATAAAAAGTAAATTAAAGAAATTTAAAGCTTAGTTCCAACAATCTCCCACAAAATTTAAAATTTCTGAAAATTAATAAATCAAGTAAATATGGTGGCAACTTTATATTATGCGATCGATAGGTGTCTTCCGAGGTTGAACCTACACTTAGTGATAGTAATACTCATTTGAGGGAGCCATAATGGGTTGGGCCTTGAATTAGGTCCCTTGATCAAACTTCAATTACTACAATGCACACGATATAGACTTGAGGACATGATTATAGCGGATTAGCGAGTTAATGGTCATGCGCTCTGATCTTGATTCTCGTGAGGTCTCTAGGGTTAGTCCAAACCCGTAGCCCCAGCCATCAGGAAGACTCTCCCTTAGGTAAAACCTGCCAAGGGTGCGTGTGACCTCTACCCCACTTATTTCCCGCCTTGGTTTCATTAAGATTCAAAGCCCATCTTAACATCACACTTTTTTTATAGCACTTCATCTTTAGGGATTGGGAAGGAGGCATCTCGCTGGACACTCTCCTCAAAATAGTGCTTATGAATCACGCATTACAGGTTGTTCTTACCCATTGAACCTTCTTCATAGGGCCTCCAATCACAAAGGTTGGGTTACTCCCGAAGGTGATTCCCTTACGGGCTCAGTCCATCCCCATCGATGATAAAGGATCTAACCTCGGCGATAGTCCCTCGAGGCAAATTCCATCTCATGAAATAAAATATTATATGCCTCTTATTTTCATTTCTCAATCCATCACATAGACATGCACGTTATATACAACTTCACAAAATAATATTATTATTTTTTAATTGAATTTATAGAGGATAAATTTACTCATCTCGACAAATGTCATAAGATCTTTTCAATCTCTATTCTTGATTATCATAAATATTTCCTTTCATTTTCTGCATATTAATAATTCAAGACATAAGGATTTTATTTTGAAAACTTATCAAATCTCATAATATCTCAGCTTCACCTTTTTGAAAACTTAGCTTCACCTTTTAACTTCCACATTTCATAGTTTATCACTAAAAAATAAATTTTAATAATCCATAAGACCCGCTTTATATAAAATTAAATTATATCACTATACAGCAGGTGATTTTCGCTTCAGTCCACAATCAGAGTTAATCTCATGCATAATGTATTTTTGGATAGAGTCAACCCCCACATTTCTAATGTATCATGAAATGATCAAATTTATGAATTTCTCCCGGTGGTATAACATGGGCATTTTAATATGACTCGTCATATAAAATTTAACTATCTACCTGCCACAAAATATTGTGAAACACACCACAATTAACATATCACATGCACAATCATCTTTAATTAAGTTTAATTCCACTTTCAAGTTTACAGTGAACAGACATAAAGTATACTTAATAGTGCATGTGTACTATAACCAATCACATTTATGCATTAATTTCATATATAAATGTAATAATTTTATAGTCAGTCCAAATATCACATAAGCCATTACGAAAGGCATTAAAGCTTAAATCAGCAGTTGGAGAAATTTAATAGTGCATGTGTACTATAACCAATCACATTTATGCATTAATTTCATATATAAATGTAATAATTTTATAGTCATTCCAAATATCACATAAGCCATTGCGAAAGGCATTAAAGCTTAAATCAGCAGTTGGAGAAATATAGGTAACCGCTACACCATTAATCGAATTATTTACTAGTTAATGAAATATTTATCAGACAATATATTGAAATATTCTTAAATATTTATTTCATACCATAAAATATTTTCTTTTCCTTTGAAGAAGAAATAATTTCATAAAACCCTTAAATTTCCAAATATCTTCAGATTAGATTTCAACAATAAACCGCATGCATGTCATGGACAGGGACGGAACCAAGGGGGCTGGTGGGACCCTCGCCCCCTATCAATTTTGAGATTTTTTTTTACTCTATCAAGTTTTTGATATTGAAATTCCATCCCCCACCAAAAAAAAAAATTGAAAAATATTAAGTTATGCCCCCTTTTGTTTTTGATTCGCCCCTCGAACCTAAATTCCTGACTCCGTCCCTAGTCATGGACTTCATACAGATTAATTAGTACTCATAACCCTCAGATCACAATATAGATTAAAATGCAATTTAAAACTATTTGTTAATTACTTATGCAGCCTTACGAAGAGAATTAAGGAATATAATGAGGTATCACATGCATACATATTCCACCAGATTTTGATCTTATTAATAGCATTAATATTAATTCATATGTCATTATCTAGAAATATATTTTCTTTGTACTGCACAACCTGTAAAGAAATTAGAATTATATTTCAACTATACGCTCATTATTAGTAGCATGACATTTAAACACTTTTACTATTTAACCGTTGAACAAATATGTAACTCTTGCATATGCTACCAGACAGCTTCTAATGCAACACATATTTGTTGTATGTTACTAGTTGTTTGTATATAATGGTGCATTATATATCTTTAGATATAATTCAATCTCTTGATGAGACTTGAAATAAATATAGAGCAAAGAATTTGATCAAGCTATCTGCCCAACGGTAACCCAATGTTCTTCTATTTATTTATTTATTTTATTTTATTTTTACCAGTTTAGTTACTTGTTAAATGGGAATATTATTTTTTTCAGTTCGTTAACTTGGCCTACCTTGCGTTTTAGTCCTTTAAGTTGACGTCTTGCAAAATTGGTCCGTTACTTTCTGATTTTTTGTAATTTTAGTCCTTTTGTGCTTAAAACTTGGTAAATTTAGTCTCTCGATTCCCATCACTACCACCATCACAGATATCATCAATTAGAAGTTAAAAAGCACAAAGCCACAAAACTTTTATTGCATAAAGGAGATAACTTTACGCATTTCAAAACTTAAAATTGCAGTGAAAATTTACATAATTAGATTTCCCAATATTTACCAATTGACTATGCCGCTGACTAAATCGACGGACTAAATTCACCAATTTTTTAAGCACGAATGACTAAAATTACAAAAAGTCAGAAGATAACGGACCAATTTTACAAGACGTCAACTTAAAGGACTAAAAATCAAGGGAGACCAAGTTAACAGGCTAAAAAAATAATTTTTCCATTGTTAAATTATAATATCAAACCTATCATCTCACATAAAATAATCATAAATATATATCATTACTAGTAATCAGATAAACAAGATGTTTTGTATTTCTAGAATGATAAAGTGAATAAGGAAATGATATCTCAACTATATATATATATATATATATAGAATCAAAAGAGAAGAAGTAAATAAGGAAGAAGGGATAGACAAGATTCTTTGCTTAATTGTTGCTCGATCGGCCATTGAAGGAATGTATGTTTTGACTTTCCATCCGAGAATGATATCTGCAGCATAAGAAAGGTAAGTGTACGTGAGATATTATTACGAGGGGAGGGGCTAATGACAATGCCTTGCAGATTGCCATACAAGACGCCGTCATTTTGTTTTGTCATTGAAATTTTCTCTCACTTTTCACAAATTCAAGGGTTTCTCCCTGCAAGCCGTCATTTTATTATATATTTTCATTGCAGCTCTGGTAATAGTTTGACTTGACTCTTTTCTCACTGCAATCATGGCTGAAGATGGACACGATTCTGTGGTTGATATGCAATCAATTGAAGAATGGCTATTATCATGTGCAGAAGGGCTTGTTCTGAAGGCGCTCGAGAAGGCCCGGCAAGTTAAGGCCTTCCCCGAAAGGTGGGAGATGATAATTTCAAAAGTCGAGAAGATTCCGGAAAGATTATCAGCCTTATCCAGCCATCCTTGCTTCTCAAACAGTGTACTTTGTAAGGAGCAATTGCAGGTTGTTTGTAGGACATTGAATGAAACTATTGCGTTAGCGGCGATTTGTTTGAAAGAGAAAAAATACCAGGCGAACCTTCGAATGCAAAGTAAACTCGATGCCCTTGATGGGAAACTAAATATGCATTTAGGTGATTTTGAGCACGTGATGATAACCAGAGTTCTCGATGAGGTTTCTTTCCCATCATCTATAGCAAGCACTTCAACCGAACCCGGAGCTGCAATTCATGGAAATTTAAGAGAATTGCTCGCACTCCTTCAAAGTGGCCATTTGGAGGCTAAACATAAAGCTCTTGACAGCCTAGTTGAATTCATGAAAGAAGATGAAAAGAACATTTTGGCTGTAATAGGACGAAACAATATTTTTGCCTCTTTATTAGTCCAATTGCTTACATATACTACTTCTCCTCGGATCAGAGAAAAAACTGTCACGGTCATTTGCTCATTTGGAAGTTGTGAGAATTGGCTCGTCTCGTTAGGCGTGCTTCCGCCCCTCATAAGGCTTGTCGAGTCGGGTAGACCTATTGGGAAACAAAAAGCCACAATTGCACTCCAAAGGCTGTCGTCCATGTCATCCCAAACGTCTCTTTGCATAGTTGGCCATGGTGGGGTCCGGCCCTTGATCGATATATGTCGAACCAGTGATTCGGTTTTGCAAGCCGCCTCTGCTTGTACTTTGAAGAATATATCCCTTGTGCCCGAGGCGCATCAAGTTTTAGATGAAGAAGGGATTGTTGAAGTGATGGTTAATCTTCTTGATTGTGGGATTTTGTTGGGATCGAAGGAGTATGCAGCCGAATGCTTGAAAAATCTCACTTCAAGTAACGACGATCTTAAGAGGTTGGTTATTGCATGCGGGGGAATAAGTAGCCTTCTATCTTACCTAGACGGTCCATTGCCTCAAGAATCTGCGGTCGGGGCGTTGATAAATATATTGGAGATGTTCTCAATGGAACTCATAATCTTCCACAGTGTTCTCCCGAGATTGGTCCACGTGCTCCAATCGGGCTCTCTTGGGGCACAAAACGCAGCTGCGTCAGCTATATGTCGGATTTGTAGCACGACTGAGATGAAACGATTGGTCGGTGAAGCGGGGTGTATTCCTTTTCTCGTGAGAATGCTCGAAGCTGAAGCAAATAACGCTAGGGAAGTTGCAGCACAAGCGATCTCTAGCTTGATGACCGTTTCACATAATTGTAAGAAAGTTGAGAGAATCAAAAAAAGCGTGCCAAATTTGGTGTCATTGCTCGACCCGAGCCCTCAAAACACTACTGCTAAGAATGCGATTGCTTGCCTTGGAATGCTCTCGTCGAGTAAGGAATGTAAGAAGTTAATGGTTTCGTATGGGGCGATCAGTCATTTGAAGAAGCTCAGGGAAATGGATATCCCGGGTGCGAAGAAGCTACATGAGCAATTAGAACGAGGGAAGCTGAAAAGCTTGTTCAAAAGCTTGTTCAGCAGGAAGTAGGAGGATAAGTTGTTATTGTTATTGTTGCTGTTTTGTACTTGTGGGATTTTTCGTACCTTGATTATTCATATGAAAACAATAATATTGGAACTTACTTGGGACATGATTTAACACTTTGAAAATGGCTTGCTAACCTCTTAGTTGGGTGAACTATAAACATATGCATACTTCCAAGTTCCATCTATAAACTCCTCAAATAACATAATTCTGAAACTTTATGTAGTTGGAAAATTCTAGACTGCATCTAGTTTTGGTCGAATCAAAGTTTTTGTACTTCAAAAATAAAAAATTAGTATCCTGATTTTGTGTGTATGATGGATCCCAATTACAACATGTTGTAAAATACCGTGATTCAAATTGTAAAATACCGTGATTCAAATTGTAAGCAACTTTAAAGAATAAGATTGATCAACCCGTTCACCAAATGAACATGACAACTCTTGTCCGATCCGACACGTAGATGATTTGGAAATTTGTAGAATAATGGCAACTGAAATTGTAATTCATTATCTTCAACTTAGATCATTTGAGTAGATACATGTTTTAATTTTCGCTCAAAATCTTTCAAGCTTTTCTCTCAACTTCATTTTTCATCATTTTGTGAGCTTCAGTACCCTAAAATTAAGTTTAGGGTACTGCTCGGACACTACTGCTCGGACATGCATTTAAGATCTTGTATTCCCAAGATCATCTGATATTGAAAAGGAAAAATCATTGTTAAGGGAATAGGATGATTTTACATTAATAAAGGCACAATCGGTTTTAATTGATTAGGGAGAAGGTATTCCTCAACTTTATAAATTACCAAAATGACAAATTCAATGCAAACCCATATTTGTGTTACCTCATTCCATATTTATTCTAAAAGAACAACATATTTTCACTTACTAATATTTCCTTCACCACTAATTTAAGTTTAGTTTTCTTCATTTTTTCAAAGTTATTCATTAGATTGATTAATATTTTATTGTATGCTGAAAACAAATTTATAATATTTAAATCACTTTAATATAACTGAGATTTTATTAAATAGAAAGTAACAGCTTCGGATCAGGTTTCAATCTTGTAACAATAAACAAGAGATTAAAAAAATACTAGATAATATAAACATTGCAATTAGTATATTTTAAATTATTTCGACAAATTAGTGCTTGATAAATAATATGATAATCAAATATAAAGTAAAATAATTAACTCTATGATACATCAAATTATCATAAATAATTATTCTTGTCTATTTTTGATAGTTTCAATTGAAAAAACCGCCTACATGAATATGTTACAAGAAAGAGACTGATAGTGGGGTTAAAAATATTAGAGTCCTTTATCTTTCAATTTTGTGGCAATTTTGGTCCTCGGCCCCAAAATTCTAAAAAATGAGGATTTTGCATCCAATTCTGGGGATTTTTTGGATTTTTGGGGGAAAATTGGAGCTTTTGCTGAATTTGATGGGGAAATAATTCTTGTGCATCTATTGAGATGCACAATATAAAAATAAACTTGCTAAAATACAAGTATACAAAAATATACTTACATACATACATAAAAAATAAAAATATAATAATAAACAATCACTAAATAATGTCTCAAACTAATTTATTTTTATCTTTCATACTTTAACATGTTGTATCAATTTTTTCTTTACTCACTAATACTCACATTTTTAAAGTATCATGAACTAATATAAATTTACATTATTAAATATTATATATATACATATATATATAAATATATACATAATAAAATTAAAATTTCACACATCCGAGTGCATAGTAGGAATATATTTTATTAATATATAGCTTCATAATAGCACATTCTTATTTATTTATTTATGGATTTGTCATACTTTAATTGAATTTAAATAATAAAATTATTTTGAAATATGAGAATCATAGTATTTTCTAAAATATTCAATTAATTTATTTAAAAAATAAATGTCCATGGTTTGATATACTCATTGGAGATGGATACGGGGACGGATATGTATCGAATATAGCCATGGACTATATTAAAATTAAAAAGAAAAAAAATAGCAATAGCTTCTTTATATGCGCCTGGAGGTGTAACCGACATGTTACATACACACGAGTACTTCATATTATTTAATGAAAGCTTTCGATCAAATTTACAATACTAAATAAAAAAGAATCATACAATTAATGAAAAGTTATTTTTTGAATCTGAGAGGAACGGGAAGTTATTTTTATAAAATACTTTATAATAAATCAAATTCGTGTTATAAGATAAATAACTATATAAGAGTTAAAATAAATTAAAAGAGAATTTATAATTTATTTTAGAGGAGTACTCGACAAGTTATGGAGACGGGGAGTACTTCAAATTTTTTTTAAAGTTTGAAATTATATATATACATATATTATATACAACCATTGATATTTAATGATACTAATTTATATTATTTTAAGATACTTTTAAATTATGAGTTTTAATTAATAAACAAAAATAGATAAATAAATATGAAAAAAAATATTAAGTTTAATCATTAATGATTGTAAATTATTATTTGAATATTGTTGTTGTAAATGTGTGTTGTGTGTTTATATAACTATATATATAAATATATAATATCAGCAAAAGCCCCAATTCCCCTCCCCCCCTCCCCCCCCCAAAAAAAAAAATCATTTAAAGCTCCAATTTTTCCTCCAAAATCCGAAAATTCGCCAATTAGATGCAAAATCCCCATTTTTTAGTGTTTTTCGGCTCAAGGACCAAAATTGTCATTCTGAAGACTGAAATCACCACAAAATTAAAAGTTAAAAGATTTAATTGTAAGTTGAAAAAGATAAAATGTTGCCAACCCCCCTAATATATAGGACCAAAATTGCAATTTTTCCCAAAGCGTTAGAAGGAGAAAGACAAAAGCATGTTTTAATCAATTTCTTTATGTATCATGTATAAATTTACATAGCTTTCTATAACATTTATTGTTGAAGATCATTTGTATGCTCATGGTTGTCATTATATCTTTTCTTAGGGGACAAATTATTCAGATTAGGCTCGTTAATACAAAAATATTATTCAAGTCAAGGTTTGACAATTTTTTATTGAAACCGTTCAAGGCCTTAAATTGCAAGGACAGGGATGGTATAATTGTCAAAAAATGGATCCGGCTTGTTGTACGACTAAATCGTTATTTAGAAAGAAAAAAACCTTATATGATGTGGTTTCCAATTATTTAAAAAATTTAGAAGCGATTATACAATTTTCCAAACAATATTGTGTTTCTTATTTAATGTGATGGATCGATTCGTAAAACAGAAGAAAAATAAACGTCAATTAGTCATGAATGAAGGATTAGTGAGTGAAGAATAGGTACTATTTTAGGAAATATATAAAATGAGTAACACAAACATGATTTTGTATTTAATTTGTCATTTTAATAACTAGAAAGTATCACGTGCATTGCACGTGGTTATTCGATGAGAAGTTAAATTGAAGTAAATATGTCTAGTTTATTGGCAACTTAATAATTGGCTAAGATTTGATTATTTGGTAGTGGCTATCTTATACTTTGGTCTCAAATACTATCAATAGTCCCTCAACTCTACCATTTGTCCAATTTTAGTCCCTTATCTCTTAGATGCATTCAAATAGTCCCTCAAATCTATTATTTGTCTCACTTTAGTCCTTCGTCACTCAAATGTGCTCAAATAGTACCTCAACTCGCAGATTCATCTCATTACAGTCCCTCGAGTCAATTATCCATTAAAAACTAATGGAACTTTGAGGCACGTGACTTACACCATGTTAGGACAACGTATTTTTTTACTTTTGCAAGAATTTTTCATCCAAAACTCCCTAGTTTTATTTATTTTATTTTATATTTTCTAATTATTTTGAATTTTAATTGTTTTCCCATTCTTTCCCAAAACCCTAACCTTAACCCAATTTTTCCCTCATCACCGTTTGTGTTGCCACCACTAAGACACTTCTAAAATGCAACATAGACTAACACCCTTCTCAGATTGCACTGCCGTCCCTCATGCTTTGAAAATCAAATGATGTCCCCCTACCTTTGGGAAATCAAACACCCCTGCCCTTACCTTCTGAAAATTCAATGATGTCGCCCCATCC
Source organism: Buddleja alternifolia (assembly GCA_019426215.1). Classification (NCBI taxonomy): domain Eukaryota; kingdom Viridiplantae; phylum Streptophyta; class Magnoliopsida; order Lamiales; family Scrophulariaceae; genus Buddleja; species Buddleja alternifolia. The sequence continues at coordinate 57,832,127 of CM033390.1, forward strand.
TCTGCAAATCCAACAATGTCGCCTCATCCACACTGCCTCCTCTACCGTCTGCCAAATCACCATCCTCCACCTCCTCCACTATCTGCAAATCACGTTGTTCATCTCCTCTCATCGTTGTCACCCTGTTACCCGCTTTTAATTGTTGCAGATGATTGGAGGGTAGTTTTGGAGGATTTTTTTTTTTGCAAAAGTAATAAAAAAAACTCCAGGGGACTTTAATGGGATGAATCTAAGAGTTGATGGACTATTTGAGTGCATTTGAGAGATGAGGGACTAAAGTGGGAGAAAAAATATATATGAGGGACTATTTGAGTGCATTTAAGAGATGAGGGACTAAGTAAAACAAATGATAAAGTCCAGGGACTATTACTTGTATTTGGCCTATACTTTTATTTATTTGTTCTGTAATCATATATCACCACCATGTGTCTTTAACTAAATCTATCTCAAGAAATTAAACTTTTGATAAAATAATATTAGTATTATTTTTTAGCATTTTTATGTATAGATCATTAGTCCATGTTTTTCCTGGTTTACATGGAGGGATATTACTGTCCATTTAAACAAATTAAAAAGTAAGTGAAGTGTCATTATAAGAATATGGAGTGTTGATTTCAATTTTCTAAAATAATTGTAATCATCAAATTTAGGGGTGGTCATCTCGGTTAACCAAACCGAAACCGAACCGAAATGAATCGATTCGGTTCGGTTTTAACCGAAACCATTTCGGTTATTTTTGGGTTAACCGAATGGTTAACCGAAATTTGACAAAAACAAAAAATCCAACAACATTTTTGAGCATGAGGGGGTATGGTTTTTAGCATTTAAACAGAAAACATGTAGAAAATTAACTAATTGATTTACAAAATAAAAAAATCAAATAATCTAATTTTAATTTCTTAGCTAGGGTTTGAAAAATTAAATGGGAGAAGACTGAGGAGGATCTAGCTGAGTGAGGAGGAGGACGGAGGCGGCGTTCTTGGACGGCGACTGCGACAACAGCGGTAGCCGGCGGTGTAGGCGGAGAGTTTACTGTGTGTGATACGTGATTATTGAGGAACAGAGAGTTGAACTTAAGGGAGAGAGTTCAGTTGAGGGAAAAGTTAAGGCAGAGGCTATGAGGGAAATTAATTTAAGAAAGATTGAGAATTGGGTTTTAGCCCCTAAGGTTTATAGAAAGTTCACAATAGGCCCCCCTATAAATATAAAAATATATATAATTTATAAACCTATTCGGTTTTCGGTTCGGTATGGTTAACAGGACACCAAAACCGAAACCGAAACCGAAACCGAAACCGAAATTTTCAAAAATAAAAAAACCGAAACCAAACCGAAAAAGTTCGGTTCGGTTTCGGTTGGAACCGAATGCGTCGGTTCGTTCGGTTAACCAATCCGTGAACACCCCTAATCAAATTACATAAAAACACTTGTGTTTGTGAGTTCTTTTGAATTAAGTACTAAATTAATATATCATATTTATACACTAAAAGTACTTATATGAGTTTATTCTTAGAAATGCTTTTTTTACATTTGTTATCATGTTAATAACTTCAAGTACGTACAAACTTTCAGATATATGTTAATAATTCTATTTTACAAACATGTTATATTCCATAACAATGAAAAATTAATAAATATTTTTATATAAGAAAATAATTTATCTATATCCCAGAATATGCGTATGTATCCCAGAGTTATTACTTTTTTTAATGTCATAATAAAGTATAATTTTTTAAAGTATCTTTTTAATCTTCAAATCAACTCACTCAAAGTAATGATCTGACACCACAACAATTTACTGCTAATTCCAAATGCCAAAAATGTTTATAGAATTTAAGATTATCAAAATTAATAACCAATTTTTTTTTAAGTTGGACTATTGGTTGTGGGCATAAAAAAAATTCTCCTTCTTTGTTGGTGGTTATGGGTAAATATCAATTTTATTTTATTGATTAGTATTTTAGAGGAAGTAGGAATCTATTTGTTTTTCTTATATAAAATAGGGAAAAAAAATGGTGTCCTACTACTAATATATATTTTTTTTTTATCAATAATAAAAGAGTTTCCAACTACTAAAACAATTTCAGATATCACTGAATGGTTTCCTACTCTTCAATGGATTCTTTTACTTAATAAATTCAATTATAATTATTAATTAATTAATTATTAATAGTAAGGGTGGGTATGGAAGTCTTTTCACAATGGAAAAAATAATTGAGTTATTCACACATTTATATTGTTGGGAATCAATACACGAAAAACGCAGCGGAATAAAAATTCAATTCCCGAAGCCATGAATCAATTTGGGCTCTCGTTGATTTTAAACAATAACAATAAATACGCGAAAAGATTGATTAACCTCGTTGTAGCGTGTTGCGTTTCTTGATCTACCGTCTACAGCAGCAATCCCCAAGACTCCTGCTTCTAGATAGTCACGCGCGGAATTCTCCGAAAATCTTCCTCCTCCATCTCCAAATGGCGGCTAGAAGAGAAGAAGAGGGAGAGAATATAATTCTCTCTTCTGTACTGTGTAATTTTGGTGGTTACTCATAATTTCTTAACCTAAGTCTAAGTGTTGGAAGATTTAAATAGAATCCTCCTACTTGGACCTAGGTTACACGCCTCATACGTCCATGTGGACTCTCAAGTGGGCTAAGTTGGCCCAATCAACTTAGTCCACTTTAATTTAATTACATTTCATATCTAATCCAATTAAATATGTATATAATTAAATTAATATTTAATTCAACCAAATTTATTTAACCCAGTTAAATAAATATTCAATTTAAATATCAAACTAATTTATTAATTTAATGTTCCATTGTTTATTCTAATTAAACAACTAATTCAATTAATTCGTCCACTCAATTCTTTTGTCCATCTAATCACAAATTACCAAAATGCCCCTCCAAGTACACAAAGTGATTTCCCGCTCATTCCTGTTAGCATGACTCTCTAGGTTTGTCTTGATTGGCAATGGGAGGATACCAAAGGATGTGGGTGACACCTAGTCAGCCCTGTGGCCCCACATCGTAGCCCAACCAAGTACGAAATGACTATGTCAATACGAACCTTTTGACTATGAATTCCAATGAGTATAAGCCCTTCACTGATGTACCCCGATCGGGTGAGAGTCATGGAATATGTCAAACTCACATAACTCGATGCTATGCTATGAATCATAGTAACATGAAATGACACAATTGCCCTCTGTGTCCCACACGAGTCAGTTCTATTGCTTTGGCCAAAGACTTTCCATTTCAATTACCTATGATGGCATAGGGTATCTGCTCGTTTACTTTCGAGACAGTGAATCCCTTCTTGGCAATCACTTCACAACTGCTACTTGCCCATTGAGATCGCACTTCGAGGTCAGCCCCACCAATGGGTAAATTGGGCCTAACTATTCTAGTAACAGATCCAACGTCACAAGCACATCGTGATAGTGAATCCTCAAGTCAAAGGCTTACGCATACTATCATAGTCAGTAATCCAATCATTGACAGTCACTGAGTAAACACCCATGTGATCGGATTACTGCGAGCCGTGTTCGAATACATTAATTCCATTAATGTATCATGACACAAACTCTCACTATCCCATAGTGTTCGACTGGCACTGTGTTGGGAAATATACATATAGCCCGACTAAGCACAGCGGAAAATTAAAATTTTAGTTTCTAGGATTTAAACATGTGAGTTTATTAATCCTACGGGCTTATCACGTATCATAGGTTTGCGCATCTCTACGCTTGTTATTTAAAACTTAAATAAAGCAGATCTTACCTTATTCGATTTTTCGTAAAAATCAAAGAGTTTCTTCTTTCTTAACGTAAGCTCCCTAGCTTGCTTCTCGTTCCTTGAATCAACTCCTTCGTTTTTCCCTTTGATGTAGATTTCGAAATTCCTCCACCAAAAACGTCTTTGATCGGATTCTTGATTCACTTCAGAGACCCAAGTGTATCTCCTCTAAAGTTGATCCACACCCCGGATACCCACTCGTTTATAATCTTTAGCTAGGTTGATCTATAAACGTTTATTCTAACTCTAAGGAATAGTGTATGGGATTAAGGTGAAAGCAAAAATTACTTCTCTAAGTATTTTAGAAGAATTCTTGAATTCAAGATCTTGATGAATAATCAAGAACTCAAGAACACTATTTGAGAGAGAGAGAAAAAAAGAAACGATTTTTCTATGCAAGAGGAACAAAAATTTTGGCTTCAAAAGTCATCATCTTATTTTCGTTCCATACTAGTCTTATTTATAGAACTAGGTTCTTGCAATTCTTTCCCATGTAGAACTCTTCTACATTAAATCTTTTTCATGTAGGAATAGAAGACTAATTAATTCTCAAATAGAACTCTTCTATTTTAATTAGTTTTCTTTCTCTCTAAGAAATCTTATTTCCTTCTAGAAGAAAATTAATTAAACTCTTTAATTATTTTCCTCCACCAAATTTTCGACTAAAGCTTAATAAAATAAGCCTTTAATAATTAATCCACCATACTAGATTAATTTAAAGTCACTTTCAATTAATTAAATGCTTTCTAGACTTAAGCCTAATTAAATTGATCTTATCAACTTAATTAATTCATTTATCCAACACTTGAATAAATAAAAGTCTTAATTAATTAATCTAATTAATTAATATATTAACTCAACTACTTTGAATTAAATTTCCTTAGCTAAAAAATGGATTTGTCCAAGTATTGTGTGTGACCCTTTAGGTTCACCAACATACTAGTAATGGGTTCATAACCTTTATGATTTAATTTGGACAATTAAATTGTCTCGATTAATTAAACACTTTTAATTAACCATCTTATTATTTAATCTCCATTAAATATAAGATACCCATAAATCAAAGAAAAGTTTCTAGCTACTTATCTTGAAGACCTAGATGTAGGCGATTCAAAGTGAACCTTTCCAATCGCGCATTCCATGCAAGTGAGATTCTTCCATCAACTAATTTCCCAATTGAATTAAGAATCGAGGAATCTTATTGGTCGAGATCCTTGTAAATTCAATCTTAATAATTCAAGTGTGTTTGACTAGTGATTAATTAATTCAAGAAACTCATTTCTTAATTAATTACTTACTTGCCTTGGCCAAGGACTGACTCAGTCAGACCACTTAGAATATTATAGGAAATTCACTTGTTCATCTAGACAAGTGATGGATCCTTTGTTGTCAACACCAACCTCCATATACGAGTCACTACACCCAATCACCAGTCCATATGTGTCCTTGTAAAAGAACTGGCACAGGAGTCAAAGTGCAGTAAGTCAATATACAAGATTACTGTGATGACTCAAGTCAAAGAATTAATCTTGCACTATCGCGATTAAGAAACTCCTAATTCGACATATATAGAAATAATTCCAATTTAGGAAGTTTCAGTCAGGGTAATCAGTGAACTTGTTCTCAACAAGCACCCACGTATGTGCATTTGTGTCAATTACACTAATGTCTATAAAACGAGACATTCTCTAATTAAGAGTGTGCATCATAGGCGCAAGTCTATCCGAATTATCAATGTCCCATCTTGATAATTCTATGACTTGGATAGTATTTAGAAATCACAGCCTTAGAAACTTGTTTTATGATATCCATCCAATGAGATATCAAGCCCCATAGCTATGTATGAATTCTAGGGACTTCATCATACAGTTATAACAACATAAACATAAGATGAAGAAATGCCTTTTATTAATATAATGTAAAACGGAATTGTTTATTACAAGAATAGATAAAGAAAGTCTATCTAGGATTGGCTCGCAGGACACTATTCTAACAATCTCCCACTTGCACTAGAGCCAATCTCCTTGGTATTTTAGACCCATCTTCTCAAGATGTCCTTCTAATACATTACGAGACAAGGGCTTAGTTAGTGGATCCGCTATGTTCTCCGTTGTGTCGACTCTTTCCACGCGTACGTCGCCTCTACCAACAATCTCTCAGATCAGATGGTATCGCCTTTCTATGTGTTTGGATCTTTGATGAGACCTCGGCTCCTTTGCTTGAGCAATGGCGCCATTATTGTCACAGTACAGAGGTACTGGATCGACAATGCTAGGGACTGCACCCAACCCTTGGATGAAGTTCCTAATCCAAACAGCTTCCTTTGCTGCATCAGATGCAGCTATGTATTCAGCCTCGGTTGTGGAATCCGCAGTAGTTTTTTGTTTGGAACTCTTCCAACTTACTGCTCCACCATTGAGGGTGAATACAAATCCCGACATTGATTTCAAATCATCCACCTCAGATTGGAAACTAGAGTCAGTGAACCCTTCTAGTTTCAATTCTCCACCGCCGTATATCAAAAACAAGTCCTTAGTCCTTCTCAAGTACTTGAGGATTGTTTTCACGGCTACCCAGTGCAACTCACCTGGGTTGGACTGAAAACGACTCACTACACTTAATGCATGAGTCACATCAGGCCTTGTACATAACATTGCATACATAATACTTCCTATGGCAGAAGCATATGGTACGCGAGCCATCCTATCTCTTTCCTGGGATGTCGAAGGACACATGGATCGAGAATACCGGATCCCATGACTCATAGGCAAGAATCCTTTCTTTGATTCCTCCATACTAAACCTTTTTAGCATTTTGTCTATGTACATTGACTGAGACAATCCTATCATCTTTCTTGATCTATCTCTATAGATTTTAATTCCTAAGATGTAGGATGCATCTCCTAAGTCTTTCATGGAGAATTTGGTGGATAACCATACTTTAGTCGATTGCATCATTCCTACATCATTCCCAATGAGTAGAATATCATCAACATAAAGTACTAAGAATGTCACTGCACTCCCACTGACTTTCTTGTACACACATGGTTCATCTTCGTTTTTAATGAAACCATACATCCTTATAGTTTCATCAAAACAGATGTTCCAACTTCGGGATGCTTGTTTTAGTCCATAAATGGACTTTTGGAGTTTGCAAACCTTTTGCTCACTCCCATTAGATGTGAAACCTTCTGGTTGTTTCATGTAAATCTCTTCCTCTATGTTTCCATTGAGGAAGGCGGTTTTCACATCCATCTGCCATATTTCATAATCATAATGAGCAGATATTGCAAGCAAAATCCTAATGGACTTAAGCATTGCTACTGGCGAAAATGTTTCTTCATAGTCGATACCCTCTCTTTGAGTGTAACCTTTTGCCACTAGCCTAGCTTTATAGGTCATTACCTCTCCATTTGCTCCAAGCTTTCGCTTATAGATCCACTTACAACCAATGGGTACTATACCCTCTGGTGGATCTACCAAGGTCCATACCTTGTTGGAGTACATGGAGTCCATTTTAGATTCCATGGCACTTTGCCACTTCCCAGAATCAATATCACATATTGCTTCGTTGTAGCTTCTTGGATCTTCATCCACTTGAAGCTCCTCCTTATTACTTTCTAGTAATAGACCATACCTCTCAGGTGGCCCTCGGATCCTTTCGGATCTTCTCGGAGGCTGTGTGTTAGATATTTCAGTGTTTTCTTGTGTTTGTGTTTCCAAAGTTTGTGAGATAATTTGTGGTTCTTGAACTTCTTCAAGTTCTATGATCTCTCCCTTTCTGTCTAATAGAAACTCCTTCTCTAAGAAGATAGCATTCCTTGAAACAAACACCTTTTGTTCCGATGGATCATAGAAGAAGTACCCCGCAGTTTCTTTAGGGTACCCCACAAATTTACATAAGCTAGACTTAGACTCTAACTTATCTCCCACTAGCCTTTTCACATAGGCTGAACAACCCCATACTCGAAGATATTTGTATGAGGCCGGTTTACCACGCCATAACTCATAAGGCGTTTTGGGCACTGATTTGGAAGGCAATCTATTTAATAGATAAACCGCAGTTTCTAAGGCATAACCCCAGAAAGATGGAGGAACTTCAGTGAAACTCATCATGGAACGGACCATATCCAATAAAGTCCTATTCCTTCGCTCAGACACCCCATTCAATTGTGGTGTTCCAGGCGGAGTCCACTGAGAGAGAATCCCATTCTCTTTAAGATAACTAAGGAATTCGTCACTTAAGTATTCTCCTCCCCGATCAGATCGAAGAGTCTTAATACTATGATTTAGTTGTTTCTCTACTTCATTCCTAAACTCTTTGAACTTTTCAAAAGCTTCAGATTTGTGCTTCATAAGGTACACATATCCGTACCGTGAATAATCATCGGTAAAAGTAATGAAGTAAGTACACCTTCCTTTAGTACTTATACTAAAAGGACCACAAACATCCGAGTGGATCAAATCTAAAGGATGAGTGGCACGTTCCACTTGTCCTACAAATGGTGACTTGGTCATTTTTCCTTTAAGACAAGATTCACAAGTAGGCATGGTTTCCTCTTCCTTAAGGTCGAGTACACCTTCCTTTGCCAATTTGTGCATTCTTTCTTTGGAAATATGTCCTAGTCTGGCATGCCACATTAGTGTACTATTTAAGTTATCTTGTTTTCTTTTGTTACTATGTTGAATGTGAAAGACGGAATTAATTGGTTGAACAGTGTATAAACAATTCGTCAAAGTACTAGTAAAAAGTAAAGAACAATTTTTAATAATGGAACACTTTCCATCTTTTATTAAAAACTCAAAACCCTCTCCATCTAAAACAGGGATGGAGATAATGTTCTTTATTATACTAGAAACATAAAGACAATTATTTAAAACTATTCTAATGCCATCGCCTAATGCCAGGTTAACCGTTCCTATCGTTGTGGCAGCAACTTTTGCTCCATTGCCAAGTCTCAGAACGATCTCATCCTTTCCTAGCATCCTACTTCTTGTCATTGCCTGCAAATTATTGCAAAGATGTGATGCACAACCGGTATCTAATACCCAAGAAGTATCGTTAACAGATAAGTTAACTTCAACATAAAACATACCCTTGGTCTCACCTAGGGTCGCAAGGTACTCCTTGCAGTTCCTCTTCCAATGCCCTGGTTTACCGCAATGGAAACAATCACCCTTATCCTTATCAGCTTTTACCTTCTTGACCCCACCTTTAGCTTTTAGCTTCTTGTTCTTTTGGGAACTTTTCCCTTTCCCTTTCTTTGGCTTCTTAGCCTTAGAATGGGCAGAACTCACAAGTAGGACTGGCTTGTCCTTCTTGATGGTGGCTTCTGCAGTCCTTAACATGCTTAACAAGTCAGGCAAGGTCGCCTCCAGACTGTTCATGTTAAAGTGAACCACAAATTGGTCGAATGAGCTAGGCAAGGATTGAAGTACTAAGTCCACTGAGAGTTCATTGTCTAGAAAAATGTCAAGACTTGCGAGCTTCTCAATGAGCCCAATCATCTTAAGCACATGTTCTTGGACATTTGACCCCTCAGTCATACGAGCTCTAAAAAGCTCTTTAGACACTAAGTACCTTTCCCTCCTAGACTTTTCACCATACAACTCTTGCAAGTGTTTGAAAATATCAGCAGCACTTGCCATATTTTCGTGTTGCTTTTGCAACTCATTCGACATTGATGCAAGCATCGTGCACCTTGCTTGGAGGTCATCGTTTAACCATCTCTTATGGGTTTCGATTTCCTCCTCCTCAGCATCCTCGGGTAGAGTCGAGAGGGGTGCATCAGTCAAGACATAGGCTCTATTCTCAGAATTGAGCACTATCTTAAGGTTTCTAAGCCAATCAGAATAGTTGGGTCCAGTGAGTTTGTTTATGTCGAGAATTGTGGAAAGTGGGTTCTTAGCCATCTTAGATATCTAGTTATCTACAAATTAAAGCGAAACGGAGATTAAGAAGACGTTTAATACATTATGTGTAGATATGATTTTAAGGTCTTTTAATCATAAATTACCTCCCACTATTTAATTCAAATTCAATAACCCTCATTAAAGAATTCGAAAAAAACAATTTTTCCTAGTGAGTTTGAAGTCCGATTTAATTATTACATACCCCAATTTTATGGACACATACATAATAATTAAAAAGGTAGACAACACTTATCAATTACATCCCCATGTAACCCTCAATTATTTTACCTCATGTTTCACATGGACCTCAATTTTATGCGCCCCCATGTTACTTCTATGTTAAGTTAGACCCATCAAACCGACATGTAAATAACCTACCCAAAAAGTTCCACTTGCAATGGTCAACTTAGAGGATAAATTACCCATGTGCATCTCTATGCTTAGTAATAATCACGGCTTTCTCATTATAGAAAGTCCCACTTGCAATGGTCGACTAATCTACATAAGTAGCACCGACATGCTATTACTTTTGATGGAAGGCATGGAATATTAAACCCCGTTTAATTTTATCCCATATCAACTTAAAATTAAAATCATTAAGATTTTATAAACTTATCTAATAAGTTAGGGATTTTAGTATATTATGAAAAGGTCTCATCGCTTCGATTATCTTATCTAAGTCTCTATCCTAAACATGCCCAACAACACATGAAAGGAAATATAAAAGATAAGCATAATCTTAAAAACATGTATCTAATACATAGAATCATGCATCTCATACATTAAATCTTGCATCTCATACATAAAATATAACATGGATATTTTGGGTCATATCTAAATCGATCCTCTCTAGAGCCATCAAGGATCGAACGCCGGCAAGGCGAATAAATAAATAACGGAAAGTAAACATGTTTGTACAATCCTAATGGCCTCAAAATTCCATCATGCATATCAACTCATGAAAGCATATGTAAATTCTTAATTTACCAGATATTCCTCATAAATTAAATCCATTTGGGGTTTCTCAATAAAACTTGATTTTTCCAAAATAAACAATTTAAACCACCCTTTTAAATAAAATAGAATTTTTAGGAAAAATCAAATACTCAAAAACGGGTCGACGACCCTCTCCCCCGACTATCGGGTCAGGTAGCCTCCCCCGACTATCGGTCAGGTGGCCCCGAGCTGTTTCACTGTTCATGTAATTAATTAATGCAATGTTCATGTAATTAAATAATGAATTGCATCTTCCCTTTTTACTCATGCAGCATGTCACGTGAGGGTGAAATTAATGAACTTGCATGCAATTCCAATTTCCATGCAATTCCAATTTCCATGGCAACAGTATGTAGGCGTGAGCATATGGCAGCATATATGTACATGATATATATTTTATTTTAATCTTCAAATATATCTCAACATATAAATTCATGCATATACTTATTTGTAATACGTGGTTTACTAGAATTGAAATTATAAATCTCATTCTTATGTATCATACAATTCGCACACCGCCAGGCACTTCGGCCCAGATGACGGGTCGGGTGTCGAGTGTTCAAAACACCTCACTCGATCCAATTTTCATGTAATCTCATTACATACATTAATTTTCAGATCTAAACAACCTTTAAAAACTGAAAATAAATAGTTTTTATGAAAATCCCCAAATCAATAAAATTCATGAATTTAATAATTTTAAACGTACATCACATGTAACGATTAAAATAAATGGATCATGCAAAAAGATGCGCGAGCCTTAGGCTCTGATACCACTGTTGGGAAATATACATATAGCCCGACTAAGCACAGCGGAAAATTAAAATTTTAGTTTCTAGGATTTAAACATGTGAGTTTATTAATCCTACGGGTTTATCACGTATCATAGGCTTGCGCATCTCTACGCTTGTTATTTAAAACTTAAATAAAGCAGATCTTACCTTATTCGATTTTTCGTAAAAATCGAAGAGTTTCTTCTTTCTTAACGTAAGCTCCCTAGCTTGCTTCTCGTTCCTTGAATCAACTCCTTCGTTTTTCCCTTTGATGTAGATTTCGAAATTCCTCCACCAAAAACGTCTTTGATCGGATTCTTGATTCACTTCAGAGACCCAAGTGTATCTCCTCTAAAGTTGATCCACACCCCGGATACCCACTCGTTTATAATCTTTAGCTAGGTTGATCTATAAACGTTTATTCTAACTCTAAGGAATAGTGTATGGGATTAAGGTGAAAGCAAAAATTACTTCTCTAAGTATTTTGGAAGAATTCTTGAATTCAAGATCTTGATGAATAATCAAGAACTCAAGAACACTATTTGAGAGAGAGAAAAAAAAAGAAACGATTTTTCTATGCAAGAGGAACAAAAATTTTGGCTTCAAAAGTCATCATCTTATTTTCGTTCCATACTAGTCCTATTTATAGAACTAGGTTCTTGCAATTCTTTCCCATGTAGAACTCTTCTACATTAAATCTTTTTCATGTAGGAATAGAAGACTAATTAATTCTCAAATAGAACTCTTCTATTTTAATGAGTTTTCTTTCTCTCTAAGAAATCTTATTTCCTTCTAGAAGAAAATTAATTAAACTCTTTAATTATTTTCCTCCACCAAATTTTCGACCAAAGCTTAATAAAATAAGCCTTTAATAATTAATCCACCATACTAGATTAATTTAAAGTCACTTCCAATTAATTAAATGCTTTCTAGACTTAAGCCTAATTAAATTGATCTTATCAACTTAATTAATTCATTTATCCAACACTTGAATAAATAAAAGTCTTAATTAATTAATCTAATTAATTAATATATTAACTCAACTACTTTGAATTAAATTTCCTTAGCTAAAAAATGGATTTGTCCGAGTATTGTGTGTGACCCTTTAGGTTCACCAACATACTAGTAATGAGTTCATAACCTTTATGATTTAATTTGGACAATTAAATTGTCTCGATTAATTAAACACTTTTAATTAACCATCTTATTATTTAATCTCCATTAAATATAAGATACCCATAAATCAAAGAAAAGTTTCTAGCTACTTATCTTGAAGACCTAGATGTAGGCGATTCAAAGTGAACCTTTCCAATCGCGCATTCCATGCAAGTGAGATTCTTCCATCAACTAATTTCCCAATTGAATTAAGAATCGAGGAATCTTATTGGTCGAGATCCTTGTAAATTCAATCTTAATAATTCAAGTGTGTTTGACTAGTGATTAATTAATTCAAGAAACTCATTTCTTAATTAATTACTTACTTGCCTTGGCCAAGGACTGACTCAGTCAAACCACTTAGAATATTATAGGAAATTCACTTGTTCATCTAGACAAGTGATGGATACTTTGTTGTCAACACCAACCTCCATATACGAGTCACTACACCCAATCACCAGTCCATATGTGTCCTTGTAAAAGAACTGGCACAGGAGTCAAAGTGCAGTAAGTCAATATACAAGATTACTGTGATGACTCAAGTCAAAGAATTAATCTTGCACTATCGTGATTAAGAAACTCCTAATTCGACATATATAGAAATAATTCCAATATAGGAAGTTTCACTCAGGGTAATCAGTGAACTTGTTCTCAACAAGCACCCACGTATGTGCATTTGTGTCAATTACACTAATGTCTATAAAACGAGACATTCTCTAATTAAGAGTGTGCATCATAGGCGCAAGTCTATCCGAATTATCAATGTCCCATCTTGATAATTCTATGACTTGGATAGTATTTAGAAATCACAGCCTTAGAAACTTGTTTTATGATATCCATCCAATGAGATATCAAGCCCCATAGCTATGTATGAATTCTAGGGATTTCATCATACAGTTATAACAACATAAACATAAGATGAAGAAATGCCTTTTATTAATATAATGTAAAACGGAATTGTTTATTACAAGAATAGATAAAGAAAGCCTATCTAGGATTGGCTCGCAGGACACTATTCTAACACACTGTTTGTCAAAGCATGTGTCATACAAGTTTATTCGAATCTTAATACCCAATTAAGATTATTTGACTTGCGAACCCTTTTGAGTGTTCAAGTACCAAGTCCTTCCAGTGCCCTTCTCCTCATCCCAGAAGGAGTGGAAGACTTTCCTTGATACACATGGACTAGTTATTTGTTCATTACTTATAAATGCCATGAAGGTTTACATGAACAAAAGATAATGTCTTTCTATATTTATTGTTAGGCGTATAATACAACTAAGTGCCCTACTTAATCTAATTCCTCATTGGCATATGAGGGCACATTCCTAACAAATATAAGGATTAAATTTGTAAAGTTTAGAAATCCCTTCTCCCTAAATAGTTAAAAATTATTGTGACTTTATTCATTTGATTTCATTTTCCTATTCCCTTAACAATAATTTTCCCCATTAAATAAGCACACCTAATACACAACTCGTACATACAATTCATTTCAAATTTATATTTAAAGTGAATTTTTGTATGCATACTTGAAGTATGGAAAACTGCTTTGCAAGATCAAATTGTCGACCAATAGGGTACAAAATACCACATATGGAGGGAGATGACATACACATGCTGAAAATTTCTTCAGTTGCTCCTAAATTTGGGTGTGACTACAATCCGTGCAGCACTACATCTCAATCCTCCAACTTCTTCACCCTGAGTATCTACTAATTGTTAGGGTCTATATTATTTTAGGATTGTTAGGCTCCGTATGGTTGTGTTTTCGGAAATGAATTCTGAGATTTTTTTGGGGAATGTGTATTACAGAAATTCGTGTGAAAATGTTGACTTTATTTGTTTGTTTGGATGTATTTTTAGAATTTGATTGAAAGTAGTGTAGATGTGATATAAAGTTAATTTTTATTAGGATTTGATATATGAAATGATTGAATTTGTTATGAATGTGATGATGATGATGGGGGAAGAATATTAAAATAATAATTTTTTGAATAATGTTATGAGTTGTTAATAAAGTAATATGTATATATGTGTGTGTATATATATATATACACACATAATATTATATATTTTATAGAAATAGAATGAAAAAAAAAAAGAGGCAGCCAACAGTGGGGGGGGGGGGAGCGGGTATGGGTATGGGTTGGGTGGTGGGGGTGGGGGGCCCTTCATTTTGAGTTTTTTTTTTTTTGTCACCTTTTTCATTTCTTTTTAGCTTTAGATAATTATCCTTTTTCCATTTCGTGTTTTCTTTTCAATTTTATATTTTAAAAGTTCAAGAAAATTGAATCTTGTTCGTCCATATTTATAATAGTTAGTGTAATTATACGGTTCTCATTGGACAAATATAAAATTAGGATGTGGTCCATATATACAATATTTTATGAAATGTGTAAATATGATTGGAGCATAAGTAGTTCTATATTTTTTTTTTCATTTACATATAATATTTTATTTCCAATTTGATTTAGGCAAATTTATTTCCATCTTCTTATAATGAGATACTATGATGTTACATAAAATATTTGCTCGAGCTCGAGGCGAAAAATTTGGCGAGACTCGGCTCGAGCTCGGCTCGTGGGCAACCCTATTAAATACCACGTTAGTACCAAAATGAAATAATCGAGATTCAGTCGGTATTTATTTGAATATTGAGAAGCTAAAAAAGTATAATTTAAAATCCAATAAACAACAAACGAAATTATTAAAATGAAATTATAAATCACACAATATCGTATATACTTTTGGTAAAAGCATGGCCAATTAAGTCTCAATTCAAGTACACATACATGAAACAAACAAATAGGAACTTACAAATAAAAATACAACATTATCCATTGCAACCACCAACACCAACACCAACAACCAAAAGCAACTACAAATACAAATCATCACCACTTAGGCCAACCAAAATAGGGAGAACGAGCAGTACTACTAACGTTGTTGTTGCTAGACCCTTGCTCGCTATGCTCTTGATGGGCAGATCTGATCCTAGCAATCTCCCAAGGATCCGTCGGGCCATTTCTGGATGACTCGTTTGGCACGGACAATGAGCTCGACACGTCAATCACATGAACAACTGGGGGCGTGGAATGGTCCACTTGTCCACTTTCTTTACGTTGGGGTTTGGAAGACCCACCTATCTGGTGGCTGTTTTCGGAATCATTGTTTGATAGTATTACAGGGTCATCAAAGCGTCCCCCGGGCTCATAAATTGGGCTTGTAGCTGCTAGTCCGCGAAATATCACTTGCAAGTCAGACCAACACCTCTCTCCTGTGTGTCAGTAGCGCTACACACTATTGCCATACTGTTATATTGAAACGAGTGCTTGAAAAATTATTCTTAGCCCCTAATCAATGGTTGCATAAATCATGATAGATAATCTTAATTTATATGTTAATATTATAGTTAACGGTTGAGTAAGAACAAGAGAAATGATAACATAAATTGAAGACAAACCTCAAGCAACTCATCTCTATATTCAACTGGGACGTTCACTATATTTGCACGCGGGCAATAATTCACAACGGGCCATACGGTTAGTCGCTTAAATGTAATATATCTATCCTGCAACTCCTTGAACTTTTCCCTGAGCAGATTCAAGCTGACATGCCTCCGTAGCTCCACGCTCATCTCTTGAGCAATGCGACAAAGGATACGATCGACATCGACCACATTGTGCCAGTTTGTCGATGTAGAAGCAATTTTCAACTTTCTAACAAAAGAATCTTCAGCTGTTGTGTCCCATGATGCATTACCGAATAATTCATTAACGGTGGCATTTTGCCTATTGGACGTCATTTCTGCAGTCAACACTAGTTAAAAGAATATAAACAAATAATTTCCAAGCAATTTTTCATATTTTTCAGTATATGATATCCGAGAAGTTTGTTAAATGGTACACCTATTAGATATGTAAATTGCAACAAGTTGGCACATAACTCTATTTGTATTATTCTACTATCAAGAATAAGCGATTTATTCATATGCAAAATAATAAGTGCTATAAGTATTGATAATATGAAATTAGCAAAATTTCGCCTGGGTACTTAATAATATAAGTAGTAACTATTTTTTGTCAGTTTTTGAAGTCACACACACACACACACATAAATACATATTTATATATATATATATATGTATATATTTTATTTGTGCAAATATAATTATCCTAATACGCAAATTTTTTAATATAATTTATATTATATATATGGAAAAATTGCAATTTTGGTACCGTAGGATAAGGCTAGCTCGCAAATGGTACCACTCTTTTCACTTTTCTCACTTTTGGTACCAAAAATACTTTTTGTTCTCACTTTTGGTACCTCCGTTAGTTTTTTGACGGATTTTGGTATGTGCCTCGCACATGTCCGTTAACTTTTTGGAGCTTCTCGGCTGTGCATACAGCTGTGCGCGTCTTCACGAGAAAATTCATAACTCACTGTAGAAAGCTCGGATTCATGAACAGTTTTCTTCCCATGAAACTAGACACATAGGGCTATCCGCACATATATCGAACATAATCAGGAGACATCTATAACAAAGCAGTTTTGTATTCAAAGTTAGCTAAAAATCTGTGGTCAAGTTGTTATTATTGTGCTGAAAATTTTGAATATTATGCACTTCTCCCACAAAGATCATTACTTGGGTAAATTTAGCACGGTCAAGGGAGTCTTTGGTGTCCCTATTTGGAATAATATGATTCTCCACTTCTTTTGTATTGTTGCGGAGTTCGTTTTTCAATTCTCTTGTATTGTTGCGAAAAATTTTATCTCAATGAGCAAAATCACAAAAAATGGTCTTAAAAAGTTAAATTGGTCAAATTTGACCCATTTGACAGTGTATTTCCCTTCAAATCAGGGATAGTCTAAGGGAGGAAAGAGAAAAGGTGCAGGGGAGGGATAGTCTATGGGGGAGGAAAAAGTAAATTTTTTTTCTTCAAATTAAATATTATTAAATAATAATAATTAAAAAATATATATATATATGAAAAAGAAAGAAAGATAATGAGTTGGATAGTGGGATAGTGTAATTAATGATAAAAGATTGGGAAAAGATTGAAATGATTGGTTGGTATATAGGGGAATGTGTAGTGTATTTAAAATTTGACCATTTTCTGTTGAATTTGGCTTGGACTGTGTATTTTTATTTTTTGGTGATCCAAAAAATGAAAATATTTCTTAAATACACAACCATACATAGCCTTAGTATTTATTTCCTTATTTATTATTTCCTTGTTTACCAAGTCTTGTACTTCATTTATATGCTTCTATCATTAATAATACAAGTGCGAAGATTTCATATTCTAACATGGTATCAGCCTAACCCTAGTCATCCCAGGCCTCTCTCTTCTCTCGCAAAAAGACGCCCCCCACCATCCCCCACCTCCAATTGGCTGCCGGCGTCTCTTCTACCTTCCCCATCAAGTCGTTGATCTCCACAACGCGTTCTTATTCACTAAACAGCCTTCAACAACACTATTGTCCCACTACATCAGGAAATTCCGTGCCTCTTGTCTCTCTGCCAGCATCTCAATTTAGTGTTTCTCCTATGGTAATTTTTCTCTTTATCATCTTTATTTCGTTATTTTCATTCTTGTTCGGTAATTAGATTCGATTGATTTTCTCCCTTTTTCTCTATGTCTACCATCGAATCCTGATCCGCCACTCCCACAAATCCAAACATCCACCCACCCGACACCCTTAAACCACCGTCCGTACACCCTGCTCTCGCCGCCGGTAACGTTCACTCTTCTTTCGGTTTCAAACTTTCTGATAATGATTCCAATTATAAAATATAGAGGGGCATGTTTATGGATTTATGTCGTAATTTTTTTGTTTTTGACCATATTTCTGGCAAATCAAAACCCTCCTCTGACACCGATGAAAATTGGTTTGCGCTAGGTTCTACTAAGCGCTGGTTTTATTCCACTGTTGATTTAAAGTTTCTCAAAAACATTGATTTAGAATATGCAACTTCTCACAAAATCTGGTTTGCTATTGAAGAGAATTTTCGTAATAATAAACCTTCTCGCTCCATGCAAATAAATGAGCATTTTCGTACTTTACAAAAAAGGAGCCCTCTCTATTTCACATAATGTCAAGAGATGAAATTTTTGGCTAACAATCTCGCCTACCTTGACACCTCCGTTTCTGATCAAGCCTTTCTTCTTCAACTCTTACAAGGCCTTCTCGAGTCATACCTTCCTCTCGTTACTGTAGTCACTACTTAAAAACCCCTCCCCTCATTCTCTAAAGTTCAAAATTTTACTCCTTCTCCATGAGGCCCGCGAAAATCGATTTCACACAAATCCACCTACTTTTGACTCCAATACCGCCCTTCTCTCTCAAAATCCCTCTTCGAATTTCAATCGAAACAATTATTGCAATAATAATGGAAAGAATTGGGGTCGAGGTGGTAATCGGAATTATGGCCGTGGAGGCCACTCGGGTTTTCGAAATAATAATCAACATTCTGCTGGCTACAATTCGCAATACTCAAATCACACTAACCAGCCCAGTTTTTCGCATGGCCCACGAAGTTTCGACCCACTGCAACAGAATTTCCCTCACTCGCCCAGCCCACTCTGGGTTCTAGGTATACCATCAGCTAATTGGGCCCATTCGGTCCAGCCCACTTCGCTGCCATGGTCAGCTCCCAATTTAGCTGGGCCGCATTTCACCTTCGGTCCACCAATCCAGCACCCTCCCAGCGGGCTGGCTGCTCTCTCTCCAGGATTACTCGGCCCACCACCCACTTGGACTTCTCCACCAGCTGGCCCACATCACTTCTCCAGTCCACCTGCTGCCCCTTTCACTCCCCACGGCCTGCTCAGCCCACTTCACTCACAAGCACCGATTTATCTTCACTCTATCAAACCATGACACTCAACCAACCCGACGATCAGTGGTATATGGATACCGGGGCTACATCTCACATGTCCTCTAACCAAGGTAATTTTTTTAATGTCGTACCATGTAATTTTTCTAATTCAATTATTGTTGGTAATGGTGCTATCATTTCCATTGGTCAATCTTCCCTCGTTTTTAATTCTCGTTCTCTTCATCTTCGTGATATTCTTGTTTTTTCATCTCTCGTTAAAAATCTCGTTTCTGTTCGTAAATTTACCGGCGATAATTTTTGCTCTATTGAATTTGATCCGTCTGGTTTTTCTGTCAAGGACCTTAAGACCGGTGCATTGATTCTTCGGAGTAACAGTGACGACGACCTTTATCCCATTTCTGCCACTTCCACCGCCCTTAGCACCTTCCGCTCCTCTGCTGCCAGTCACCATCCACTTGGCATCGTTGTCTTGGTCATCCCGGAGTGTCTATTTTCAATTTTTTATCAAGTCGAAAATTTATTATTTGTAATACGAATTTTTCTCGTTTATTATGTCATGCATGTCAACTAGGCAAGCACAAACGTTTACCCTTTTCCCCTTCTAGCTCTATTAGTACTAGTTTATTTGAGCTTATTCACTCCGATCTCTGGACTTCCCCTATCCCGAGTCTTGGTGGTTTTTGGTATTATGTTCTTTTTTTTGGATGACTTTTTGCATTTTTTATGGGTTTTTCCCTTACGAAATAAATCTGATGTTTTTAATATTTTTGCTAATTTCTATTCTTATGTACAAACCCAATTTCAATTTAAAATTAAATCTTTTCAATGTGACCATGGTGGTGAATTCGATAATAAATTGTTCCACTCCTTTTTGATAAAAATGGTATTAATTTTCGATTCTCCTATCCACATACTTCGCAACAAAATGGCAAAGCAGAACGAAAAATTCAAACAATTAACAACATCACTCGCACTTTTCTTTTTCAAGCCTCCATTCCTCCCACCTTTTGGGTTGAATCTCTCCACATGGCTGTTCACTTACTCAATATTCTACCCACCACCACTCTGTCTTTCCTAACCCCCTTCAAAATTCTCTACAAAACTGCCCCTTCTTATGATCATCTTTGGGTTTTCGGTTGTCTCTGCTATCCTAACCTTTCTGCCACATCTCCTCACAAATATTCTCCTCGTTCCTCCTCTTGCATTTTCTCGGCTACCCTTCTCATCACCGCGGTTTTCGATGTTTTGATCTTCAAAATAATAAAATCATTCTCTCTCGTCTTGTTGTCTTTGACGAAGCTACTTTTCCTTTTCCCTCCCACTCTTCATCTTCACCCTCAACTCTCTATAACTTTCTTACCCCTGACGACGATCCAACCCCCTTCTCTCAACTCGTGCCTTCTCAAACGCCACCCCCTCCTCGTCATTCGGATTCTCCTCCCCTGGGATTCTTTTCTCCTCTGCCACGTCCATCATCACTTTCTGTCATTCTCATTCCCTCTACTTCTTCCTCTCCCCCACGGTTTCCCCACACCCCCCCAATTCCTGAACCCACAGTCCTTACTGAACCAGCTCCCGTTCATCACATGGTTACTCGTTCTAAATTCGGTATAGTCAAACCTCGTTCTCTTTTTAATCTTTCTCTCTCCTCTTATGTGCCCATATCTCCTATCCCTCGTTCCTACACTCAAACCTCACAGGATCCTCACTGGACCGCTGCTATGATCGATGAACTCTCTGCTCTTCATTCTAATGGCACTCGGGAACTCGTCCCCCCTCCTTCTCATTCTAAAATTATTGGCTCTAAATGGATCTTTCGTAATAAATTTCGTGCCGACGGCTCTCTTGAAGGCTACAAAGCTCGTCTTATTGCTCAGGGTTTTACCCAACAACCCGGCATTAACTACGAAGATATGTTTAGTCCTATTGTGAAACCAGCTACTATTCGTACCGTTCTCACCATCGCTCTTTCTCGATCATGGCCTCTCCATCAGTTCAATGTCAAAAGTACTTTTCTTCATTGCCACCTCTCCGAAACCATCTATATGCAACAACCTCCCGGCTTCTCCAACCCCTCCTATCCTGATCATGTTTGTCTTCTTAAGAAAGCACTCTACGGCCTCAAGCAAGCCCCTCGTGCGTGGCATCACCATGTTGCTTCTTTTCTCTCCTCTATTGGTTTTATTAGTAGCCGTGCTGATGCATCTCATTTTATCTATCGTTGCGGTTCCTCCATCGCCTATCTTCTCTTGTATGTCGATGATATCGTTCTCACTACCTCTTCTACTTCTCTCCTCACTCAGCTAACTTCTCTTTTATCTTTTGAATTCTCTATGACTGGTCTGGGTCCTCTTCACTACTTTCTTGGTATTTCTGTCTCTCGCACTACCTCCGATCTCTATCTGTCTCAAGAAAAATTTGCTCATGAGATTCTCGAATGGGTGAATATGACTTCTTGCAATTCAGTTTCAACTCCCGCCGATACTCAATCTAAGCTCTCATCCTCCTCTTCTTCTCCACTCTTTTCTAATCCTACTCTTTATCATAGTCTCGCTGGTGCTTTATAATATCTTATCTTTACCCATCCTGATATCGCCTTTGCTGTTCAGCAGCTATGTCTCTTTATGCATGGCCCTCATGATACACACATGCACGCTCTTAAATGTGTCCTTCGGTACCTCAAAGGCACTCTTTCTCTCGGTCTTTCTCTCGTCCCTTCCTCCACTTCGCAGCTTATCTCTTACTCCGACGCCGATTGGGCTGGTTGTCCCGGCACTCGTCGTTCCACTTCTGGCTACTGTGTCTTTCTAGGTGACAATCTTATTTCCTGGTCCTCCAAACGACAACACGTGGTTTCCAGTTCTAGTGTTGAAGCAGAATATCGTGGTGTCGTGAATGCTGTTGCTGAAACTGCTCGGCTTCGTAATCTTCTTCTTGAGCTTCATTGTCCTCTTTCTAAGGCTACTCTTGTCTATTGTGATAACATTAGTTCGGTCTATCTTTTTTCTAATCCCATACAGCACCAATGCACTAAACAAGTTGAATTGGATTTACACTTTGTACGAGAAAAAGTTGCTCTGGGGAGGTTCGTGTGTTACATGTGCCCTCTTCCCGACAGTTTGCGGATATTTTTACCAAAGGATTGTCGGCTGCACTCTTCATTGAGTTTCGTACCAGTCTCAACATTAGTTCTACTGCCGTTTCAATTGCGGGGGAGTGTTAGAGTTTATATTATTTTAGGATTGTTAGTATTTATTTTCTTATTTATTATTTCCTTGTTTACCAAGTCTTGTACTCCATTTATATGCTTCTATCATTAATAATACAAGTGTGGAGATTTCATATTCTAACACTAATGACGGTTATAACTAATGAGTGGCTTCCACATGGGCGTACAACTTGCTTCCCAATCTTCTCCGTCTCTAGGTTAAGTTGCACGCCTGTCGAAAAGAAAAACAAATGACTGAGTCAAATTCAGTTTAGTGTTGCATTAGCATAATACTTTATTATTCTAGTGCATGATTGGAGGAAGAATGATACAGTATGAGCAGTTTTTTTATCGAGCATGCCATAAAACTCGATTAGAGGTTTGCATCTATGTATAATATACCACGTAAATCCTTCTGAATAAGAAGGTATGATCTTTTAAAAATGATCCAACAATTTTGTTATTCAAAAATTAGTTTCAGCAGTTTTTCTATCGAGTGTGTCATAAACTCGATTAAAGGTTCGCATGATGGGGTTGATGGAGTTAGATCAAAATAGGGTCAACACGAGGAGCCAAAATAGAGCCAAGAAGGATCGGGTTGACCGGGGTCGCGAAAGGAATGAAAAAAGGTCAAAAAGGGGAACAGCACTGGTGAGCCAGTGCAGCAACGCAACGTGTGGTGGATGTAAGATTCAAAGCAAATCAGGTGGTGAGCCAGAAAAAAAGGAAGTTCTTTTGGAAGATCATGATCCCATATGGCTTGAGCTCCGGCATGCTCACATAGCAGAGGTGTTTTTCTCATGTATACACATTTTTTCTTGCAGCCACTTGAAAGAGTCATCTTTATCAGTATGTGTGATCTTGATGATCTTTCTTACCTTAAAATTGTAGGCCAGTGAACGGTTACACGATAAGATGACAAATTTTGTTTCCAAAAACAAAGCATCACAATTACAACAGAGGTTAAATGCATATTTGCAAATAAGCATAAGAGCCTTCTCATATATAATAATTATTGTTATTCCCTTTGTGAGTCTCTAATATTCGAACTTCTGCTTTTATGTAGAGATGGTAGTGAGTTGTCCACTAGAGACATCCAGAAAATGGTTCAAGCATTGCCACAATATAACTAACAGGTGGAGAAACTCTCCCTCCATGTTGCTGTTTTTTTCCTATCTGCAAATTATTTCCTCATTTGGTCAAAACATTCTTAATTGCACACTTCAACATATATCATGTCACCTGAGAACCACATCAAGACTTTACTTCTGATTTTAGAAAATATGAATTTGGCTTTCAATCAATCAAATGAAAATATTGAGAATAATTATGGAAGGTAAAGGAAAACAATGCTTGTCAGAAAAGCGCCAAATGCTGATTTGATATGCTTTTTAACCAGATTGCTGGGAAAATTAACAACATTATCAGAGAGGTGGGTCTTCGAGATCTTGGACAACTGGAGCAGCATCTTGTGTTTGGTGATGTAGGAGCGAAGGAAGTAATCAATTTTCTAAGAACAAAACAGGTAAAATAACTTAATGTCTGTATAGGAGTGCCTTTAGTACTTTTATTCCGCGTTTTGCTAAGTCATAGTAACCGTTTCTTTACCATTGCAGGATGGAATGTCCGAGAACAAATTGAGGCTTTTGATGATTGTTAACAGAAGGAATTTAGAGAGAAAAATAAAGATATTTTCATTGAATGAATGATGGAATACAAGTGAATGAATATTCTGGAAAAGGAAAATGCCATTTATACATAATACAACGGCTTTATTATATCTATGTTAACAGCTGTATAAAGTGCTATTAGAAAGCACAACTCTTACATAAAAGGAAAGACTATAAATAAACTTAGCACTCCCCCTCAAGCTTGTTGTCAAAGAGATTGATGACACCAAGCTTGCATAACAAAAACTCAAATTGCCCCCTTCCTAAAGCCTTGGTCAATAGATCAGCAGGTTGCTCATTTGTAGGAATAAAATGTATAGCAATCAGACCTTGCTGGATTTATCCCTTATAAAGTAGCAATCAACTTCAATGTGTTTGGATCTCTCATGATAAACTGGATTGGCAGCAAGTTGAATGGCTGACTTGCTATCTGTGTAAATCTGAACAGACAACTTCACATCAAACTTCAAATCTTTGAGAACACTTAATAGCCAAAGGACTTCACATGTAGTTGTTCCAAGAGCTCTTTATTCTGCATCTGCAGAACTTCTGAAAACAGTATTCTGCTTCTTTAGTTTCCAGGAGATCAAGGAGTCTCCAAATTTAACTGCATATCCAGTTAAGGACCTTTTTGTCATAGGACATGAAGCCAGTCTGAGTCACAGAAAACATTCAAATCAAAGTTAGAGTTGGAAGACACCAATAAACCAACTCCTGGTTTCCCTTTTAAGTATCTCAGCATTCTAATCGAAGTATCCCAATGGGATTTTCTAGGATTTTGCATGAATTGGCTAAGAACTTGCACCCCATAACTAATATCAGGTCTAGTGAGACAAAGATATATTAATTTGCCCACAATCTTCTGATAATCAACAACATTATTTATAACAGGATCAACATTATCCTTACTATTATCAGAAAATTTCAAATTTAGCTCAATAGGAACACCCATTGGTTTGCAACCAAGCATACCTGTTTCACTTAAAAGTTCCAAAACATATTTTCTTTGATTCATAACAATTCCTTTCTGAGATCTTGCAATCTCAATCCCTAAAAAGAATTTCAACTCTACCAAATCTTTCATATGGAAAGTATTGTTCAAATATGTTTTACATTCATCAATTAAAGCATCATCATTACCAGTAATAATGATATCATCAGCATAGACTAAAAGAATGATTAAACTGCTCCCCCTTGATTTAATAAACAAGGAATAATCATTCTTAGATTGTATAAAACCATGATCTTTCATAGCAAAAGTAAACTTACGGTTCCACTGTGTTGATGCTTGTTTTAAACCGTATAAAGATTTGAGAAGTTTACATACCTGTGGCTTGTTGTTGTTACTTGAAATATTGAAACCTTGAGGAATAGTCATGTACACCTCCTCATGTAAATCCCCTTGTAAAAAGGCATTTGTCACATCCATTTGCCATAAAGACCATACATTCTTAGCTGTAAGACAAACAACTAACCTAACAGTAACATGTTTAGCTACTGGAGAGAAGGTTTCTGTGTATTTTGTTCCTTCTAATTGATTATAACCTTTGGCAACTAATCTTGCCTTGTATCTATCTATTGTTCCATTTGACTTATACTTGATATTATACACCCACCTGCAGCCAATTGGCTTTTTATTATTAGGCAAGTCCACTATTTTCCATGCCTTGTTTAACTCTAAGGCTTTTATCTCAGTTTCCATGGCCTTCTTCCAATTCTTTCTTTTCTGAGCTTCATAAAAATTTACAGGAATAGTTTAATTAGAAATGTCGGACAAAAAAGCGCTATATCCATGACTAATCTTATCATAACAAACATATTGAGATATAGGATGGGAAGTACTAAAAGAATTGTCAGAATCATGAATATATGGAGAAGTATAATCTTTTGCCCAATAAGGAGGTCTAACCTCCCTAGTGGATCTCCTTGGCAAATCAGAATTATGAATAGGGACATTATTCCCTTGAGTATCATCATTACTCAAATCAACACTGTTATCATTTAAACTAGTAAGAAGATCATTATCCATAGAAGAAACAGTATCAACAGGGCCTTCATTGACAGTGTAAGGCAAAACAAACTCATCATAGTAAGACTTTACATCACTAATAGGAAAACTTTGTCTATAAGACTCACTGCTATTCATGGCACAAGGAAAATATTTTCCTGAAAATCACATCTCTTGAAACAAGAAAACTTTTAGTATCAAGGTCAAGTAACATATAACCCTTTTGAGTAGGAGCATATCCCATGAAAAGACAAACCCTTGATTTATGCTGAAATTTGTCAGTCTGAGGTAAAATCTTAGTAAAACATAAACATCCAAAGATTCTAAGGTGTGAGTAAGAAGGAGGTTTACCATTTAGCACATGAAAGAGAGTTTTACCACCAAGAATAGGGGTAGGTGTTCTATTAATAAGATACACTGCAGTTTTAACACATTCTCCCCAATATTTCTTAAGCACATAAGATAAAAAATTTAAACTTCTAGCCACATCTAATATGTCCCTATATTTCCTTTCCACTACCCATTTTGTTGTGGTGTATACACACAAGAACTTTAATGAATTATTTCCAAAGAATTAAACAAAGTATTACATTCATGATTGAAAAGCTCACATGCGTTATCAGTTCTCACAATTTTACACTTCACATAGAACTGAGTATCCACATAAGTAAAGAAATTTTTAAGATAATCAATAACCTCATATTTGTGTTTCATCAAAAAAGCCCATGTAGTTCTAGAGAAATTATCTACAATAGTTAGAAAATAGGCTTCTTGATTATAAGTATGCTTTTTTTATGGACTCCATGCATCAATATGTAAAAGCTCAAAAATAGCATATGTAGTATCATTTCTCACAGGAAAAACATTTTTTGATTGTTTAGCCAAAGGGCATATATCACAATACAAATCATCTTTATCAAGCTTAATATCTAATTCAAGGTAAAAATTTGAATCTACTAAAGGACATATGTCCAAACCTTCTATGCCACAAACTGGCTTTATTTCTCAATGCAGTATTATGCTTAGTAGAATTATTATAAGCTGAAACAATATTTGCAACAGAAAAAACAGAAGGATCATTGGGGACTGGTTCTAGGTAGTATAATCCATTTCTCCATCTACCAATCCTCTTGATCTTGCCACTACAAATGTCCTGAATCAAGCAAAAAACAGGATAAAAACTCACAAAAACATGATCGTTAGAGGCAAGTTTGGAAACAGATAATAAGTTGTATTCAAAATCTGGAACATAAAGAACATCATTAAGAAATAAATCATAGATAGATGCACTGCTCCAGTGTAATAGTGCTAACATTGCCATTTGGTAATTTCACAACATTAGAAGATGCAGAAGATTGAAAGTTATGATCAATCAAATCATTATTAGCCAACATATGTTGGTTAGCACCTGTATCAACTATCTATGCAATCTTATCATAATTATCATTATTGACAGAAAAATTAGACAGAATACCTGCAAGGTTAGCTGTGGCAGCAGGAACTATAGCACTATTAGCATCAATACTTGAGTTTCCAATTAACGTCAATAGCTGCTGGTATTGTTGTGCATTCAATCCAAGCTGTTAAGTAATGCATCCACCACTCTGATTAGCCACTGGGTTTCCTGCATCAGATGAGGAACTATCCTTTACAAAGGATCCATAATTGGCCTGATTTCCAGCGTAATTACCTCCAATGTAAGCACCCCTTGCTCCTCCTCTTTTGCCTCCTCTCCTTCCTCCTCCTCTTTTGCCTCCTCTCCTTCCTCCTCCTCTTCCCCAATTAGGAGGATAACCAATCAACTTAAAGAACCTATCCTTTGTATGCCCAGGGAGATCACAATGCTCACACTTCACACTACCTTTACTGAAGTTGCTACTCTGTGAATTAGTCATAAAGGCAATAGAAGTGTCTATATTGTTGGTTTGTGTACTTATACCCCTCTGAGCTTCCTCATTACTAGCCATGGAGTAAACTTGATTGTGAGTTGGAAGGGAAAACCTCATAAGAATTTGAGATTTCACATTATTGTAACACTCATTTAATCCCCTAAGGAATTGCATCATTTTTAGTTGAGTGCAATGATCTTTTTACTCTTATCTAAAACCACAATTGAAGGAGAAGAAATTAATGATTCATATTCGTCCCAAAGATTTCTAAGCCTAGAGTAATACTCTGTCACATTAGTACAACCTTGAGTAATGGTGTTAATCTACCTATACAGAGAGAATAACTTCCCACCATTAATCCTATCAAACCGTTCTTTTAAATCATACCATATCATATACGCAGATTCAGCATACACAACTCCATGAATTAGGAAGAGAGGAGATTCAGCAT
This sequence comes from Buddleja alternifolia, assembly GCA_019426215.1. Classification (NCBI taxonomy): domain Eukaryota; kingdom Viridiplantae; phylum Streptophyta; class Magnoliopsida; order Lamiales; family Scrophulariaceae; genus Buddleja; species Buddleja alternifolia. The sequence continues at coordinate 57,860,839 of CM033390.1, forward strand.
ATGCAAATTCAACATATACGCAGAATGATATCTCAACTATCAAAAGAGAAGAAGTAAATAAGGAAGAAGGGATAGACAAGATTCTTTGCTTAATTGTTGCTCGATCGGCCATTGAAGGAATGTATGTTTTGACTTTCCATCCGAGGATGATATCTGCAGCATAAGAAAGGTAAGTGTACGTGAGATATTATTACGAGGGGAGGGGCTAATGACAATGCCTTGCAGATTGCCATACAAGACGCCGTCATTTTGTTTTGTCATTGAAATTTTCTCTCACTTTTCACAAACTCAAGGGTTTCTCCCTGCAAGCCGTCATTTTATTATATATTTTCATTGCAGCTCTGGTAATAGTTTGACTTGACTCTTTTCTCACTGCAATCATGGCTGAAGATGGACACGATTCTGTGGTTGATATGCAATCAATTGAAGAATGGCTATTATCATGTGCAGAAGGGCTTGTTCTGAAGGCGCTCGAGAAGGCCCGACAAGTTAAGGCCTTCCCCGAAAGGTGGGAGATGATAATTTCAAAAGTCGAGAAGATTCCGGAAAGATTATCAGCCTTATCCAGCCATCCTTCCTTCTCAAACAGTGTATTTTGTAAGGAGCAATTGCAGGTTGTTTGTAGGACATTGAATGAAACTATTGCGTTAGCGGCGATTTGTTTGAAAGAGAAAAAATACCAGGCGAACCTTCGAATGCAAAGTAAACTCGATGCCCTTGATGGGAAACTAAATATGCATTTAGGTGATTTTGAGCACGTGATGATAACCAGAGTTCTCGATGAGGTTTCTTTCCCATCATCTATAGCAAGCACTTCAACCGAACCCGGAGCTGCAATTCATGGAAATTTAAGAGAATTGCTCGCACTCCTTCAAAGTGGCCATTTGGAGGCTAAACATAAAGCTCTTGACAGCCTAGTTGAATTCATGAAAGAAGATGAAAAGAACATTTTGGCTATAATAGGACGAAACAATATTTTTGCCTCTTTATTAGTCCAATTGCTTACATATACTACTTCACCTCGGATCAGAGAAAAATCTGTCACGGTCATTTGCTCATTTGGAAGTTGTGAGAATTGGCTCGTCTCGTTAGGCGTGCTTCCGCCCCTCATAAGGCTTGTCGAGTCGGGTAGACCTATTGGGAAACAAAAAGCCACAATTGCACTCCAAAGGCTGTCGTCCATGTCATCCCAAACGTCTCTTTGCATAGTTGTCCATGGTGGGGTCCGGCCCTTGATCGAGATATGTCGAACCAGTGATTCCGTTTTGCAAGCCGCCTCTGCCTGTACTTTGAAAAAAAATTTCAATCCAAAAAATACATTCTACAAATTTTTCATTCCAAAACCCCCCAACATTTAGGGTTAATAAATTTATGAACTTAATCGGCCCTATACTTCTGAATTAAAAATTAATCAATTGTAGTTTTGTCCAGAAATTTATTTATTTGAAACTTTTATATTGATTAGCGTAGTAATTATGATCTTAATCTTAAATTTTCAGATTTTTTTTCATCTTTGAAAAGTTTAAAAATTATTTTTTAGATATTTATCATATTAAAATAAAAAATAAATTATATAAAAATATTTAATATTGAAAAATAAAATCTGTATTATATGATTTACAATTTAAAATAAAACAATCTCGATAGAAAAACAATTGATCAATTCTTCGCTTAATAAATGAAGGATAATTTAGTCTAAAAGGTTGTTAATCCTAAATTTTGGATGTTTTGAAATGAAAAACTTGTATAATGGGTTTTTGAGATACACAATATTATTTTTGGGTTTGGGTGGGGGGGGGGGGTAGTATTTTTTTTTTCTAAAATAAATGATAATCGTTGTGTCATCAACTTAATCTCACTATGTAAAGATTTAATGATTCACATCATGTATACATGACAAAATAATTGGACATAAAAGCACGTGTTTTGAGTTGCCAATCTCAACAAGTTTGTAGGAAATTGTTTTAAAAAATTCAAGTTGAAATAAACATTGAAAGAAGGTGCTAACTAATCATTGAAAAAAAAACTATTTGTTCTAAAAATTGCCGGTGGAATACATAATCTTAAAATAAATATAAAATGAATGAATGAAATGTTGGGAAGGGGAAAATGTTAGTAGTGAGAAAAGCCCATGCACCATGGGCCGTGGGGTCTACTAGCCAAAACACGCGGGCCCAATGACAATGCCTTCCAGACTGACTGCCATACAAGACGCCGTCGTTTTGTCATTGGAATTTCCTCCGATCACACGCACAAATTCAAGGGTTTCTCTCCCCACATCAAATCCCGCTCCCGCTGCGCTGCCGAGAAAGATCAAAAGGTAATCAACTAGTGCAATTCTTTTCTCTGTACTTGTGTGCGTGTATCATTATATCTATAATATTTACATTACGTAAATTTGCATTTACAATTTTGGAGATCTGATTTCTTCTTACTTGTTAGCATTTCAGATATACTACTGCATTTGGATTTCAGGTCGTGTTATTGAGAAGTTTTGGTTTTTAGGTATGTATTCAGGTCTCTGCTTATGGTTTTCGACGGATCTACGATTTAGCTGAACGTAACCTTGTGAATTCAATTTTTGATTTCTTTCTTTATTTTGGAGTCGTGGTATGGAAAATCTCATTTTCAAGTTTTTGAGTGTAATTTTGCAATTTTAATTGTATGCTCCTAGAATTTTTCTTGAGCTTGATTTGTTCTTTCAGTCAACAATGTTGGATCCATTGGAATTGATATAACCTATTCAAAATGGGTCAAAGAGTTTTTAATTCCAATTGTGTGTTCAAATTCCTTGACACCGAACCCTTTATTAGAAATTCTGGAGATCATCTTCATGAATAAAATTAATATTTGTATATCATGCCATTGATATATTAGTTCATACTTTTTTTTTTGGTGGGGTTCGTACTTTTGTTTTTTTTGGTGGGGTTCGTACTTTTGTTTTTTTTGGTGGGGTTTGGATGTAGAGCTCTAGTATAGAACCCTAAATTCATGAAAGGCACTATATCATGAATTCGCTTCTTCTTCGCGCCCCCCCGCCCCCCCCCCCCGAAAAACACTATATCATGAATCAAAAAGAGCAATACATGCCATTAAGAATTTGAAATAGCAACACATGCGGAAGGAAAAAAGTCCACTGGAACCCCCAAAGGCCCAAACCGTCCCCACCGTACATGTTCCCCACAGTTTCTTCCGTATCAGCACCTCCTCTCCTCCTCGAACTCGAACACACTTTCAAATTTCAACAACTATCAAATGGCATCCTCACCGTATAATCCCTCAATTTATTCGACATTTATCACTCCTTGTCCGAACCCCACACAAACTCACACTCTTACCGTATCCCACATATATCTTCCTATTAATGCCATTACAATACAGTAAATTCTAGAGAGAGAGAGAGTTAGGGTGACAGATTTTGAAGATTTTGATTTTTAAGGTTAAGGCCTTTTTTTGGGTTCTTTCATTCTGGTTTGAAGTTAATTTTGAGATTCCAGAATCTAGCTTTTGTAAAAATCCCTAAAGATCAAGTATTGAGGGGAAAAACAGTTAAACAGAGAATTTCTGTTTGGGTTTTTTCTTTAAAGATTTTGAAAGAATTCTAGGATAAAAAGATAAGTTCTTTAGATATAAGCCTTCAAGATCATTCTATAAACTCCATTAGACCTTTTTCAAGAGAGTGAAATATAAATAAACGAATAAAGTCTTTTTTTTTTTTTTTAATAAATCAGAACCCAAATATTTGAGAATGGTTCTGATTTGAAATCATGATAGATATGAATCATCTTTTAGTTATACCAATTATTTTCTGACTGTGACTTGTCAAATTGTTGCATCCCAGATTCCAGTTCATCTTTCTGTAAAATTCACAGTTTTTGCATCTGGGCTTTTGTTTTAAGGTTTGGTTTTTATATATTTTCATTGCAGCTCTGGTAATAGTTTCTTGACTCTTATCTCACTGCAATCATGGTTGAAGATGGACAAGATCCTGTGGTTGATATGCAATCAATTGAAGAATGGCTATTATCATGTGCAGAAGGGCTTGTTCCGAAGGCGCTCGAGAAGGCCCGGCAAGTTAAGGGCTTCCCCGGAAGGTGGGAGATGATAATTTCAAAAGTAGAGAAGATTCCGGAAAGATTATCGACCTTATCCAGCCATTCTTGCTTCTCAAACAATAATGTACTTTGTAAGGAGCAATTGCAGGTTGTTTGTAAGACATTGAATGAAACTATTGCATTGGCGGCGATTTGTTTGAAAGAGAAAAAATACCAGGGGAACCTTCAAATGCAAAGTAAACTCGATGCCCTTGCAGGGAAACTAGATATGCATTTAAGTGATTTTGAGCACGTGATGATAACCAGAGTTCTCGATGAGGTTTCTTTCCCATCATCTATATCAAGCACTTCAACCAAACCCGGAGCTGCAATTCATGGAAATTTAAGAGAATTGCTTGCACTCCTTCAAAGTGGCCATTTGGAGGCTAAACATAAAGCTCTTGATAGGCTAGTTGAATTCATGAAAGAAGATGAAAAGAACGTTTTGGCTGTTGTAGGACGAAACAATATTTTTGCCTCTTTATTAGTCCAATTGCTTACATCCACTACTTCTCCTCGGATCAGAGAAAAAACTGTCACGGTCATTTGCTCACTTGGATGTTGTGAGAATTGGCTCGTCTCGTTAGGCGTGCTTCCACCCCTCATAAGGCTTGTCGAGTCGGGTAGGCCTATTGGGAAACAGAAAGCCACAATTGCACTCCAAAGGCTGTCGTCCATGTCATCCCAAACGTCTCTTTGCATAGTTGGCCATGGTGGGGTCCGGCCCTTGATCGAGATATGTCAAACCGGTGATTCCGTTTCGCAATCCGCCTCTGCTTGTACTTTGAAGAATATATCCCTTGTACCCGAGGCGCATCAAGTTTTAGATGAAGAAGGGATTGTTGAAGTGATGGTTAATCTTCTTGATTGTGGGATTTTGTTGGGATCAAAGGAGTATGCAGCCGAATGCTTGCAAAATCTCACTGCAAGTAACGACGATCTTAAGAGGTTGGTTATTTCACACGGGGGAATAAGTAGCCTGCTATCTAACCTAGACGGTCCATTGCCTCAAGAATCTGCGGTCAGGGTGTTGATAAATATAGTGGAATTGTTCTCAATGGAACTCATAATCTTCCACGGTGTTCTCCCGAGGTTGGTCCACGTGCTCCAATCGGGCTCTCTTGGGGCACAACACGCAGCTGTGTTAGCTATATGTCAGATTTGTAGCACGACCGAGATTTGTAGCACGACTGAGATGAAACGATTGGTCGGTGAAGCAGGGTGTATTCCTTTTCTCGTAAGAATGCTCGAAGCCAAAGCTAATAACGCTGGGGAAGTTGCAGCTCAAGCGATCTCTAGCTTGATGACCGTTCCGCATAATTGTGGGGAAGTTGAGAAAATCGACAATAGCGTGCCAAAATATGCGATTGCTTGCCTTGGAATGCTCTCGTCGAGTAAGGAATGTAAGAAGTTGATGATTTCGTATGGGGCAATCGGGTCTTTGAAGAAGCTCAGGGAAATGGATATCCCGGGTGCTAAGAAGCTACTAGAGCGGTTAGAACGAGGGAAGCTGAAAAGCTTGTTCAGCAGGAAGTGGAAGCAGGAAGTGGAAGGATGAATAAATCCTGAAACTCACTCAGGTTGCATTTGGATGAAGGATTGAGATGTAAGAAGCTTAAAATATTATGAATTTCAATTTCTGTTTACACTTATTTTGACCTATTCTCATATCATAGTTGATGATTTCATATCCGCCTCACATCAAATAATTTGAGAATCTCAACTCTTTACCCATTCCTAAGAATAAATTTTGATATGAACTCTAAAATCCCTTCGTAACGCTACCAGAAAAGGAAAAAATTTATATCCTTCAATTCAAACGCATTCTATAGAAATTTTCATAAAAAGTACCCAATTTCCCGTGACCTAACTACTTTTGTTCTGTTTTGGTTGTAAGCCTCTAATGCCCAAATTGGAAAAGAATTTCCGTATGGCAATATGATATCAGATCAGATGTGGTTGGTTATGTTTATATATATATATATTAATGGAAAATTACACTGAATACCCCTGAGGTATTGCCTAGTTACGGTTTACACCCTCTAGTTCAAAAAATTACATCTAACATCCTAACGCTTTCTTCCGTCCAACAATAGGCACCTTTCTTTAGGGTTTCAGTATGGTGCCGTTAAAATTTTTGTGAACTTCTGAAAATACCCTTTTATTTTGGCGGGAAATTTTTTTGAACCTAAAAACCCTAATTTTTTAAACAATTGTACCATTTTGGTGTTATTTGTAATATTTTGTAAAAGTATAGATGTTGTATGTAATGTTTCAGTATTTGAGTTATAATTTCAATATTATTTGAAAACATGTCAAATATTTTTAATTATATTATAATTTTAATATTATCTAGAAATATATAAAATACATTAATTAATTACATAATATTTTTGTATAATTTTCAGATTTTTGGAAAATAAAATAAAATTAAAAGTTGTGTTTTGCGTCCAAGAAATAAATAAATATTATTTATTTTTTTATTTGAATTTATTTTTGATAATTTCAGAAATAAAATAAATTAATATTTTTTATTTTCTAAAAATCTTAAAATTTATTTAGTTGTTTATTTAAAATTATTTTTGATAATTTTCAGAAATAAACAAAATAAAAATTTAAATTTTAAACAAAAAAAAAAAAGGGGAAAAAAGGGGAAGAGACAGACAGCCATTGCTGTCTTCTTCCCAAGCTTCTCCAAAGTCCAATCCAGGCAACCTCCACCACAACCGTCGACCACCCCACCGCCACTAGCCCTATCCCAACAGCCCTCCGCCACCTCATCCCCATCTCAAATCGAAGTAATTTCGCCAACCACCCACCACCCATTTCACACATAGCCACCACCGCCCCCTCCGCCACTGCCCCTCCGTCCAGCCTCCTCTTGCCAACCACCTCCCCACCTCAAATCGAATTTAAAAGTTTGAACTTTGATGTAAATTCCATGGTTTGGGTGAAGATTTCTCTTCTGCAGGGACATGGACAAGATACATACATACATACATTTTATATATATATATATATATATATATAGGGGATTGATATTCGCACTCCTCTTTTTGATAATCACACTCCACTTAGCTTTATATTTTCAATCGTTTACTAATATACTCTTTTATTTATTAAACAATACTTGACTTAATTTATTGGATGGAGAAATAATTTTTCCATCATTATTTGGAATTTTGGTATTAAAAACGTAAATAGTTTTTTTATTAAAATAATATTAAAGAATTTTTTTTAAAATATATAAATTTAAATTTTTTAACACCTTGAAGACGATATCATTCAAGACGTTTTCATTCCTTTCTTTCTTTTTTTTTTTGAAAATTTCATGAAAAAGATTCCTTTTTCATGATTTTTATTTTATTTTTTTCAGAATTTATTAAAACAACACCATTTGATTTACGATATAAATATAAATATAAATTTAAATATAAATTTAAATTTTTTAACACTTTGAAGACGATACCATTCAAGACGTTTTCATTCCTTTCTTTCTTTTGTTTTTTTTTTTTTGAAAATTTCAGGAAAAAGGTTCCTTTTTCATGATTTTTATTTTATTTTTTTCAGAATTTATTAAAACAACACCATTTGATTTACAATATAAATATAAAGTTCTTGAAGACAGCACAATTTTCATGAATTTTCCTAAACAAAAAATAATAATAATAAAAAGAAAGTGATGAAAACGGCTTGGATGGTGCAGCATCTAAGGGCCTAATTGGTTGACATATCATCTCTTGAAATTAATTTTTCAAAGAAAATTCTTTGGAAAATGCATTTGTATGACATTCTATCAAGATTTTCTTGTAAAAAAAAAAATCTCAAAGTTTCTACTTTTGTCTTGCAAAATTTGAAAAAACTAGCTAATTTTTGAAAAATTCTTGGAAAAAAAGATAAAACGTAGATTTAAACTATTCATGATTTGACAGTTCACACCTCGATTACAAGGATTTATCCGTCTATTCACGACACCGAGAGGCAAATTAATCACATATTCTAGCTAAATAACACAAGGTGCAAAGTAAGATTCATTTTGCCTATTTTTTGAAGTCTACATTGATGACTTTGAGTAAAATTTGTATATGAAAAATTATATCTAAACACCAATTCAAACAAAATTCTTATGAAAAAGACATATCACATCAATCATAATCATTATATATATTTTTCTAAAAAATAACTCACCCAAACACACTTTTAACAACACTTTTCTTACCCCTAAAAAATACTTTTCTCCAATTTTCTATGAAAAAAAATTCTTTGAGATGAACATGCCATCCAATTAAAGCCTAAGTTGTTAAATTTTTTAAATTAAATTTATAATATTTTAAAATTTTTATTATTATTTTAATAAAAAAATCATTCACGTGTTTAATACTAGAATTTCAAATAATAATGGAAAGGCTTATTTGTCCATTACATAAATTAAGTCAAATATTGTTCAGTAAATAAAAATGTATATTGGTAAAAGAATGAAAATATAAACTAGGTGGAGTGTAATTATCAAAAAGAGGAGTACGAATATCAATCTCATATATATATATATATATATATATATATATATATCAAACTTTGAAATTGGTATTAGAAGTAAATTTAGATATGGGTAGGGGCAACATGGTAATTCAGTTTTTTTTATTTTTCTAATGTTTTCTCTTCTCTTTTTTTTTTTTAAATATTCTGTTAGGGGTATTTAGGTCAATTTGTAACTTCCGTCCATCGTCCAACCTTACATCAATATATGAAACTACAGGATGTTAGATGTAATTTTTTAAATTAGGGGTATAAACCGTAATTAAGTAATACCTCAGGGATACCAATGTAATTTTCCCTATATTAATATGAGAACAATAATCTTGGAACTTACTTGGGAAATGATTGAACACTTTGAAAATGACTTGCTAACCTCTTAGTTGGGTAAACTCCTCAAATAACATAAGTCCGAAACTTTATGTCGTTGGAAAATTCTAGACTGCATATAGTTTTGGTCGAATCAAAGTTTTTGTACTTTAAAAAATAAGAGAAAATTACACACAGATCCCCTAATTTATTGTGTAATTACCAAAATCTACCCTCACTTATTGAAAATTACCAACACACCCCCTCAAGATATTTATTTGTAAGGTCTACATGGGGTAAAACTGCAAGAACTTTTAAACATACAGGGGGCGTTAATTGTAAGAAATCCCTAACACGAGGGGGTGTGTTGAAAATTTCAAATAAATGAGGGGGGTTTTGGTAATTACACAATAAGTGAGGGGGGTCTATGCGTAATTTTCCCTAAATTACAATCCTGATTTTGTGTGTATGATGGACCCCAATCACAACATGAGTGATTGCAATTATACCGTGATTCAAGTTGTAAAGAACTTTAAAGAATAAGTTTGATCGACCCGCTCACCAACTAAATATAACGAACAATCTTGTGTCTACACTCTACAATTCATGTTATTACTTGTGTCAATGAGGGCCGACTCATTTAATTTGAATGGTTAGGTTCAAATCTTATTTGACGCAATTTACTTCCATCTATTTTTTATTTCGATAGCAAGTAAGACTTTTTGCATAATTTGAATCCGAGACACTTGATTCCTTTTTCAAGATAAAAGTGAGCAATTTCTTTATGCTTGTTCCTGAAATAGAAAGCGGTCCATTTTATTCCTGAAAAGCTTCTTTCAAAAGGACTTTTGCTTCCTTAGTAAATGTCTTAGTAAAAGATATGATTTCTTGGAACTGAGGTGCATTAGTTTTTAAGTAAGTACGTAATTACTTATCACTTACCAAAAGAAGTTGGGCTGAGTGGAAGGGGCTCTGGTCTTTTAATCAAGAGGGGTCTTGTGTTTAAACCCTTGTGGATGCAAACGATTTTCTTGAGAGAGGTTCCCACAATTGTATCCGACAGTACCTCGAGAGATTAGTTTTGAGCCTTTGGGCTCGAGGACACCTTGGAAAACCAAAAACAATAATTACTTATCACTTGGGTAAAAATTTCAGCTCCAAACTCCAAAGTAAACTTTGAAGCCCATCGCTAATCAGTTCGATATCTCTATTGCGATTTTGCTAGTTTATCTTGCATTACATCACGAAACTAAACATGAATAACACTCCTTAATTATGTTACAAAAGGACTCGAGCTCCAACTCTTAGGACTTTTTTATAATTTAAAATATATTATTATAAAATATATAAATATATAATATAAATAATTAAAAATAGTAATAAGCTCCTGAGTGGGCCGAGAGGTCGCAAATTGATGTGCACAAAAAATGTCTAAGGGCAATACAGTAATTAAACCCGTCCCCGGTTCGTTCTGGGGCGCCACCCGTGGATGTAGATCCGCGGGTAGCATACTAGTCAAGTCCAAAGGGGCTGACAACCCCTTAATAATACCTGGGCCATGTTATTAGTCTAAGGGTTATATTATTAAGCCTGATGGGCTACTAACAAAGTTAAGCCCACGGCCCATAGTCCCTTACCAGCTCTATATGAATACCTTAGAGGATTTGGTAAAGGCTCATTATCTACACTGTTGGGATCGATACAACCCCCCAGGGACACCGGCGCAGCGGGAAACATATAATTTAAAAAATTAAAGCGATATCCCCAAAATTAGGTCTAGGTCGACATGGCACCATCGGATTCAAAACTATCTAGGAGAAGGTTTACTCGTGTTTACCTCTTGTAGACCTTAAAGCAGCAACATTTTTTAAGCTATTCCCTGCTACAATCTTCGAATTTGGATTTGCCCTAACGTCCCAAGTATTCGCCTCTAAGATGTATCTACACCCTAGCTCGTACCCTTAACTATCTCCACCAGTGCTAGCAAGGAGAATATCGAATCTTGACCTTTTTGAGGAAAAAGGGTTTGGAATTATTTTAGTGTTCTTCGCACTCAACACATGAGTTTGAAGAAATAATGTGAAAGAAAATTGGGAGAGAATAAAGAGAAAAAGACTTGTATTTTAAAATCCTTTTTCATTCATTATTTTTAAAAGAGGTGAAACACACACACACATATATATATATAGAGTCCACCTAGGGTAAAAACCCTAGGCATATACACACCCATCTCTCCCTAAAATTTAGGGAGAGAGGCGTGTAATACATACATATATATATATGGTATTTTCCTTTTTCTTTTATTCTCTCTCCTTAAATAGTTGGACTCCTTCCAACGAACTAGATATTACCATATCTTATAATATTCTAACATATATCAAATAGAATCCTTCCTTATTAATTAGTTACCTTAACCAATTAAAGATCCTACTAAATATATTTATAGGATATTAATTAATATATATATTTTACAAACTTAGTGAGCAAGATAAATCTTTCTACCAAATCCACATACACACGCCACACGTGCACATGTATATATATATTATTTTATTTTCTTTCCCCTTTATTAATTAATTAGTCCTTCCCAATTTAATCTTATACTATTAAATTATAGGACCATTAATTAATATCATTAAACTAATTTATTTTCGTTGATTAATTAATCCCTCCATTAATTCACATTGAATTAACTAGCCAATAGGTACTACACTAAGTTATGTGTGGGACCCCTCAGGCTCGTTGTCAAGCTAGCAATAAATCCCCGAAGGCTAGATTAATTATTCTAAATAATTAACTAGACCTTGAATTAATTTCACTAAATTAATCCAAGGCACCTATTGGTCATAGTTCGATGTCTAGCAACATTGCCTCGACTTCCTAGATGTCAACGATGAAAAGCAAAAACCTATCCGAGTTACGATCGTCATGTGAGTGGAATCCCTTCATCAGTTTCCCGTCTATGGTCTAGGGTATGGCGACGGGCGAACCCTAATAACCTTCGGAACTATGACTGTGTTGTGACATCTAAAGATCCAGTCTTCTAATCCGGGACCACCAATCCCTCTCAGAAGACAATCGCTTTGATCAAAGGCTTTTAACAATCATTTAGATTCTCGCAACAGCATAGAAAATACCAGGTACTCGTGACCCTGGATTAATCCCTCTCCGACTGTCATTTGTTCTGCTGCACTATCAGACTATACCCAACATACACGTCGTATGACTCTCCTGGAGTGCAAGTGCATATCAAAGCATAGGGGATAGTACCATTTCCAAATGACATCTTAGGTCTAAGCATAAATCTCACACTGCGAAACCCAAAGACTCCATGTTCGACATCACCATATAGGAGTCCTTTAGCGGGGCCGTTCAATTCCATAATCAATGTATGAATTTTTATACATGTATTGCCATACAAGCCATCGACAATGGAACGCGTCGACCTCTTGGTTACATGCATGAACAAGTCTTAACAAGGCCAGTGATATCCCACATCTCACAGCCTCTATGACTTGGAACATTATTTAGGATTACGGTCTTTGAGAGCATTCCATATGTGTCCCGACCGCTCCCCTAACCATATGTAATCCATGGGATCTTTATCTATACTAACACTAGTTATAACAATAAAGAAGCATACCATGAAGAAATATTCAATATATTTAAAAAAAGACTGTCATAGTGTTTTACATTGAAGATGGCTGAGCCCAAAACAATTAGCTCGCCGGGCACCTAACACCATCAATCTCCCACTTGCCCTAGAGCCAGTTGCTCTTGTACTTTAGTCCCATCATTTCCAGATGTTTTCAAATACACTTTGACTCAGAGCTTTAGTGAATGGGTCTGCTACGTTTTCAGCCGAGTCGACTCATTCTACTCGAACGCCGCCTCTTTCCACTATCTCTCTGATAAGATAATATCATCTAAGAATATGTTTGGATCTTTGGTGAGACCTAAGCTCTTTTGACAGAGCTATTGTTCCATTATTATCATAGTACAGTAGCACTGGATTAACAATGGAGGGAACAACCTCCAATTCATGGATGAAGTTCCTCATCCAAACAGCTTCCTTTGCCGCCTCAGCAGCAGCTATATGCTCAGCTTCCGTGGTGGAGTTAGCCGTCGTCTTCTGCTTAGAGCTCTTCCAGCTTACAGCTCCTCCATTGAGTATAAACACATATCCAGATATCGATATAAGATCATCTATGTCTGACTGAAAACTAGAATCCCTGTAGCACTCTAGTTCCAATTTTCCTCTGCAGTATACCAGAAAGAGATCTTGAGTACGTCTCAAGTACTTTAGGATCGCTTTCACGGCAGTCCAGTGGTCTTTCCCTGGATTTGACTGAAATCGGCTTGTCACCCTAAGTGCATAAGCCACATCCGGTCTAGTACATAACATAGTATACATAATGCTACCTATTGCCAAAGCATAGAGAATCTTTGGCATTCTCTCTCTTTCTTCGGGTGTCCTTGGGGACATCGATTTCGAGAGAGAGATTCCATGCCTAGCTGGAAGAAATCCTTTCTTAGAATCTCCCATACTAAATCTATTCAAGATTCGTTCTATGTACTTAGATTGGGAGAGTCCTAGCAATCTACTTTCCCTTTCTCGGTGTATCTTCATACCAAGAATGTAGGATGCTTCTCCCATATCTTTCATCAAAAATTGGGTCGACAACCAACCCTTTGTTGATTGTAACATCCCTACATCATTCCTAATGAGAAAAATGTCATCAATGTAGAGTATCAAAAAGCTTATGGCTTTCCCACTAACTTTCTTGTACACACATGGTTCATAACCATTTTTGATGTAGTCGTATTCTTTTACAGCTTCATCAAACCTCAAATTCCAACTTTGGGAAGCTTGCTTCAAACCATAAATGGATCTTTGTAGCTTACACATCTTGTGCTCGCTCCCACTGGATGTGAAGCCCTCCGCCTATTCCATGTAGATTTTCTCATCAATGTTTCCATTGAGGAAAGCCGTTTTCACATCTATCTGCCAAAACTCATAATCTAGATAGGCAGATATGGCCAATAGAATCCTAATTGACTTGGTCATCGTGACTGGCAAAAAAGTTTCCTCATAGTCAATTCCTTGCCTTTGAGTATAACCCTTCGCCACTAAGCGAGTCTTAAAGGTGGTAACCTCTCCATCCACTCCTAACTTGCGTTTGTATACCCATTTACAACCAATGGACTTAATACCAGGTGGTGGGTTTACCAAGGTCCAAACCTTGTTGGAGTGCATAGATTCAATTTCGAATTTCATGGCATCAGACCATTTTCCCAAGTCCCTGTCGGACATTGCCTCGTCATAGGACGTTGGATCTTCATCCAATAAGAGGTTTTCCTTCTTGCTTTTCAGCAAGAGACCAAAGTACCTCTCAAGCTGTCTCGGGATCTTTTCGGATCTCCTTGGAGTTAGAATTTGTATACTTACAGTTGGTGGTCATTTTGCTCTTAATTCACTGACAGTGGTGTTTGTGTTCCTTGAGTTTCCTCAAGTTCTATCACTCTATCTATGCTCCCACTGAAAAGTTGTTTTTCTAGGAACACAACATTCCATGAAACAATCACCTTTTGTTCTAAGGTGTGACAAAAGTAGTACCCATAAGACTCCTTAGGGTATCCCACAAACCTACATAAGATAGACCTCGAATCTAACTTATCTCCCACTAGCTGCTTGACATGAGCAGCACACCCCCATACTTTTAGCTACTTGTATGAGGGTGGTTTGTTGTGCCACATCTTATACTGCACTTTAGGAACACTTTTTAATGGTAATCTATTTAATAGATGAGCCTCCGTCTCAGGGCATAGCCCCAGAAGAACGTGGGTAAATCTGTGGACAACGTCATTGACCGGACCATGTCCATCAATGTGCAGTTTCTTCACTCAGATACACCGTTTAATTTTGGCATTCTAGGTGGCGTCCACTGAGAGAGAATCCCATTCTTTTTCAAATAATCCAAGAACTCACCAGATAAGTATTCTCCTCCTCGATCAGATTGAAGAGTTTTAATACTTTTACTAGTTTGTTTCTCTACTTCATTTCTGAATTTCGTGAACTTATCAGAGGCCTCAGATTTGAATCTAAGAAGATACAGATAACCATACCTAGAACAATCATCAGTAAAGGTTATGAAGTAAGAAAAGTTCCCTAATGCATTGACACTGAGCGGTCCACACACATCAGTGTGAACTAACTCAAGCAAATCCTTAGCACGTTCCATTTGGCCTCCAAATGGTGACTTGGTCATTTTACCTTTTAGACAAGATTCACAAGTCGGAAGTTCCTCTTCTTCATCAAGCTCGAGGAAACTTGACAACTTACGAATCCTATCTTTATGCATGACCAAGTCTAGCATGTCAGATTTGTGCATTAGACGGATCATTAGATTTACGCTTTCCCGTGTTTATTGGTTGAATTGCAAGAGAATTAGTAGACGGTTAAACATAAAAGTTGTTATACATGCATGCTCTCATGATTAATTTAGAACCCAAAACATTGAACAAAAACCATTACTAATATTAAAAGAAAGACGTTCCTTGTCTAAAACGCAAACAAAAATTAGGTTCTTAATCAATCTGGGAATGTAAAACATCCTTTAAAGTAAACCTACTACTATCCTCAAGAACTAAAACAATGTTTCCAACAGCCTTAGCAGCGACAGACGCTCTATTAGCCATTCTCAGGACCATGTCCCCTTCGTCTAGCTCTCTGCTTCTAGACAGCACCTGCAAATCATTGCAAAGGTGAGTACCACAGTCGGTGTCAAACACCCAAGAAGCATGGTTAATAGATAAATTAACCTCAACAATAAACACACCTTCATTGTGGCTTTTGAAGGTAGCAGGACAATCCTTGCTCAAGTGCTCCATCCCATGGCAATAAGGAAATCACCCTTTGGCTTCTTCTTTCCAAACGTCTCCTCAATATCTTTGATGTTGTCCTTGGCTAGTTTCACATTCCCTTATATCTCAATCAGATCATCCGACATCATAGATAATATGAAATGTCGAACATAAGCCTCGTCATCAATCTGCTTCGTCAAGTACTCCAAGGTAGGAACACGAGTTGCAGGTTCGGGCCTAGATGAGAATTCCCCTTTGATTATGTAATCAAGTTTCTCACCCTTGAGGTAGATATCCAGAAATTTACGCCAGAGGGCATAGTTCAAGCCATGAAACTTGTTCTTATCCAAAACTCTTAAACTTGCATAAACGACATCCATGATATTACTGTGTAAAATGCGATAAAGCGAAAAACAATCATTACCATTTAGTTCTAACATATATTCACATGCAATTAAGGAATTTTAAATATACATGTGTGTTCCCACTAACTTTACGAAATCCATCACCCCAATTGATAGAAGACGGGAAATTTCAAAAAAATTCCAGTGGGCTCGAGCGTCAAATGACCCAACCTCATTCCACGACTTGTGAGATAATGGGCGGTAACATTGAACAGGCACGACGGCCCCATCCACATCCAGGTGGTTCTTGAGATGTTTGCCTCATATTTCATGTACGTTCCGAGAACACGATTCAACCGTACACTAGTCTGTGTTTAAGTCCGACCCATCAAATTCTCATGCAATAACAGTAGCCAGGTGGTCCCACGATCCATGGTCGACTCCTTAGCAAAACTGAGACCCGTTTGCACTTCTAGTATGACCGTCTGTCATAGAAGAAGGCATAGTTTTGAGATTAGTACGCTTAACTTGCCACCATTCCAAGACTCGTGAGACAATGATGACAAACCGCGCTATTCCCTCTCACATCTAATGATGGAAGGCACTAGACCTAATCAAGGGGCTTCCGGGCCCCCGATTTATCCATTTAAGGACTTAATATGGATAAAGGGGGTTTTAAAAAATAAGGTCTCACACTTTTCAATTACTTATCTTTCTTAGGTGATTATACAGACATGCACAACATATATAACATAAGAAAATAAGCATCATACATAAAGCAGTAAATGTGATCTTAGTCAAGCCAATTCCTAAACACCCCGAGCCATCAAGGTGTTAACCAATCTAATCTAAGGACCCGAACCCTACACTAAGGTCTTCAAATCTCCATGAGCTTGAACGTCTCCATCTTCGTCTTCAAAAATTACATTTAAAGAAACCTTTTCCTCTCATTTACAATAAAAGAAAGACATGGCACGCAGGCCTCAAATCAAAAAAATGACTAGTCTATGGCTCGACCTGTATCACCACATAATCACATAAACATGCTATCATGCAAATATTAATTAATATTCACCGTCTTTAATTAAGGATAATCTAATTAATTAATGGATCCAAAGACTTTAATTTCTAAAAACAATTTTAGAAATCTCACATGAAAAAGACATACTTTTTCAATTAATCCAGAAGATTTTTCAAAAATCTAATTTTATCCAATTTCAAAAATTAATAAATCCCATCTTATTTCAATTTTCAAAATTATATAAAACCTTTCAATTTTGAAATTCCCAGTTTAAGAACCAACTTAAAATAATTTTAATTTGAGATTTAAAAATAAACCCAATTTTATAAAATCACAAATTAGGGTTGCGCTTTTAATTTAATTGCAAAAAATGACCCAAGGTCTAAAACGTAAGTATAACAAAAAACATTTGAAAATTGGGGAAAATACATTTTGACCCCTAGGACAAAAACATGGGCCGCCACCGTGTACCGTCGTATGCGACAATGCGTCGCAGAGCAGCGGCACGCTGCTGGCAGTGCATACACGCTGCACGCACCGCTGTTCAGCAGCGGCTGCCCGTCGCCGTCGCACAGCGGCGGCACTGTTGCGGCAGCTCTATCGTGCGACGGCGACCCCCTCTTTATTTTTTTTTAAAACAAACATAAAAACGTAGCCCTTCGATTTTTAAATTAATACCAAGTCAACGGACCCAAAAAATAAACAGAAAATCCAACCAATTCCAATATGCAATAAAAAAACTAATTTTAAAGCATATAAAACACAAAAAGAATCCGAGCCATGTCTAAACCTTGGCTCTGATACCACTGTTGGAATCAGTACAACCCCCGGGGACACCGGCGCAGCGAAAAACATATAACTTAAAAAATTAAAGCAATATCCCCAAAATTAGGGCTAGGTCGACATGGTACCATCAGATTCAAAACTATCTAGGAGAAGGTTTACTCGTGTTTACCTCTTGTAGACCTTAAAGCAGCAAAGCCTTTTTAAGCTACTCCCTGCTACAATCTTCAAATTTGGATTTGCTCTAGCACCCCAAACGTTGCGCCTTTGAAATGTATCCACACCCTAGCTTGTACCTTCAATTATGTCCACCAGTGCTAGTAAGGAGACTATCGAATCTTGGCCTTTTTGAGAAAAAAGGGTTTGGAATGATTTTAGTGTTATTCGCACTCAATACATGAGTTTGAAGAAATAATGTGAAAGAAAATTGGGAGAGAATAAAGA
Organism: Buddleja alternifolia; assembly: GCA_019426215.1. Lineage (NCBI taxonomy): Eukaryota > Viridiplantae > Streptophyta > Magnoliopsida > Lamiales > Scrophulariaceae > Buddleja > Buddleja alternifolia. The sequence goes on from CM033390.1 coordinate 57,879,231, forward strand.
GAAAAAGACTTGTATTTTAAAATCCTTTTTCATTCATTTTTTTTAAAAGAGGTGGAACACACACATATATATATATATATAGTCCACCTAGGGTAAAAACCCTAGGCATATACATGCCCATCTCTCCCTAAAATTTAGGGAGAGAGGCGTGTAATACATATATATATATATATATATATATAGTATTTTCCTTTTTCTTTTATTCTCTCTCCTTAAATAGTTGGACTCCTTCCAGTGAACTAGATATTACCATATCTTATAATATCCTAACATATATCAAATAGAATTCTTCCTTATTAATTAGTTACCTTAACCAATTAAAGATCCTACTAAATATATTTATAGGATATTAATTAATATATATATTTTACAAACTTGGTGAGCAAGATAAATCTTTCCACCGAATCCACATACACACACGCCACACGTGCACATGTATATATATATTATTTTATTTTCTTTCCCCTTTATTAATTAATTAGTCCTTCCCAATTTAATATTATACTATTAAATTATAGGACCATTAATTAATACCATTAAATTAATTCATTTTCTTTGATTAATTAAATCCAATTAATTAATCCCTCCATTAATTCACAATGAATTAACTAACCAATAGGTACTACACTAAGTTATGTGTGTGACCCTTCAGGCTCGTTGTCAAGCTAGTAATAAGTCCCCAAAGACTAGGTTAATTATTCTAAATAATTAACTAAACCTTGAATTAATTTCACCAAATTAATCCAAGGTACCTATTGGTCATGGTTCGGACTTCCTAGATGTTAACGATGAAAAACAAAAACCTATCCGAGTTACGATCGTCATGTGAGTGGAATTTTTTCATCAGTTTTCCTTCTATGGTCTAGGGTATGGCGACGGTCGAACCCTAATAACCTTAGAAATGACTGTGCTGTAACATCTAATGATCCAGTCTTCTAATCTGAGACCACCAATCCCTCTCAGAAGATAATCGCTTTGATCAAAGGCTTTTAACAATCATTTAGATTTTCACAACAGTATAGGAAATACCGAGTACTCGTGACCCTGGATGAATCCCTCTCCGATTGCCATTTGTTCCGCTGCACTATCAAACTATACCTAACATGCATACCGTATGACTCTCCTAGAGTGCACGTGCATATCAAAGCATAGCGGATAGTACCCTTTCCAAATGACATCTTAGGTCTAAGGATTAATCTCACACTACGAAACCCAAGGACTCCATGTTTGACAACACCAAATTGGAGTCTTTTAGCGGGGTCGTTCAATTCCATAATCAAGGTATGAATCTTCATACTTGTATTGCCATACAAGCCCTCGACAATGTGAGGCGTCGACCTCTTGGGAGAGTTAAATGCATGAACAAGTCTTGACGAGGCCAGTGATATCCCACATCTTACAGCCTCTATAACTTGGAATAATATTTAGGATTACGGTCTTTGAGAGCATTTCATATGTATCCCGACTGATCCCCTAACCATATGTAATCTATGGGATCTTTATCTATACTAACACTATTATAACAATAAAGAAGCATACCATAAAGAAATATTCAATATATTTAAAACAAGACTGTCATAGTGTTTTACATTTAAGAGGCTGAGCCCAAAACAATTGGCTCACCGGGCACCTAACACTATCATACTCCCCCAGTAAAAATTCACTAGCTATTGAGAGTAACCCTACAAAAGAACTACGAACAGACTTGATCCCATATTCATTGGTTACGTAGGTAGCTCTTCACATTCGAGTGCAATTGATACATTCATCAACCCCCAACCTAGTTTGTCGTGTGTTGGATCGGTTCCTCCACCCCACGTGGTCAATGACTGACGATTTTTACCATCATCAGATTGGTGCCGTCTGTGGGAATAGCATTTCATACACTGAGTATGCAAACTAGGTCACAAGCTCGTACTACCGGAGATAGAATAACCAGCCAAGATCAGCCAGCTGCTGCCGATGATTCCTAATCCCAAGCCTGAAGATCGGCCCAACGTTCAAGTGGGAGAAGAAAATCCCCCCAATGGTCCGACTGACGGCGGAGGTCCTGAAGTAGTGCCCCCGATGAACGAGCAAAATGTGCCGGCCGTAACACCAGCGGTGATTCCACCCCCTGCTTCCAGGGTGTTCAAGATTACCCAAGAGGCACTGTTTGCTCTAGTTGAAGATGTCTCTGAGCGAGCAGCCACGAGGGCGGTTTATCAATACACCCAGGCACATCCATCATGGGCACTGCCCATTCCATCAGCTAGTAGAGCCAAGACCCCAGGTGAGAAGTCATCAGGAGGCTCGCCAATCTCAAGAGAAGGAGCCGCAAGATCCACCATCTCCATCCATTCAAAGGGGCCTGGAGCCTCCAGAGAAGAGTTGCCTTCATCGAAAAGTGCCAGGCCAATCCCTCTACCGAGGTCAGGAATCCTTGACCCCCTACGGGATTGGATTAAGGTGATCCAACTCCCTGGTGAATGGGGCAGCAAGAGAAAGAGAAGAGAATAGTGTGGTCTCACTCCCTGAGGGGTCGTCGAGAGGTAGAGATAAAGAGCTAACGCCCCACCGGTCTTCACGCCTAGGTCAAGTCTCATTGACCCCTGAGGAGGCCTTGCCAAGGCAAGAAGGCCGGAGAAGGCGCGCACCTCTCCATGACAGAAGCTCGGATAACAATGGGGGATATGAGAATATACAACTGGTGCCACTAGCTGTGGCTCTCCTAAAAAGAAGTCCCTTCTACTCAGCAATTTTGGCAGATTCTTTGCCACCAGGGCTTAAAATACCCAATTTGAGTGAGTATGAAGGAGCTGGAGACCCTCAAGAGCACGTTGACAAGTTCAACATTAAGGCTGACATGTATGACATCAGCGACGCAGCCTACTGTAAGATCTTTCGAACCACCCTCTCTGGAAGGGTGCTTAGTTGGTTTAATCGACTGCCCTCGGGTACCGTCACCAATTTCGAGCAGCTGACTAGACGTTTTCTCAATCACTTCTCCATGAACAAAAAATAACCTAAGACAACATCCTTTTTGTTCACGGTGGTTCAAAAGGATGGTGAATCTTTAATGGAATACGTGCAACATTTCTCCAACGCGGTGTTAGAGATGCCGCGCGTCAACCATGAGCTGCTGTCAGGAATTATACAGAGAAACCTGCGCAACAGCAAGTTCAAGGAGTCAATTGCCAGGAAGCCCCCATCAACCATGGAAGAGTTGTTGGCTAGAGCTGAGAAGCACATAAGAATTGAAGAGACAGTTGGACCACTTAAGAGTGAAGGCGGTGGCAATAAGAGGAAAGTCAGAGACGAAGACAAAATGCCGAAGGCCAAAGAGCGAAAACCTATGCCCCCTTCGGGGTTTGCCAAGTACACTCCTCTTATCCTTTCAAGGGAGCAAGTCCTGGCTATCGCTGAGCAACAAGGCATAGTCTTATGGCCCAAGAAGATGAAGGATAGTCCCAGCCACCTCAAATCCAAAAAGTGCTATAGGTTTCATCGGGACAAAGGGCACACGACTGAGGAATGGTACCACCTGCAAGTTGAAATAGAGAAGTTGATTAAAAGAGGTTACCTACAAGAGGTAGTTTCCCCATCCGATGTCACCGTTCAGACACCCCAGAGACCGAGGGGATAGAGGTAAAAATAACCCCCCACCGGCGGACTCAGAGATGGATAACCCTGTCTTAGGAGGCCCAGCAGGAGAAGATTCGGTGAACTCAAGAAAGGCCTCATTAAGGGCAGCAACGGGGCTGCATGCCTTAAGCTCCCCCCATGGGGATGCATGCCCAACAGTGATACCATTGAGTTCGGGCAGCAAGATTTGGAAGAGGGCATCCCCTTGGTGAATGATGCTTTGGTAATATCAGCAACCATCTCAAATTTTTGGGTGAAGAAAGTGTTAGTCGACTGTGGAAGTTCAGCGGACATAATATTCTACAATGCCTTCACCCAGCTAGGGGTAGATAAAGCTCAGCTTCAAGCAGTCAACATCCTCCTTACTGGATTCACCGGGTAGACTGTGGAAGCCTTGGGAGAAGTGTCTCTCCCCGTTTCACTGGGCGCATATCTTGCCCGCTCCACCAAGATGGTCAAGTTTCTAGTGGTCATAGCCCCCTCCACCTATAATGTCATATTGGGGATGCCGAGCTTAAACATATTTCATGCCGTCATTTTGACTTACCACATGAAGGTCAAATTTTCCATTCCCGTGGGAATTGGGGAAGCTATCGGGTATATTAAGATCACTAGGGAATGTTATGCAAACGCATTGAAGAAACCAAAGAGAAAGCATGGCGACAAGGATCCCACAGACAAAGGAAAACAAATCGCCATCAACTTGATATCGCTATGGAAAGCTCGGTTAGTGGGCAAGGTCAAATTAGCCCAACGGTCGCCCCTAGGCGGCCGCGTGCCAGCATAGAAGCTCACTGGCAAGGTGAACATTACGAGCAATCATTCCCCAGACCCGATAAAGCATTAAGCCCCATGAGGCGTCAACAGGTAACAAATTAGAAACACCACTTTATTTCCTTCTCCACCATTGGACAATTTCATGTTGGCCAAGAGCCAAGTGTTGCGTTTGTTAGGATTATGCCCTCAGATGCCATAGAGGATAGAATGTATAGGGCATATATCTTGTATTGAACTTAAACTCTTCTTAAATAAAAGGCATTATTGAGTTTTCACTTAATTCTTATCTGCATCTATAAGTTGTGTAAAACGTTTTGTCCATGTTTTCAGTGCGATCCCTCTACTTCCTATGGGATAGGAAGATTGGCACTAGAGAGATCGATCTTGATTACTAAAATAAGTTCGCAAGTAATATGAAGTCTTTAATGGACAAATAAAGACTTCGAATACTTGTACAATCTTAGCTCCGACATGGGAGTGCCTGTCTGGTTACATGGGATGATAGGAGATTAAGATTGTAGACACGTCAGTGGAACTGATATGTTCGAACACGACTCGCATCTGTTCTGTCACATGGGTTTTCAATCTGTGACTGTCAATGATGGAACTGATTATGCGTAATAGGTATATGTGAATCTTTGACCTGAAGTATCAGGCTGAAGATGCACTTGTGACGTCAAGTCTTTCACTAGAGTAGTTAGACCCAATTCACCCTTTGGTGGGGTCAACCTCGAAATGCGAACTTGATGGGCAAGTGGTAATCTTAGCAGATATCTAATATGAGATTTGTTCTCTCATAAGTGAATGAGTATGTACCCTCTGTAATTATAGATAAATAGAGATCAAAGTCTTTGGCCAAAGCAAACGAGGAGATTGTGCTTGGCACTAAATCGATCTCAATGATCTCGTATTTATTATGATTTATACATATGGTCAAGTCCAGTGAGTTTGACATAACCATGACTCTCACTTGACCGGGAAACGTGAACAAAAGGTATATACATATACGGTATTTACGATTGGAAGGTTTTGGAATGATCCTATCATTCGTTTTCGTTTGGGTTACGAAGTGGGCCACGTGACTGGCTAGGTGTTACCCACTTCCTTTGGTTTCCTCTCATTGCCAAACGAAACGAACGTAAAAAGTCCCGCTAAAGGATTAACAAAGAAAAATGAAGAAAAAGAAATTTCTATTATTTCTTCTGGGAGTTTTAATTTATTGGATAAATTAAATAATTAATAATTCATTAGATGAAATAATTAATTATTCATTAGATGAAATAATTAATTATAATGATAAGATTAATTATTAATTAATTTCCTTGTGAAATATATTAATGAATTTATTTATTGGATACAATAAATTATTAATTGAAATAAGAAATTAATTAAACAAAACAAATCCCGGGGCTAAATAAGGAGTCCAATTGGACGCCTACTAGGCCTCAATGTCGCGTCTTTGAGAGGCCACATATTAGGGCTCTTTTGTTTTGACTTGTTCAATAAGTCATGAGGTATATAAGGACTCTTTGACTTAGAACAAGGAAGAAGAATACACAACTCTCATAACTCTCAAAAAGAAAGAAAAATATTCCTCCCCTTCTCTATACCTAGCCGTCAGCCATAGAGAAAGAAGAAAGGGAATTTTTCGTTTGTTGATCCGTGCATGACGATTTAGAGACGACGTATTTTCGTTGTTCGGATCAAGTTAAGTTTGAAGAATCAAACCAAAGGATTGAAGATTTGGAAGCTTCAATATTTCGAGTTTGGAGAAGAAGAAGTTTTTCTCCATCATCATATTCATATTAACGAGTAAGTTTTATTCATTATACTCTTTTAGATTCAATTATGCGAACTAGAGTACCAATTGGGTTTTCGTTTTTAATTTTTGAAATCCCTTCCGCTGCGTTTATGTTTTTTCGAACGAAACCCAACAGCGTTCCCTCTTACTTTAATTTTTTGAGGTGCCTAAGTGCACCCACATACATTATCGTTTTGAAGTGCCTATGTGCATCCCCTCCCCCCCTTTATTTTTTGCATGGATGATTTAATGTTTTATTAAGTGCCGAATAGAACCTTTTTTCATTAAATATGATGAATGTCATTTTCACATGATAACATGCTAGCATAATGAATGGGTAGTGTATTACCCTTGGTGATTTAATAACACCTAAAACAAATGCCCCTCAGAATCACTGCTTCTGACTGAGGCTATTTCAAAAAAATCCACTACTTAGTTTATTTTGGCTACTAGATGTATTGCCTTGATAACTGCTATTAACATTTGGTGATATTGGCCACTAGCCAAACATATACTTGAGTGCTTATAGCACCCTTATTATGTTGATAGGCTAACAAAGACCTTCAATACTTAAACATTTCACTCACATAGTTGGGAAACAAAAATACCAATACGACCCCTGGGAGCTAATTAAGTTTCTACTAGAGGCGTTATGAAATTATTCGCGACCCCACTTGAGATCAATATGGGTGGCACCACAAAAATCCTCCGAGCTGTCAAAGACTCGTACAAGGATGGGCCACCCCATAATCCCTCTAGTAATATCGAAAGAGGTTGAGGACCTACGAAAGGTCTCGCCACTCCCATTAAGGTTCTGGAACGAGATTATACGAAAATAAACAAGTAAGGGGCGACCAAGCCTCCACTGATAAGTGGCCGCAAGTATCACAAACCATGCCACTCATTCATACAAATATGAAAAGGGTGAACTTTCACCTCACAAAACGAAGGAGAGATTTCACCTTCTACCAACATGACAAGGGTCGTAGTTCACTTCAAGAATAAATAACACCAGTGGCTATTCAAGCTTATAAGAAGGAATATCACCCTCATGAAAATAGCACAAAACATTGTGCCACAAAAACACTGGGGTCGACAAACTTCAAAACAAGCATAGAGCTCACTGTCGAAAAAGGCAATACCCGCCAAATAAGATGATAACTTTTTAACTCCCTGGCCCCAAATGGACGCTACCTATTCACTTACTCCTAAATTTGACTTGCATATTAAGGAGTAGGGGGGCATGGGGTGGACAAAGAAACGACTGCTTAGTAGCTAACTGATGTACAAAAAAGCACTAGCGGTGAAAAAACCACCAGCGGTGCGATGAAATAACAAAGTACCAAAGCTAAAACTCATGAAGTTGCAAGGTACTAATGCAAGAATAAAATAAATAATCTATCACTTAGAAAAGTACGCCCACGGCGTGCTAAGATAGCTAAGAGGCAAAAAGAGTTAGCAAATATTAATGAAAATCCCCAAGAGGCAACATGTAAAGGAGATAATAAATCGAAGCATAACAATTCAAAGAAGAAGTTAGCCTATTCATAGGCAAATAAAAATAAGTCTTACAGATGATAAATCAAAATATAGAATAAAGACAGTTCGAAGCAGCAAATGAATAAACCCTGAGGGGTGAAAGCATAAGAGGCCTAAAAGCTAAGAAGGCGACCAACGCCTTAACTAGCGGCACCGCCCCCAGCGGTACGGTAAGCTATATTTATGGGAGAACATATAGTAAGGAACTAAGTTCAATTACAACTTTTGACATACTTTATACTCTTATATCTCTTTCGTTATAGCTGGGTTTGAGGGGGGGGGCGAACACAAAATAAAGGACAAAAGCATGATATATTTCAATTTTGAGGGGGGACGAAATTCAAATATCAAAAATTTTATAAGATAAAAAATAATTTTTCAAAATTAAAGGGGGGCAAGCGCACCCTCCAGCCCCCCTCCCTGGCTCCGTCCCTGGCCGAGGTACCAACCACTATCACGAAGACCCCTATGGCACTTGCGCATAGTCTTAGTCATAAAACCACGAGCAATCTTGTATGCTCGCTGGTTGCACTCCTCGATAAAGGTGGCACTCTTTTGAAACTTATCCACCGCCGACTTTTTGGCATCACTAAGGGGTCTTTTCCCGACATCCGAGTTAAGGAAGTAGCTACCATCGGACTTCTCCGCCTCAAGCTTCTTCTTAGTCTCCTTATACTTCTTCTCCTAGCCATCAGCCCTATTCTTAGCTCCCTAGAACCGTGAAAGAAGCTTCTGGTTCCGTTGGAGACTCTCCCAATGCTCTTTCTCCACCTCCTCAGACCTAAGTCGTAGGCAATATGATAGTTGGACAGCCTGGAGAAAGCAAAGTTTGGGTAAAAACTCAGATACGCAAGCATGTAGTCTTTAAATAATAGCAATAACATGTGAAAACGCTTACCCGACCAGCCCCAGTGCAAATCTCCTGATCGAGGCACTCGACTTGCAGGGATGATAAGTGGGTAGAGTTGTAATCCGTCACGACCATCCTCATCATAGACCAAGGTGTCACAGGATCAGTAGTATCCCAAAAAGGGTTAACGGTGGGGTCCAAGTTCGCCCCGGAATTAAATAAACCAGTGCCAAGTCCTGAGGAGCTAGAGCTCCCAGGAGACGAACCACGAGCACGCTTCATCGATAGAGCTGACGAAGGCAGAGAATGCGAGGGCACAAGTTCCCCAGGAACTGTATGTCCCCTTTGAGGGCCTACTCATTTGCCACGTCTAACTCTTGAAGAAGAGTGGGTTGAGCTCCCGAGAATGTTTTTGCAACCCCTATCTCCAGCGCAATGGTACCTTGAGGGCTAGCAGGAGCACCCAACTTAGGGCCATGAACACCCTTAGAGCCTAAATCCGCCATCAAGGAATCGAAATCCAGTGTGCATGGCACCTGCTCAGTTGGGGCAAAATCCAAGGGGGAGAGTACCCCAGGTACGCTTGTCAGGGCAAAGTGAGAAGGACCTTTCTGATCGCCCCCATCATCATGTCTGAGAGGGGCAAGTGGAGCTGGATGGATGGTAGAGCTCACCTTACCGCCCTTGGGCACTCTCATGCCTGCACAAAATACATAAAATCACCAAATGTTAGTACGTGAGAGCATGAGGTCGATCAACACTTAAAAGTTACAACATGAAGTGCAAAAAATTAAGAGCACATATATACCATGAGTATAAAACTGGCTGAGGTCAAATCTGTCATCAAACAAACCCGCTTTGCTAAAGGTAACTCTAAGTTGTTTTTGCACGCGGGTGACGAGATGAGGGGCAATGCCCCCGTTTCAACGCAAAGGCGTTGATATACCCGAGTGGGTGTTTGGGAAATAAAAGAACTTCAATTTCCAATCACCCCTAGTTTTAATATTGCCCTCCAAGAACCTAACGGTCGACGAAGGATAAAAATACACGTATGGTATAGAAGTACACATCTTAACCGTGAATAAAGCTTAAAAGGCATCTAAATTTATGTCAAGGCCCAACTCGGTGAACCGAGAAACAAAACCCTCAAAGAACGTAAAACAAATAGGGGTTAACTGACTTATGCAAATGTGATAATGAGCTAAGATCTCCCCAAAAAGCTTGTGGTAGGGAAATGTCATCCCCGAACGAGAATACTCTAAGTAAAGGGTCACGTGCCCCTCGGGAGGACCTAAAATTTGACAACCCGACACGGGCACAAGTAACTCAAAATCCACCGTGGTATCCTCGAATAGTGCTAGAAGTTCAGCCTCAGTGATAGTGGAATCACGAGAGTCAAAAGCAAGGCCGTCTTGAGAAGCCGGATCCTCATTATCTGGGGAATAATGGCTCCCTCGCCCTATGAAAATAAGGGGGTTCCATCAATAACCAGCCCTTAATAGATATTATCCAAAATGATAGCATGAATACTTATCGAGGAACTTAATCAAAAACAAGCTAGGGTCGACCCGGCATCGACGCTGCTACCTAGAGAACACCCTCGAGACGAATTGAACCGGAGAGGGAGCACCCATCGCCTCGCGACCAAGTTGCGAGTCTATAGACCTCTCAGCAAGGCCGCGGGGCCCCACTCCTCGCGGCCGAGCCACGAGGCCCCGTGACCTCGCTGCCAAGCCGTGAGGCACAGTGTCTCGCGTCCAGGCAGAGGAGCGCCGCGCCTTGCGGCCTAGCCGCGAGGCTCCCCGTACTCGGGTCGACTCCCGATGCCATTTTCCCTATTTAAAAGTTAATGCTCGATGCCCCCGCGTAAAAGCCAACGACCCCAATAAAATTGCTCCACGAGGATGGGGAGATCTTAGGTTGAATCAACTAAGATGAGGGTAGAAAAAAACAAGCTATCTCTTAAGCTATTATCTTGGCACCATAAACATAAAGGGGGAAAGAAGAGCAAAAAAATACTATCTTTACCTTGGTTACCTTGGCTTTTGTCCATTGTAGGCTAAGGGAATGAGCTCCTAGAGAGAGAAATTTCAAGAAAAGTGTTTTTGAAAGATGAGGGGAAGAATAGGTGAAAGCCACCGACCTATCCATAATTAAATACGAGGTAGGTGGGAGATTCTTATGATCAATTACCTAATACAGGCAGCGAAATCATTTCTACTCCCGGGTACCTCGTCTGGTAAAGCCGGGAGTGGGGGGCATTATGATGTGCACCAAAAATGTCTAAGGGTATTAAGGTAATTAAACTCGTCCCTGGCTCGGACCGAGGCGCCACCCGTGGATGTAGATCTGCGGGTAGCGTACTAGTCAAGCCCAAAGGGACTGACGATCTCTTAATAATACCTGAGCTATGTTATTAGTCTAAGAGTTATATTATTAAGCCTGATGGGCTACTGACAAAGTTAAGCCCATGACCCATAGCCATTACCAACTCTATATAAATACCTTAGAGGAGCTGGTAAAGGATCATTCTCTATTCCCCTAGTAAAATTTCACTGGCTATTGAGAGTAACCCCCCAAAAGAACTACAAACAGACTTGATCCCATATTCATTGGGTAAGTAGGCAGCTCTTCACATTCGAGTGCAGTCTATACATTCATCAACCCTCAACCTAGTTTGTCGTGTGTTGGATCGGTTCCTCCACCCACGTGGTTAATCACGTGACATTCAACGACTAACGATTTTTACTATCATCACAAATAAATCAAGCTTGAATTGAAAATTTTGTCTGAGTCGACTCTACTCGTATTACAAGAGTAGTGTTTCCCAGTTGCAAATGCAAAAATTTATTTTGGATTGAGGTTGACTAACTTTTGTTTGTTAGGAGGGGTTTTCCCAGTTTGCAGAGTTCTTTCTTTAAAGTTTGTAATAGAAATATCTCGTGTGGGCAACCAAGCTGGATTTTGTTGCATGCCCATTGAATGCATCATAATGCACCTTTATTTTACCAAATTGTTTGGTCACGAACGATGATGAATATTTTTTCTTATAAAATTTTACAAGTTTGTTTCCATATATGATGAGTTAAGTTTGTTTTTTTCTGAATAATAAAGACATGCTTAAGTATATAATACATATTAAATATGCTTAAGTATATAATACATGTTAGATAATCATATTGTTTGTTTTCAGTTTATATATTTTATTTTAATTTTATCTCAAATTATCTATAATTTGTACGTACTAAGTGTATCAAATGTATACTTAGATATAACTCATATAACGGGACAAAATATTCACAGTGATGCGCTTTTTACTATATTGGCATAATATAACTAATTCGAGTTTCTTGCACATCTCGTCCTTAAAGCTTAAACTTCACAGCATTTGTTGGTCCCAAGTGGTATACGAAAGGGTCTAGAAGGGGGGGGGGGTTGAATAGACCCTGAAGTCTTTTTGTCTTTTTCGACTTCTTAAAAAAATTCGTATTACTTTGAAGTATTTGAACGCTTGACAAGTTTAAGCGCTGGATGTGGCGCTTGAGAAACGTTAACTTAGACTCGGTGATTTCAACGCTTACCAAAGTAGGGTAGTGTTTAGTCACTAAATCAAGGTTAGCACAGCGGAAATGTTTTTATAGCTTAGCGTTCGTTTTAACCAATTAGTCGCTTATTAGTTTTAAATGCCTTTTCAAGATATAATATGACAGTATAATGTAAGACAATAAAACAGTAAATGACACAAAATATTTGTAAGGTTCACTGGGTGATGTAATCCCAGCTACGTCCTTCTTCTCCTTTTATCAGGGAGGTTTTCCACTATGATGATTATCGAAGAGTCACACAGAGACTTCTACAAAATAGAGAGAGATTGGATATGATCTTGGAACTCCTTGGTCACACAGATTTCAGCTCCAATAAAGACCTTCTATCCCCTTGCTTCTTTCACCCAGAAATAGTGCAAGTTACGCTCGATCTCGGAACTCCTTGGTCACACAGATTTCAGCTCCAATAGAGATCAACTTCAAGTACTCCACTGATCTCGGAACTCCTTGGTCACACAGATTTCAGCTCCAATAGAGATCAACTTCAACAAGCTTCTTTTACACAAAAATGCTGCTTGTGAATCAACACACTTTCTCACTCAGATGAAAGATGTTAAAAGGTTTTGTAATGGCTTTGTTTGTTTTTGGGAAGTTCAAACAACTTGGAATATCTCAGTAATAGTGTATGGTTCTTCTAAAAAGATGTTTGAGATATTGGTGACTGTCTTTGGAATGTATTTGAGAGGCTTGAAAGATTTCGGCTATGGAGTTTCTAAGCTTTTTCTCTCAAATAATATCAGCAAAGTTTGGACCTTTTTCAGCGTATATGAGCGTGTGATCTCTATTTTCTTGTTTGTTGAAAACGCTATTTATAAGATATTTGGAGGTTTTTGTCCGTTTGACACGATTTGAGTCTCGTTTCCCCAAACATTCCTTGAGTTCAGACATTTCTATCTTTAGGTATACTTAATTGGTTAGGCATGTTCTTGGTTTCATAACTTCTGACAGTTTCGGTCAAAAAGAGAATGGTATACCCATAAGTTGTAGTGCATATATTTAAATAGCACTTATCCGACTTTTAATGCATCTTGTCTTATTTCCGTTGGAGATAATTCGTCCGTTTGATTTATGCATTCTTTAAGTCTTTGGATATTTTAATCTTGTCTTATTTCTTTGTAGGTTGAGTTGGTTTAACCTTTTGGACGCTTGCTGAAGAGAATAGTCATTCTCGTGTATTGGACAGACGCTTGGACTGATCCTGAGTTTCTTCTCTTCATTTCAGACGCTTACTCTTCAATCTTGTCTTGATGGTCTTACTGAGAATTCCGTCATATCACTTGATGTTGAGTATTCGGTCCGAGTTATCCATTCGTAGTTTGAGCACTTGAATAATCCTTAAAGCGTTTTTGACGGACGCTTCAAGATATCGTTTATCTGTCGTTGCTTCAGACGCTTGATCTTCACCTTCATCACTTGGTAGACTCACCCAGAATTCTCCTAAGTGATTTTAGTGTCACATACTTAATCTAAAGATTTCTACAAAGATAAATACTATAAGCCTAAGATAAATAAGCTTTCAGGTACTTATACATAACTTTCTATGAAAGCTTTTACACTTTTCGGGGTCTAACAGGAAGTCCTATTTGTCATCATCAAAACATCTAACATGAAATTCCTAACAATTTCCCCCTTTTTGATGATGGCAATACCTGTTTAGTTCAAGCGTTAGATACCTAAAGTATGAGTTAGCGTTAGTAAGTTAGTTTGAGCTTCAACGAGATGTTTCAGCTGTAAAATGCATTTTATATATATCTTTCATAGTACAAGCATTTTACAACTGAAGTGAAAGAATCATAAGTGAGCAAAATCAAGATCGTGATTTGATCTTGTATCTCTTAGTCATTTCAGCACGGATTGCTTCAGTTATCTGATCTTCTAGCGTCATCATCGCAGCATGATCTTTACTGATTATGTGCTTGTTTTCTTGAATTTGTCGTGTCTTAAAGTCAATGAACTGTTTATCCCATTCCTCTGGACTGATGCCTATGTATCGTAGGCAAATTCTGAAGGTTTGGTCGAAGTCAGACATTATTCGCTCTACGGCTAAGACTGCTGGATCAGATGGTTCTGGGATTGATGCTCTGAGAAGAGGAATATCAAATTGTTCAAGCAGTGCTCTTGAAGGTAATGGAAGATTTGGATAGAGCACTCTGGGAGTTTCTTTCTTATTGGACGCTTCAACTGATGTAGTTACCCAAGAGGGATAGGGATACCTTGGTTCTGTACTCAGTGTGAGAGAAGTATCAATATGTTGACGCTTGGATGGTGGAGGAGGAACTTGATCTTTAGATGTTGACGATTTCCTCTTTTCTCCCTTCTTTTCCCCCTTATTGCCATCATCAGTCTGTATGAAATGCTGAGTAAGAAGACTGACTTGAGCAGCAATCTGAGCGACAGAGGCCTCAAGAGTGGTTAGACGTTGATCGAAATGTTCTTTCATGACCAAGAGTTGAGCGTGATTAGCATCTGTCAGAGAGGTCTCTAGAGCCGTGAACCGATCGTGTAGATCATTGGTTAAAGCCACATGACTTGCCTGAGTAGCTGTAGATAGTTGCTGTATTTGAGTGAGGCATTCAGTCATGGATGGTTGAGCGTCGGGAATTGCAGTGCTGACTCGAGGCTTAAAACGAGATGTGTGTTTGAGAGATTCAATAGGTACTTGATAGTTAGGATCAAATACTGTTCCTCGAGGCTCTGGGGCACTGTTGGACTCGGTGGATGCAGTAGAGTCGGATTCAGTTGGACGAGGAGAGTGAGGAGCTTGAGGTAATTCTAATAAGCGCTCAGACGTGTCAGCTGGTGCTGCAGTAAATTCTGATTCTAGACGGCTAAAGTCCGTAAACCGAAAGTCCAAGCTGGCAAACGGCTCATCTGCATATGGATACGTAGCAGTCTGTAGAAGTTCATTCAAAAGTGGAGTGGGGAGATAAGTACCTTGGATGAACGTTCTGATAGGACTATCCAGAGCCCTGATATACATTGGCCCGAGGATATCCAGTACATGAGTGGGAAAGATTTTGGAGGGCGCTTGGCAGATGGAGAATAAGGCATCTGGGCAGTAGTGTTGTGAGAAGCCAATTAGCCGATCTGTTGGGAGAGTCTTTGGTTTCCGAGAGTCGGGAACGCAGAGCCTGTAATACTCTTCCAAGTATGGGTAGATGGCTGAAGCAAGCGCTTGAGTTCTTTCCAGCAGCGACGTAACAAAATCATAGTGACTTAAGACTGCTTGTCGAATGGACGGAAGAAGTGGATATCCTCTGAACGGATTGATCCGAGAGCCATTCCAATGTCGCAGATTTTCTGTGAAGATTTTGTCGAATAGGGAGACTGGAGACATAATTGCCATCATGAGAGAAAAGTTGTCTTCATAGTGGCTAGGGGTGAAGTTCAGACAGGATAGGGGAGAAGAACTGCTGGTGGACGCTTGATCAGCAAAGAGTAGAGAGGAGTTAGCCAATTTGTGCAACGCTTGTCGTAAACGGTGTTCAGGTTGGTGGCGGATCAGAGGCAGCTTCAGAACTGGTCCAAGTCTATGTTGGCGCTGCGTTAGCATGTATCGTGCAAATTTGATCTTTTTATCATAGATCCCTATTCTGAACAGATGGGGAGCACTAACCAACTCTTCAAATTTATATTTGTCACCCACATAAGCTTCAGCCCATCTTATCTCAGTCATACAATACTCAGTTCCTGCATTAAGTATAGCACGAAAGCCTTGGTGATGAATATCACAGATGGATTCAAAACGATACCTGTCTGGTTGGTAGTGAGCGTTCCAGACGCAGTCAAAATATGCATCGGTTTCAAGTTGGATCATCTCAGTCAGCGAAGCTGGACGCTCGCCGGCATGTATTCCTTTATTCTTCCACAAGAGGAGAGGATTAGCTGAGCGCTTGTTTTCCTCGCTATTTACCAGTGTTGGGAAATGAGAATATCCTTCTCTGTTTAGTAGCTCTTCCGTTGGATTCACAAGCTTATCCTGACGCTCATAGACTCTGATGTTGTAGTCTCTGAGAGCGAAACCAGTGGGTTTGCTTGTCCCACAGTCCAGATAATAAGCTAAATCAACATCAGCTCTGGGAGTCTTGCCTCCTTGCCTCTGTGCTTGGAGAGTCACTGAAGCCGGGATGTGTTTGGGAGTCTTTCCGAGTTCAAGAGCTGTGTAATAAGTCTTTTCGGCTGGGGTCAGTGCTGTGTTAAACAGAGCGTCGCGTACAGCTAGATCAAATTGTATGAGCTGGGCGATATCATTCTCGGCATTGATAAGACTTTCTTCATTGTATCCTGCAGGTATGAAGGTCTCTGCGGACGCTGGAGGCAAATAATCGACTGAGTGATCGATAGTCTTTGAGGAATCCAGCTTGAAGAAACGTCGATGAATCACAACGTCGTTAGCATCGCTCTGACCTTCTGAGCGTGCCTCTGTTGTACTAGGTAGTGCAAGCAATGGTTGAACCCCTGGAATTTCAGGTTCATCAAGCTCTAGATTAGTAGATTCAATGGCAGCTTCATGGGCGATGGCCACAACGTTGGTCATATCAACATCCAGATGGACATCAGCTGGTGGTTCAAAGGATGATATCGGAATAGCAGCTATGGCTTGGTCGCGTAGTGTCGTGTGTGTATCCTCAGAAGAAATGGCAGCAGTTGGACGCTTACGTCTCTTGAAGATACGCTTCACGTTTATACCTTCGGCTGGTGACGCTTGAGTCTGTGGAACTGCAGGTTCTTCAAAGTCAATATTTTTGAGAACCTTTTCCAGATCTTTCCGACTAATGAGGGGTATAGAATCCTCGTCATCTTCATCGCTTTTGATAGGTTGAGCCTTGGGCTTTCGAGGAGCCCGTTTCTTTGTGACAGTGGGACGCTTCACATTACGTTTGGCTTTCTCCTGATCTGGACGCTCAGCCTCCTCATCTGACGCTGCTCGGACAACTTGGCGCTCAGAGAGAGGCTTAGCAGCACCTCCAACTTTTGGTGGATTGAAGAGATTGTGGATGATTCTTGGCCCATAGAACTTATGTTTGGCCACGGTGACTCCTGCTGAAGAGGTGCACTTTGCTCGAAAAATTAGATCACTCAAAACGAGGCCATAAGGTCTGTTTGGAGTGCGTAGACTGTCTCTGAATCTGCTGAATATGTAGGCGCTCCAGTTGATTTTTATCTTGAGCAATATAGCAGTCATCATCTGGAACTGGGTTGGGTTGATTTTGTCAAAGGTTCCCACTCTGCATTCAATGTTTTTACTGCAAAAATCAGCCAAGACTCGATACCTGTTCACTATATCTTTCTTCTCAAAGTACGGTTTGTATGGAACATCATCGTAAGCGCTAATCTGAGTCCAGATTTCTTGAATTTGTTCTTCAGTGATAGTGTCTAAAGTGGCTCCAGCATTCGGTAGAGAGAAATTCTGGGCAATAGAGGCCGCAGAGAGAGTGAACGTCTTTGATTCCTTCTTGGAGACAGGAAACAAACAGGTGATGGAAGTCTCATCGTCAGACAGTCGAGCATTTCTCCAGAAAAATTCTAGTTCTTCAGGAAACATATACGAATATTTTGTGAGAAATTTCTGAAGCCCAGCCTCTGCTACAGAATCCATTATTTCCGTTAAATCAATTTGGGGATTTTCATAGAGAAACTTCCAATCAACTATAAAGCCTTCAGTGATCTTAACAGCAACTTCAGTGGTTCCAGCAGTAGCTTTCTTGGGTGCCATTAGTGAGAAGTAGACGGAGATTACGAACGAAAATTTTGTTTTTGAGAAAGAGAGAGATTTTTCTTGCACGAATGTAATAGAGTATAAGGGTGTTTGTGTTCTGCAGAAAGAGTGTTTTTGAGATACTTCAATTTGAATGTGCTTTGTGTTTGAAGTTTGAGATGTTGACACGTGGAGGAATATAAATCTCAGCCGTTAAAATATAACTGTGGACGTGACTTTAGATTAAATAGGCACGGTTTCTTTTAGTAACTTCCACATATACTATTTTGACGTCCGATTAAAGGTTTGAAACAGAGACTTTTGATATACTGAGAGTGATACGTGTGCCCATGAAAAGCGGACACGTATTTTATGAAGACTGTTCGAGAACCATAATTTTGAAACAACTATTCAAATACCCGCCACAAAAAAAAATGTTAAAGCGTCCGGACCTACTCAGAGGAGAATGACGCTTGAAACAATTCAGTGTTATGTTGACGCTTGAGCATCTTGAGGTTCTCTTTCAAGTAACGTTTTGTGCTTTAGCGTTCATGTAGAATTATTCTTTTCAAAGGACATAGTTTCCCAGTATTTATCATTATGTCTTGGAGTAGTGTTTTACTTTTGGTTTAAAATATTCAGCGCTGGTTGTATGCGTCTAAGATACATGGTAATTGTACTGACGCGTGTACATGTGCTGAACCATCTTTGAAAAACTTGATGAGTACCCATGGGTTTTCTTGAGCGAAAGGTGAGGAGTGTCAAGTCAGCATTAATTGCATTGATTGACTAATCCACTTTCTCGTTTCAGCGTAGGGTAATGTACACTTGCTTTTAAAAGACCTTTTTACTAAGCGCTTTAGCCGGGAATAAAGCTAAGCGTTTAGTTTATTTTGAGAGAAGTGCAGACGCTAAGACAGATTTGTGTAATAAGCGTCAAAATGATTTAAGCGTATGGTGCTAACTGCGTATGACCGATGCAAGGGAAAACATTTTTGGTCATATTCACTTAAATATAGTTAGCTCTTTTAAGGTTCCCCCTATGTAGATTCCCCATAAATTACATAAAATAAAGTGAATTCCCCCTAAATTTCATGCCTAACAAAAGTATGATGTTTCGAATGATTAAGCATTTAGATCAATCATACCTAGTTCACTTCTTAAAGTGAGAAAACGTTGTTCGTTAAGCGCTTTGGTGAAGATATCTGCCAGTTGCTTTTCTGTACCAATGAAGTGCATGGAGATATCTTTCTTTTGAACGTGGTCACGTAGAAAGTGATAGCGAATGTCAATGTGTTTGGTTCTAGAGTGAAGAACTGGATTTTGAGTCATTGCTAAGGCGCTTTGATTGTCACAATGGATAGGAGTTGGATCTAAGATTATTCCATAATCTCTAAGTTGTTGCCTCATCCAAAGGATCTGTGCACAACAGCTTCCAGCGGCTATATACTCAGCTTCAGCGGTGGAAGTAGCGATGGACTGTTGCTTCTTACTATGCCATGAAATTAGTCTATCACCTAGAAATTGACATGTTCCACTAGTACTTTTTCTATCTATTTTGCATCCTGCAAAATCTGCATCTGAATAACCAATTAGTTCAAAAGGAGAATCCCTAGGATACCATAAGCCCACATTTTGTGTGCCTTTTAGGTACTTAAGGATCCTTTTAGCAGCAATTAAGTGTGATTCTCTAGGGTCAGCTTGAAATCGTGCACACATGCATACTGAGAACATAATATCAGGTCTACTAGCTGTAAGATAAAGAAGTGATCCAATAATACCTCTATAGTTAGTGATATCAATTTTCTTTCCATTATCATCTTTATCTAGCTTAAGCGTTTGGCTCATTGGAATTTTTGAAGGTGATGCATTTTCCATACCAAATTTCTTGATCATATCTCTAGTATACTTAGTTTGGTTTATGAATATGCCATTAGGGAGTTGTTTAACTTGTAATCCTAGGAAGAAAGTTAATTCACCCATCATGCTCATTTCAAATTTATCTTGCATCATCTTCGAAAATTTCTCACATAGATGCTTATTGGTAGATCCAAATATAATATCATCAACATAAATTTGAACTAGGAGAATATCTTCATTATGGGTAATTTTGAATAACGTTGTGTCAACGCTGCCTTTTGAAAAGCCTTTACCTATAAGGAAGATAGAAAGAGTGTCATACCATGCTCTTGGTGCTTGTTTAAGACCATAGAGTGCCTTGTCCAATTTGTAAACCATGCTTTTCCCATGGTTGTTGATGAATCCTGGTGGTTGCTCCACATATACTTCTTCTTGGAGTTTACCATTCAGAAATGCACTCTTTACGTCCATTTGATACACTGTAAATTTGTTAAATGCTGCAAACGCTAGAAACATGCGGATTGCTTCAAGACGGGCAACTGGAGCGTATGTTTCATCAAAGTCGATGCCCTCTTCTTGACAGTATCCCTGAGCTACGAGTCTGGCTTTGTTTCTAATCACAATCCCATTCTCATCCATTTTGTTTCTATAGACCCATCTAGTTCCAATGACCCCTTGGTGGGTTGGTCTTGGTACTAGCGTCCATACCTCATTTCTTTCAAATTGGTTTAGCTCTTCTTGCATGGCTTCTATCCAACTTGGATCGTTTAGCGCTTCATCCACTTTCTTTGGTTCCATTTGAGATAGGAAGCTTGCAAACATGGCCTCATTTATTGTAGCGGCTCTTGTTCTAACAGGTGCTCCAATATCTCCAATAATCAGTTCTAGTGGATGGTCTCTGAGCCATTTTCTGTCTGGTTGGAACGGGTTAAGAGATTGATCTAACGCTTGATTAAACCGTGCAGGCGCTTGACCAATTCCTTGCGTAGGCGCTTCAGCGTTTATAGTTTGAGTTTGCTCTTGATGAATATTCCCTTCATGATCATCAGCGTTTCTTGCAATGTCATCGTTGATGTCGTTACGAGTAGTCTTAGGATTAGGTACAATGATTTCATTTTCTTCATCAATATCACCATCATCACCCAGATTGATTTGTGACGCTTGTTGAGATAAATCTTCAATTCCTGCATCATTAATATTAACCTTACTCGGTTCTTGGTTAGCATCATCAAACACAACATGAATGGATTCTTCAACCTTCGATTTGATCTTATTCAAGATGCGGAAGCTCTTTCCATTTTTGGCGTAACCTAGAAAGATTCCTTCATCTGCTTTAGGATCAAATGTCTTTAGGCTTTGGGAACCATTGTTATGAATGAAACATTTTGAACCAAATACATGAAAGTATGAAACATTCGGCTTACGTCCCTTCCATAACTCATATGGAGTCTTTTCATGTTGCTTGTTGATCATACACCGGTTCTGGGTGTAGCAAGCAGTGTTGATAGCTTCGGCCCACAACCTTTGAGGCAGCTTAGACTCGGCTAACATAGTCCTAGCGGCTTCTTTAAGCGTTCTGTTCCGTCGTTCAGCAACTCCATTTTGTTGAGGTGTTCTAGGTGCTGAATACTCATGAAGTATTCCAAAGTCTTTACAAAATTTCTCAACAATATGGTTAGTAAATTCAGTTCCTCTATCACTTCTAATTCTTGTCACTTTTAGATCTTTTGAGTTTTGTAGTTGACGAATTAGAGATGTGAGCTTGGCACTAGTTTCATCTTTAGATGCTAAAAATTCTACCCATGTATAGCGTGAAAAATCATCAACTATTATTAGTGAGTACTTTTTACCACTAACGCTCATGATTTGAATAGGACCAAACAAATCTAAATGTAGTAATTCAAGTATTCGAGAGGTCGATAGATGAAGCTTCTTCTTAAAAGATGATTTAACTTGTTTACCCATTTGACAAGCATCACATAAGCGATCTTTATTAAAGGAACCTTTAGGTAATCCCTCTACGAGATTTAGGGATATTAATTGAGAGATTGTCTTGAAGTTGAGGTGATTCATTTTTCTGTGCCATAACCAACCTAATTTGTTTTGATTCTCAGCTACGAAACATGTAGGGTTGTTATCTAATGTTGAATCCCAATCTACTAAGTATACATTGTTTGTTCTTCTTCCTTTTAATTTAGTAGATCCTGTCTTAACATCGATTATCTCGCACAAGTCACTAGAAAATTTAATTTCAAAGCCTTTATCACAGAATTGACTTATGCTTAGGAGATTATGTTTAAGACCCTCAACATAGTATACATCATTGATCATGATATTCCCCCTATGCATGATACCTATACCTTTAGTTTTACCTTTAGAATTATCACCGAATATAACCTGAGGACCATTGGTTGCACGATAGTTGATCAAGAGATCCTTTGATCCAGTCATGTGTCTCGATGATCCACTATCTATGTACCATACTGAAGCGTCGGTGTTGGTTCTAGGTACCTGCATTCAAAAAGGGCAGATCTAATTTCCTTTAGGTACCCATTTTGTTTTGGGTCCTTCTTTGTTAGTGATGTGAATTAGAATTTTCGGAACCCATATTTGCCTTGTCTTCACTATGGGAGAAAGATTGGCCTTCTTGGGTTTCGTTTTGAGTTGCATACCTTTTCTAGATGTATAGAAATATCCTTGATTATGGTAATAATCATAATCGTAATCATAATTATCA
This sequence comes from Buddleja alternifolia, assembly GCA_019426215.1. Classification (NCBI taxonomy): domain Eukaryota; kingdom Viridiplantae; phylum Streptophyta; class Magnoliopsida; order Lamiales; family Scrophulariaceae; genus Buddleja; species Buddleja alternifolia. The sequence goes on from CM033390.1 coordinate 57,901,722, forward strand.
TAGTGTTGATAATATGAACTGGATTGTTTTGGATATGGACGTTTGATTCTGTTTGGTACTGGCTTAGGATGCACTTTTGGTGCTGGACGCTTAACGTTTGATTCACTGACAGAAAATATCCCCTTAACTTTTTGAGCGTTTGGATATATTTTCTTTTGTGAGACATTCGCTTTGGTCTTTCCTTTGCCTGAGTCAGTGTTGACTTTATCATTAGCTTTTGTACCAATATTTGTTGATTCATTCAGCGTTTGTCTGATTGAACTTTCTTCAACAAAGATTATACCTTTTCCTTTGTTGATTGTTGCAACATTGGACGCTTTGGATTTATAACTAAATTTATCAAAACCTAGACCGGTCTTTTCACCAAATGCCCTGGTTACTTTAGTCACATTATCTAGCGTTCTAGACGCTTTTGATAATGAAGAGATAAGTTGCTCTGATTTAGCAAGTTTAGCGATCAATTCAGCTTCTCTCTTGACTATTATATCAATATCACCTTTTAATTTAATAATTTCACTCTCAAGCACTTGGTTTTTCTCAATGCACTGTTGCTGAATTTGCAATTCTGCTTTGAGCGTCACTTTGTCGCTTTTGAGTGCCGAGATGATGTAAAGGTGATTTTGAAATAGTTTTGCGGCTTCTTGACAATCATTATAATATTCTTTCACTTTGTCAAGTAATTCATCATAAGAGAGAGGATGATACAAATCAGTGGTTACCTCAGATGGTAAGTCGTTAGATGCTTCATTTTCTCTTGCCATGAGACAAATGAATGCTGAGTCCTTTGATGGTTCATCATCGCTGCTTTCATCTGATGATTCCAAGTCCTCTTCAGGCGTATAGAGAGGTTCTGATTCTACTAGCAAGCCTTGTTGTCTCAGGTTGCTCCTGAATTGGTTTCTATCCGCGTGATCTTGCTTTGTAGGTTTAGACACATTTGGATATGGGCAATTAACTTGGAAATGTCCTGGTCTTCTGCAGTTGTAACAGAGATTGGTCTTCATCTTTTGTTCGCTTGTTAATCTTGTGGATCGTTGGTTTAACGCTGCAGGCGCTGAGAGATCTTGCTGAGAAGGAGTTTGATATTGAATTGGCGCTAGGGAGGACGTAGGATAGTGAGGCGCTTGATATTGTGGTTGTATTTGAGGAAGCGCTTGATATGAACTTTGTCCTGGGTGCTTAGGACTGTTTCCCTTCTTTTCATATTTCAGGAATTTCCTGAATCTATTTAGAAGCGCCAGTTCTTCTTCCTCACTTATATCCGAGCCCTTTTCTTTGATAGATTTTCCTTTGATTGATGCCATTAGCGCTCCAGATTCGATCACTGGATTACTTAATGCATCACTGGCCGAATTTAGCTCAAACTCAAATGCTTTGAGTTCTAAAAAAGCATCTTCTGGGGTTAGGCTGTCCAGATTGTTTGATTCTCTCATTGCAGTTGTTTTCATCAGGAATCTGCTTGGGAGACTTCTAAAGATTTTGACCACTGTTTCTCGATTTTGTAGCTCCATACCAAGAGATGTTAGTTCAGTGACAAGAGCTGTAAACCTCATGTCTAATTGCTCTAGCGTCTCATTAGGTAGCATCTTGAAGCCGTTGAATTTCTCTTTGGCAATTGATAATTTGTTTTCCTTTATTTGTGCTGATCCACCACAAATAGTAGCCAACTTATCCCAAATTTCTTTAGTTGTATTGCATGATTTGACTTTGTTAAATAAGTTGTCATTATCACCAATGGCTGTGTATAATGCATTCCGACCGACATTGTCTAGATTGGCTCGTCGACGCTCATCGGTGGACCATTCTTGTTTGGGCTTCTCCACATAACCATCGGGTGTTTCTTCTGTGGCTTCGGGCGCTCTGGTGATGACCTTGTATATTTTGATTGGCCCATCTGAAATAATATCACACATTTCATCATCACATGAACACAAATAGGTGAACGCTTTGACCTTCCATGAATCATAGTTTGATTCGGTCAACTTAGGAACTTTGGAAAATGCCATAAAAAAAATTAAAGTGACTATATATAAAAAAATAAGGATCTGAACAAGCAGTTACGCTTGGAAACGCTTAGGTTTCAACTTCAACCGCTCTGATACCACTTGTTGGTCCCAAGTGGTATACGAAAGGGTCTAGAAGGGGGGGGTTGAATAGACCCTGAAGTCTTTTTGTCTTTTTCGACTTCTTAAAAAAATTCGTATTACTTTGAAGTATTTGAACGCTTGACAAGTTTAAGCGCTGGATGTGGCGCTTGAGAAACGTTAACTTAGACTCGGTGATTTCAACGCTTACCAAAGTAGGGTAGTGTTTAGTCACTAAATCAGGGTTAGCACAGCGGAAATGTTTTTATAGCTTAGCGTTCGTTTTAACCAATTAGTCGCTTATTAGTTTTAAATGCCTTTTCAAGATATAATATGACAGTATAATGTAAGACAATAAAACAGTAAATGACACAAAATATTTGTAAGGTTCACTGGGTGATGTAATCCCAGCTACGTCCTTCTTCTCCTTTTATCAGGGAGGTTTTCCACTATGATGATTATCGAAGAGTCACACAGAGACTTCTACAAAATAGAGAGAGATTGGATATGATCTTGGAACTCCTTGGTCACACAGATTCCAGCTCCAATAAAGACCTTCTATCCCCTTGCTTCTTTCACCCAGAAATAGTGCAAGTTACGCTCGATCTCGGAACTCCTTGGTCACACAGATTTCAGCTCCAATAGAGATCAACTTCAAGTACTCCACTGATCTCGGAACTCCTTGGTCACACAGATTTCAGCTCCAATAGAGATCAACTTCAACAAGCTTCTTTTACACAAAAATGCTGCTTGTGAATCAACACACTTTCTCACTCAGATGAAAGATGTTAAAAGGTTTTGTAATGGCTTTGTTTGTTTTTGGGAAGCTCAAACAACTTGGAATATCTCAGTAATAGTGTATGGTTCTTCTAAAAAGATGTTTGAGATATTGGTGACTGTCTTTGGAATGTATTTGAGAGGCTTGAAAGATTTCGGCTATGGAGTTTCTAAGCTTTTTCTCTCAAATAATATCAGCAAAGTTTGGACCTTTTTCAGCGTATATGAGCGTGTGATCTCTATTTTCTTGTTTGTTGAAAACGCTATTTATAAGATATTTGGAGGTTTTTGTCCGTTTGACACGATTTGAGTCTCGTTTCCCCAAACATTCCTTGAGTTCAGACATTTCTATCTTTAGGTATACTTAATTGGTTAGGCATGTTCTTGGTTTCATAACTTCTGACAGTTTCGGTCAAAAAGAGAATGGTATACCCATAAGTTGTAGTGCATATATTTAAATAGCACTTATCCGACTTTTAATGCATCTTGTCTTATTTCCGTTGGAGATAATTCGTCCGTTTGATTTATGCATTCTTTAAGTCTTTGGATATTTTAATCTTGTCTTATTTCTTTGTAGGTTGAGTTGGTTTAACCTTTTGGACGCTTGCTGAAGATAATAGTCATTCTCGTGTATTGGACAGACGCTTGGACTGATCCTGAGTTTCTTCTCTTCATTTCAGACGCTTACTCTTCAATCTTGTCTTGATGGTCTTACTGAGAATTCCGTCATATCACTTGATGTTGAGTATTCGGTCCGAGTTATCCATTCGTAGTTTGAGCACTTGAATAATCCTTAAAGCGTTTTTGACGGACGCTTCAAGATATCGTTTATCTGTCGTTGCTTCAGACGCTTGATCTTCACCTTCATCACTTGGTAGACTCACCCAGAATTCTCCTAAGTGATTTTAGTGTCACATACTTAATCTAAAGATTTCTACAAAGATAAATACTATAAGCCTAAGATAAATAAGCTTTCAGGTACTTATACATAACTTTCTATGAAAGCTTTTACACTTTTCGGGGTCTAACAGGAAGTCCTATTTGTCATCATCAAAACATCTAACATGAAATTCCTAACAGCATTTTTTGTATTAACTTTAGTGTTATGTTTTCCTAATCTTTTTTTTTTTTTTAACAAAAGAGATGGGTGCTACCCTAACGGATTACATGCCGGGATCCGTGTCAACAGTATAATTCGTAGCTATCACTTGGGACCAAGTTGTCCCATTCCTGTCCTGCTCCAAAGGGTCTAGGACCTCGCCTAACGGTTCCATGAGTATGTTGTTGGGTTGACGATGTCTCGCTTTGGCCAGAAAGTCAAACGGGCGATTGTCTTCCCGGAAGATATGTGCAAGGTAAACCTCCCAAGGGCAATCCAAAACACGCCGAATACGCCGAAGAGTGTGGAAGAAGGGAGAGAGAAAGAGTTGACAGTAGAGATCGTGGAAGTGGTGGTGGCGGAGGTTAGAGTGCCGGAGACAGGAGATGCCATGGCGGGGATTTGAGGTGCCGTGAGGGCGGTAGGCAAAGTCACGGGATTGATATCCCCAGTGACTGATACTATGATAGAGTTCAAATGACGTAAAATGTTTGAACTCTGTAATATCTATGTATTGTATATTACTGAATGAATGATTAATAATAATGTACAAGTATATATAGACAGATATATGGTCATAGCTATACAAATTTGGGTCTATCTATATGTAACAGAATATATACTAACATATCTAACAGAATATACACTAACACTTAAAACCAAGGTTGTAAAAGTCGGACCGGCCAGTCCAATCGATCGGACCGTCGACCCTTCCATATAAATGTCGGATTCGAACCTTAGAACCGGAATTGTCTAAAAATCGATCAAAATTGTTCGACCTGCGATCGATCCATTGAACCGTTCCAACCGGTACTGGTTCGGAAAAACTTAGCAATTTTTTTTATATATAAATAATTGGTCAAAGTCCCTAAAATTTTACCAAACACATATCAATTTCTGCTTTGGGTGAGTTCGTTCATCCTTTGGTATCAACGGGAGCAGATGAGCATCAATGTGTCCTTTCCTTCTCTCCCTCTTTCTTGATGTGGTCTCCAGAATTATTGTTCAAAACTTCAAAGATTTGATTTTACCTCTATCTGCATTAAGAGTCTGTTGACTTAGAATTATTCAAAGAATTGATTTTGCCACTTGATGTGGGTCCGCATTTGTATCTATAATGCGACTATTGTTCTTGTTAACATTCATTTCAATTTCGGGATATTTTGCAGCTATAAGTATTTTGATCGATTATGCTTTTTACTAACTAGACTACATTTTACTTTGTTGTGCCTTTATCTTTATGGTGTGTTAATTAAATGCATATTTGGATTTTTTTAAAATTGGATATGTCATTTGTGGATGCCAAATTCAAAGTATTGTTTTTTTTTTACTAGTAAAATGCATGCGCATCGCGCTTTTTATATTATATTTGTTTTAATTTTTATTATGGGAGTTTGTATAAGATAGGAATAAACTATAGACATATATCAATAAACAAAGCTGATAGTTGTAAGATAGAAATTGTAATTTATAGAAATTTATCATATTAATGGAATATTATATTTGATGGTAATACACAACCAAGTATAAAATTAAAGCTTTCACTGTTCTAATCTACAATCTTAGTTTGATTTAATTACTTTATATTTTTATTTTTTAAATTTAATTTATTTTATAACATAAATACTTAAAGCTTTTGTTTTGTGTTTGTACTTTTAGAAAGACAAAGGACATTTGACTTGATAGCCAACTTGAAATCAAACTTTACCAATGAACAATGATCAAAGAGTGATACATGGTACGTTCTAACTTGATTAAAATATTGCACAATTCAGTCAAATTACTTATAAATATTTTTCTTTTACATAATAACATTTCACTTGAAAGATTTTTAATCTCCATTATAGAGAAAATTTCATTTATGATTCTATAGGATTTCACCAATTTTATATTTAGTCCCATTGGAATTTCAGTTACACTTTTGGTCCCAGCTGTAAAAAAATGGATGGATAACGGCGAGTGTTGTACATGCAACATCAAAAGTGTATGGCATTGCCCTTTGTCCATCCAAAAGTGTAACTTTTTCAGTCATATGGGACCAAAAGTGCAACTGAAATTCCAATGGAATTAAATCTGAAATGGGCGAAATCTTATGGGACCAAAAGTGCAACTTTCCCCTCCATTATATATCATATGTAATAAAAAGATCCAAATAAGAAAAACATGATTTACTATATCATTAATTCTTTTTTCTTAATCCTTGCAACAACTACTTGCATTCTTATTATTGTCAGATTTTGATTGAATTTCTTCCTAATTATTTATTCTTAGAATTTCGAGTTTAATAGAATGAGCCATTTGGAAAGTTCTTATGGTAACTTTTCTTGATCATCCAATTAATTCAATTTAGTTGAAATCTTGTTTTAGAAATTGGACCATGGCACAATCCTACGTTTTTAATGAATTTAGGATTTTTAGATTTCTTTTTTTCATAAATATATATATATATATATATATATATATATACACACACCATGTAGGCACTTGTGAATAAACTTCTTTATAGTTCTATAATTCTAAAAAGAAAATAAATGAATTAAATTATTTGAAATATTTAATTTTAATGAATGATTGTAATTAAGCTAATATGGGATTACTAAATATCATATATAGGAATACAACAAATGAGTCACCATTGTTACTTTTTTTTATATCAAAGTATTAAAATAAATGAAAAATCATTAAAACCCCCCTAAAATAAATTTTATATCCAAAAAACTCGTGAAAATATTTTTCAATCCAAAAAACACATTCTACGAATTTTTCATTCCAAAACCCCCAACATTTAGGGTTAGTAAATTTATGGACTTAATCGGCCCTAGCCTTATGAATTTAAAATTAATCAATTGTAGTTTTGCGTAGAATTTTATTTATTTAAAAATTTTATATTGATTATCGTACTAATTATGACCTTAATCTTAAATTTTTAGATTTTTTTCATCTTTGAAAAGTTTAAAAAATATTTTTTAGATATTTATCATATTAAAATAAAAAATAAATTATATCAAATAATATTCAATTAAAAATAGCATGTGCCAAGTTACATATGACTTATGCCTTATGAGCAAATTCAGTAAACAAACATTTGAGTTAAATCAGGATGTTCCAATTAATATATGTTGACTCGAACTCTCCCTTTGTCATGCAGTGAATAATGCCCACCCAAGTTCCAACTCAGAACTAATACACTACTATATATATGTGTATGTGTGTGTGTGTGTGTGTGTGTGTGTGTGTGTTAGTATAGTATAAAACTATAATAATGATAATGATTATAGCATCAACATGATATTTCTTAGAAAAAAGTAGATATATCATAATCCGTCCTCTCTTTCCTCGTGAGTTCTTTTACCGGCCGGTTTTGATATATGAACTTGAGACAGGATTGCATATCCATGGATAATTAGTCTCTAAATTGAGACGTATTTATTTAATTTTGGTGACGAAATCCATTTTGAATATTTGACGAGATTGTAAAAACTGTCTCTAATTTGAACACTAGACATCTGATCACTTGTTAGTGAGAAGTTAATGCCTTTAACTAAATGGTTGTTGGCGTTGGTAAGAGAGAATTAGTCGTCTTAATATATTGAAAACAATATGAATTAAAATATCTTTTTGATTTGTATAAAGAGAAAAATTAGTGATACAAATGAAATGTTGGGAAGGGGAAAATGTATAGTAGTGAGAAAAGCCCATGCACCATGGGCCGTGGGGTCTACTAGCCGAAATACGAGGGCCCAATGACAATGCCTCCCAGATTGCCATACAAGACGCTGTCGTTTTGTCATTGGAATTTCCTCTCTCACTTTGCACAAATTCAAGGGTTTCTCTCTCCACATCAAATCCCGATTCCCGCTGCCGACAAAGATCAAAAGGTAAACAACTAGTGCAATTCTTTACTATTGATGAAGAGCCCCAACTGTAAATAATTTGGACTAGCTGTTTTTTTTGGCGCCTTCTTAACATTCCCACACAAACCCACGTCTTCCACTTTCAAATTCCGAATAACTGCAATTATTTTATTTTATTTTATTTAAAAAAAATAAAAATAAACACATCCGTCAATACAAAGTGCCTTTAGTAACTGCAATTCTTATATAATCTTCTTACTATCAGATAACCTCATATCAAACTTCCATATGAACCCACATAAAAATACAATTTTTTATATGGGTTAAGGGATGGCAAAAAATGCTGTGGCCAGAGTTTCACTGTTTGAGGTTTCCTCTGATAAGGCCCGTTAAGTTATATGAAATTTTTGAATTGCGTGGATGAAGTTATAATTTTTCAGATGTTCTTCTTGGTAAAAACCCGTCCCCCCGGTTTTCTATCCTTCTATATGCATGTTTGCGTGTAAAACAGTCAGATGTTGGTAAAGACTCTCCGTTAGTTCTTATGTTGTATCGATTTTTTGTTTTAATATTTTTTCCTGACAAAAATAAATTTTCTATACATGTTAACTTTTGCTTTAATTGTACATGGTAAAGTTTTTTTTTTTTTAAGAATAAATTGTTGTTATTTGATGCATTTGTTTGTGCACACGCATGGAATGTGCACTACATTACACAAATTTGCGTTTACAATTTCAGAGACCTGATTTCTTCTTACTGGTTAGCATTCAGATATACTGCTGCATTGGGATTTCAGCTCGTGTTCTTACAACCTCATAGTCTTAATGCCTTTCAACCGTCAAAAACAGTATCGATCCATATCATTCACTGGAAGGCCTCCGCAGGCCCTCAGCCCTATGAGTTCAAACAGGGAGTATCATAATGATCCGCCTCCGACGCAGATCAAGATTTGCAGGTTGTCCAGTAATCACATAGATCAAAACGAAGATGCCAGACTCTCAATTCCGTCGTTTGGCCCCATATACTTGCAAGAAAATCCCTTATTCTGGGCCGCCAAGGAGGAGGCTTTGGATCACGTGTACAAAGTAAGCTCGACGAATAATCCAGCAACATCAGATCCTGGAAGAATCAAAGATATTTATATCTCTGTGATTCGGAAAATAGACAAGAAAACACACGATGCTTACAGAGACAAGTTCGAAGAAATTGAAGATCCGGATTTTCGTCGTTTGATGATAATCGATGGTTGCTTCTTTCTCCAGTTGGCGATAACTATTCTTGGTGGTTATCATTTGCTCGGGTATCCTCCAGACCAAGTACTGTTCAGCGACAAGGATCTTCAAATGTGGTCAGATGCTATGTTCTTTGTCGGAAACCAAATCCCTATTTCCGTTTTGCAAGAGCTTATGAAGCAAAGATTCTTCCAAAATGTGATCAAATCAGGGACATGGCATCGTCCTTCTAGTTGGTCTAAGCAAATTTTATATGATCTTTTGATTTCGCCTTCACTCGTAAATGCTACATCTAAATTTAATTGCTTTTGTCGCAAAAGGAGAGATTCGAAAGCCCCAATTCCTTGTGATATTCTCCAAGGTCTACGTGATCTTGTGCTTGGCCCCCACCCCTACGCATACGAACCCGATGATGATGATGATGATAATTATGTCATTGACTTGGAAGCCAATGTTGGGAATGATAATGTCACTGCCTTGGAAGCCGAAGGTGCGACAGAACTATTTTTGAGTGCCACCAAGTTGAGACGAAAAGGAATTAAAATCAAACCTCTTAATGAAGGCATGGGAAGTAAAGGCATTTACTTCAAAGAGAATGTCGGGGCCTGTCTCTATCTTCCTGTGATGACGGTAGAAGATGATACAATAGTGATTCTCAAACACTTGAAACGCTATGAGATAAATCTACATTTTCCTAACCAGCATCTATATGAGGTTTGCTCTTATATTGGGTTGATGAGCGAAATTCTTCGCACACGAAAAGATGTTGAACTCCTTGCCAATGAAGGAGTTATTCTTGGTACTCGACGGAATATGGATAGGCTACCACGAATTCTTAATAGGTTGGAGTGCAATGTAACTACGAAGCATCTTAAAGATGTAAAACTTCAAGTCAGTGATTATAAAGGGACGGAATGGCATGCATTCCTCAAGAAGTCTCTCAGTCTCGTCGTCCTTCTTACCATGGTTCAAACATTTTATGCAGTCCTTAGCTATCATCATCCTAATTCCAAGTCTTAGGCGTATAGTTTATTTCGTTATTTTGTATCACCCTTACTCATTTAGCTATTGACTTGTAAGGATTATTTCTTCTTTTGAGTTTAAAAACATTATCATTTTGAAGGATGATTTGTATCAAAAGAGTTAGGAGCATATGATACTGTGGCACACGCGACAGCCTTCTCTAGATCTTTTATCGGTTATTTTCTATAACTGCTTAACCTAGTTCCTTATTCTTTTCCGTTTTGGAAATTATAGCATATATTTGGATCATAGGGGAAATATTATATTTCTGCTTTTTGATGTGGGGCTCTTAAATGACTCGATCATGTTTAATTTAGCATATACATTCCTAATCAAGAGTTACTATTGTAATTCTGAAGTCTTTCACAGCCTTCTTTTTTTCTATTTGAACAAATCACACTGTTTGTATATACTGCTTGTGCGGATTCCGTTGTGAGGTTTTTTAGGTTGGATGACGCTTCAAGCAAAAGTTTCAAGTACTAATCTCAAATTTCGTTCAAGTACTAATATCTAATTTCGTTAACCCCAGCTCAGTTCAATTAGTTCAAGTCTTTATTCTTTTTCCAATTCTAATTATTCCATTTACATTTATTTAGGTTTCTGAGAATTGACTTGTCTGCTGGAGATCATCCAACAGCAGTTGCTTTTATTGACGATGCGTCATCTGTCATAGTGGCTTCTCAGGCACTTTCAGGTTGGAGCCAAGGCAACTTATGGAACCGCTGATGGAAGTACATTTGTTGTTTCATGCTCTGAAGGTGCTTTATTGTATCTGTTATCATTAGTTCTTATATTAACTTTAAGCTTACATAAAGAAACTTCTAATGCCATGACATTTCTCCTATTATAAGTTACTATCTTTCTCGTCCTTGTAGAGGTGGTGTAAATAGTTTCGCTAGGCCCGGTAGTTTAAAATATATGATTTACTTAAAAGAGAGCTATGGCTTTGTACACCCTCTTGTGGATATGTTCTCAGCCTTTTATTACACTGTTTTCCAGGTTCTATGAAGAATTTATTTGATAAAAAACGAGTGAGATATATAGTAAGACTATAGATGGTCATGCTCATAGGAGCATCATCTTTCATGTATTCATCAGTGTGCCACTTCAGCTCTACCGTTTGGCTCTCTGAATCATTTAAAATAATGTTCTCATATTTTGGAACCCCAATTTATTTCTTGGCTCCACGGGAACACTCCAAGATAACTAGTCAATTTTTTATTTTTTTTGTGATAAGATATCCTGTCACTGCATATAAAATCAGTTGTAAAACTTGCATCGAATTGTATGCATATTTTGTTCGTTTCTGGTTATCTACAGCTATCACCTTATAGTTTTGCTGTATAGCAACTTATAGAGCCTCAGCATTTACTTTTTCATATTTGATTTGACCTATACATCTGAAGAATTAGATCGAGTTTTATGTGTATATGTGTGTGTGTGTGTGTGTGTGTGTTCTCGTGTACTTTGTATAAAGTTGGATATTTTTTTTTATTTTTTTTTGGTGACATGGGTAACATTATGCAAGGTTTGATCATTTTGTATGATTTGTATGAGACGATTTTATTCGCTTCGTGTATTTATGTAGGGAGGAGACAAAGACAAAGACAAAGCTGCCAATGGATGAAGACGGGACTCAGGACAAGAATGAAGAAAGTGAACTTTCCAAGGAAGTTCAGACTGTTGATAAAAATATTATTAGTAATGAGGTCTTAACTGATGATAGGATTCGTGTAGACAACTTAGAAGACATCAATATCAACCAGAATTGGCCTTTGAATAATGAGAGATCAGATGCAATCCCTTGAACTGTGAGTATCATCTATAAAATAAAATATTGCTACTTCATGCATTTTGTTAAGCACTTGTACTCGCTTTTGCTGACTTTCCATCTATGCATTTGGTGCCTTACTGGGATGTGGATCAGTGAAAAATCAAAAAAGAAAAGAAAAAGCTCTATGAAGGAGGAGAAAACCCATGAAATTGCTCTTGACAAGGATCACAGTGTTCGTGGAGATGATAAAGAATGTTTTATCTTTGATCTGTTAATACTCGTCGGTTCAAGGTTGAATATTTATCATGCTGTATTGGCAATTCTTATTAGTAACGCTGATTAGCTTTCATTTAATGTCACATACACAAGCAGGGAAACTGGTGCTAATTGTTTGGCTCCCCCTCCAGAATTGGGCTCTGATTTTGTGACCGTAATTTGTACTTGCAGCAATATCAGCATAAAACCTTAGTCCCTAGCCAACGGTAGTGAACCTAAGAAGAAGACTAAGAAAAAGGTGAAGAAAACTCGAGGCGAAGAGGACCTGAACATGAGTGTGCCCAAGATGACATATAATCAACAGACAATGCCCGTGCAAGATGAGAATCGGATTGCAATTGCAGTGCCACCAACTGCAATTCAAAAGAGGACCTTTCCGATTGGGTTGATTATTGAAGACTTGGCAAGTGGACCACCAAATGGAAAAGTAGCTGCTTTGGGTAAAACGGTATGCTCTAGTAAAACTAGCCAGAGAGATTAATTTCAAACGATTTATGATCATATCGCTTACCACTGAATAAATGAATCTTGGACCGGGTAAAAATTTATTACACTCGCATGTTGAAGGACAGTGGACATGTTTTTGACTCAAATATGGACAAAGCTGCATTCAAATTTCGGTTGGGTACCAGTTCTAGTATCTTTATGCAATGTTCATGGCTTCTGAGCCTTCCTACCCTATTTGTTCTCTTTTGAGCTCTGAGAAAAGAAAAGTCAAAATTGTCTTGTTGATATGTTTACTTATCATCAAAATTTCACCATATGCATTCAGGTGATGAAGAATATATCGACGGATGGAATGTTGGAACTGATGGTTGCTACTTTTGAAACTGATCCTTACTATTTTTGGCTAAGAATATTAGAGAAGTTGTGAATTGTTGGCTAAGAAAAGCAACCGGAAGAATTTGCTCAGACCACTAGACCAGTGAGTGAGGCTTATGTGTGCGTGTTGCAGATGATTTGGCTAAACCTATTGATGGTCGAGGTGAAATTTCACCTTCTGAATCATGATTAATTGAATCTTCCCCTCCAGGCAGCCCTTCCTATCTGATATAATAAAAGTTGCAAGGGATCGCAAATCCCAAGTCTTTCTATGATTCTTTTCTATATATGGAAAGTTCAAAATTCATCGTATACTAGATGCAATCCCGTGCCAAGACACGGTATACTGATTGTGTAAATTGTATTTGTAAAATATATTTATAGCATTATATAGTTTACTTATTTATAATCTACAAAAAATTCATAAAAACAAAAAAAAGATGGTTCCTTTTTAATGATTATCATTGGAAAATTTCTTTATATGAATGCTAAATTATTATTATTTTTTGTTTAAAAAATAATAATACATTATTAGTAAATTTAATAAAATGAATACTAAAATATAAATAAGAGGCGACTATCATTAATAATTGACTCAATTTTGCTGATTATTATTGAATTTTTTTTTGTATATGAGTGTTAAATCTTATGATTTAATTTTTATAAAAAGTAGTATACATGATCGATAAATTTAGTTAAATAATTATTAAAAAAATAACCAATATTTTTCATTGATATGCGAAACAGATAGAGAAAAGATTATTTTTATTTGAGTTTGAGTTTGAGTTTTAATTATACTGGTGACTACCTTATTATTAATTTAATTCAACTATTTTAGATAAAGTTATATAACTATATTTATCCAAACTAAACATTATATGAACACTACACTTCTTATGTTGTATACTATATGTATACATAGAGCGAGTACACAATCATGATGTCCCCTTTTGTGAAGTAAAATCCGTATCAAATCTTATACAAAAAATTATCAAAATAAAATGCAAATAATGTATGAACCAAAATTACTGAAAAATAAAAAACAGAAACTTGATAATCAAAAGAGACATATTGATTGCAAGCTTTGTGATAGTTGTAATAGGTATTCAAACGAAAGAATAAAATGCTAAATTACATCAAGATACGAATAAGAATCACAGAGTCTTGATCAAAGGATTGAGAAAGAAAAACGTTAACATGAAGGACGTGGACAATCATAAATGTCAATTATAAAAAAATAAAAAAGACAATCTTACATGCCAAATAAAGAAAAAAAAAATATTTTCTAAACATCAAAGAAATCTAACTACTATAATTTAGTAGGTGTGAAACCATTACTGATATATGAAATTTTATCAAATGATCAAAGTACAAAATATAGTATGAGAACTTATACAAAATCAAATGACAATTTTAATAAGAAAATGTGAATATTTGAGAATATACAAATGGAAGAATATGATTGAAAGTTGATAACTACTAGCCCCTTTCGACCTATTAAACCAACAAAAAAAAGAATCATGTGGATTGAAAAAATAAATGTAAAAAAATACAGATCAAGAAATTTTTTAAATAAAATAACTTTTTAGGATGTATTGGTAACAAAATACAAAGACACCACTCTACCTGAAACTGAAGAAAAATAAGTACAATCTTCACAAGTAAAGCGAAAATGATTTGATAGTTTAGTTGGTACTAATATAATTCACATTAATTTGTATATGTATAACTAAAGAAGATAAAGTTGAAATGGGAGATTGATAAGCGAAGATCTTTTCCAAATTTGCTATTATGAGTTAAAAAATTCAGTTCTTAAGTAAATTAATTAAGTGATGAACTGATGATTGTTCGTTACAATTCACCATTTATTTCAGCATTGCGAAGTTTTTACTTTTTAGATCTTTACCTACATTCCCAATGCTGAATCGTAAGCAATAGAATGCAGTTTGCATGAAACTGATAGTAAAAAATTCTAATTGGGAATGAAATGATATTAAAAAAGGAAAAAAAGCAAATCAATTCTAATTGTAAAATGAGAATAACTGGAAATCAGAAAATGAAATAAAAATCAGTAGAATGAGATGCATCCACACCTGCGGCTTTGAAATTTTAATTGTTGCACCTCATTTTTCTAATCGTGTCTTCTCATCATAAAAAAAAAGGCAAAAGCATGAATCAGACAATGATATTTTACAGTTCATACTTCATCTTAAGGAAAAATAAAAATATAAATATACTTGCAAATAGAAATTTCGTAGGGAAGAATGGAACTCAAAAGTTGCAACAATGTAGTCATTTTTTATTTTTTTTAAAAAAATTGGTTTTATATATCATTGATCAATCGAAAGTTTACAACGCCTGGAACAATACAATTCATATCGACTCAAACAATGTAGTAGGAACATCTGAAACACCAACTATTAAGTTTCTTGAAAATAGCAAATCTTAAGAACTCACAAATGAACACAAGAAAATTCTTGTGCAACTCCTATTCAAGGAGACGAAACTCTCATTCGAGAGAGAAAGCAAACTCTCATACTAGAGAGAAAATAAATACTAAAGAAAAAATCTAAAACGATATATAAAAACTTATATATCACTCATCTTCATCTCATCAAGTCTGTCTCTGTTTTGTTAGATCCATATCTGTCTCGTCAGATTTGAAGATGTGATGTACAACTTGAAAAAGGGTGCTCCAACCCAACCCATAGACGATTTCATTTTACTGATTTTTATTTCATTTTCTGATAGTAGATGACTATTTCACCAAACCATCGCCGGCGGAGAAAAATAGCAAAAAAAAAAAGGCTAGGGTTTAGAGAGAGATGGGGGGAGAGAGAGGCCCGAAAGAATGTAATCATTTAGCAGCATGGATTTTGTTCCCATTTATCTTTTTCTCTTCTCTCAACTGCCACCTAATACCAAGACTGGAGCTCCAATATCAATGCCCTAAAGACACTCCTTATTTTACATTTTGTTAAATACACTCCACATTCTTTTTAAATTAACTGAGTTGACTATAATATGCATCAATATATCATATAGAATTCTTATTAATATTAAAAGGTGAACTTAATAATCCTTTTTAAATAAACTTTGAACAGTATTTTTTATTTTTTTTGAAATAATACCAAACAAAATTGCGCTTTTTCTCAATCATCTTTCTGAAAATAAATAAAAAATATTTTTTATCAGTGCATAAGACTAATCATCTTGCTATTGGTGTACGAACCCCGATATGATTTCACCAAACTCGTTACATGAGATATGTTGTTCATTTCCTCTATAGTAAATATCAGAATTTCTGTTTTGCTAAATAATATTGGAAATTAAAATAGCATCAAAAGCCTAAAAAAGGTTTTGAAAAAAAAAAAGGTCAGATCATATTACCCTTAGTATGAGTGAACTCGTCACTCAATATGTCCACCTAAAATAATAGCTAGTTTTATTTCTGTTAAATTTAATAAATAAATAATTATCGATTTTATCCAAAATAAAATATCATTTATCCTGATTTGGTTCGAAATAACTAAGTAAAATTTTTAGTAATATCTACGATTTTTTTTGCTTTTTTTAAAACTTATTATTTACGGTAGTTATCCACTCTTTGAATTTTAAAACTATGAACTATCAAATTTCGAATACCTATTCTAAATTTAGTTAGAAAAGTGGTATAAAACTAGTTTGTCGAAAAAAATGATAAGAATTACATTTAATAGACTAAAGGGCATTTTTGTCCATGTGATGAAATTTAAATAAAAATGGAGTGTATTTAACAAAATGTAGGGAGTGCCTTTACCAATTCCTTAATCATAAAATAATGAATATTGAAGGATTTTCTATTCCAACATTATTGATTTAGTTACTTATCAATCATCAATTTTGTCTTTACCCGTCATCGTTTTGTCTCCATCCCTTCAGATATTCACTAAATCTCTAGCAATGATCAATTTTCAGAAAATATCTTATGATTTTGGTAAGAAATTGAAGAAGAATGAGAAGAAAAAAGAAGAAGGTATTTATGTGTTTATAAAGGAGATAAATCCACTTTTCAAGATATTGCTCACTCACCTAAGTGTTATACAACATCACTAAAAGTGTTTTAAAAAAGGGAAAAATTGATGTTTCAATAATATAAGGTATAGTTTAAAGGTGTATATTGATTTTTACCCTTAAATTAATTCAAATCATTCCACCCGAAATAGGGGCAGATGTTTTTCTTTCTTTACGATAAATTCTAATATATGACAAATTGTCAATGAACCAGAACAACTCGTACTCCAATGAGCGCTCTTGAATTGTGTTTGATTTTGAGTCAGATATAATTAACAAAAATTAAACAAGAAAATTACTGTTGGATTTTTTGAGTATTTTTTGAGTATATGAAAAGTGTGTAACCACCACTTTTGCAAAGGACATTCGAACACCACACGTATTTGAGATACGAAATATTATTGGATAATATTAATTTACGCCATGAGTAGATAAGTTTAGCATTTCGAATTTCTCGATTCGGAATAGTAAATTCAATGTTAAAGTGGGGTGTTTGAATATGGATATCCCACATTGGAATTAAACCATAAGTTGAATGAGTTTATATATAATTGTCTTGAGATAAAGGGTTGGCCCTTTGGGTCATAAGATTTTTGTGGGCTTTGTGAGGTGGAAGAACCTAGCCATGGTCTATTTCACCACACGAGCGCGCGCCGCCGCCGTCCATGGGTTGTGTGGTTTGGGCTTGTGGGCTCAAATGAGTCTACACAAAAGTTACCCGTCCTCTTGATATGCCCAAAAGTAGTGTCCCAAGGCATGCGCAAGAGTGCTCTACAATCTTCTGGTTGGCCCTTTGGGTCATAAGATTTTTGTGGATTTTGTGAGGGGGAAGAACCTAGTCATGGTCTATTTCACCATACGCGCTCCGCCGCCGCCATCCGTGGGCTGTGTGGTTTGGGCTTGTGGGCTCAAATGTATTATCTTTTTGTGCCAATTAAATTGAATTTTATGTAATTAATTTGGGCTCCAGAAATTTCCCTTACTTGAAAATCCAACTACTGAAATGTTGGAAAAACCTAAACATGTTTTTGAAGAAAAAGCTCGCCATTTTTTCATTTAGTTTTAATTCTGCTTCTAGAAGGAGTGTTTGAATTTTGTATTCAATCAGTCAACTCTCTGTTACAGCCAGACTAATTCTGTTGTTACATATTACTTTCAAGGCAGAATTAATTTTGTATTTATGTCATTGTCTAATTTTCAAGCCTATAAAAAGGCTTCTCCATACATCCTACTAAAAGGACAAGAGTTCCAAAATCATTTGGTCCTGATTTTGTGTCATACACATTAGAAGGTAAACCAAGACTGATTAAGGAAGCTATGTCCAGTCTAGATGCTCAACTCTGGAAAGAGGCTATCAATAGTGAAATTGAGTCTATTATACACAATCATATCTCAAAGTTGGTTGATCTTCCAAAGCGAAGTACGCCTTTGGGGTGTAAATGGATTCTGAAAAGAAAGTATAAAACTGATGGAACTATTGATAAGTACAAGGCTCTTTTGGTAGTAAAAGGATACCGTCAAACGGAAGATCTTGATTTCTTCGATACTTATTCTCCGGTAACGAGAATAACATCCATAAGATTTGTCATAACCCAAAATCTCAAAACCTCACTTTTCATTAAATCATACATTAGCATAAATACATGCATTTTGATAGTTCATTCAAACTTAATCATAATAGTTTTGCTATTTGCCACCTCATGCTTAGAATTTTAAGCCACCAAATGTTTTCCCTTAGCCCAAAGAAAGTGGCAACACCAATTATCCCAATTTTTAGGGACCAAAGTGCAAATTAATCTTATTTTTATGTCTTAAGTCGGCCAACAAGACTTCTAGAGAAAATTAGAGAGATAAACACTTCAAGGTCCTTTCATCTCCTTCAAAACCGAATCTGTCTGGCAGTTTCTGCGCATCCAAGCTTTTGGCTATCAAACTAGGTCCAAATTGGGATCTCTTTAGCTTAAAATCTTCCTAAGACATCAAGGAACAATCCTATGGAGGCGAAACGTGCTTAGATATTACAAAAAGCTTCAGAATCGCCCAAATAGTAAGCTTCAATCCTAGAACTCCAATTTTGCCAGTTGTTTTGGAATTGTGTCGTTTTTAGTGTTCCTCTTAGACATTCACTAAGGTAGAGTACCCTATATTTTTTTTAGTATATATATATTCATGTTATAAGCTGTGTCTCAAGATTTGGTAAGGGTTGGAATTGTGTGAAATTTTCTAAAAATCATTGAGTAAAACCGTCAGTCTGTTCGGAGGGGCTGACAATTGCTACTGTTTTGAGGTTATTTAGGTAACCTGGAAATCTTTGTTCCCTCTACAAATTTTACAGTGAATATATACAAATTTTATAGATACGTCACCCAAATTTCAGAATTGTTCAGTAACCAGGGGATTTTATAAAAATAGTTGAATATAGGGTGTCGGTTCTGAAAAATCTATTGGGACAGCCCTGTTTTGTTAATCGAATCGGAAATTAAAGATGAACATATTATGTCATGTTATTAAATGTATTATATCAAGGGTATTTATGCATTTTGATGTGTTTAATAGGTCGAGATTCCAATAGAGGAGCAGAAAATGCCGACTAGACGAAGACATCTTGACGAGCCACTATTTGTGAGTATAATTGGGTGGCTTGATAATTGACTCATCCTTTACTTTGATTGATAGTTCTAAATGCATCCTTTATTTGTCTATTTGTGTTGATTGGGAAGCTTATGGTGTTGTGAACGTGGTTATATGATGATTGAAAGATGGAAATGAATATGGTGAATACAATTCATTGTGTAATATATGTGAACTACATGAACTTTACCATGGTTGAAATGTTGTTGATGATTTGATGATGAAAATGAGATATATGATATGAAAATGCATTCATCTGACATAAAAGGTTCTGTTATGGCTGCTATTAACCTTGAGCCATGTGTTAAAGAATTTCCAGTAAAACTAGACCACAGAGTACCGTACAGCCACCCAAGTTCACTGAACTCCCATGTGTTATATGAATTACAGAGTGCCATGGCCATTTTCGTGATCACGATTTACTCTTGGTTATAGCAAGCCATTAATAGTAAAAGAAAATAACTAAGCACGTGCATCATGTGTTTCTGATTGATGTGACTTGAATGTGAAATGATTATGGATGATGTTCTTATGTGACTTAGTTGCTGATTTTGGTGTGCTTATAAGGTGTCAAATATTTTGTACTTGATTATACTTGCTGAGCTTGCGACTCACCAAACGCAATGTTTTCTTTTGTAGCTGTAGTTAGAGTCGATCCATGAAGTTGTGTGCATAAGGTTGAAGTATGGATCAAAGGTCGGCTGGCTAGTTTTCAAGTCCTTCTCCCTCAGCTCATCATTTGCATATCATATAGGGCTTTTTTTTGGTCTCTTGTAAAGTATAATTACTAGATGTGTGTATTTCTGTTTATGTCCAAGTTTGAGGATTGTGCAACTAGTATGTGAATGATTTCACTTGTATATAATGATCGAATGGGTAACGTATATATGTGTGCTCTTGGTATCTATGTGTTACGTGTACGGGTGTTACATTTTAGTGGTATCAGAGCTCCGGGTTGGGGTTCTGTTTACAGCAAAAGTAACTATCTATGTTACATCTTAGTCAAAGCATTATGAGTCAACAAGAACGTGTAGTAAATGATGAGCATAGTGTTCATGGAGGGGAATGATCAGCTGACCTAGAGTCTTATTCATCTCACATAAGCCAGAGTCTTTGGGTTATGATTTACTTGTTCGAACCCCAATCAGCAGTGTGGTTATTGTCAATACCATGTATCGTGGGTGTATATTGTTGATTGAGGGTACTGAACTACATGCTACGCTGCTTGTTATGCCATTGAGGGATTTTGATGTGATCTTGGGTATGGATTGGCTCAGTGAACACCATGCTAAACTAGATTGTTTCACCAAGGAAATTGTGCTACAACCTTCTGATCATATGTGTATAGTATTTAAAGGGGAGAAAAAAACTCTGCCTGTCTGTACAATATTTGCATCGAGAACATTTAAAATGATTAGAAAGGGGTGTGAAGCCTATTTAGCTCATGGCGTAGACACAAGATTAAGTGGTTTGAAACTTGAAGATATTCCTGTGGTTAAAGAGTATCTAGATGTGTTTCCAGCTGACCTCTTAAGGTTACCTCCGAATAGGGATATAGAATTCACCATCGAATTACAACCAAATACTGCACCAATTTCTATTTCTCCATACAGAATGGCACCTATTGAATTGCAGGAATTGAAAACACAACTGCATGAATTACATGAGAAGGGGTACATCAGACCGAGTGTTTCACCATGGGGTGCACCAATATTGTTGGTTAAAAAGAAGGATGGCACCTTGAGATTATGTATCGATTATCGATAGTTAAATCGAGTCACAGTGAAGAATAAGTATCCATTACCTAGGGTGGATGATTTATTTGATCAGCTGCAGGGTGCTAGAACTTTCTCAAAAATTGATTTGAGATCCGGGTATCATCAGTTAAAAATTGCAGAGGCTGATATTCCAAAGACAGCTTTTCGAACCAGGTATGGCCATTATGAGTTTTTAGTGATGTCTTTCGGTCTGACTAATGCACCTGCCGTGTTCATGGCATTGATGAATAATATATTTAGACCCTATCTAGATAAATTTGTGATTGTCTTCATTGACGACATTTTAATTTATTCTAAATCTTCTGAAGAACATGAACAACACCTGAGAATTGTACTACAAATCTTACGTGAGAAGCAGTTCTATGCGAAATTGAGTAAATGTAAATTTTGGTTAGACCAAGTCATCTTTTTGGGACACGTTATTTCCGGTGGTGGTATTAAGGTTGACCGACCCTCAGAAAATTGAAGCATTATTGAAATGGGAAAGCCCGAGAAATGTTACAGAAGTCCGTAGTTTTCTGGGTTTGGCGGGGTATTACCGACGATTTGTTAAGAATTTTTCTCGTATTGCTACTTCAATGACCAAATTGTTACAAAAGGGTATTCCTTTCATATGGACAAATCA
Source organism: Buddleja alternifolia (assembly GCA_019426215.1). NCBI lineage: Eukaryota > Viridiplantae > Streptophyta > Magnoliopsida > Lamiales > Scrophulariaceae > Buddleja > Buddleja alternifolia. The sequence continues at coordinate 57,923,750 of CM033390.1, forward strand.
ATGCCGGAAAAGTTTTGAAGAGTTGAAGAAACGACTTACTACTGCCCCCAGTATTGACAATTCCTTCAGGTAATGATGATTTTGTTATTTATAGTGATGCTTCTTACCAAGGTTTGGGACGTGTTTTAATACAACATGGTAACGTTATTGCGTATGCTTCCTGACAACTTAAACCACATGAGATGTGTTATCCTGCTCATGACCTTGAACTTTCTGCGGTTGTTCTCGCCCTAAAAATATGGAGACATTACTTATATGGTGCCACATTTCAAATTTTCACTGACCATAAAAGTTTGAAATATTTGTTGAGACAAAAAGAGTTGAACATGCGACAAAGAAGATGGGTTGAATTGCTGAAGGATTATGACTGCACTATTGAGTATCATCCTGGAAAAGCTAATGTTGTTGCTGATGCTCTAAGTCGAAAATCCTATGGTACTATTTTTTATCTTTCAGTGGATTCTATATCGTATTTGCTGGACTTGAGAAAGATAAATGCTCAGATGAATGTTAATGATACGGGTGTCTTATATGTTACAATTGGTGTTCATCCTACTATGATTGAAAGAATTAAAAAGGCTCAATTTCATGATGACAAGATGACTAGTATTGCAGAAAAGGTGAAATAGGAAAAGAGTACAACTTTTGTTATCAATGATGATGGTAGCTTAACAATTAACCACAGACTTTGTGTTCCTAATGTCGATGGCCTAAGACACGAGATAATGGAGGAAGCTCACACTGCACCATATGCCATGCATCCAGGTAATACAAAGATGTATCAAACCTTGAAGACTCATTATTGGTGGCCTAGAATGAAGAAAGATGTAGTAGAGTATGTTTCTAAATGCTTGGCATGTCAGCAGATTAAAGCAGAACATCAGGCACCCGTAGGTAAGTTGCATCCCTTACCTATTCCGGTTTGGAAGTGGCAGCGTATTACTATGGATTTTCTTTATGGTCTACCAATGACACGGAGAAAGAATGATGCCATTTGGGTTATTATTGATCGGCTTACAAAATCGGCTCACTTTTTCCCATTCAAATACTTTGGAACATCTTGCGAAAAAGTATGTGGATGAAATTGTGAGATTACATGGTGTACATTTATCTATTGTGTCGGATCGTGACCCTCATTTTACATCAAGATTTTGGGGTAGTTTACAACAAGCATTGGGTACTAAATTACATTTTAGTACGACATTCACTACTACAGAAATGACCTATGACAACGGGTTTTTTGGGCCTATTATAGCGGTTTTAACCGCTGTCATAGGTACCGCTGTTATATTATATGGATCTATTACAGCGGTTTTTAACCGCTGTAATAGATCAACCTATGACAGCGGTTCCCTGAAAACCGCTGTCATAGGGTCCACCTATGACAGCGGTTTTCAGGGACCCACTGTCATAGGTTTTAAAATAAATAAATAAATTCGAACCCTATGACAGCGGTTCCAGCTGGGACCGCTGTCATAGGGTGATACCTATGATGGCGGTTTTTAGGGAACAACTGTCATAGAGCTTTAAAAAAAAAATTAATTCGTGACAGCGGTTCTTCCGAACCGCTGTCATAGTGTCAATTTTTTTTATTTTTTTTATATTGATCACCCTATTATGATAATATTCCTGTACAGTAATATTCAATAAACCAACCAACAAATTTCAACTAACAGCAAAACATATTCAACATAAACAACCACCACCCCAAACTTCAATATTACAATCTCTTTCCTCCAACAATAAAATGTTATAATCTCCAACAAAATGCACAATCAACTAATTAAATTACTAATGACAATTTAAATACAATAAATCAAATCACAATTTACAACAAGTCACATTGTACAAAAACTACATTACCTAATTTCTAAGGAGCTGCTAAGAAAATGTAACGTGCCACTTCGCAGCGTACTTCATCAATTTGCTCTTGAGTATAGAAGGATTGAGAATCATGAAAGTACTGCAAGATATATATAGAGATTAATTACAAACTGAAATGACGTTTCAATTACCTACCAAAAGTTTAATAATTTCAAAAGGAATAGAATTAAGTATATATTAGGATTATGTATACCGCTGTTGAGATTATAGATTGTCCGTGGCTAATAATCTCTTTCATGAATCTCATAACGAAGTAGCCACAATCCACATCGTTGGTCTGCCGGGGGCACTACAAAAGCAATCAAAGTTACGTTGTATTAGAACACTAACTTCTATACGAATATATAATCTCATGAAACTAGAAAACGCTAACCTTTATGTTAAACCATTGACAGACCGAGATTTTGGATTTCTTGGATTGGTTGTTGCAATTTGCATGAAATATGTGCATAGCTCTATAAAAAAAATATAAAAAAAAGAAAATATGTTAAAAACAAGCAATTATGTGAAATAAATACAGTTTAAAAAAATATTAAATATAATGGATACATTGATTGAATGAAAAACTTACTGATTGATTTTTAGTATTTTATCATTTTGGTATTCCGACTCACCATGCACAGAATCTAGATAGTAAACGATCTCTTGAAATGGATCAATTGCAAGCAACAACCAATGTCCCTTACAGGTAGCATTCAAAAGATAAGTTCAAAATTTATTTTACGTAGCTAGTTTTACAAATTAAAGTGGAGTCTTTAGTAGCTCACCCGGTGTTGTAAGGTGCAAGAAATATTCGGTTGTGCACGCTGTATCATAGCACGTGCTATGTACTGCACTTGTTGAATTTGCGGGCTTGTTCTCGCAGATATGGAATGTGGGCTAAGGAACCCGAAACTTGCTTCTTTCCCTTCGGGATCACGTACTTAAACCACAAACACCTAAATTGAGCATAAAAAATAAATTTCGAGTAACGAAAATAATCGTAGTTCAGATGCAATAAAATAATTAAAAAACTTACTTTATGTACGCTGTAATGATAGAGGCTCCTATCTCTTTTTTACGCAGAAGGTGACAGATCTCCTCATTTCCAATATACTCTGGGAATGACAAATTCATAATGGATTCCTCCATGTCTATAGTGATCTGGGCACCAATAGACATCATCTTCGTATACTTTCCCAGAAATACAAGGTCATCAGGGAGTCCATCTAGTTGAAGGTCTGCACATATGTCTATTTCACCTGCAGGCTTGGCCATTGGAAATTTTTCTTTAACAGTCGACTGCTTCGACGTCCCTGACTTATGGTTTCCAGATGATTTGGATGGTCCAAGAGACTGTTTAAGCAAGAAAATAAAATATGAATGTTACAAACCAAAGTATATGTAGTAACCTCAAACAAATTGTTATAATTTATTAATGACTAGCTATTAATTACATACCGGTGCATCAGTGACAATGACAAGACTCGTTGGCCAAGCAACAAAGGTACCCAAACCACTAGAAATGGTGAGTATTTCATCATTGAGAGGGACGGGTAGGAGTGTATTCGCCTCAACTGTAGTGTCAATGCGCACTTTCACATTGTTGGTGGCTAATGGACAGTTGTGAAGTGTTCTATCAGTCACCGGTCGATTGTATAGCTGTCCTTTAGCCACCACACGATATGATGGTGATGAAAGTGCTAATTGACATGGAGCGATACCCTACACACACACACACACACACACATATATATATACAACATTATATTAGAAAGTTTTGTATGATTTACAGAAATAGAGAGTTGCAAGTTATATGATTAATAAACAAGTTCAAATTTTTACCTCAGGAAACATCTTATAACCTGGTTCTGGGCTGCTATCTTTCAAAGAAATCACGTCATTTTCATGTGGCTGACGCGAGTTAGGGGTCTCCAAAACATCAATTCGTTGTTGCATGGCAACCATAGTTTCGGAGAGGTTTTTCACCATGTTTCTCAAGCATTCCATCTCCATTTCTGTAGCAGGCTTTGGATCCTTAAAATAATCTCTTTGTGAGACCCCAAAGCCAACACCCCTAACGCGATCCGGATGCTCCTTCTTTTTAAGAGCTTTAGCCAATAGGTCATCTAGACTCGTCTCATTTCCACTATGGTTAGTACTCTCTTGTGAAATGCTCTCCTGTAATAATATATTTTAAAAAATAAAATTTCTATCAAGTTCTCGACTTAATCTTCCCCCAAACTTGCAACCAACAAAATTCGTATCTTTCAACCACAACAAACCCAATATTCTAATCTTTCACCCACAACAAACCCAAAATGTCGATCTTACTATACGAAAATATTGATCACCAATTGGATCACATAAAACATCATATTTCAATCAACTACAAATATTGATCACCAGTTGGATCACATAAATCACATAAAACTAAAAATAAAGCATCATTTTATAAATATATATTGATCACCAGTTGGATCACATAAAACATCATATTTCCAACAACTACAAATATTGATCACCAGTCGGATCACATAAATCACATAAAACTACAAATAAAACATCATATTTTCAACAACTAAGTATAAATATAGATCACCAGTTGGATCAATGTACCCTAAACCACAAAATAACCACATTTTAATCCCAAATCAAACGTAATTAACACCCGACTAACCCAAATTAATACTAAATTCAGTCAAATCCCTATTTCCCTTAAATTTTTCAATAAATAGGCAAATCTCAAGAATATACACAAATATACATACACCCACACATACACAAATATATTTACATATACCCACACATACACAAATATATATACATACACCCACACATACACAAATATATATACATACACCCACACATACACAAATATACATACACAAATATTTAACTCTATACTCTATACTCTATGTGTGTGTGTGTGTGTATATATTTATCTAAAAAAAAGTACACACTAAATGGCGGTGGTCGGCGGCGGCGGCGGCGGAGATGGGCGGCGACGGTGGCAGCAGCGGCGGCTATGTATATATATAAAGAGTTAAATATATATATATATATATATATAGAATATATACATATATATGCACACACACATATATATATATATATATCTAGAAAGAGAAAGAAAAGAGAGAGAGAGAGATACCGAAAGAAGGGAGGAGCGGACGGCGGCGGCGAGAGAGAGAGAAATAGATCGAGAGAGAGAGAAACTGAGAGAGAGAGAGAGAGGTGGTAGTGGTGGTGGTGCATGGTGGTAGTGGCGGTCGTGGTGGTGGTGGGGTGGGGTGGTTGTGGGGGATGTAATAGTGAGAGAGTTGAGAGAGAGTTGAGAGAGAGAGAGAGATAGTGTGAGAAAAGGAGGGGGGTCGGGTTAAGGTTCGGCCCTGAACCGCTATCATATGTAATTTTGTGACAGGGGTTCGGCTCGAATCGCTGTCATATGTAATTTTGTGACAACGGTTTGAGGCGAACCGCTGTCACATGTAATTTTTATTTTATTTTTTATTTTTTTGTGACAGCGGTTCAACTAAACCGCTGTCGCATCCATTTTTTTTTTAATTTTTTTTTGACATCATATGACAGCGGTTCGACTGTCATAGGTCCGAACCGAGTACCCCTATTACAGCAGTTTTTCAAAATCGCTGTAGTAGGTACGCTGTAATAGGGTTTTTTTTTGGTAGTGATTTCACCCACAAACGGATGGACAATCAGAGAGAACTATTCAGACTTTAGAGGATATGCTTATGGCATGTGTTCTTGAATTTAAAGGCTCTTGGGATGATCATATAGCACTGATGGAATTTGCATATAACAATCAATATCATAGCAGCATTAGCATGGCTCCTTATGAAGCATTATATGGTAGGAAATGTAGGAGTCCGTTATGTTGGGATGAAAACGGAATGGGATAGTTAGAAGGACCAGATTTGATTCAAGATACCATTGAAAAAGTGAAAATTGTCAAAAATCGATTAAAAACAGCCCAAGATAGACAAAAAAGTTATATTGATCAGCACAGACGTGAAATGGAATATGAGGTTAGTGAAAAAGTGTTCTTACGTGTTTCTCCTTGGAGAGGTATTCTCAGATTTGGTAAGAAAGGTAAACTATCTTCTCGTTATATTGGCCCTTACGAGATACTTGAAAGAGTTGGTCCATTAGCATACCGTCTGGCATTGCCACCAGAGTTGTTCTAGATTTATAATGTATTCCATGTTAGTATGCATCGCCGGTACAGATCAGATCCTTCTCACATTCTTCGAGACGAACCAATTGAGATTTCTGATAATTTAAGTTATGTTGAAGAACCAATGGAAATCATAGGCCACAAAGACAAGCAGCTTCGAAATAGAACAATTCCATTGGTGAAAGTGTTATGGAAGAATCATTTGAGACAAGAAGCAATTTGGGAGACTGTTGGTCCCAAGTGGCATACGAAAGGGTCTAGAAGGAGGGGAGGGGGTTGAATAGACCCTGAAGTCTTTTTCGACTTCAAAAAGTTTCGTATTGAAATTGTGGTTTTGGACGCTTGAAGAGTCTGACGCTTGACTTAAGCGTTCACTTCAAAACTAGGCGCTTGGTGAAGCGTCTAACGAAGACTTGTTTTAGAAAGTTAATTTAGACTTCAAGACTTGAATACTATAACCAGATAGGTTTAAGTGCTCACTTCTTTTAATCAGTGTTAGCACAGCGGAATGATTTTTATAATCTTCTCTTTTTAAAGCTTTAGCGTCACCGAAAATAGATTTAGTTGCTTAGAGGTTGATTCAATTTTACTTGATCAGTTTATGATATGACAATATGAATACTGAAAGTAAAGTAATGAACACAAAATTTGTAAGGTTCGTTGGGTGGTATAATCCTAACTACGTCATTCTTCTCCTTTAACACTTGGAGGCAATCCACTAAGATGATTCTCAAAGAGTCGCACAGAATCTTCTACAAATTAGGGAGAGATGAATGTCGATGACTTGAGCTCCTTGGTCACACAGATTTCTGCTACAAATCACTTCAATCCCTTGCTTCTTTCACCCAGAAATATTGTAAGTATCCTACTTCGACTTCACACAGATTGCGAGGCTAGGATAGGGGTTTTTCTAAAAGGTTTGTTTGATTTTGATAAGGTTCAAACAACTTAGGAATATCTCAATAATAGTGTGGGTTTCTCTGAAAAGAATGTTTGAGATATTGGTTGACTGTCTCAGGAATGTGAAGAAAAAAAAAGGAATGCTTTCTTTGAATCTTCTGGTTTTTCTGAGATTGTAAGAAAGGAGACTTCAATGCAACAACAATTCAACTTGATAAAATGTTCTCTGTATTTGGCATGTTGTTGAAGTTCTATTTATAGGCATTCTTGAAAAAAGTGTCCATTTGACACATGCAAGAGCGCGTGTCTCTCACTTCCGCGAGTGAACTACTTTTGTCCTTTTTCCTAAAAACCTGCTGCACAAGAGTTGGTGCTGCAGTCTTGAAAAGTTGACAGTCAAGTATGGTGGCTTCTCCGTACGTCTGAAAGTGCTTATCATATTTAATGCTCTTATCAACATTTAATGCATTTTGAATTAAATGCCCGTTGGCACTTAATGCACTGAGAATAATTGCATTAAACTCCTTCTGGACTTAGAAATAAATTCAGGTGAAATCAGTCATTGATAGACGCTCAATCAACCTTGAATCACTTATGTCCTTAGAGTGACGCTTGATGTAGCTGGTCAATATGGACGCTTGGAATTTTCATCTTCATTCAGACTTCAGGTGCTTGAGTCTTCAAACTTTACTTCTGATAAACTCACTCAGAACATATCAGACGCTCAGTCTAAGGTGACTTAGCTTAACAATCTAGAATAAAAACAAAACAAAGCATATATAGCCTATTACAAATCTAACGCTTAAAAGATTCTTAATAGAATCAAACTTACATATTTTGGGGTCTAACAAATAATCCTCATTGTCATCATCAAAACATCTAACATGAAATTCCTAACAATTTCCCCCTTTTTGATGATGACAATATTTACTCTTTTATAGTTCAAGAGTTAGACAGCCAAAAACAACAGTTAGCTTTGGTTAGATAAAGTCAGTTACGCTTCAACGAGATGTTTCAGCTGAAAAATGCATTTTATATATATCAAAGATTACAAGCATTTTTACAACCGAAAAAAAATACCAAGAGACAAGATTATAGATAATGCAAATCATGACGCTTCAACGACTTGGTCTGATTGTGTATCGGCTGGACATTTCAGCATGAATCGCTTCAGTTAAGTTGTCTTCCAGAGTCATCATCGCTTCATGATCACTGTTGATCATGAACTTATTTTCTTCCATCTGTCTCTTCTTGAAAGCGGTAAAATGTCTGTCCCATTCAGACGGATCAATACCCATAAACCTTAAGCAAATTCTGAATGAACGGTTGAAGTCAGTCATCTGCTTCTCTTCAGCTAGAACTCTTGGATCAGTTGGTTCTGGAATAGATCCTCTTTGAAGAGGGATGTCGAACTGCTCTAACCTTGCTCTCGTAGGTATAGGTAGATTTGGATATAAAGCTCTTGGAGTTTCCCTTAGCGTTCTACTAAACGCTCCAGCAGGGTCGCTTGCTCCAGAAGCAGGTATCCAAGATGGGAGACCAAGCGCAGAAGATGTAGGAGTAAAAACTTGACGCTTGGGCGGCGGAGGAGGTTCTTGAACTCTTGAACTAGAAGCTTTCCTCTTTTCGCCTTTCTTTTTCTTTTCTTTCCCCTTATTGCCATCATCAGACTTTAAAAGGTGATCTGTGAGTAAACTGACCCGATGAGCAATTTGTGAGATAGAGTCTGTAATGTCATCCAGACGCTTGTCGAAGCGTTCCTGCAGTGCAAGTAGCTTGGCGCTGGTAGCATCATTCAGAGATGTCTCAAGGGTCTCAAGGCGCTTGTCTAATTCATTTTTCATGGCTAGTTGGTTGGCGTGAGTAGCATCATGCATGTCTTGAAACGCTTGTCGGCACTCACCAACTGCCGCTTGAGCCAAACTACACATATGAGCAATTTGGGCGCTCATAACGTGAGACTCAATCTTTGCCAAATCATCTTTAATCCAGTGGAGGGATTCTTCGTTCTGAGTAGCATGGGCACTTATATCCTCCAAGACGGATTTGAGCAAAGGAACAAAAGACCGACTCTCATCTGAGGGAACCGCTTGGGGAGCCGGTCGCTTGAATCTTGAAGAGTGTTTGAGAGAGTCAAGAGGGGCTTGATATGTTGGATCAAAGATAGTACCTCGTACGTCAGGAGAGAGATCTTCAGCAATATCAGCAGTAACAGGTTCGGGAGCGTCAGGAATATTCTCTGGTGGAGACGCTTGAACTTGTTCTTCAGCAGACGCTGGAATACTATCAACTTCAGAAGTGGACGCTTCAACTGTCTTAGCAGGTGCTTCCTCAAGTGCTGACTCTGGTTGACAAAAGTCATCGAATTGGAAGTTCCAATGGGCTACATTAGCAAGAGAAGTGGACGACGCTTCTAGAAGTTCAGTAAGTTTGGATCTTGAAATGCAAGTACCAGAAACAAATGTGCGAAGAGGACTATCAATGGCCCTGATGTGCATTGGACCAATGATATCAAGCACATGGTTTGGGAAGACCTTGGACGGCGCTTGACAGATGAAGAAGATGGAATCTGAAGAGTACTCTTTGGAAAGTCCGAGCAAGCAGTCAGTCGGAAGAGACTTTAGACGCTGATCTTCAGGCACGTAAGCAGCGTAGTATTCTTCTAAGTAAGGATATATCGCTTGAGCTATTCCCTGATTTCTCTCTAGCAGGGAGAGGACAAACTCATAGTGATTGAGTACCTCTTTGCGGATAGAAGGGAGCAGTGGATATCCTCTGAAAGAATTGATGACTGAGCCGTTCCATTGTCTGAGATTTGCAGTGAAGATTCGGTCGAAATGTTGTAGGGAAGTCATAATCTTAACCATCAAGTTGAAATTGTCTTCACAGTGGCTGGGAGCGAAGTTCAAACTTGTAATAGAAGAACTGCCACTGGTAGACGCTTGAGCGTTGAACAGGAGAGAAGATCTGGAGAGTCTGTGAAGCTCTTGACGCAGACACTGTTCGATCTGATGACGAATGATTGGGAGCTTGAGAACAGGTCCCACTCTCTGTTGACGTTTCTTCAAGCAATACTTGTCGAATTGACGCTTCTTGTCATGCATGCCTATACCAAATAAATGGGGAGCTTGAACTAACTCTGTGAAAGTGTACTTGTTTCCCACGTACGCTTCAACTCAATTGACTTCATTCATGCAATAGTCTGTGCCAGCGTTTACAATCGCTCTAATGCCTTCATGATGAATGTCTCTGATAGACTCAAATATGTATCTATCAACCTGATAGTTAGCATTCCAGACGCTATCAAAATCAGCATCAGTTTCAGTCTGGATCATATCTGTGAGAGATGCTAGACGCTCACCGGCACGAACTGTTTTATTCTTCCATAGACGAAGTGGATTGACCAAACTTAGATTCTCACGACTATGGGCAACATGAGGGAAGTGTGTGTAGCCTTCTCTATTCAAGACAGCTTCTGAAGGATTTAGAAAGCTTGGGCGAAGAGGCTCATATACACGAATGTTGTAGTCCTTTAGTGCAAAACCAGTAGACTTGCTGTGGCCATTATCAAGAAAATAGCCTAGCTCTACATCGCATCTCGGAGTTCGCCCTCCTTGACGGTTTTGCTGAAGAATGAGAGACGCTGGTATCTGACCAGGAGTGCGGCCAAGCTGAACAGCGAGGTAGTACTTTCTCTCAATCTCGGACAACTCACTGCTAAAAACAATGTCTTTAATCTGATTATCAACGGCAATGAGTGAGGCAATCTCCTTCTCAGCAGCAACGTATCTTTCTTCATTATAGCCTGCTGGAATGAAGTTTTCTTCAAGAGCTGGGGACATGTAATTGATTGAGTGATCAATCGTCTTTAGAGGATCCAGCTTGAAGAACTGCCTTGGCTTTGTAACGTCTTCAGCAACGCTCTGACCTACTGAACGTGCCTTTGTTATATTTTCAAAAACATGTGGTAAAGGGACCCCTTCCGATATAGGTTCCTCGGTATCTACTGCAACACTTGTTGCAACATCTTTTGCAATGGCTACCACTGCTAGAGTCCACGTCCAGGTGGATTTCTGACGGTGCTTCAACAGCAACTGGAACTAAAGCTGTAACACGAGAATTATCCTCTATAAGAGCAGGATCTTCTACAGATGTAGGAAAAGAAATGTTGTGGGAAGAAATAAACTTACTCTAAGAACTTATCTCAACAGCAACTTGAGCGCTTAGCTCAGCAGCAACTTGAGCGCTTGGCTTAACAACGACTTGAGCGCTTGGCTCAACGGTCTCAGGCTCTTCAGGAACAGAGGCAACTCGACGCTTGCTTGTCCTGGAACGCTTGAAAATCTTTTTCACGTTGACTCCTTCAACGGGTTTAAGCGCTTGAGCGGGAGGAGCAGCAGCTGGTTCATCAAAATCTATTTGTTTAATAATCCCTTCCAGTTTCCTCCGCTTAAGAGGTACTTTATCCTGTGCATCCTCATCAGTTTTCTCATCATCTTTCTGAGGAACAGGAACAACTTTAGCTTTGGGCTTTCTTGGAGCCCTCTTCTTGGTAGCAGCCGAACGCTTCACGGCTTCCTCTTCAATTGGACGCTCGGCCTCTTCATCAGACGCTTGACGTACAATCTCACGCTCAGAGAGTGGTCTAACAGCACCACCAACTCTGGGAGGGTTAAAAAGATTTGTTAAAATCCTTTTTCCCAAAAACTTGGTCTTATTCAAGGCGAGACCAGAGGAGTAAACACATCCTGATTTGTACAGGAGGTCACTCAAGACAAGTCCATATGGTTTGTTAGGGGTGGTCAGACAATCCCTAAATCTTCTGAAAATATACTTGCTCCAGTTGATCTTGATGGAGAGGAGTATCGCAGTCATCATCTGGAATTGGATGGGGTTGACCTTATCAAATGTACCCACTCTGCATTCAACAATTTTGCTGCAGAAGTCAGCCAATAACCGGTATTGAGATACCAAATCTTTCTTTTCAAAGTGTTGGGTGTAGAGTACACCATCGTATGCCCTCATAACCGTCCAAGCTTCTTTGATTTGTGCCAGAATGACACTGTCCAGTGCATCACCCTCATTAGGAAGATTGAAGTTCTGAGCAATCGAGTCAGCAGTCAACACAAATTCTTTCGCTGGCTCTTTCTTGGACATGGGGAGGAGGCAAGAAATAGACGTCCTGTCCTCCGAGAGCTTTGTTGTCCTCCAGAAAGTATCGACTTCAGTCGGAAAGTAGTATGAGTATTGGGTTAAGAAGTTCTTGAGCCCAGCCTTTGTAACCATATCCATCATATTGTGCAAGTTGATCTGGGGTTGTTCGTACAGGAATTTCCAGTCTACAATAAGGCCGTCAGTGACCTTGATGACGACCTCGACAGAAGTAGATAAAGCTTTCTTAGGTGCCATTTTTGTTAAACGAAGAGGATGAACTGAGAGTTTCTTTTGCTTTGTGTGTGAGAGAGAGAGAGAGTAAAAATTTCCAGAAAGTTTTGAGTAATGGTGAATAATTTTTCTGCAAAAATTGTTTTAAATGACACAGTAAAGAAATTTTGAAAATTGTGTTCTCTCATCTCTTCAGGATTTGGACACATGTAAAATTATTTTAATCTCAGTCATACATTTAATTTCGGACGCGAGTTTTAGGTAAAAGAGAGAAGTTACATTAGGTAACTGCTGTATATAAAATTTTTGACATCCGAGTTAAAAGAGTTTTAAAACGTTTGGGATTTTCAGAGTGTAATACACGCGCCTGATGATACATTGACACGTTCACAGACACGTGTGCTTTCTGAACTGTCATTTTGAAAAGTTTTTGATTACCCGCCAGTTTGATGTGATAGAGACTTGTAGATAGAGTACAATATAGACTATTGAGTCTATCTACTTTTTCAAGAAGCGTGTAAAATTTATGCATGAATTTTAGAAATAGTTTAATGTTAAAGTGTTGAGTGGAATTGGTTCAACGCTTAACACGTATACCACTTGATGATATACCATCTTTTTGACCTTTTTAGAAAATTAGACGCTAAGGATTAAAACCTTTTTATGTTTGAGCGTCCAACGGTTTATCCATAGATAATGCTGAGCGTTGATGATCATGCATATGAAAATTTTGATCATTGACGCTTGCAGATTTGTTTCAAGTACAATTTTAAGGTTCCCCCTAAATTTGTTAACTTGTAACAACTTAAAAACTTTTATCATAAATGAGGTGGATTCCCCCTAAATTATATGTCTAATAAAGTATGATGCATAGTGATTAAGCATTTAAATCGATCATACCTAATTCACTTCTCAAAGTGAGAAAACGTTGTTCATTCAGCGCTTTGGTAAAGATATCTGTCAGTTGTTTGTCAGTTCCAATAAAGTGCATGGAGATATCTTTCTTTTGAACATGGTCACGAAGAAAATGGTATCTAATGTCAATATGTTTGGTTCTGGAATTAAGAACGGGATTTTGAGTCATGGCTAAGGCGCTTTGGTTATCACAATGAATAGGGGTTGGACCTAGGATTATTCCTTAATCTCTAAGTTGTTGCCTCATCCATAACACTTGTGCACAACAACTTCCTGCAGCTACATACTCAGCTTCGGCTGTGGAGGTAGCTATGGATTGTTGTTTCTTGCTATGCCATGAAACGAACCTATCATCTAGAACTTGACATGTACCACTAGTACTCTTACGATCTATTTTGCAATCTGCAAAGTCTGCATCTGAGCAACCAATTAGTTCAAAAGGAGAGTCCCTTGGATGCCATAAGCCCACGTGTTGTGTGTCTTTTAGGTATTTAAGGATCTTTTTGGCAGCAATTAAGTGTGATTCTTGTGGATCAGCTTGAAATCGTGCACACATGCATACCGAAAATATGATATCAGGTCTACTAGCAGTAAGATAAAGTAGTGATCCAATGATACCTCTATAATTAGTGATATCAACCTTCTTCCCACTTTCATCTTTATCTAACTTAAGCCTTTGGCTCATTGGAATTTTAGAAGATGATGCATTTTCCATACCAAATTTCTTAATCATATCACGTGTATATTTAGCTTGGTTTATAAATATGCCATTAGGGAGTTGTTTAACTTGTAATCCTAAGAAGAAAGTTAATTCACCCATCATGCTCATTTCAAATTGTTCTTGCATCATTTTCGAAAATTTCTCACACAGATGCTTATTAGTAGAACCAAATATAATATCATCAACATAAATTTGAACTAAGAGAGTATCTTCGTCATTGGTAATTTTAAATAACGTTGTATCAACGCTGCCTTTTGAAAAACCTTTACCAATAAGGAAGATAGAGAGAGTGTCATACCATACTAGGGATGCTTGCTTAAGCCCATAAAGTGCTTTGTCCAACTTGTAGACCATACTCTTACCATGGTTGTTGATGAATCCTGGTGGTTGCTCCACATATACCTCTTCTTGGAGTTTACCATTCAGGAAGGCACTCTTTACGTCCATTTGATACACCATGAACTTGTTGAACGCTGCATACGCTAGAAACATACGTATTGCTTCAAGACGGGCTACATGAGCGTATGTCTCATCAAAGTTAATACCCTCTTCTTGGCAATATCCTTGAGCTACAAGTCTGGCCTTGTTGCTTATCACAATGCCATTCTCATCCATCTTGTTTCTATAAACCCATCTAGTCTCAATTACTCCTTGGTGAGTTGGCCTTGGTACTAGCATCCAAACCTTATTTCTTTCGAATTGATTTAGCTCTTCTTGCATGGCTTCAATCCAACTTGGATCGCTTAGCGCTTCATCCATTTTTTTAGGTTCCATTTGAGATAGAAAGCTTGCAAACATAGCCTCATTAAATGTAGCAGCTCTAGTTCTAACAGGCGCTTCAATATCTCCAATAATCTGCTCAGGTGGATGATTCCGCAGCCATAGTCTGTCTGGTTGGAACGGGTTAAGAGGTTGAACAGGCGCTTGACTATCAGACGTTTGACTACCCTCTTGCGTAGGCGCTTCAAGTTCACTGATCCTTGTTTGCTTTTGATGATTACTTTCTTCATGATCATCAGAAGATCTTGTAATGTTATCTAGAGAATTCTTACGAGTAATCTTAGGAGGTGGCACTGAGATCTCATCATCGTTGTCAGTATCTTCATCAATGGTAATCTTAGACGCTTGATGACATAGATCTTCAACTCCTACATCATTCACATTAACCTTACTCGGTTCTTGGTTACCATCATCAAAAACAACCTGAATAGATTCCTCAACCTTTGATTTGATCTTATTTAGGATGCGAAAATTCTTTCCATTCTTGGCGTAGCCTAGAAAGATTCCCTCATCCACTTTAGGATCAAATGTTTTTAGGCTTTGGGATCCATTATTATGAATAAAACATTTTGAACCAAAGACATGAAAGTATGAAACATTCGGCTTACGTCCCTTCCACAGTTCATATGGAGTTTTTCCATGCTGTTTGTTGATCATGCAGCGATTTTGAGTGTAACAGGCAGTGTTGATCGCTTCGGCCCAAAACCTAGGAGCAAGCTTGGACTCTGCTAACATCGTCCTAGCGGCTTCCTTGAGCGTTCAGTTCCGGCGCTCAGCAACACCATTTTGTTGGGGAGTTCTGGGAGCTGAATACTCATGATGTATTCCATTTTCTGCACAAAACTTCTTAACAATTTTGTTATTAAACTCAGTTCCGCGATCGCTTCTTATTCTTGCAACCTTAAGATTTTTCAATATTTGAAGTTGCCGAATAAGCGTTGTTAACTTGTCACATGTCTCATCTTTGGATGAAAGAAATTCCACCCAAGTAAATCGAGAGAAATCATCTACTATCACCAACGTATACTTTTTACCACTCACACTGATTGTTTGAACAGGTCCAAACAAATCCATGTGAAGTAGTTCAAATATTCTAGAGGTAGATAGATGAGGTTTTCTCTTGAAAGATGATTTTACTTGCTTACCCATTTGACAAGCGTCACACAGGCGATCCTTGTGAAATGGTCCATTTGGTAATCCCTCTACAAGATTTTTACTTATAAGCTGAGAGATTGTTTTAAAGTTGAGGTGATTCATTTTTCTGTGCTATAACCAACCCGTTTTGGATTCATTTTTAGCAACAAAGCATGTTGGGTTGTTATCAACTGTTGAACCCCAATCTACCAAATATACATTATTTGTTCTTTAACCTTTCAATTTAGTAGACTTAGTCTTAGCGTCATTTATATAGCAACAGTCACTTAAGAACATGACTTCAAAGCCTTTATCACAAAATTGACTTATGCTTAATAAATTGTGCTTCAGACCCTCAACATAATAAACATCACTTATCATGATGTTCCCCCTATGCACAGTACCTATACCTTTGGTTTTACCTTTGTAGTTGTCACCAAATACAACCTGAGGACCATTGGCAGCTCGATAGTTGACTAGAAGATCTTTGGAACCCGTCATGTGCCTTGACGATCCACTATCGAAGTACCAAACAAATGTATCGATTTTAGCTCTAGGTACCTGCAATCAAAAGGGAAGTTCTATTTCTATTTAGGTACCCATTGTTGCTTGGGTCTTTTCTCATTAACAGCATTGTTAGTTTGAACTAGAACTTTAGGAACCCAAATTTGCCTAGTCTTCATTGTAGGAATACTGGCCTTCTTGGGTTTCACATTGTGTTGTGTGTGTTGTTTGGGTGTATAATAATATCCTTGATTATAATAGTAATCATAATCATAGTCATAATCATAATTATCATAGTATCGATGATATAATCTTGACTTCTTTGGATATTGACGTTGGTATTTCCTTGGCGCTGGCTTGGGTTGCACTTTTGGTGCTAGACGCTTGGCGCTTGATTCACAGTGGTCAGACTTATCCTTAGCCTTTTGAGCGTTTGGATGAACCCGTCTTTGTGAGTCATTTACCTTAGCCTTACCCTTACCTGAGTTAGCTTTGGCTTTCTCATTTGGCCTCGTACCATTGTCGCTCGGTTCATTTAGCGTTTGGCTTTTTGAACTTTTCTCAACAAAGATAACATCCTTTCCTTTGTTGTTTGCCATAACATTAGATTTATTAGGTTGTTTACTGAATTTATCGCATCCTAAGCCGGTCTTTTCACCAAATAATCTAGTTACTTCAGTCACATTATCCATCTTTCTTGAAGCTTTTGATAATGATGAGATGAGCTGCTCTGATTTAGCAAGTCTAGCGATCAAATCAGCTTCTCTCTTGACTATTATATCAAGATCGCTTTTCAATTGAATAATTTCACTCTCAAGCGATTGGTTCTTCTCAATGTACTGTTGCTGAATTTGCAACTCTGCTCTGAGCGTTATTTTATCACTTTTGAGCGATGAAATAATAGGGAAGTGATTTTGATATATTTTGGCAGATTCTTGACATTCATTATAATATTCTTTGAATTTGTCAAGTAATTCATCATAAGAGAGAGGAAGAGATAATTCATTGATTACCTCAGGGGACGCTTCATCATCTCTGGCCATGAGACGTATGAGTGCTGAGTCGTCTACTGGCTCATCATCATCACTACTCTCCTCTGATGATTCTAAATCTTCAGGTGCGGAAGCTGGTTCTGATTGCGCTAGCAAACCTTGTTGTCGAAGGTTGCTCCTGAATTGGTTTCTATCCAAGTAATCCTGCCTTGTGGGCTTGGATACGTTTGGATAAGGGCATTTTACCTGGTAGTGCCCTGGTTTCCTACAATTATAACAAAGATTAGTTTTCATCTTTTGTTCATTTGTTAACCTTGCATTGTGTAGTTTTGAGACCACTGGAGCTGAGAGATTTTGATTAGACGCTTGGTACTGAACAGGCGCTTGGGGTGAAGGAACAGAATATTGAGGCGCTTGAAACTGTTGTTGCACTGGAGAAGGCGCTTGATAGGAACTTTGTTCTTGATTATTGAAACCTTTTCCTTGCTTTTCATATCTTAAGAATTTTCTGAATCTATTCAACAAGGCCAACTCCTTTTCCTCATTGATGTCTGAATTCTTTCCTTTATTACTTGATTTACCCTTGATTGATGCTATAAGCGCTCCTGATTCAATCACCGGACTACTCACAACATCACTAGCTGAATTCAACTCAAACTCAAATGCTTTGAGCTCTGAAAAGGCATCTTCTGGAGTTAGAAAACCCAACATATTTGATTCTCTCATGGCGGTTGTCTTCATCAAGAATTTACTTGGTAAGCTTCTAAAGATCTTTACCACCATTTCCCGATTTTGTAAATCCATTCCCAACAATGTAAGATCTGTAACCAAAGCTGTAAATCTTATATTCAATTGCTCTAAGGTTTCATTGGGCAACATCTTGAATCCATTACACTTTTCCTTGGCAATGGAAAGTTTGTTTTCTTTAATCTGTGCTGAACCACCACAAATTGTAGCCAATTTATCCCATATTTCTTTAGTGGTTTTGCACGACTTAATTTTGTTAAAAAGGTTGTCATTATCACCAATACTCGTATATAGAGCGTTACGACCAATATTATCCAAATTAGCTCTTCGACGCTCATCTTGAGTCCATTCTTGTTTTGGCTTTTCAACGTAACCATCTGGAGTGTCTTCTGACGCTTCAGGCACTCTAGTTACAACTTTGTATATCTTGATTGACCCATCTAAAATAATATCACACATATCATCATTACATGAACAGAGATATGTAAATGCTTTGACTTTCCATGTGTCAAAATTTGATTTTGTCAGCTTGGGAACTTTAGCAAATGCCATGCTTAAAATTTAAAGCAACTAGGTTTTGAAAGAGGATCTAAACAAGCAGCTATGCTTGGAAATTTTAAAATTTTGATTTTAACCTCTCTGATACCACTTGTTGGTCCCAAGTGGCATACGAAAGGGTCTAGAAGGGAGGGGGGGTTGAATAGACCCTGAAGTCTTTTTCGACTTCAAAAAGTTTCATATTTAAATTGTGGTTTTGGACGCTTGAAGTGTCTGATGCTTGACTTAAGCGTTCACTTCAAAACTAGGCGCTTGGTGAAGCGTCTAACGAAAACTTGTTTTAGAAAGTTAACTTAGACTTCAAGACTTGAATACTATAACCAGATAGGTTTAAGTGTTCACTTCTTTTAATCAGTGTTAGCACAACGGAATGATTTTTATAGTCTTCTCTTTTTAAAGCTTTAGCGTCACCGAAAATATATTTAGTTGCTTAGAGGTTGATTCAATTTTACTTGATCAGTTTATGATATGACAATATGAATACTGAAAGTAAAGTAATGAACACAAAATTTGTAAGGTTCGTTGGGTGGTGTAATTCCAAATACGTCCTTCTTCTCCTTGAACACTTGGAGGCAATCCACTAAGATGATTCTCAAAGAGTCACACAGAATCTTCTACAAATTAGGGAGAGATGAATGTCGATGACTTGAGCTCCTTGGTCACACAGATTTCTGCTATAAATCACTTCAATCCCTTGCTTCTTTCACCCAGAAATATTGCAAGTATCCTACTTCGACTTCACACAGATTGCGAGGCTAGGATAGGGGTTTTTCTAAAAGGTTTGTTTGATTTTGATAAGGTCCAAACAACTTAGGAATATCTCAATAATAGTGGGGGTTTCTCTGAAAAGAATGTTTGAGATATTGGTTGACTGTCTCAGGAATGTGAAGAAAAACAAAAGGAATGCTTTCTTTGAACCTTCTGGTTTTTCTGAGATTGTAAGGAAGGAGACTTCAATGCAACAGCAATTCGACTTGATAAAATGTTCTCTGTATTTGGCATGTTGTTGAAGTTCTATTTATAGGCATTCTTGGAAAAAGTGTCTGTTTGACACATGCAAGAGCGCGTGTCTCTCACTTCCGCGAGTGAACTACTTTTGTCATTTTTCCTGAAAACCTGCTGCACAAGAGTTGGTGCTGCAGTCTTGAAAAGTTGACAGTCAAGTATGGTGGCTTCTCCGTACGTCTGAAAGTGCTTATCACATTTAATGCTCTTATCAGCATTTAATGCATTTTGAATTAAATGCCCGTTGGCACTTAATGCACCGAGAATAATTGCATTAAACTCCTTCTGGACTTAGAAATAAATTCAGGTGAAATCAGTCATTGATAGACGCTCAATCAACCTTGAATCACTTCTGTCCTTAGAGTGACGCTTGATGTAGCTGGTCAATCTGAACGCTTGGAATCTTCATCTTCATTCAGACTTCAGGCGCTTGAGTCTTCAAACTTTACTTTTGATAAACTCACTCAGAACATATCAGACGCTCAGTCTAAGGTGACTTAGCTTAACAATCTAGAATAAAAACAAAACAAAGCCTATAAAGCCTATTACAAATCTAACGCTTGGAAGATTCTTAATAGAATCAAACTTACATATTTTGGGGTCTAACAAATAATCCTCATTGTCATCATCAAAACATCTAACATGAAATTCCTAACAGAGACAGAACAACACATGAGAGAACAATATCCGTGGTTATTTAGCGATACAGGTACAAATTTCGAGGACAAAATTTTTTTAAAAAAGGGGTGAGGATTGTCATAACCCAAAACCTCAAAATCTCACTTTTCATTAAATCATACATTAGCATAAATACATGCATTTTGATAGTTCATTCATACTCAATCATAATAGTTTTGCTATTTGCCACCTCATGCTTAGAATTTTAAGCCACCAAATGTTTTCCTTAGCCCAAAGAAAGTGGCATCACCAATTATCCCAATTTTTAGGGACCAAAGTGTAAATTAATCTTATTTTTATGTCTTAAGTCGCCCAACAAGACTTCTAGAGAAAATTAGAGAGATAAACACTTCAAGGTCCCTTCATCTCCTTCAAAACCGAATCTGTCTGGCAGTTTCTGTGCATCTAAGCTTTTGGCTATCAAACCAGGTCCAAATTGGGATCTCTTTAGCTTAAACTCTTCCTAAGACATCAAGGAACAATCCTATGGAGGCGAAACATGCTTAGATATTACAAAAAGCTTCAGAAGCGCCCAAATAGTAAGCTTCAATCCTAGAACTCCAATTCTGCCAGCTGTTTTGGAATTGTGTCGTTTTTAGTGTTCCTTTTAGACATTCACTAAGGTAGAGTACCCTATATTTTTTTTAGTGTATATATATATATATATATACATATATTCATGTTATAAGCTGTGTCTCAAGATTTGGTAAGGGTTGGAGTTGTGAGGAATTTTCTGAAAATCATTGAGTAAAACCGCCAGTCTGTTCGGAGGGACTGATAATTGTTGCTGTTTTGAGGTTATTTAGATAACCTGGAAATTTTTGTTCCCTCTACAAATTTTACAGTAAATATATACAAATTTTATAGATACGTCACCCAAATTTCAGAATTGTTCAGTAAACAGGGGATTTTATAAAAATAGTTGAATATAGTGTGTCGGTTCTGAAAAATCTGTTGGGACAGCCCTGTTTTGTTAATCAAATCGGAAATTAAAGATGAACATATTATGTCATGCTATTCAATGTATTATATCAAGGGTATTTATGCATTTTGATGTGTTTAATAGGTCGAGATTCCAATAGAGGAGCAAAAAATGCCGACTAGACGAAGACATCTTGACGAGCCACTATTTGTGAGTATAATTGGGTGGCTTGATAATTGACTCATCCTTTACTTTGATTGATAGTTCTAAATGCATCCTTTATTTGTCTATTTGTGTTGATTGGGAAGCTTATGGTGTTGTGAATGTGGTTATATAATGATTGAAAGATGGAAATGAATATGGTGAATACAATTCATTGTGTAATATATGTGAACTACATGAACTTTACCATGGTTGAAATGTTGTTGATGACTTGATGATGAAAATGAGATATATGATATGAAAATGCATTCATCCGACATAAGAGGTTCTGTTATGGTTGCTATTAACCTTGAGCCATGTGTTAAAGAATTTCCAGTAAAACTGGACCACAGAGTACCGTACGGCCACCCGAGTTCACTGAACTCCCATGTGTTATATGAATTACAGAGTGCCATGGCCATTTTCGTGATCACGATTCACTCTTGGTTATAGCAGGCCATTAACAGTAAAAGAAAATGACTAAGCACGTGCATCATGTGTTTCTGATTGATGTGACTTGATTGTGAAATGATTATGGATGATGTTCTTATGTGACTTCAAATGAGTTATTGGTTGCTGATTTTCGTGTGCTTATAAGGTGTCAAATATCTTGTACTTGATTATACTTGTAGAGCTTGCGACTCACCAAACACAATGTTTTCTTTTGTGGCTGTAGCTAGAGTCGATCCATGAAGTTGTGTGCATAAGGTTGAAGTATGGATCAAAGGTCGGCTGGCTAGTTTTCAAGTCCTTTTCCCTCAGCTCATCATTTGCATATCATATAGGGCTTCTTTTTGGTCTCTTGTAAAGTATAATTACTAGATGTGTGTATTTCTGTTTATGTCCAAGTTTGAGGATTGTACAACTAGTATGTGAATGATTTCATTTTTATATAATGATCGAATGGGTAACGTATATATGTGTGCTCTTGGTATCTATGTGTTACGTGTACGGGTGTTACAAGATTACTCATCGCTATTGCCGCGCTGCATGACCTTGAGATACATCAAACGGATGTTAAGACTGCATTTTGAAACGGTGAATTAGATGAAGAAATATACATGGAACAACCCGAAGGGTATGTTGCTCCTGGGCAAGAGAAGAAAGTATGTAAACTTGTGAAGTCATTATATGGACGTAAATAAGCGCCATAGCAGTGGCATGAAAAATTTGATAGCACGATGTTATCAAATGATTTCAAGATCAACGAGTGTGATAAATGCGTGTATGTTAGACATACACATAACGCATATGTCATAGTGTATCTATATATAGACGACATGTTGATAATGGGTAGTAATCATGAAATTATCATGAATACTAACGGAATATTAAAGAATAACTTTGACATATAGGATATAGGACTTGCAGACGTCATCTTAGGAATTAAAATCCTGAGGACTTCTGAAGGACTAGTCTTATCGCAATCTCATTGCATTGAGACGATTTTGGAAAAGTTCCTTCCGAGTGATAGTGCACCAGTCAAGACGCCAGTGGACTTGAGCGTTCATCTACGCAAGAACCATGGCCAACCCGTATCACAGTTAGAATATTCTATGGTCATTGAGAGTCTGATGTATATCACGAACTGTACTCGCCCTGATCTAGCTTATTTTATAAGAAGTTGAGTAGGTTTACGAGTAATCCTAATGTAAAGCATTGGAATGATTTAACTAGAGTTCTTAAGTATCTTATGTATACTAAAGATTATAGATTACACTACTCAAGATATCCAGCTGTAATAGAGAGACACAGCGATACTAATTGGATATCAGACACGAACAACTCTAAATCCACAAGTGGGTAAGTATTTACCATTGGTGGAAGAGCGGTGTCGTGGAAATCTTCTAAGCAAACTTGCATAGCCCTTTCTATAATGGAATCAGAATTCATAGCTTTAGATAAAGCTGGTGAAGAAGTTGAATGTCTATGAAATTTCTTAGAAGATATTCCCTGTTGGGAAAAACCTGTGCCTCCTATTTTAATTCACTGCGACGGTATGTCGGCAATTGGAAAGGCATAGAGCAGTATGAATAATGGTAAGTCTAGACATATTCGTCTTAAACACAATACCATTAAGCAGTTGATCTCTAACGAGATTATTTTCCTTAATTATATGAAATCAACGAAGAATATTGCAGATCCTTTGATGAAAGGATTGCCTAGAAATCAAATATACTGCCTATCAAAAGGAATAAGATTAAAGACTACAACTTAAGAATGGATACAGTGGAAACCCAACCATGTTGACTGGAGATCCCAATATCATGATTCAATGAGACAACTAAGTTGTGAAAATTCAGTGTGGCACTTAAGAGTTGAATAAACTCTAAACCCATTGTCTAGGATAAAGAAGTGCAACTTGCAAATTGTAGCGAAGGTTAAACTAGTCTTTTAATGATTCCTATACTGTCGAAATGAAGTGGAGTATGGCAGGATACTCGTAAATGGGAAGACACCTATGTAAGTGTGAGGTGTAGGCCGCCTCAACATTGAGTAAAATGTAAACACTTATGAATCCAAGATGGGGTGTCACAGCCAAAATGGACCCAACAGTGAGAACTCAGACTGTTCAGAGAGTTTATCATGTGAGTATCATTGTCTGGTTTTACACGAACGGCCAACCAATTCTAGACATCGCGTTCATTGGGTAGCCTAATAAATCCGATGATATTTCACTAAGAAATGTTCAAAGCCAAAAGCCACCTCTTCTGATGTGATAAACTTTCGACCGAACTTTTAGAGAATCATGCATTGCGTTAATTTCATTCATGTGGGGGATTGTTGGATTTTTTGAGTATTTTTTGAGTATATGAAAATTGTCTAACCACCACTTTTGCATACGAAATTCGAACACCATACGTATCTGAGATACAAAATATTATCAGATAATATTAATCTACGCCGTGAGTAGATAAGTTTAGCATTTCAAATTTCTTGATTCGGAGTAGTAATGAATGAGAAATTAAGTGTTAAAGTGAGGTGTTTGAAGGTGGATATCTCACATTAGATTTAAATCATAAGTTGAATGAGTTTATATACAATTGCTTTGAGATAAAGGGTTGGCCCTTTGGGTCATAAGATTTTTGTGGGCTTTGTGAGAGGGAAAGACCTGGCATGGTCCATTTCACCACGCGCGCGCGCCGCCGCCGTCCGTGTCCTAGGGTCGTGGGTCTTGGGCTTGTGGGCTCAAATGTCTTATCTTTTTTAGCCAAATTTAATTGAATTTTATTTAATTAATTTGGGATCCAGAAATTTCCCTTACTTGAAAATCCAATTATTGAAACGCTGGAAAAGCCTAAACACGTTTTTGAAGAAAAAGCTGGCCCGTTTTTCATTCAATTTTAATTCTGCTTCTAGAAGGACTGTTTGAATTTTGTATTCAAACAGTCACCTTTCTGTTACAGCCAGAATAATTCTGCAATTACAGATTACTTTTAAGGCAGAATTAATTTCGTGTTTATGTTTTTGTCTGATTTTCAAGCCTATAAAAAGGCTCCTCCATACACTGAAATTTCACACCGAAATCAAAAGCATTTCATCTTCTCTAAATCTTCTCATTAAAAGTTCTAAGTTGTTCTTGTTTGTTTGAGTTTTTGAATTAGAAGTGGTTCGTAATTCAGCAATTAATCGTTGTATCTTGGGACACTATTGCATAAACCCGTACCACCAGTAGCGTGGCAATTTTGCATTAAGGAAAGAGAGTGTTCTCTCGCCTCGATTAATCGTTCTTACATTTTTCAGTTTGTTCGAGTTCTTCAAGTTCTTGTCGTTCTTGTTTGGCAAAAATTTGTAACAACAATTACAAGTCAAAACAATAATAATACTAGTGTTCCTGAAAAACGAATAAAAATTTTTTAAAAAAAATTGAAGGTTAAATTAAATATCATAAAGGGTGAATTACATGCATACCCCCTCACTTTAGTGTTAATTACGAAATCCCTCACTGACTTTTGGTAAATTACTACGATATCCCCTCAAGGGGTCTATTTTGAAGGTTTACATGGTGTGAAATTGTGAAAATTGCAGGGGGTGTAATTATAAAAATACCTTAACATGGAGGAGATTTTATGGAATTTCAAAAATGTTAGAGAGTTTTTGATAATTAGCGCTAAAGTAAGGGAGTCTGTGGGTAATTTTCTCTATAAATGAAACGTCTAAACCAATACATATTTCATTGCTCAAATATAACCTTTGGATGCAGTGATGAATATAACCTTTGGATTCTCTTTGAGTTCAAAGGATTTACAAAATTCCTCAATTACAACTCTGCTTTGAGAAAGAAGTTCAGCATTAGGCTCTGTTATCTTCCTCAAGGTTTCGTCAAGTGGAGGGACAGCTGCATCTCGGTCCTTAGACTTCAACTCGAGGCAGCGGTAATAACGCTGGAATTTCATGGAACACCATCAATTCTATGGAAAGAACTATGAAAAACATTCACTATAACATCCAAATAACCACGAGTATTACTCTTCCATACTTCATGAATTCATTTGCCATTAAGAGAAGTGTTGGGAAAAGTTCTAGCGTGATAACGGGCGGTGTTTATAAAGATGCAAAATGGTACGTCGAGGCACGAGTTTTCAATTACTCGCTTTCCTTAAGACAATATTGCCCCGCTCTCGGTGGTTACGGAATACGGCAATTTATCTCCCAAGATACAACGACGCGAGACGAGAATAGTACCACTACAAATTCTCGAATCTAGCGAACAAAATACTTGTTCCAAACTCTCTCGATGGACATAAATGATTAAATGCTTATCTATACATTTAATATGCACAATTATTCTTACAATATTAAAATAATATTTAAAAAACAAAAGAATTCTCAAAAATACTCAAAATAGTATTTAGGAGAAGAAGGGAGAAGAGAATATGATTATGGGATATTTAATCTCAAAATATGGGGGGCTATTTATAGAGAAGGAAGAGTTTTGGGTCAAAAGTTGTAACTTTTCGTACATTGCGGAAGGGCCCAAAAGGTGTGACTTTTGGACGAAAAGCCCCCTGAAGCAGCTTTTCATTTCAGCCCCAACAGTTGCACCTTTAGTGAAAAGCCCCTGGCACGAGCTACGATCCAGTGTGGGCGGGTGCACAGTGCACCCTCTCCACAGCCAATAAAAGCTGCTGCCATTAGGGCGATTATCCGGTGTGGGCGGTTGCACCCATTTCAGTGCAATTCAGCCCTTAACTTTTCAGACCTTACAAATTGACCCCAAAACTTTTAATCTTGATTAATTAGGTCCTTTCAAATTGGTCCCTCAATATTTCGATTTGAACATTTTAGTTCTCAAACTAAATGAACCATTTTCCATACGATCGCGGCCATCGATCGCATGAATTTAATCATGTACGTTCATATCGACCCATTGATTCCAATTAGAAACCATATTTTAAATGACATACGTTGTTAATTAATTTCTCATTCACCCTAAATCGGAATTGAGCAATTAAATACTCATAATTTATCTACTCGAAAAGTAGATTAATTTGAGTCAAAGACATTCCATTTTCAAGTTGTGGAATTCTCTAATAAAATCATACTAAAACACGATTTACTCAATCAAGATTTCCAACAAGAAGTACCAACTATGTTTAGCTCACCCAATCAAAGGCAAGATTGGCTTTGTTTTTAAGACTCTAACTCAGCCTACTTTATCTCCCACAGAGTATAGCCAATCTTCTACCACAAGGTTGTATCGCTTCTCCGCCTTTCATTACGAAAATCACTCACACGTATAACTGTGTGTGACAAAAAGATCGATCCTTCGAATAGATAAAGATCATTGTCATCTGTTTTCAATAATTAACACTCAGGATTAGGGATGGCAATGGATCCGGGTTGGACCCGGATTCGCCCCGGAACCGTCCAAGCGGTTCTGGTTCCACCCGCACTAACCGGTTCCGGTTCCAACTTATCGGGTCCCTAGCTGTTCCGGTTCGGTTCCGGGTTCGACCCGGACCCGCTGTAATTTTTTTTTTTTTTTTTTAAAATAACAAACTTAGTATGATACTATAAATTTATATTCAGAAACTCAAAACTAAAACCCTTCTATTTCCCCCACATTAGAACGTCTTCTTCTCACCTTCGTGAACGCCGTCGTGAAGTCAGTCACCGCGTCCGTGAACACCGCCGCCACGTCAGTGACCGCCTCCACTCACCACCTTTATATTTTCCGATCTCCGGCGGTCTGTTTCCGCCGCCGCTGCCTCCACCTCACTGATGTATAAACTTTACCCACTTTTTTTCCCCATTTCTTTTTTTTAAAATTTTGCGGTAAAAGTTAAGGTATAACTTCTGTTCTCGAATTGTTTGCTGAATTACTTGTATCTATAACTTAGTTTCAATATGCCCATTTGAAGTGGTATTTTTAATTATGAATTTTAGCGGAATTAAATTACAAGAAAATTGGAAAAGACCCGTTTACAGGTGTGGCATTGCTTTTGTTTGTGTTTTTTTTTTCCCTTTCAGTTTTTCAGAAGTTAATAGTCTCGGATGTTATATGTACTAATTAACAGATTTAATAAATTCTTGAATTGAAAATGCTTTATTGATAAGGGCATATTTGTCAAATCACAATTGGATGGAACACCCTATAGGATTCACACTTTTAAATCGAGCTAGGGAGTGAAATTTTTCAAATTTTATCACAATAGCAGTAATAAGATTACATACGAATATATATATATTATAAAATAAAAAAACATGTCTCGCTGGTCCAAACGGGTCCAAGGGGGTCCAAATCGAGTTAGGGAGTGAAAATTTTCAAATTTCATCACAATAACAAGTAATAAGATTACATACGAATATATATATTATATAAAAAAAAAAACATGTCTCGCGGGTCCAAACAGGTCCAAGCAGGTCCAAATCGAGTTAGGGAGTGAAAATTTTCAAATTTCATCACAATAACAAGTAATAAGATTACATACGAATATATATATTATAAAAAAAAAAACATGTCTCGCGGGTCCAAATCGAGTTAGGGAGTGAAATTTTTCAAATTTCATCACAATAACAAGTAATAAGATTACATACGAATATATATATTATAAAAAAAAAAAAAAAACATGTCTCGCGGGTCCAAACGGGTCCAAGCAGGTCCAAATCGAGTTAGGGAGTGGAAATTTTCAAATTTCATCACAATAACAAGTAATAAGATTACATACGAATATATATATTATATAAAAAAAAAACATGTCTCGCGGGTCCAAATCGAGTTAGGGAGTGAAATTTTTCAAATTTCATCATAATAATAGGTAATAAGATTACATACGAATATATATATTTATTATATTATAAAAAAAAAAAAAAAAACATGTCTCGCGGGTCCAAATCGAGTTAGGGAGTGAAATTTTCAAATTTCATCACAATAACAGGTAATAAGATTACATACGAATATATATATATATATATATATATATATATATATATATTAAAAAAAAAAAACTTGTCTCGCGGGTCCCAACGGGTTCAAGCGGGTCTCGCGGATCCGGTTCCTAACATGTCTCGCGGGTTTTGGCCGGTATAGCGGTTCCAGTTCCAGAACCCGCTTAGCCTATGCGGTTCCGGTTCCGGATCCGCGAGAACCGCCACGGAACCGCCCCGTTGCCATCCCTACTCAGGATCTAACTCGCAGTGATAATAGACGATTTTTCTGCATGAGGATGGCTTTGCAACATTTTCGGGCACAGCCAGAAAAATCAAGGAAAGTGCCCCGGTGGGTTAGTGATTTAATACTGCCAGGCGATGACACAAGAAACAAAGCAACTTAAGGGGTCTTATAAGAAATTAACCAAGGTCAGATATTTAAATGGAGTGATTTGCATTTGATGGAATTTTAGATATGCAAATAAGTATCACAGCATAGGTAATTCCTCCGGAACAGGACTGGGTGTGAGGTCGGGTTGCAAGGCTTCCTCTCTGCCAGTTGGGGGCAAGATCAAGCATTTGGACCAACTTATCGGCAGCCTCTTGCTGTTTTGCATTTGGCTGCATCGATGGGGGGAGATTGCTGAAAGATGGAAATTGAAACTCCCTCACATCCTCCGCAAAAGGAAGAAAATTGAAATAAAATGAATCTGGCTGCATGATTAAGAAAAGAGACAAAATTAACAAAACAAATCCAAATACACACACTAGAAGAAAATGCTTTGCAGCATGTTTGCTCTCATTTGCATACAATGTTATCTTTCTCAGATATATTAGGAGTTAGGACGCCTATGACAACATTTGCCTGCCCTTGTCTCCAAATCCAATGACAACTTAAGTTTTTAACTGTATGTGGTTAGAGAAAACCCCGTAGGGAACTTGTATTATTGAGTAACATATTTATAGAGTTACAAGAGAGAGAGAATACAAGAAAACCCTAAACTATAAAGAAGGTAAAAGATAAATAAGGTAATAAGAATACTAGTCTAACTAGGAAAGCAATAATAATACTAATCTAACTAGGAGAACAATAATAATATCTAACACTCCCCCGCAGTCGAAACGTGAAAGCCTTGAACATTGAGACTGAACTAAAAATCGAGAAAAGATGTTAAGACAGTCCAAGCATAAAGAATGCTTAGTAGAGAGATTTTGACGAATACGTTTCTCAAGGTGGAACAGTTTCGTCTGGAAATCATTAAATAAGGCGGCAGTTCGACGAAGACGCTTCTCAATGTGGAGCAGTTTCGTCTGAAAACCATTAAATAAGGCGGCGACTCCAAGTCCTTGTTTTTCCAAGGGTGAGCAGCGACAACATAAACAAAAATAAAGAAAAAAAAAACTACTCTAAACTAAACTAAACTAGATAAGGTGCGCCAGACGGGGTCGGCGACTTGAAGATGGCGGAAGCGAGAGATCGAGATACCATGGCTCGAAGCCATGGCTCTGATACCATGTTAGATTAGAGAAAACCCCGTAGGGAATTTGTATTACTGAGTAATATATTTATAGAGTTACAAGAGAGAGAATACAAGAAAACCCTAAACTATAAAGGTAAAAGATAAATAAGGTAATAAGAATACTAGTCTAACTAGGAAAGCAATAATAATACTAATCTAACTACGAGAACAATAATAATATCTAACACATTCAATAAAATCCAATGCCTTTTGAGAAATCATCCACCACCAAATAAGGCTTCTGAGATCTATACGCTACCTTTCGTAAATAGTTATAAGAGAAGTGGTGGAGTATCATCAATTTGATCTTTAGGCAAAGGTTTAAAAAAAGACAAACTGATCTTTTGCCTTGATGTTACCAAACACCATAAAAGTCCAAACAAACAAATATCTAAAAACCTGTGAGAATCCACGTGCAAACAAAATCAGGTCCTTTAGCTATTAATTCTCAAATTTAAAATGTCCACGTTTCAGGTATGTTCTTTAGTCAATTATAGTTAGCTCTCATTTTAATCATTATTTTATTAAAATTATATAATTATTTTTCAAACGAAGTAAATACGATTAACACTCATATTAAGAATTTTTTTATGATGATATTAATGATTTTTTTTAGAAAAAATAGATTACAGAATAAATAGATTATATAGTGTTAGATATATGTTTTAAAATATTTTCTTTAAATATTCAATCTCCCGTGCTATGGCACGGAGTTACGTTATAGTAAATAAATGAAATTGGAGATGAAATACAATTTAGAATTACGATCTAGGACATTGATTATTTATCATTCCAAACATGATAAGGGATTAATTTATCACTCCAAATTGGATTACTAAATTTTATAAATTATAAGCATGACAAGTTTTATAGTAAAAATAAATAAATTGCATTTGATGTATTTGTACCACCACACCACTTCAAATAAAGGGATAATGGCAGACACCCCCCTCAGTTATGAGGTGATGTGCACTTTGCTCCTTAACTTATTGAAATATGCACTTTGCCCCCTCATTTATCATAAAATGTGCACTTCACCCCCTCGGGCAGCTCAAGCAGGGGCAAAGTGCTACAAAACACATAAGTGGGGGGGCAAAATGCTACAAAAATACATAAGTCAGGGGGCGAAGTGCTACAAAAACACATAAGTCAGGGGGCAAAAGTCCAATTTTTATGATAAGTGTGGTGCCCGAATCTGCCCGAACTGCCCGAGGGGGTGAAGTGCACATTTTATGATAAGTAAGGGGGCAAAGTGCACATTTCAATAAGTTAGGGGGCAAAGTGCACATCACCCCATAACCGAGGGGGGTGTCTGCTATTATCCCTCAAATTAATATGGTTTTATTAAAAATGATAAAATACAGTTTCCACTCCGAACTATACCCATTATATTAAATGGCCTTCAAACTAAATCGTATACTAATAACTCTTGCCTTTTATGCCAAGTAACATTTACCCATTTTTCATCACGTAAATTGTCTCTATTACACTTTTAGACATTATAACCCGCCAATGCGCCGATCCGTACCTCCCTTCCAAATTGAAGGATAGGGCTGGAAGATAAACCAAACTACTCCATATTCGACTCGAACTCGTTCGTTAAAAGCTCATTTGAGTTCGGTTCGTCAGCGTATCAAACCAAGCTTGAAATACAAATGTTTTCTTTGAAAATACAAATGCAATATTTTATGTTTGATAAGTATTAAAGCTCGGCTCGAGTTTAGCTCGGTTAGTTAAAATTGATAAAAATATGTATAAAAAAGTCAAACTACTCGAGCTCGACTCGTCTTCGGCTAGATTAAAACTCGTTTGAGCTCGGCCCGATTAACAATAAAAAAAGCTCAAACACAAATTTTGAAACTCAATTGTAATTCAAACAAACTTGAACAATAACTCGTTCGGCTCGACTCGACACGACTCATTTACACCCTTATTGAAGGATAATTCATAATTGTACAATGACTAAGCCCATATCTAAATCAGATTGGACCAGTCCAGCTCACTGATTAGGCCCAATGTAATGTTCTTCTCCTTCACATGTGAACTGTCGTTCATTAATCGCTTGAAGAACAAGGTTGCAGAAGTCTCTAAAATCCTACTAAAAATCGCTGAATTTACAACCCCAAAAATCCACAAGATTTGAAGAAATTCAACATTTCTACTTCAAAAATGGATGCAATTATCATAATTATTGCGTTCTCGGTGATCGTCGGAGCTCTGATCGCATTCCTAATATTCGGAACCTATTTCCGGAAGAGAAAATCCGAAATTCAATCCATTTCCAGACCGGAAACCTTGAATCCAAACCCTAAGCCTGCTGCGAAGCCGTCGGCTGCCAAGAAAAGCCACCACAAATCTCATGCCGCCGACAAAGTAATGATCGATTTTGATTTTTTTTTTTTGCGTTTCATTTATGGTTTAAATTGTGCTATTTTGAGTTTTGGAGGGTTTTGAGCTTCGTTTGTGATGTATTTGTTGATTGTAGGATGCTAATAAGAAGCATCATCCATTGGATTTGAATACTTTGAAAGGTCACGGCGATGCTGTCACCAGTGTGTGTTTTTCTCCTGATGCGCGTAGCTTAGCAACTGGTAATTGTTTCTATTCTAATATCCGTAATTGCGTAATTTGGTATAGTTTTGCATTTCACATGGTAATTTTTGCAATTTGGCTTTTTTTAATCTGGTGGAATTCTGTAAATTGAGAATAGATGGATTGTGTTTTTAAAACAGCGGTTGATCGTTTGGAAGTATATTTTGATGATCTATGCTGTGGAGTTCTTTTCGTAGGATCTAATTGTTGTGTTTTCAGAATGATATATTTTGTAGAGTAGTGGAGCTAGTTGAGGCCTGCAACTTCGCAACTTCCAAAATTGACAATGAACTATTAGTGATCAATTATTTACTATATACAAGTATTTTATTGGTAATTTCTGGAATTTAATTTCAGACCGTTCAATAAATATGCCCCTGGAATCAGGAGCTATTTGCGATTGATAATCGGTCACTCAAGTTGACGTGGTGGACTTGTGATTGCCCAGGCTTGTAGAATGGATATTTTAGATTCTGCTCTGCAGTTTCAGCTGTTGTATTTGTTAGTTTCTTTAACATACCTATCCTATTCACTTGTATGGACTATTTCTTCTTTCAAGTTTAAAAACAATATCGTTTTTGACGGATGATTTGTAGCATAAGAGTTAGGAGCATAAGACATTATTTTCTATATCTACTAACCTAATTTTCGATGCTTTTCCATTTTGGTAATTATATTTGCATCATAGGAAAATTTTGTATTTCTGTTATTTTGATGTGTGGTTGTATTGTTTAGCTTTTTAATGACTTAATCATGTTTAATTTCGCATATACATTCCTAATCTTGAGTTACTATTGTAATTCTGAAGTCTTTTACACGCTTTTGTTTTTCTCTTTTGAACAAATCGCACTGTTTGTTTACACAGCTTGTGCGGATGGCGTTGTGAGGGTTTTCAGGTTGGATGATGCTGCAGGCAAAAGTTTCAAGTACTAATCTCTAATTTTGTTTTCTCCAGCTCAGTTCAATGGGTGCAAGTGTTTATTTTTTCCTATTGTAATTAGTCCTTTTACATTTATATAGGTTTATGAGAATCAACTTACCTGCTGGAGGTCATCCAACAACAGTTGCTTTTACCGATGATGCATCATCTGTCGTAGTGGCTTCTCAGGCACTTTCAGGATCATCTCTATTCATGTATAGAGAAGAGAAGCCCAAAACTAGCGGCGATAAGAAAGAACAAACCAAGCTGCCTCTCCCTGAAATCAAATGGGAACAACATAAAGTTCATGATAAGAAGGCCATCATAACTCTGGTTGGAGCCAAGGCAACTTATGGAAGCGCTGATGGAAGTACAATTGTTGTTTCATGCTCTGAAGGTACTTTCTTTTATCTATTATTGTTAGTTCTTAGTGGAACTTTAAGCTTACATAAAGAAACTTCCAATGTCATGACATTTCTCCTATTATAAGTTACTCTGTCTTGTCCGTGTAAAGGTAGTCTGTTTCACTGGGCCTGGTACTTTAAGATATATGGTTGTTGACTTGATAGAGAGCTGATGACTTTGTAAACCCACTTGTGGATATGTTCTCCACATCTTATTACTCTGATTTCTTGGTTCCATGATTGATTTTACTTGCTTGAGAAAAACAAATGAGTGATATTTATAATATGACTGCAGATTGTCATGGTCATAGGTGCATTTCTTTCCCGTATTCATCAGTATGCCACTTCAGTTATCTAGCTTTTGGCTTTTTGAATCATTTAAAATAATGTATTCATATCTTGGAACCCCAATTTATTTCTTATTTCCATGGAGACACTCAGAGATATCCAGTCGATCTTTCTTTTGCGATAGGATCTGTCACTGCACATAAAAATTGATTGTAAAACTGCATGGAATTGTTGTATACAATACAGCTACTACGTTTTCCTGTATGCATATGTATTCATATCTTGTTATCTACAGCTATTACCTTATAGTTGTACTATGTAGCAACTTTTGGAACTGTGGGTGTCTACCAAATAATTGCAGAATATTGTTCTGCATATCCTTGTCCTTTTCCCAATAAGAAAAACGGGAAGGTTGGAAAGGAAAAGAAAATTTTCAGGAAAAGTGATCTTTCTCTCTCCATTTTCTTTTAATGTTCCTTTTCAGGCACTGATATTAAACTCTGGCATGGAAAAACTGGGAAGACTGTGGGTAATGTAGACACAAATCAGCTCAAAAATACGATGGCCACCATATCACCCAATGGCCGTTTCATTGCAGCTGCTGCTTTTACTGCTGATGTGAAGGTAACAGTTCTTCATTCACTTGTTGAGTTTACCATGTTGATCATGATATGACTGGTAATGATTTCTACGTCCATTTATGTTTCCTTTCTATCACATATTTATTGTACAAACATAATCCACTCCAAAATTAATCATTCTAAATTATTTCTCATTTTATACCAGTGAAAACATTTTACTGGTAAGTTCTATTCTTTTAAGCCACAACCAACACTCATTTACTTGAATTTACTTTATTTACAGATTTGGGAAATTGTGTATGCTAAAGATGGTTCAGCCAAGGAGGTTTCAAGTGTTATGCAGCTCAAAGGGCACAAGGTTGTGTATACATCCGTTCTTTGTGATGCTTTTTGGGCTTATTGTTCTTGTATCCGATCTCATGTTTAATTTTAACTTCTTCGGTATGGTGATATTCAGAGTGCAGTAACATGGCTTTGCTTTTCGCCAAATTCAGAACAGATCATCACAGCTTCCAAGGACGGTTCAATAAGAATATGGAATATCAATGGTATGACTGGTTTCGTAACTTTCTTCTACTTGTGTTGAATTCTTCTTAATTTAATTAGCTGAAGCTGAAAGTGAAGGTTATGAACTCTGTCTTAAAAGCACTACATATTCTTTTTAAAAAAGGGAAAATTACACCTAGACCCCCTCATTTATCGTGTAATTACCAAAAACCCCTTCAATGAAAATTACATAAAGTCACCCTCATATTAAGACATTCTTACAATTATACCCCATGTCTATTTAAAAATTCTTAAAATTTTACCCTTGTAAACCTTACTAATAGACCCCTTGAGGGGGGGTGTTGGTAATTTCCAATAAGTGATGGGAGTTTTTGGTTATTACACAATAAGTGAGTGGGGTTTGTGTGTAATTTTCCCTTCAAAAAATTATGATATCGATTAATAATTGTGTCTTTATTGAGATATATATTTAAAATTTGAAAGTGATAGAAACTAGTCAAGAAAGAGGCTACTCTGATTTGTCAACTACTATTTTTCTACTTCGTATGATAATTACTACTGTTATACAACTTTTCTGACATCTAGCTATTTCATGAAGTTCGATATCACATGGACGAGGACCCTAAGACTTTGAAGGTGTTTACAATTCCACTTCGTGACTCAAAAGGCACTACTTTACACTATGATCGTCTCAGCCTCTCTCCTGATGGAAAGATACTGGCAGCAACTCATGGTTCAACATTGCAGTGGCTGTGCGCTGAGACTGGACAGATCTTGGACACAGCTGAAAAAACCCATGATGGTAAAAACCTATTTTCTCGAGTTTCTATTTAAAAAAATTCTACTATCAAATATCAATGTGGGATAGCGGTAAATCATGGTAAAATCACTTTAGACATTTTTTCCTTTCCTCCTTTCAGATGAAGTAATGGAAACACTGAAGATCGTAAAAGTGCTAATTATTCAAGACTTCCCATTGTTTTTAAAGCTGATAACCTCAGTAGTAAAGTTAGGAATGCTAATGGCAATTACATCTGTCTGAGAACTCTGATTTCATTTTATTTTTTTTAAATTTTCATTGAAAATGTAAAAAAAAGTTCGAATTATTAGAAGAAAGAAGAATAAAATCAATGTACATATTGTCTCCTACTGCAATAAGCTTCAGATGATGGATATATGATATATCTGCTTTTCTAATGGATTTACTTTAAAGATTCTGACTTTAATACGGAGATTATGATGCAGGTG
Source organism: Buddleja alternifolia (assembly GCA_019426215.1). Taxonomy (NCBI): domain Eukaryota; kingdom Viridiplantae; phylum Streptophyta; class Magnoliopsida; order Lamiales; family Scrophulariaceae; genus Buddleja; species Buddleja alternifolia. The sequence goes on from CM033390.1 coordinate 57,960,683, forward strand.
ATATCACTGACATGGCATGGGCACCTACAACCATCCCAACGGGTAATGCTCTTATTCATTTCAGAAGTATGCTTGTTACTGATTTGTTTCTTTTAAACTTTCAATTCTGTTGGTGGGGCTCAACACGGCAATCTATGGCCCTATTGAGATGTTTGAGGACCTTAACAAAGCAATACTCCTGCCGTCCCACGAAAGATGCCCACTATTCTATTTTTACTGTCTCAGAATGTTTGTCCATCACTATAAAAACAGATATTGTCTGACTGTATTATGCTTCATTTAGTTTGAGAAAGTCCGATCTAATCATTTTCTCAATAAAATCGTATTTAAGGAAAGAAAGTTTCATATACAGATAATGGGCAACAATTATAAATTATACTGAAATAATGATATGTTTTGAAAGGCAACTCTGAGGCATTAGTCCGTGTGTTAATAGTTATGTTTCATTATTGTGTTCTTTCTTCAGAAAATAAACAGTTGGTGGTCTTAGCGACGTCCAGCACTGATAAGAAAGTTAAGCTGTGGGCAGCACCACCGCTTCACTCCTGAGAAAGGTTATACGGAAACTGCTTTCATGGTCAGAGGGCAGCAAAACTTAACATTCGACGTCATAGTTTTCTGAGTAGGAAAACATCAGTCTAATCCTCAGTAATCGTCGTCTCGGTTAGAATTTCTTAGTCGAGGATATGAGTTAATTATACGGGTTCGTGAAAGATGAGCAGACAGTCCTTTTATGTTGGATTGTTTTGAGAGGAAAGCTAGTTATTTTGTTACTTTTTTGGAAATTTTTGGGCAGTGTTGTAATCTTTTTTCACTTAAAGTTTTATAACCTATTGATATGTATCAGAATGAAGGTTTCTTCTGAAGTAATATTCAGATGTTTTATTTTGTTAGCATTCATTCACATTGTGGTTTTATTTATTGTCTGTTGTAATAGCTAAACTTATATTAACAACAAAAAAAAAGGGTAGTAGCCAAACTTAAATGAGAAAAATTGCAAAAAGAAGGGAGAAAAGGAAAAATGCGCCCACCGTGGGGCTCGAACCCACGACCACAAGGTTAAGAGCCTTGCGCTCTACCAACTGAGCTAGACGGGCTTTTGCATACGTTCTTATGGTTTCCCCATATATCTTCAAATGTTACTTTTTGTTCAATTACACAAAAAATGCCCGTGGTTACCCTAACAAATCCAAAAATGTTCCTTTCGTCATAACTCATAACTTATTAGAACTTATTCAATTCAATCGTCATTTTCCTACTAACATATTAGAACACATAACTGATCATACATTAAACACTTTTCTTTCATTAGAGCATATAGTACAACTTGTTTACTCCAAATTCACCAACATATTAAAGAAAAAAAATGACCTATTGTATCAAGCATTGTATGCTGGTCAAATAAAAATAACAAACATTATTATGTGTTCAGAATTCGAATTCGTGACATTTATATGAAATAGTATGGACCTAGCCAAAGTGTTGGGTCTTGGACATATTCCATTTGATAGGGCTTGGCATGATGACATGACATTGGTACTAAGATTTTCGAAAATTCTGAAAAATCAAATAAATAAATAAAATGAAAATGTGAAGCGTCTCCCGCCGTTCCACACACACACACACATATATATATATATATATATATGTTATATATAAATGAGGGTTTTAAAGCTCTTGGACCAAGAAGCCCAGAAGTTTCTCTCTCTCACACTAGGGTTTAAAAGTGAGGGGGAGCACCGAGGAATCAAAGTATTGTTATAGTATAATCTACCGATCAAGATTACTGTTCAAACAATCCGAATCCTGAATTCCTCGACAATACAAGAATGGCTTTCTGGGGTTAGCTATCTCCTCTTGCTCCCTCTTTGATTTTGTGTGCGTATATGTATGTATATGCATGTGTTGTATAGTATCAATCTCGTGTTTTTATGGCAAACAAAGTTTGAAAATTCATTCTCTATATATTTGTTCAGCTTATGAGTTTTTATGTTATTGATTTGTTTACAGAAAAGAATTCGTCATTTGAGTTATTTTCATTTTTTTTTTGTAAGGTATTGAGGTAAAACCTGGAAAGCCAGTCACTCATTCTAGCGAATACACTAGTGGAAGGCTCCGAATTTCGCAGGTACATAATTTTGAACGAGGATAATGTTATATACTTCGTTGTAGATGCTATGCTCTTCGACTAGTAATGTTACTAATAAGTTGTGGATATAATGCACATTGGATTCTTGGTATAGTTGAGAAAAGCATCATTGGACATTACGATTGGGGGGTCTTAATGGTATTTTATTGTTGATGTATATGCTGTGACTGATTGTATAGGCGACTCTTGCAATTGGTGAAGCTACAAAGAAGAGTGTAGTACAGTGTAATGTTGGTAACAGAAGTCCAGTCTTGCTCTGCGTATTGTTGCCCAACCAAACAGAGTCGTGCAATTTGGATTTGGAATTTGAGGAGGCAGATGATGTGGTTTTTTCTGTAATTGGTCCACGAAGTGTCTACCTCGTTGGTTATTATGTCCGTAAAAGTCACCAGTCAAATTTACAGAGTGATACGTATCCTTTTTTACTTGTTTATTCTCTTTATTCTACGGAATATTTTACTGTGATGCTTCGATTCACTATTGCAGCAACTGCATAGTTGTGCAGATTTCTCTTGAATGGGCAAACATTGTTTGTTTTATAACATGTTGAAAATTCCCTGCTTCCTTTACTGTAAATCAATAGAGAATCATTTGGTGTGGATATTGAAAACTCCCAGAATGAGGGATCTAGTATCCGTACTGATGATGATGAATATGAGGACAGTTTTATTGATGATGATAATGATTTACAAGTTTCTCCGCAGTCCCCTGTTTTAAGCAGCAAAGGTATGTTGTACAAACATCTGATACACTAATTCTATCTGTAATTATTTGGATGCTTTTGGTGGATATTTTAAATAGTTTTTTCTGAAGTTCTAAGATATATAAGTTCTGTTCATTTAGGCGAATAAATTTCTTATCCTGATAATCTCATCACACTATTATCGTTTATTGATTATTTTTTATCGCTATTTTGTTTTTGTATCATCTAGAATAAGGGTATCTGCCTAATGTTTTGACTTCTGTTATTAAAGAAATTGACGAGATCACATCAGAGAACGATAAGCCAAGGGACAAAAAGGGTCGAGGTAAGCTACTTAAGAAGAAATACCGAGTAATTGAATCAGATACTGATGCTAAGTCACTTGAGAGTGAAGATGAAGAAGCGGCCTATACTTTATCTGCATTTAAGAGCAAAAGAGCTATGAAGACAATTATGTCTGATGCTGGAGAAAAGATTTCTCAGATGACAAAAAAAACCGGTGATGAGGCAAAAGACTATGGTACATGTGGTAGTGAATCAAATCGAAAAGTTGATCCCCTTGATATCAATGACCAATCACAAAGGTAATGAATACATTATTGATTATACATATCATTACAGCCTCTGCATTCACTTTTCATATGTGATTTAACCTAATTTTCTCCCTCAGTCATTCTACATCTGAAGAAGTTAGACCAAATTTTACACACACACACATATATATATATATGTGTTTGTGTGTGTGTGCGTGCGTGCGTGCGTGCGATTTGTATTGCACTGTTTTATTTCCTTCATGTATTTATGTAGGGAGACAAAGCTGCCAATCAATGAAGAAGGGACTCAGGGAATGAATGAAGAAACTGAACTTCCCAAGGAAGTGCAGACTGTTGATGATGAGGTTCATGGAAACAACTCAGAAGACATCATCATCAACCTGAATTGGCCTATGAATACTGAGAAAGATCAGATGCGATCCTTTGAACTGTGAGTATCATCTATAAAATAAAATATACCTACTTCGTGCATTTTGTCAAGCACTTATACATTTTCTGATTATCCATCTTCTCGTTTGCTACCTTACGGGGGTGTGTATCAGTGAAAAAATAAAAAAGAAAAGAAAACGCTCCATGAAGGAGGAGAAGACCTCTGAAATTTCTATTGACAAGGATCACAGTGTTCGTGGAGAGGATAAAGAGCATGAAGTTGAGGCCTCCACAAATGTGTAAGAACGTTTTATCTTTGATCTGTTAATACTTGTCAGTTCAAGGGTGAATATTTATCATGCTGTATTGGCAATTCTTAATAGTAACGCTGATTAGCTTTCATTTAATGTTACATACACGAGCAGGGAAACTGGTGCTAATTGTTTGGCTCCCCCTCCAGAATTGGGCTCTAAAAAGGGTTCAAAATCGAAGAAGAGAAAAACTGATCTTCAGTTGGATGGAACATGTATTGAAGTAGTTGGCGAGAAATGTCAGAATATTCCTGAAGATGATAAATTCAAGCAGGATTTACTACGAGCTGATAGCATAATGGGGGATATACTGGCAGAAAACAGAGAACATCAGGAACAACAGATTGATAAGTTAGTTCTTGTGTTTTTTTTTTCCCATTGTTTAGGTTTTCCTTTTCTAATATATTCATTCCTCATGCATATATATATCACAAACAACATGACAGTAAAGTATGAGGGGTGGTCATTCTCTTGCAAAATTTAAATTTGGAAATTGAATCTGAACAAGTTAGTTAACTATTGTTTCACTTTTCAGTTGGATGTCAAAATGAGGAAATGCTATTGGATTTTGAACTAGGTTGAATAATTACAGAACAAATGAGATTTTTGAACAAATGGAGGGTAAAATAATTGGAAGTTTTCGCTGTAGGAAAGCATTTCCTTAAGGAAGTAACTTTGGGGTTCTAGGCATCCGTTCGTTTGTTCTTGCTCCTACAACATGAAATTAGCATTTTAGAAATCCTCAAGCTTTAATTATCCATGGAAGTTTAAACTTTAAAGTATTACTCCCTCCGTCCCAAAAAGGATGTCCCCCTTGACTTTTCTTAGAAATTATCAAAAGTCTATTGTTTCCCAAAAATACCCTTTCCATAAAACAAAAGACAATAAATAATATTACCTTTTAAAACATGTTAGATTTTAATTTAATTTATGACTGATATCTATTATCCATATATGAAATTATCTTTTCTTAAATTCCATAGCAGTCTTATAGTAAAAATAAATCAATTATATATTTCTCAATTAAATTGGAGGGTAATATAATCAGATTAGAGGATAAATATATACTTTTATAGTAAGGGACAAACATTTTGGGACAGACAAAAGTGGAGTGGAATAGTGGACATCCTTTTTGGGACGAAGGAAGTATATATTTTTGAAGACTCTTTAAGGAGTGATAAGCCTTGTTACAAAGGCCATATTTGACCAAAACACTCTTTCCAACAGTCTTAACGTTAGAAAATTTTGAGAAAATTATCTTTACGTTACAATGCCTTTAACTCATTAAAGATGTATCATGATTGTAATGGTTAAAGGAGCTAATATCACTGAGTTGCTCTACCCATAAGCCCCCACCCACCCCCACGGTTGATCTTCCTATTGCCTGCAACATTAGGTCCCCAAGCAACAATTATTTACTTTAATTTTCAGCTTTGAATATAAATGCTGTGATTTTATGACCGAAATTTGTACTTGCAGCAATATCAGCATAAAACCTGATTCCCTAGCTAACGGTAGTGAACCTAAGAAGAAGACTAAGAAAAAGATGACGAAAACTCGAGGCGAAGAGGACCTGAACATGAGTGTGCCCAAGTTGACAGATAATCAACAGGCCATATCCGTGCAAGATGAGAATCAGATTGCAATTGCAGTGCCACCTATTGCAGATCAAAAGAGGACCTTACCTAATGGGTTGATTATTGAAGAGTTGGCAAGTGGACAACAAAATGGAAAAGTAGCTGCTCCGGGTCAAACGGTATACTCGAGTAAACCTAGTTGGAGAGATTTATTTTAATTGGTTTATGATCTTATCGCTTACTACTGAATAAATAAATCTTGGACCAGGTCAAAATTAATTACAAAGGCATGTTGAAGGACAGTGGTCATGTTTTTGATTCAAATGAGGGCAAACGTGCCTTCAAATTTCGCTTAGGTACCAATTCTAGTACCCTAATGCAGTATTCTTTTGAGTTCTGAGAAAAGAAACTCAGAATTGTCTGTTGATTTGTTTAAATATTATCAAAATTCCATCATATGCATTCAGGTGATGAAGAATATATTGAAGCATGGAATGCTGGTATTGATGGTAGCTACTTCCGAAACTGATCGTTGCTATTTATGTTGTCTTTCGTTTCTTCACATTAAATACCCTTTTCTTAACCTGCATTTATAACCTTTATCTTAACATATGATGTGCTCAGGTATGCGTGTTGGTGATAAGAGGAGGCTAATCATCCCACCACATTTGGGGTATGTTCTGAATTTTCTCAAACAAATAAATATAAACAAAAACCTATCGTCACCTTGTATAAGATTTTTCATATTTGTGGTGGTGCAGTTTTGGAGATCAAGCTGTGGGAGAAAAAGTTCCACCAAACTCATGGCTTGTTTATGATCTTGAATTGGTTAGTGTTCGTCAATAGCCTCAGATGTTCTGTCTGGCTCTCTGTCTCATTTCCTTCCACCTTGTTACCCTCTAAGTTTTGGAAGAAATGAGGACTGAAGCAAAAACGACTCGTGATATGGGGTATGAAGCTAAAGGTCCAGCTGATATATATCTATATATATATATATATATATAATGGAAATTTTTCTTAGTTTTTTTTTTTTTATTTAAAGATTATTTTGTGTTCAAGTATGCATAGAAATGCTTGAAAAGTTGTGAATTATTGGCTAAGAAAAGCAACATCCAGTGAGCGAGGCTTATTTGGGCGTGTTATAGACGCTCTGGTTAACCTATTGAGTTAACCAATTGATGGTAGAGGTGAAATTTCAGCTTCTAAATCTCGATTAATTGAATTTCCTGCTTAGACACTGTCCTTTCTATCTGATAGTAAAGGATCCCTGAGAATCATTGAATTTCCCGCTTAAGACACAGTCCTTTCTATCTGATAGTAAAGGATCCCAGGATCCTAAACCCATTTTTGCAGATCCCAAGTTTGTCTATGATTCTTTCTATATACGGAAAGTTCAAAATTCATCATAAGATGAGTGAAAAAAAGTCAAAAACATTCTGTGAAGTATTGCTCTAAATAACAAGAATACGAATCTGCACTTTTTACCTCTTAGGTATACTCTGACATCTTCATGGCTATGCTACTCTTTTTATTTAGGGAAAATTACATTAATACACTGCTATAATAGGTAATTATACAAATTTGCCCTCTTATAATTGAAATTATAAGTACCTAATTATAATTGTAAATAAGGCTTGTACTGCAGAGCAAGCGAAGAAAACGATCATTTACCCTCTTGGAAATCCTCGTCAATGGTCAAACAATATTAAATAATATTTTTGCTTTTTACTTAAATTATTAAAAAAATAAAAAAAATTGGAATATTATTTTTGTTACGGCCGTACCCCTCTCTTATAATGTATAATTACCAAAAAAAACTCTCAGTGTTTTTTTTTTTGAAATTACCAAACACCCACCTCAGGGGCTAATTGTAAGATTTTTAGATGTTATATTGTAAGAATTTTTCAATATATAAGGGGTGATTGTAAGAGGTGTTTTATAACAGGGGAGGTTTGTGTGATTTCAAAAATAAGAGTGAAGGTTGGTGTAATTTTTTCTAAATGATATTTGGGCAGGGACATTTTGAGAAGTTTACATTATAATATCATCAAAAAACGTATCTCAAGGAGGTAAATGCAATTTTCAATTATAGTAGGTTAGCTTTTGGTAATTTTAATTATAAGAGAGTAAGTTTATGTAATTAACTATTATAGCAGTGGGTGTTAGTATAATTTTTTTTTATTTATTACGAGGTACTAAAAAACCATGACAAGTAGAATGAATTAGCCAAAAAACTAGAACTGCAGTACCATACTCTTCGAAATTACTAAGATACCTTGTTAGATCCTGAAATTTGAAAAACACGGGTAAACTTGCAATGCACTTTTATTGATGAGGGGTGAAATTGCAATAAAATCTGTGTATTTTTAGTAATAAATCCCATGCCTCCAAAACAATAAAGCTCAATTGGATGGGATGGGATGCTGTTTCTCATTTCTCAATTTCTCAGAAATTTTTTTCATCAAAAATTCATTTATTTGACATCTTCCAAAAATATCCAAAGAAATACTACACACAGGGCCCGATTGGATGGGATGCTATTTCCGATTTCTCATTTTCTTAGAAAAAGTAAGAAATTTTATTTCAAGAGAGTAGAAATTTGATGGTAAAAATGTGTTTGGATGAGTTTTTTTTTTTAAGAAAAAAGTGTAATGATGAGGTGTGATGTGATATGTTTTTTTTGTAAGAAAAATTGTTTTTTTATGAGAAATGGTATGAATGGGTATTTATTTTATAAAAAAAATTTAGACAAATCTAAGTTAAATTTATTGATTAAGACGCCAAAAAATATGCAAAGTGGATCTTATTTTACACGTTGCGACATTTCGAATCAAAATATATAATTTTTTTAATGAATATGTTAAGATGTTGGCGAATAAAAGCCTTTTAGTTATTGGGTGAACTGTCAAATCATGAATAGTAAAAAATCTGATTTTTCAAAGAAAAATTTGGGAGAAATGCCAAACAAATCTATTTTTCAAAGAAATTTGAGATTTTCTTATAAAATATTAATTGTAGCATTTCTTTGAGATATTTTTAGAAGATGTCAAACATATGCATTTTTTATGAAAAAAATCTCTAAGAAATCGAGAAATGGGAAATAGCTATCCATCCAATTGGGGCCACAATTTCTCAGAAAAAAATCTCAAACTTCTTTGAAAAATAGATTACTTGGCATTTCTCTCAAATTTTTCTCAGAAAGTCAGAATTTTTATTATTCATGATTAGACAGTTCATCCAATAATTAAAAGTACCCGCCAATATCTTGATATAATCATCAAAATAATCATATATTTTTATTTAAAATAATGTACACTAAGAAATAAAATCCTCTTTGCATTTTTTTATGCCTTAATCAATGAATTTAGCTTAAATATTTTAAATATTCTTACAAAAGCAAAACTCATCCATATCAATCATTACACTTTTTTCTATCAAAAAAATTCATCCAAACACACTTCCTCTTTCATATCTCTATTTTCTTAAAAAATAATTTCTCTTACTTTATCTACGAAAAATGAAAAATGAAAAATTAGAAATAGACGTCCATCCAATCGGGCTCTGAATGACTAAAATCTTTGTGCATGGAACACATCTAGCACAACAAATATGAGATGACGGGCAAGAAAATTTGGAACCTCAAGTAAATACATTTTTCACCACATAATTAGTTGGCTACAGAAGCATCAGCATTGTGAAGATACCTAGTAGATGTAACTACTTCAAACATCCAAAGTGTCATTCAAAAATCTTCACAGACATGGTAAATGAGTATCCGAGAGCCGCTGAAACAAAAGAGCCATTATACGAGTCCAGTGGAGAAAAGGTGGAGCAAAACCTAAGCTATCATTCTTAGTTTTGGTGTAGTTGCTTCATTGATATAGCACACTTCTAAGCAGGGATTTGAGACATGTATGCTCAGTTCTCGGGTTACTCGAACAAGAAAAAGGCTTGGAACCAACCAATGATCTTTCTTTCGTCTTTGCTCATTCAAAAGTCCTTGCTAGTTTCACGCGTTTAAGGGGTATTTTCTCAAGACCCTTGCTCAGTTTTTGGCTCATTTTTCACTATCAAGTGTTTTGCTTCGTTCTCTGAAATGTCGCTGCATGGAGATTAAAATCACAAAGTGTTGATGAATAAATATTTGGGTGGTAAAAAGGTGAGGGAGCAAGAAACAAATAGAAGATAATGATAAGGTCAGACCTCTCGGCTGCTTCAGTCTTGCTTATTGGCTTCACCTCGTGTGATGCCAAATACTCAGAAAAGCTTTTGAGGTCTTTCTCTTGGCAGAACTTGTGGAGATGGCCTAGAAAATCATTAAACTGCTTTGGTTCCTGTAAAGGAAAATTACAGAGATTGTTGACGCTGTTCTACAATTAACAGTGTTAATGTTTGGGAGTGTCGGCAAAGGATTTAGCCCATCCTAATGAAAGAGAATTTCCTATGTTGCCAATGCCAGATGATAACTAAAAGGGTAAATACGTAGACACCCACTCCATGCATAAGAATTAAGACCTTCATTACGAAAAACACCTCAAGGTTTGAAAAATTATCATAACTTCCCCTGTTAGTTTTAAAAAAAAAAGATTGCAATTTCACCCCTTCTTAGTAAAAATAGATTATAATTTCACCCCATGCGTGATGTGAACGATAATATGCAAGTTCGGGATTCGGACGAGTCAGAGGTGAGTGATGCAGCTGGAACCGGGCCTTTGAGGGTCTACGAGAGGCACAAAGGAGGGGTGTCGCAGCCAGCAATCGAGTCTTATGCAACCTAAGGATTAATTTATTCATTTGCACCGAAAGAGATTCATTGTGCGCCGAAAGAGAATGGCACCAGCGAGCGGCCAATAATTGTGTTTAATTGAGTGGTGATTAAATATGTATTAGTAGCTTTATTAGTGCTAATTAAATAAGTATTAGTAGCTTTATTAGTGGTAACTTTATTAGTGTGTTCCTTTTTTAGAGTGGAGTCTTGTTAAGGATAAATAGGCTATTAAGGTTGTCAGAATGGGTATCAACGTTGATCATTGGAATTGAAATTGGGGCAAGAACAAGTTGTTCTTGTTATTGGAATTGTTCTTTCGAATTTATTACTTATCAATTTATTGTTCTTTCGAATTTATCACTCATCAATGCGGCTCGTGGATCTGATGGGGAACGTAATCCCTTGGTAATTTGCAAAATCTCACGAGCCTCGTGATAATTACCCATTAAGTAAGGAGATGGGGATGGGGTTGGGGTTGGGGGTGGCGGTCGGGGTGGGCATGTACTTATTCCTAATTAAAAATGGGTTTCTTAATTATATGAATAGGAATTGTACATAAATTATTGGGTTAACTTGGGATTCGTCTACATTTACCAGTTCTAGATAGTGGAGCCAAACAGGAGGAAAGAAAGTATACCTGCTCCAAAATGCAACCCTTGCGAAGAGCAACTAAGCATTCCAATGCTTTCTGATAGGTATCTCCTTCAAAAGAGTTCTCAACTAGATCAAAAATCTTACGTTTCATACTTTGAATTGCTTTACTAACCCATTGTGGACTATCCCTACGGGATATCATGGCTTCAAAATCTTGAATCGGATTTGAATCCCCTATCTTCTCGGCTTTGACTTCGGATGTATATTCAATAGCATCCATGGCTTGGCCATCGCCACCAATACCCTCTCTTTCCTCACTTGATCCGGAAGGTTTTTCTCTTAATACTCTTCGTGATGATTTTTTCAGCTGCGGGATAGACCAAGTTATGATATCACAATTGATAAGGATTTTGGTGGGACACAAATATATATTATATTATGAGATGCAGTGATGAATGTAACCTTTGGATTCTCTTTGAGTTCAAAGGATTTACGAAATTCCTCAATCACAACTCTGCTTTGAGAAAGAAGTTCAGCATTAGGCTCTGTTATCTTCCTCAAGGTTTCATCAAGTGGAGGGACAGCTGCATCTCGGTCCTTAGATTTCAACTCGAGGCAGCGGTAATAACGCTGGAATTTCATGGAATACCATCAATTCTATGGAAAGTAATATGAAAAACATTCACTGTAACATCCAAATAATAACGAGTATTATTCATCCATACTTCATGTATTCATTTACCATTAAGAGAAGTACCGACTATGTTAGCTCACCCAATCAAAGGCAAGATTGGCTTTGTTTTTAAGACTAACACAGCCTAATTTCATCTCCCACAGAGTATGCCAATCCTCTACCACAAGTTTGTATCACTTCTCCGCCTTTCATTACCAAAATCACTCACATGTATAACTGTGTATGACAAAAAGATCAATCCTTCGAATAGATAAAGATGACATTATCTTCTGTTTTCAATAATTAACACTCAAGATCTAACTCCTAGTGATAATAGACGATTTTTCTGCATGAGGATGGTTTTGCAACATTTTCGGACACAGACAGAAACATCAAGGAAAGTGCCCCGGTGGGCTTAGTGATTTTATACTACCAGGCGATGACACTAAACGGAGTGATTTGCATTTGATGGAATTTTAGATATGCAAATAAGTATCATAGCATAGGTAATACCTCCAGAACAGGATTGGGTGTGAGGTCGGGTTGCAAGGCTTCCTCTCTGCCAGTTGGGGCAAGATCAAGCATTTGGACCAACTTATCGGCAGCCTCTTGCTGTTTTGCATTTGGCTGCATCGATGGGGGGAGATTGCTGAAAGATGGAAACTGAAACTCCCTCACATCCTCCGCAAAAGGAAGAACATTGAAATAAAATGAATCTGGCTGCATGATTAAGAAAAGAGACAAAATTAACAAAACAAATCCAAATCCACACACTAGAAGAAAAGGCTATGCTGCATGTTTGCTCTCATTTGCTTACAATGTTATCTTTCTCAGATATATTAGGAGTTAGGACACCTATGACAACATTTGCCTGCCCTTGTCTCCAAACACAGCGGATAATAGCTACTTTATTTGTTTCCTTCAACGCCCTTGCTAGTGCTGAAACTGCGAGAATGGCCTTTGTATTTCCAGGTTCAGCAATGAAGATGTTGACATCTTTCATACAATATTGTCTTTGAGTACATGGTGATGGACACAACAAACTAAACAATTCAATCACATCTGACAGAAAAATTGGAAGAATTCAATATGAAGCAACTAGAATTTACCGCATGATATTTGAAGCATCTGTAAAGCCTAGAAGCTTCACACCCTTCTCTGGTTTGTACTTTACAGCCTCCCACTCAGCAGATGATATAGGGACTACTTGAGGCCCATAGCGGTAGCCTTTGATCCTTTGTTCGGGTGGCACAACTCTGTTAGGATCTTCAGTACTTTTGTATTCATAATCAACCTTAAATTGATGTGTGGCAAGTTTATCTGTTGGAGGAGCTTTATCAGAATACTTTTTCAAAGTGGGAAATTTCTCTTCAGATGTTTTCTTGTAGACCCACACCTAATACCAAACCCAAAACAGAAGGATGCACAAAAGACGTCAATATTCACAGCGCCAAGACATGTTAGATATCGAAAAATCACCAATTATCATAATCAAAAGCATTCATCAAGCAAACTTAAAGCAATATGCACTAAGCAAGACAGCTACTGCACCCAGTACACCTCGAACCAGAGAAGTGCGAAATTGTAACTCAAGGAGAAGTGCAATACTATCTACGGAAACATTCAAATAATATGTTCAATTTTTTTCCTCTCTAACAACTTCAATTTTTTCCGACGAGGTGGTCATTCAATATGGCATCACAGAATATAAAATACTTGGGTTCAGGTCTCACAACCAGCCTTTTGTAAAAGGAATTCTAAATCTTGGGCCGCAAAAGCGGGATAAAAAAAAAAACAAAAAAACGTCCTGAAAGTGATCATGCTAAAGATTTTGAGATGCCTTCCACTCTAACTTAAGTTTTTAACTGATGTGGTCATTCAATAAAATCCAGATGCCTTTTGAGAAATCATCCACCACCAAATAAGGCTTCTGAGATCTATACGCTACCTTTTGTAAATAGTTATAAGAGAAGTGGTGGAGTATCATCAATTTGATCTTTAGGCAAAGGTTTAAAAAAAACAAACTGATCTTTTGCCTTGATGTTACCAAACACCATAAAAGTCCAAACAAACAAAAATCTAAAAGCATGAACATGCTGTGAGAATCCACGTGCAAACAAAATCAGGTCCTTTAACTATCAATTCTCAAATTTAAAAAGTAACAATACTGAGTAATTTATTTTGCCAGCAATAGTAAAGAAACCAATAGCAGGAATTAGTAATATTTCCTGGATTCATCTTAACCCAAGTGAACCGACAAAATGTAAAATGTTTTCAATATGCAGAAGTACACACTTGGGTTCAAGTCACTCACAGTTATGAGCATGCCCATAAGTAATGTTGTCATAGGAGGACAGCAACTAAGCAATGCATTTGATAAGTAAATAAAATCATCAGTTTAATGTCATAAGCAGGTGCAACAGGGCAAATAACACAAAATATATCCTTCCCAGTAAGTAAGAAATAAGAATTAGAAATTGAAAAACCAGGAAATGCTTAGGCCCGTGCTAGGTATCTCACCTTGATCTTCATTTTAGAACTCAGCTCAAAATCACCCCTGTATGTAGTCACTGGCGAAATATTACGAGTTCTGAGGGCACCTAATAACGAAGTTGCACTCTCGACATACACCTTCTTTGAAGAAGATTTGTTTGAAAATACACTTAAGAGGAAATCATTCTCTTCCATGATCTTCTTATCCACATCCCAATCTTGTTTTGTTCTAACAACAACACAGTCCATCTTCATACCATGTGTCATCATCTGTGCAGCAACTGTATTGACTTGATCCTCCTTTGTTCCCTCAAATGGATCTTTGATTGGAGAAACTGCATTAGTTACGAGACATAAACGTTTCTTTCCCTTGTTAGTTGGCCCATACTTCTTAATCAGCATATCCATCCCAACAACAATTGCATCAAGAACTTCAACAAAGTTAAGGTAACAGGTTAGATATGCGTTAAGGCAATTAGGTGCCCATGTTCAGATTATGTTTTGCAGTGAAAATTTGAGTGGAGTCTTTTCAACCATAGAGGTGTTTAGACCATTCAACAAACAGATCAACTGCTTCAAGAAAAAGCTCTGAGATCTGTAGGAACAAAGCAAGTTTTACTGGCCAAATTGCCAAGTCTTTCATGAAAAACAGAGATAGTCAAAGTCAAAGCAAAAGGTATTAATAACTTGAAGCCCATCTAATAATACATTTTGTTGCACAAAAGTTTAATGTTCCAGATTGGATACAGTCTCCATGTATCGTTCCTCGAGGAAGCTGTTGTAAAGCTTCAACCAGATCTCCGTCTACTACCTTTATATTCCGCAAAACCATCACATTTTCGTATCCACCCACTTCAAGTGTCAAGGCATTTTTAGTATCTGAAATTTTCAACCACAATATATTCGAAGGAATAATCAGATATTATATAATGGAATATCAAAAAGAGGGAAAATTCTTCAGTTAAAGAATCGATAACTATTAGAAATTTTCAAATGGCTACTACAGCCTGTACGATCAGCTCTGTCATTATTAGCAAATAAACCGTCCGAGTACACAATCCCTTTATTTCAGACATTGTAAATTACATGTTAAGACAAGAAACAAATTTCTAAAAACACTGACAGTCCTCAGATTCTGCTCCAACAACTCAAATACTCGAACATACCTGCAGTACCAAATACGATAATTCCCACTTCGTCATATTTGTTATAAATCAACTGCATAAATCGAATGAACATAATTAGAAACTTAGAACAATTCTAGCCATGCAGCACCAAACTCCTTCTCCATCATTGAAGAATCCCTAAATTTTTTCAATGATTATTAATATAGACACTGCTGCAACTTACAAGTTCCGCGAAATCGTTGAATATTCTGCAAGCAGAAACTGATCAAATCACAACAACAAATCCTCAACTGAAATTAATTTACATACCTTCTTCTGTACTAGCATAGAACAAACTTTTTCGATTTCGGGCAACACATCATGCATTGATGGACCAATATCAAGCACCAAAACTACACCCTCCTGTTAACCAAAAACCGAAATCAAAAATTGCAAAAATGTTATGCTAAGCCAAACCCTACCAAAAAACACATAAATCGACGGGGGAATAAACAGAAAAAAATCGAAAAAGAGTTGAAATGAGTTCGGATTTTTAAGGAACGAACGATTATCAGCACGTAAAACAAAAATATATACATAGAAATTAAATGAAAATTACCTTATTTCTTGCCATTTTTGAAAGAATATTACAGAGATTGTAGTGGAAGTCTTGAGAGAAAAACAAGAGTTTGGGTTTTAGCTTTTGAAATATATATATATAGAGAGACAGTCTTACAGTGGTCAGCGGTGGTGTTTCGTATTCCCGCGCGGGGGGTCAAAGTGAAATTTCTTTAATTACACTATTGCCCCAATACTCAATTAGCTTGCTAAAGAATTTTCCTCTTTTTTTTTTCCCTAAACTTGCAAAAGGAATAATTTTCCTTCATTTTGTAATTTTATTTTCTTAGAGTGATATATTTTTCAATAATATAATCGATGAGAACTTAAGACCATTAAGGTTGCGTTGGGCCCACCGATTGCAAAGCTAAAATTTGCATTTAGAGTCCAAAGTCCAAACGTTATTTGATGACTGTTTGACCTTCTTTTTTATAATCTTTTTTGGTGTGTTACAAAACCACGTTTTGCAAAATTAAGAAATCCTAACTTTTACCATAATCAATTATATAAAAATCAATTATTCTATAATCAATTATGTAAAAATTGAATCAAACTCACACTAATTAGATTATAACACGTATGTAGTGATTGTAATTTAATTAAAAGTTGTGAAAATGTATTTTCTTTTGGGTAAATTATGCAAGTCTGAAAATGCTTAAATGTATTTGGGCTTGAACTTTGAGCCGTTTGGTTGCCATGAAGTGTCAAAATAAGTATTTGAACTGCAATCGCGATTTGAACGAGTGTTTGGCCCCTCTAAGCATAATTTTTATAATTTTATTAGACTTTCTTACATTATAAAAACACATTTTAATAAAGCTAAATATTGAATTTGTCTCATAATCAATTCTTCAATGATGAATTACGCAATAACTAGATCAAACTCATTCGGACCGATAGTCATTCTATTATCTAAAAATTATCACAAAAAGGTATGACAAATAAATTGCACCTTTGGCCTCTGCTTTTCTAGTACAGGTACGAGTGATTTGAATCCTCTTTACCACATCCCAGTGATTACAATCACGATCATTTGTTTTCAATGAAAGCTCCTGGAATAACCCCACACATACTAACAACTTGCTCCATAATATAGAGTTCGAACTTTAACATACACCAATAAATAGTTTGAGTCGAGCACATTATCATCCTTTGGTTTCAATTTTATTTCTAGCAACTGTGATCATTTCTTAACTGTTAAAATCAACAAAAGAAGATGATTAAACGCCAAAAATAACAAACATAGATGCCAATGCGCACGAATATGAGAGGGAGTCATGGCATAGTGTAGATTTAAACACAAAACAGAGATTTCAATGAGAATACAGAATTTTTTACTTCTACAGTGAAAACTCATTGTACCAAACCAAATCCATAAAAATGTGTTCCACCAAAGCTAACAGGTAAACTCTTTCCGGAAACAACATAAATTATCCGGTAATTAACCTCAATAGGCATTCTAGCATTTTCTATCTCCCATTTAAGCAAAAGTAGAGGGTGGATTTAATCTTTCCTGAGCTCCATGTGCTCACGACGTAATCCACTAGCATTCAAAACGACTATCTCCAGTTTGTCTCCCTGTAAAACCGAAAGACAGAGCAGATTCATAAGAATGGAAAAAAGGTAAATATTTTCCATGTCCAATTGTCCACAATTTGAATTTCTACTACTGTTCAGGAAAGAAGCTTCAAAAATAGAAAGATTCAGTTCCTACTTACGAAAAGAAATAAATCCATTATGCTTCAAAGAAGATAGTTTGTTAATATCAACCATGCTTCTTTTCTGTAAGAATTGCAAATGGTAAAACCCATAGACAAAATAGGTAGTAGAAATGTGAGATAGGTTTCTTTTCATGTCCAATAATTTGAAACATAGATAGAATTGCTGGAATTGATAAATTATATATCTTGTCATGCTGCGAAATGTATATCCAGAACTCTTTATCCCTATTTGTCTTGCAATCACATTATCAGTTTATGATAACAGCAGACAAATTACCTATGTTTGTGCTTTCATGGTACTTATTTTCTTTATTTACAAGTTCATCCTCTTCTGCTGAAATCTTTTGCTTATCCTCCAGGTCTATTCATGTTTTTATTCTACTAGGTCTACCAGGCGCATTAAGCAACTTATGTGTAAGCATATATGAAATAAACCCTTGAGTAAAGTACATGGAAAAGCAGTACAAGTATATCACCACAAATAGATCTGAAATCAATTAACAAGAAAAGACTGCACAGGTCAAACAAACCAGCTGAGCCTTAAATTTCAACTTATAAATCCCCTAAAGGAGGAGCACAGCTCAAACTTGTGGAGAAAATCAATAGACAAGAAGAGATTGCACAGGCCAAATATTTAATATTCTAACTCCAAATCTCACCAAGCAGGGTCGAACAAGAGAAAAGAACCTAAACTTACAGTGTATATGTCCCTCTCTGTTGCTGATGCAAAACAAGTTTTCACTAAGTCAATAGCTTCCGCCTCGGAAAGTGGAGTGACAGAATCCTGCAGCAATTTACGGTTTTTACTTTCAGAAACCAAAAGTGGAAGCAAAAAGAAACTGCCGAATAGATTGTTACCAAGATCATACCTTTGCGGGTAATAAGAGAGGACTTGGCGACTTCAGTTGGTTGTCCAAGAACGGTGTGATAAGAGTAGAACCAGAACCTTGGGAGCTGTACCCCACCCTTTCATAAGATCCAACGGCATCATATGTGAAGACACAACCCTTTCCTTCAGGATTTTTGAAGATCAAAGAAAGAATCATGTTATCAGCAGTAAGATTTGGAATAAGACCCAACTCAAATTAGCTGAAGCCTTACCTTCACTGTCAAGGCCACCCAAGACATTGAAAGCATAATAAGGGAAGAAACGTTTGTAGTACAGGGTATTAGAGAGCAGCTGGGCCATTGCAGGACAGCTCATTTGCTTGTTATGCTGGTGCTGATAGATCTAGTAGTCAAACAAAAACATCATTAGTGGGGCATCAATTCCCAGAAATTAAATCCAAATCATGTATGGCATCTGAAAATTATAGATTAAAGCAAGCACCTAACCCATAATCGCCAATATCAAATCTCTCTCCATAAAAAAACAATAATAAATAATATGATACCTCTCCATACAACATGCCATCAGACTATGCCTACTTAGAGTTCAGATACAAACTTTGCCCCTCAGCTAACAGTAGAAGATAACAAGGCTTTGTACTTTACCTTCTGTTGTATATTTAATGACACACTATAAGGTAGCCCCCAGAGATAGAGGTTTAAAGCTTTCACTTTATATATTACTATTATGCATGGATTATTAGGCATCATTTACATTTTACTGTTGAGAAATCAAGAATAAAATTTTGTCAATGTGCATGGGCATACTCTAACCACCATGACAGTTGGCACCTCCTCTATGTCGCACACATAGAGGGGCACACACATGGAAAAGAATATTAAGAAGTTAAATGCAATTTCTAATTCAAAATGCTTAAATAACTCACCAAGTGCCTGGCTGACAAGACCTTTTGCAGAGCTCTCACATCAGCCTGAAAACCTGAGGAGGCCATAATGGATTTGTCCGCTCTACATGGCCGGATGAACAAAAGCATACATTAGAATACAAGATTAGTATTCATGATAGAGGATTTTGAAGTATCATAAAATTTAAGAAAAAAACATGTGCCTGTATGTCATTGACATGTATTTGACAAATAAAACCAAAGTCATGAAGATTTCCATGAATCTTGCATCTTAAAACCTTAATTGATATCCATTTGAAAAGGGAACGTATACTGGTAAAAAAAAAAAAACAAGAGAAGAGCATTCTACCCATGATGCAGTAACATTTTAGATCATAAAAAATACATTATGAAATCAAATCTCGTTATAGCCAGTCTAATAAGTATATTGTCACAATTTTAACTTCTAAACGTCAAGAATCGAACTTATTATGTAGCTCAATGCTACATTAGTATCAAGTGAAGTAAAGGAACATAGGAGAGAAGGTGACTACAGGAAAATGATTTAATTCAATGTGTTTCCAAACCACTACAAAATTACCAAACTCCAAACATAATTTAAGTTACACTTCATTTACATATCTTCTTGCACAAATTCACAAGTTTCCCATCTTCGTATAAATCTACAATTTTCTAGCAGAATCTGGCATCTTCCAAATAAAATTCACTCCGCAAACTCATCAAATCCCAATTTGTCTTCTGTATTCAAACTTTAACTCTTCTACAAGTTAGTTGAACAATCCAACACCAATTTGGAGAAAAAATTAACCGATTTCTTTCTTGATCTTTCTATATAACAAGGATATTCCACCAATCAAATTGTTTTTCCCCAACCAAATTCATATTTAACAGCTTCCTAAGCTTATGTCACACTTAAACCATAACAACAATATGCACTTGCTCACTTCAATTCACGCAAATTAAAATCTATACACCAAAACATACAGAAAAATCAATACAAAATTATCGAATCGAGTCGAAAAATAAAAACATTACAGCTGACTAATCTTGGAGTAATCGCGAGTAAGAATGTTGTATCCGGTAGACATTCGAGTGTCAGCCGCAATCACGCAGTAATCAGCTCCAGCAATCGCAACGCATGTCCTGCACACCAAAAAAAAAATTAATGTAATCATGTTTCGCCATTTTCATGTTCGAATTAAATCGAATTAGGTTTATGCATTACCCTCCATTGTTGTCGTAAGGAGACCAATTTGCGTGCTGCTTCGTCATGGTAATTTCGAATCGGAGAAATGGAAATCGCTGAGAGAGATGTAGAGATGCGAGCGAAGCTTTGATGAGATGGAAATGAATGAATTTTTCACTTCACTTTTTTGGCTTTTGAGCTCTTGTTGGTGTCTTTCCTCTCAAGAAATTGGACAACTACTCGATATATTATTCTAGATAAAATTTCATTTTTAGTCCTTTAAGTTAGGGATATTGACTTAATAGCTCCATTATCTTTTTCAAACTTATACATAGTTTTGTAATTTAAGAAAAGTCAATATATTTAGTCCCTTGTGTATGAATAAATCGTCGTCCCTCATGACAAGACCGAGTCACGTGATTGCCACGTGTTCCTCCTAATTCTGAACTTTACAAAAAATCAATTATAATTCCCAAACTTAATACCCTAATCTCTGTCATCCAAATTGACTATTCAATTATTGCACCCCAAATCCTTCATATATAACTTCAATTTTTCATCTCCCAAAACTGAACCCCCTCTTGTTTTGCTTGAAATTTGAGAAATCAAGCAAACCTTTATTTTTTTATTTGGAAAGGGGAGATGGTCGACAGGTTAATTTAGGACCAAAATTGAACTTTTTAATAAATGCAGAACTAAATATGTTTTTCGATACATAAAGAACTAAATATGTTAAATTTTGTTAACTTACATGACTAAACGAATTTTTCAAAAAGATAATGAAAGTACGTTGTCACCACCTCTAAGTTACGGGACCAAATGTGAAATTTGCCTATTTCTTAACTCCATAGGACGCCGTACACCGAGATGATTCACTTATATTCAACCCGATTTTAGGTTACCTTAACAACGACTTTCTCATAATTGCTCACTTCTTCAAATTAGTTTAAGTCTTTACTTTCAGTTCAGTGGCAACATATATATAACTAAACAGAACAAATTTCATTTTTCCTCCTCATAGCTGTTATTGCGATTATCCTTTACCAGGTAGTTTTCCATTTTTCGTAGCAATTATGCTATTTTTAATATGTTTTTATATTACTTTAAGCATTATATTCTGAATATCTGACGTACAATGGTTTGTTCTGGATTTAAATTTTGTTTTTATAATTTTGTTCTATGGATTGTTTGTTAGATTTGACCGCAGTTAACTGTTTGTGTAAAAATTGAATTGCACTAAAAGAACACATTTTGGGCACAATGAGGTAGAATGATTTGTGTTAGAGGGCTTAGATATATTCATTAGGGCTGAAAGAATAACCAAAGCGCTCAATATTCGACTCGAGATGGTTCTATAAAAGCTCGTTTGTGATCAATTCGTTGACATGTTAAACCAAATTTGAACAACATTTTGTGTGTTCGATAATACATGTGCAAAAAAATCAAGCTACTCAAGCTCAACTCGTATTTGGCGCGATTAAAACTCGTTTGAACTCAGCTCGATTAGCAATCAAACCAAGCTCAAACACAAATTCTAAAGCTCGAACAAGCTTAAACAACAACTTGTTCGACTCGACTTGTTTACAGCCCAAATATTCACTATTAGGGTTTCAAGCGTGGAACTTAATTTTGATTTATATGGTTGCGATGGAAAGGTAAAAATAAGAGTTAAGACGTAAGATCACTCTTACAGACTGCAGGCAGCTATGCATTGTGTCATTTATATTGAAATATAAAAGTTAATTGTATAGGATTCATCAATCTACGATGTGCCATATAAGGGTAAGGCGCGGTCTGCGCATGCAAAGTTTTTGTCTTTAGATATAGAGGTGACTTTTGAATAGTAATGGTGTTAAATGTTTCACAATTTGAATTTACGGTTGCAAGTGGTGAAGTTAAAGAATGATTGCAAAGTGCTGCCTCGGAGTTTTTGATGCATTTTCTGACTAAGCCACCGTATGATTTATCAATCATGAGATATGAACATTATAAGACGAGGATTAGTGAAGGTTCGTATCAGAATAATCTTGTGGAAGATCTTGCTTAGCACCCAAAAATGGAAAATAAATAATAAAGCTTGATGGTGCACTTTAGTTGGTACCGAAAGATTGATGCTTCACCAGATTAAGCTGCACATTTTACCAATATTTATATGCATAAGATATAGTTGAGGTGCCCATTCACTCAGTTACTTTTTAAATCAAAAAGTATACGAACTATGTTATGAGATCACATATTTGGGGCTGCTCAAAGAAAGGGTTGATGCCTCGAGCTAGAAAAGGTCAATTAGATGTTGGGATGCTTAACAAAGCTAGCTCAGAATCGAAGTATCCTATGTACTCTTCTTTCTCTATTGGGCCTTTTCTGGTTCTCGAGCTGACTATTGTAGCTATTTCGTTTCTCAATATTCATTCTATCACATATCTTCTCTGCAGCATTAGTTGGCTCTTGCTGGTTACAGATTATTCTTACTGATAGTGTTTGTAGTGATTGGAGCAGCAAAATGAAGGAGATTGTGGTTCGAGATTCAGGTAATAAAGTTTCTATTTGTTCCACCGTGATTGCTATTGGTATACTTCTAAAATTTCCACAGATGTATTATTATAATCACGAGTTTTAGTGTCAAATATGGAATTCTGTTTAGTTCTGGACTTCTAGTCTTTAGTTTTACACAAATCTTTTTATGTAAAAAAGAAAAATATATATAATTTAGTTCCTGGTTCAATATATCGTTGCTTATCATTTATATTCGTTATTTAAGTCCGTTGTATATAATATCACGAAGGCAACACTTTGGACCATAAGTGCGTAAAATGATACGTAGGTTCTTGTCAGCTTAGGCTGGGTATAAGAGTAATTTGAAATACTAGTTAAAGAAGGGGATAGCAAAATATCAGTAATGATTGTCAATTTCCGTTGACAAATGGTTCTCTTAATTATGTTTGAACTTTGAATTGAAGGACTTGAGGACCATTGATTTTTTTGAGGTATTAACACAATTAAGCTGATAATCCCATTTTATTTTCCCCAGGATTTTGTAAAATATTCCATGGGGATATTCCAGGAAGCAGTTACACTTCCTTGAGAAGGAATTTTGAGGAACATCTATCTACAGTTAGTTTTCTCCTGAACATGTGCGTGTGTTAATAACTTAATATATATTACTACTATATATAAGCGCCGCAGCAGGCACGTCTTCGTCGCCCAGTTGCATGCTCCACCTGATCCCACCCCTGGCTATTTTTGTAATATTTCTTTCTTCTCCATCCGAACGACATCGTTTTTTCTCCCATCGATGAATACGACGTCGTCAGTTTCCCTATCGAAAAAATGTCGTCTGCTTCGTCAAATTATGCTGCCTTCTCCTCCTCCTCCTCCTCTTCAGACGCCGCCTCGGCTGCTGTAGCGTCGCAGCAGTAGCTCAATTGAGCATCGGAGAAGCCGTCGATGGCGGTGGAGGATCTATTGCGCGATGCGGTGTGCATGTCCTCCGTGCCAGTCTCGGCTGAGTAGGTGGTACTGAAGTGGCAGGGGGGCTATTCTGCAAATGGAGTATTACCAATTTCTCCAAAATAAAATCGCAGGCACCATGGAGTAAGTGCTTCGAAGTCGGGTATGTGGGAATTACTTCGTGGTTCATTTTATTTTATGGATACAAATTGGCTGATGGTATAAGCTAAGAATATGTTTTTTGCATGGTAACTTTGGCAATTGTTCGGTCCTGTGAATTATTGCACGAAATATTAGTAGGCTAGAGAGTTCATTCAAAATTATTTATTCAGTAGGTAGCTTCTGGCGAGGGAAATACATTCAGGTGGTGTTATCCAGGAGTTTGATGGAGTTTCATTAACATCTTTGCCACTCTGTTTTCCTGCTCCATACATTCAATAAACATTCGTTGCCGGTTTCTTGTTCAACTAATTCACCAATGGACTTATATCAGAATACTTAACCCAAGAGCTCAATTAAGTTGACAATCACATATACATTGTCTTGTTTTTTATAATTTGAGCTTGGATTATATGCTTCTGTCTTTTAACTTTCAGGTTTGTACATAAGTTATTTGATTCAAAGTGTTAATGTGTGAATCTTGTTAGAGGTTGTGTGGTTGCTTATATTTTGTGTTAGGAACTGAGTCTCTATGACATTGACATCAAATAAGTGTGCTTAAGATAACATAAATCAAATCACATATAAATTGAGAAGTAGATATATGAGTAGGTCAATATGGTGCCGCTGGTAGTAGAGTGCAATCGAGTGATTCAAAAATGATTATAGCTGTTGAAATAATATATCTGTAATGAGAGCAATGGTATGTCTATGAATCGAATACTTGGTTTACCGAAGATGGTCTGATTCTCATTTCCTTCCATGATTATTGTTATGGCATTATACCACTTTTTTCCATGCATTGGTTTGCTAATAATGTACTCATATTCAAATTTCATATATTGTGTTTTTGTCAGTGGTGTTGTTACTACTTAATTTCTGTTGTAATTCTTTTCTTGAATCTTTATTACTATCAATTAACTTTTGATCCGTTGGATTTCAGCTTAATTTGCTTACATATATATATATATATATTTGCAGGTTCAAATGCCGCAGACAAACGATGGTAACTTAATTCGCTTATATATATGTTTTTTCAATTTGTATTATACTGGCTCTTGAGTATCATTGTGAAAAGAGTGTTGTTGAGAATGATGCAAGGTATTTGTCTAAAACCTGAGCAAGAGTCCAGATTAATTTTCTTATTTTAATATATTATTTTGCTTGATTTTTTTCTTTCTAATCTCATAATACTAATTTTTTGACTTTCGGAACTATTTAGTTTCACTTGGAGAGTGTGATTTTCGTTTCTATTTTTGTAATTTTAATGCGGTTTAGATATTTTTTCGGGTTATATTGGAGCTAAGTTTCACATTTCTATAAACTAGATATGCTACCATGAATTGAACTTTTGGTTTGAAAAATTGTACGCCTCTATTAGTGTATGGTTGAAAGAAGTGAATGTGGTTTTACCGTATATAGTTTCACTCTTGGTGTAAGGTCTGGAAATCGATGTTTGGAAGACCTTATCTTTTGATTTCGCACTTTTGTATCGTTTTTTTGTTTCACAATACTTAGATTTATCGGCTGATTCAGACTTTGGTTTTCAATTTTGGAATTTGTTCTTTCAAACGTCCATCTGGTGACAACCTCAAGGATTAAAACATTTGTAAGTAAATGGAATACAACAGATGAAGTTATTCTGTATCGGTAGCCTGCAAAGTTTTTGTTTGTTATTATGTCTCTGAAAAATGAAGTGCTCATCAATTTTGACACTGGCTTCTCCACTTGGAGTTTCACTAATACAATAAATAATTAAGTTTCTATAATTCCTTTCATGTGTTCTATTTTTAAAAAACATCTCGTCATGTACTAATATGTTCTATTGATGAAAAATTGTCAGTGATGCAATAGTAACACATAAACCTCTTGTTGGCAGGTTTAACAGAAAAAAAATATAAGGATTCCCGAAAATATGATGCACGGGAGAAACGACTGGAAGAAGCCTATGGCGGTTCGAATCATTAGGCATGTCATGGAGATCATCCATTTGTTGACTGAAGTGCATCTTAGGATTCTTGTAATACGTTTCAAGCTGCATGGCATCAAGCATTTTTTATGCTTTCGGAACAGACCATCACTCTAAATGGGCAGTTGGAAGTGTGTACCATTGTGATTATAACTAATAAAGTCAATAGTGACCTTTCTAGATGGAAGTCTTAGTTGTGCAAGCCTTGTCTCATGTTATTATTAAGTTCCTAAGGAATAGTCCAAGATTTTGCTTGAAACTCTTTAAGCATATGAGAATTGAGATTAGGGTTGTTATTCATGTTCTATTAATAGCTAAAACAAGACACTTTTGCAGGTAACACCTTTTAATGTGATTGGTATGACAATTTACGTCCGTGTTCGATATGATCCAAGTGCTACTACAAAGCTTTTTGATGGCTTCATTTTGCACCCATGTTCTGAATGACTTTTATAATGGAGCAATATATCGATTGAGTTCGTGCTCAAACCCTTCGAGTTGATTTGAAAATTCTAGTGTAATTGTGGTGAAATAATGTTTTGAATTTCTTATATTGAAATCTTATGTGTGACGAGTAGCGGTGCTGTTAGATTGAAATAACTTGAAATTTAAACAATTAGCTTGTTTAGGACCTAAAGTGTAGTTGAACCTGGAAGTGGGATAACAAAGTTTGTCATTTTCTTTTTTTCTGATAAATTCTAAGGTTGTTAAAGTTTAATAAGTCTGGGTTCAATTGATTGATATACAAGAGTGGTAACTGATATTCCATACTTGAAATTTACTTTATCAGCTAAAAAATAATTTATTCCGGGCATCGCACGGTGCCCGTTAAGTAGTATATATATAATTGTGCAAAATATAGTGACATATAAAAATAAAATAGTAGATCAAGTTTCAGAAAGAATACATGTATTTGGAAAAAAAATGCATAAATACAACAAGAATTGCAAATAGTGCATGAATACTAAGGGTGAAAGACGAACCAAACTACTCGATACTCGACTCGAACTTGATCGCTAAAGTTCATTTGAGCTCGATTCGTTAACTTATCAAACCAAACTTGAACAACTTTTTGTGTTTGATAAGTTTTGAAGTTCGGCTTGAACTCGGCTCGATTAGTAAAAAATAACCAAAACATGTACAAAAAAATCAAACTGCTCGAGCTCGACTCGTGTTCGGCTCGATTAATAATCAAACAAGTTCAAACACAAATTTTAAAGGTCGATTATATTTCAAACAAGCTTGAATAACATCTCGTTCGGTTCGACTCGACTCGTTTACACCCCTAATGAATACTTATCATTGTACATATTATACTGGTAAAGATGTTTCCTTGAATACCAATTCGCAGAAATGAGTTGTGATTCGTGAGACGAGCCAAGTATATGCGTTGTAGAGTATTGGCCAAGCTAATACGAGAGGCAGAGGTATCCATATCATGAAAGGCACAACTCGAATCCGGTCAGGGAGAAGAATTGACAAAAGAGAGAGAGCTGAAAGGACTCCGGTTACAAAAGCAGCACTACTAAATATACGCAAGTACTTACTTTCGAGAGTTCGCATTTGCTCCAAGATTCCTCCTACTATTACCCAGTAAACACAATTGGTGACAACAAAACACCAAATGTGTGCAGGATTTTCCACAAATAGACTCTCTGGTTTGCTTTGATACTTGAATACTACGAGGCCAACCAATGAAGGGATCACATATTTCATGACAGCATCGACCCAAGGAGCTGTAATTGGTGCCAACTTCTTTTCCCTGCCCTCCCTGCAGAATCAAAACTGGATCAAAATTTGAAAACAATTTGGATGAAATCACATAAACATTGGTAAGCCATTCATTGTCTTAGGGAATTTTTGCATGACACTAGAAGAAAACAGACA
Source organism: Buddleja alternifolia (assembly GCA_019426215.1). Lineage (NCBI taxonomy): Eukaryota > Viridiplantae > Streptophyta > Magnoliopsida > Lamiales > Scrophulariaceae > Buddleja > Buddleja alternifolia. The sequence continues at coordinate 57,988,724 of CM033390.1, forward strand.
GAAACCTGGAGACAAAATTATTAATCACTCTTAGGCATGACAATGGGCGGGTATGAGGCGGGTTTGGCAAAACCTACTACCCATCCCATTTAACTTTATAGAAACCCGCCCCTCCCACTAAATACCTGATGGAGTCGGGTTCTACTCGTTAAACCGGCTTAAGTCATGAAAATCCAGTAATTCATCCGATGACCAGACCCAATCCGCAATAACTCGACCTGACTCCGAACGTAGTGAAGCCTACTTCAACCCAATGAACCCAATTGACCATTAAAATCTATTCAAACAACATACTAAAATTTCACACAAGGAATACATATTAAGACTCATAATCCAAGAACTAATAAACCAACAACATAGACAAACGTAATGAAATTTCGAACAAATGATAATCATCACATCGATAAATCCAAATTTAACACTCATACTAATACGTCATTTAGAAGAAAAGAAGAAGTGTTTCTACGGAATGATTTGGACTTTGGTTCTCAATTTTAAATTAAGTTATGATGGAAAATCATAATAAAAAATATTAATAATATTGGCGGGGCGGATTAAGGGGGGATTGTACTGGACCCACTACCCGCCCCAAACTCGGATGGATCAGAATATTTTTATATTTATAAGTTAAATAACCCACCCTGTTATCCATTTGATCAACCCAAACCCACCCCAAACGGGGCGGTTTCGGGTCGGATACACAGCCTGAGTTTTTCTGAGTTGTGAAACATTCAGCAAACTGAGTGTGTGAATTTTCGGACAATTACTAAGCTGAGTTCTTGGAACATTCAAAGCCAAATGTATGCAGCTTGCTGCTTTATTATAGGAAAATAAAATTTTCACCATCGGTAACATGACCTCCTCAAGTGGAACAACATATATACATACAGTCTCTCAAACTTAGGAAATTGAGAAGAGAGACTTAGAAGGAAGAAAAGCAAGAAATTGTACCAAAAATCATTATCAATTGTACCTTGGGACAGAGTTGTCAATAAGAATGTGATGATGACGAGCAGCTAGTTTCCAACTTCTTCTGCTCATATTCCGGTTATGATTATTTTTTGGCTGGTTCATTATTGACCAAATTCGAACAATCCGGTTACGATTATTAGTCATTGTTTCCTCAGAGATTTCCATGCTATGCTACTGTGACTAGCATTTTTTTGTATTTCTACTAGCAAACAAATTTGAGTCATAAAAAACAATCTACTGTAGATTGTTATGTGTAACAATCATAAAAAACAATCTACTGTAGATTGATTGTTACACATAACAATCTAAAGTAGATTGTTTTTTATGACTCAAATTTGTTTGCTATATATATGCGGGTATGTGTGTTTATATATATATATAACCACAGGGTTGTGGTGGAGTGGCAAGGCTCCTCTTCCTCTAACCAACAGATCGAGGGTTCGATCCTTACTTTTGGGAATGGAAAGAATTCATGTGGCCAGTAGTCCCACCCTTTGAGGTGCAAGCCATCTGCGAAAGGGATTAGTCACTGCGGTCGGCGGTGGAAACCCTTGGGAAACAAAAAAAATATATATATATATATATATATATATATATATATATATTTTCAAAGATGTCCCACATAACAATCTAAAGTAGATTGTTTATGTTTGACTAATCATAGGTTGCCCTTCCTCCTCCACAATCATCAGATTCTGTTAGAATATTATTAGCATAGGTCTTTAGTTTATTTTTTCCTTATTTATTTTTCTATGCTCAGTTGTTTATTTCCTTTACAAGTCTTTATTTGTACTCTATATAAACTCTCTTATGATTCATAATAATATTCAAGGAGATTTATATCTTAACATGGTATCAGTTAAAACCTAGTTCCTAGGCCTCCCTACCGCCGTCCACCTCCATCTCCTACCGCCGGTGAGCCTCGGTTTTCTCTATATTTTTCCTCTCCAAATTAGTCGTTGCTCCCCTCAACGCATCTCTCTTCACTATATCAGCCTCCAATTCGCCCACTCTCACAAATTGGTGCCTTTTGTCATACACGGCCAATAGCACTATTTCGGCCTCCTCAAGCTGATTTTTTGTGGTAAAGTTTCATCTCTTCGGTGCAATTCTTGTTGTCTCTCTCTACACGATTTTTTTTTGTTATTATTACGTGTTTCGATTCCTTCTTCTTCATCATGTCTACTATCGATGATCCCTCTACCATTTCTGAAACCGACAAACCCACCACTAAACAAACCGCCCTCCATCCCTCTCTCGTCGCCGGTAATGTTCAAATGTCTTTTGGTTTTAAATTAATCGATTCTGATTCCAATTATAAACTTTGGCGTGGTATGTTTATGGATTTGTGCCGTAGTTATTCTGTCTTCCACCATATCTCTGGTCACTCTAAACCCGTTAGTGATCAAGATGATGAATGGTTTGCTATTGATTCCACCATCAAAAGGTGGTTTTATTCTACTGTCGACCTTAAACTTTTGAAAAATATTGATTTAGAATATGCCACTTCCCATGACTTGTGGTTCTTCCTTGAAGAAAATTTTCGTAACAATAAACCCTCACGTTCCCTTCAAATAAATGAAAATTTACAAAATTTACAAAAAGGGTCTCTCTCGATCTCACAATATTGTCAAGAGATGAATTTTTAGCCGATAATTTATCCGATCTTGATAGCCTTGTCAAAGAAAAAGATTTCATATTACAACTTTTACAAGGTTTACCCGAATCTTATCTTCCCCTGGTCACTGTCATCACCACAAAATCTCCACCTCCTTCCTTCTCCGAAGTCCGTAATCTCCTCCTTCACGAATCTCGTGAGTCTCAATTTTCATCTCCCCTCTCCCCAAATAATTCCGCCACTGCCCTTCTTTCCCAATCCCCTCACCCGAACCAAAATCGAAACACGTATATTAACAACGGAAAAAATTGCGGTAGGGGAAATGGCCAGTATCAAGGCCGTGGTGGTGGCCCTTCACACGGACAGCCCAGGACCAATTTCAATTTCCCAAACACTGCTGGGCTTTCTCCAGGTTTTTCATTTCAATAGGTGCAAAATACTCCCCAGGGCCCGAAAATTATTGGCCCAAATTCCACTCATTTAACAAGTGCTGGCGGCCCAGGTTCCTTCTCTCCTTCGGCGTTCTGGGCCGCCCCTCACCAGCCCACTTCTGCGGATCCAGCAACTAATAATTCCTCCTAGGATTCCAGCATTCATCCTATTATACCGAATCCAGGGCAACCGGGTCCATCTCCTTCTCCTGCTGCTGGGCTGTTTGGCCCAAAACCTCACTGGGCTCATCACCAGGCTTTAAATGCAGCGAATCAGGTCCCCCACTCAACCCACAGATCTCTCCTCCCTTTATCAGACAATGAGCCTTACTCAGCCCGATGAAAATTGGTACCTTGACACGGGTGCAAGCTCTCACGAGACACCAAACCAAGGTAAGTTATTTAATATCGTACCTAATTTAAATTCAAATTCAATTACGGTTGATAATGGTGATATTCTTCTTATCACTTCCATTGGTTCTTTTTCTTTTCTCTCGTCTTCTCGTTCACTAACTATGTCCAATATTCTTGTCTCCCCTTCTTTAGTTAAAAATTTAATTTTCGTTCGTCAATTTACTCGTGAAAATAATTGCTCCATTGAATTTGACCCCTTCGGTTTTTCTGTAAAGGATCTTAGGATTGGCAATCTTCATCTCCGAAGTGACAGTGATGGCGACCTCTATCCTCTTCGTCTCTCCTCCACCGCTTTCCTCTCATCTCTCTCCTCCATTGATCCCAACACATGGCATCGACGTCTCGGTCACCCCGGAGCTGCTATTTTCTCGTTTCTTAATAGTCGCAAATTTATTTCTTGTACTAAAACTTTATCTCGTTCTCTTTGTCATGCTTGTCAATTAGGCAAGCACAAACGTCTTCCTTTCTTTAATTCCAGTTTGAATAGTTCTAGTTTATTTGATATTGTTCACTCGGATTTATGGACCTCCCCGGTTCCAAGTATTAGTGGTTCTAAATGTTACATTCTTTTGTTAGATGATTTCTCGCATTTCTTGTGGATTTTTCCTTTATGCAATAAATCGGATTCTTTTAGTGTTTTTGTCAATTTTTACACCTATGTCCAAAATCAATTTAAAAGCAACATAAAATCATTTCAATGTGACAACGGTGGTGAATTTAATAACAAATCTTTTCACTCAAAATTAGTTAGGTGTCGAACCTACAAAAATAATTCCTATTCCTAAATTTGCAAATAGTGGTGAGCAGGGTCGATTCCTCAGGGATTGGTTCAGAATTAATTTTCAACAAACGAATAAAATAAAAATGGGGGGTTTTAATAATCGACTGAACTAAAAATTAAAATAAATAACATAAATTATTAAAATCATGAGATACAAAATTAAACAAATAGAAGAAATCAATATGTGGTGAGATTCTAGCCTAAGGAATTTTATCCGTTTTAATTCTATAATTTGATCATCGATGCAAAGATAATTCAATATTCTTGAATAAATTGTCTATAATTGTTAACAAACTCTAACAACCTCGTTTCTCCTTATTTTATCGATAATCAAAACAAGCTCTTTGATTATTTTCCTTATTAATTGAATAACCCTAAACAAGCTCTAAAGATTTAACTCAATAATAGCTTTAAGAATTAGAGAAACACCAATTCTAATTAACAAACTCACAAGCTCGGTTTATTTAAATTAGATTACAAATTCCCATAATAACAATCGAAAACTTGTCCATAATCAATGTTATTAATTGCTACCAATATCAGAATTAACCAAATAATTACGGATTTGGGATTCTAATTAGCTATATATTATTCCAACAATTAAATAACCGGCTGAATTACGCAATTAATTGAGACAATAATTTCAACAAACATAGAAAATATGTAAATATTCAAGAATAAAGAAAGAATAAGAATAAATTAGATCTCACAAATTTTGTAGAATTAAAACTTCGAATATCCTCAGCTAGAACTTGAGTTTTTAGCATTACATCTTCAATGGAACAAAACGCGAAATTTTTCTCTTCTTCTCTTCTAAATAACGTGTATAATCAAAAAGTGTCAAAGAGGGAATAAAATTCCAGCAATATCTAATTTCTAGCCAAAAGACTCCTAACTAAATCAAACTCTAATTCTAATGGAATAAGGAAATTAATTCCTTAATAGAATAAAATACTAATAAGACTCCTAAAAAATAGGAAAGCTCCTAAAAAATAGGAAGGCTCCTACAAAATAGGATTTTCTCTTCCTACTTGACACTCTTAAACATGTGTTGATCTTTTTCTTCTTTTTCTCCATCTTTTTCTTCCTTTTGTTCTTCTTTTAAATTGCACCTATCAAAATAAAAAAAATCATAATAAATATCTATTATTTAAACTCAAATACCAATAAAAGAATAAGGAAATTATATGAAAAATATGCATAAAATGCATACTAACAAATTCCCCCACATTTTAACTCTTGCACGTCCCCGTGCAAAGATAAAAGACTCAAAAATAAAGAAAAATAAAACAAAGACATCTAAAACTAACCACTTTCGTAGGTATCACGATTGCATTTAGCGTAGGCAACAAGCCTTTAAACCCCTAGGTTACCCAAGTGGACGAGTTGTGTCTCGTGAGGGTTTACAGACGATATACCCACAAAATCGATCTCTCAGTGTACAAACAAGTCAAGGAAACTTGTTTTTCCAAACATCAACCCTTATCATCAAAATTTTTAACAAAAGTCTTTAAAGATATCAATCATACTTCAGCTATCACTTTCGTATCCATACATACTCTTAAAAAATTCACAAGAATCCATAACTACAATATCACGTATACAACATTCAACTCGCACTATCCATTTCTATCTCCTCAAGCATTTTATATCAAATTTAGAACCAATATCATACTTTTATTTACTTAAGCAATTACTTGTCTTTTGACACGAATACAAACATTGATCATAAATGCACCCGGTTACTCAACAAGTTTATCATTTATCATTTGATACCCTCTTATAGCCCTATTAGGATACTAACACAATAGCAAGTTTGGGCTGATAGATCCCAGACCAGTTGGCCTTAGGTTACCAAGCTTGAAAACTCCTCAGGCTTAATCCCTTCAGTGTAGTTAGCCTCAGGCACTACAAGAGGTTATATCATACACATTTTAAGCACAAACTACTTCATAGGGTCTTAATACCCTTATTTTCAATTCATCATCAATTAAATTTTACCAAAACTTAAACCTAAGAAAATATCAACGAATTTTGCGAGTCAAAGATCACATACACAATTATTCTAGATTACAAACTTCCATAAACTTCTCAAAGAAGCATGTAATTCAACAATTATAACGGTATAATCATGCTTGACTTCTCTCATGAATTTCATCAAATTTCTCAAATCAAAAGAATTGATATTTCGAAAAAAAAAATACACTAACTTAACTCGTTGCACACTAAGAGAATTATACACACATCACGACAAAGGATTTAACCCCCTCCCCCACACTTATTTCATGCATTGTCCTCAATGTATAAAAAGAAAAAGCACAAGAGAAAAAAAAATGGAGGTAAAGGAACGGGACTCCCCTGAACGTAGATGTGTGAACCCGTGATCAATCCGGTGGAATGTGGAAGTGAGCAAGGATTCGGTCCAACTTAGACTCAATACGGTTGAGCCGATCCTCGAAGTGTCGAGAGAAAGAAGGCATGTTGGAAGTCTCGGGAGTAGAGGAGGTAGTGTCTCTCGGTCGCTCCTCCATATCATAGCGTTAGCGCTTTTTCAATTGCACTGTGGGTCCTAGAGATGTAAAAGTAGCATGTCCGTGTTTGAGAGTAACGATGGCCATCTTATGCAAGCAATCAATATCCAATAGTTCCATGTGACAAGCAATGTGCATATTAGTGTTACTCAAATCTAGCAATTTAAGAGAAACAGCTAATTGTGTAATGTAAGAACCTAAGATAAGACGTTTTTTGTTCGAGGCAGATTGGAATTGAGTGGCTAGGCAAATACCCAACTTAGCTTTGATTTTGTTTTGCATACACCAAATGAAATAGATCTCGGCTTTAGTGAAAGTGACGGAACTATCTTTCCTACCGAGTAATTATAAGCCCAAAAATGTTGAATATATTTCAAAATAGGCTCACGCAAATAAGAACTTTTAGATTGACTCGGGTGATAGTAAGTAGTATCGGTTGAAATAGTGTCCCAAATTTGATAAGGGCAAAAATCACGCAAATATTCACAACTAGAGTTTTTATACTCGTCAGTTTGAACATAATTGTTATCAACAGAGCCCAAAGCCACATTAAACTGATTAATCGAATAAGAAAACTCTTTGCCCATCAATCTAAATTTAACAACACCGGGGCTAGTTAGAGTTAAATCCTTCAGTTTATTGAACTTAAACGTGGTGTAAAACTCCCTCGTACGTTCGATAAACGCCGGGAGTTTAACATGAAAATATCCACTTCACCCAATTCCATTAACCAACGCAACAAATTCATCATAAATATGTAAAGCATCAAGCGCATCAAAATCAACACAGTTACCGGGAATAATTGGATAACGACACAAATCATTATACCTCGTCTGTTAAACTTTTGATTTGAAAGTAGTATATCCACTGAGTTTTGAACTCGGTGGTAAAACACTCTTACCCATATTGAGATGAGACCGTTGTGGTGGTGAATTGTTCGGACTTTGGCTCGAAGAATTGAACCCCGAAGAAATTGTCGGAGAAGACGATTGATGAGGGTCGACATGATCAGCAGCCGGCGGCGGAGCAGCGGTGGTTGGTTTCTTGGTGGAAAATGAGATGACTAGCGGCAGCGGTGGTGGTGTCACGGCTGTGACTTGGCAAATAGATCTGGTCGATTCTGAAGAAATACCGACGGCTGGATCTGGTGAGGTGGCGATTGAAAAAATGACCGACGGCGAACTTGCGTGGAGGACTAGCGGTGGCATCGCGTTTGTTGGATCGGAAGGATAGGCCGGCAAAATTGAAGCCGGTTATGATGGTTGATTCGTGACTGATTTTCGTCGAATTTTCTGTGTCGGGTTTCGGTGGAGCGTCGTAGCGAGCAGCGGCGGCTGTGTAGCTGTGGTGATTTCACGATTGGAGGACGGAGACTGGTTTGACTTCGGTGGTGTAGCAGTGGCGTTTGGTGTTGATTTCGCCGCCGATTGTGGAATCGCGGCAGTACCGCGTTTAGAGACGGCGTAGCGTTTGGTGGTGGCTTTCTCATGGTGGTGGATATGGAGCTTTAGAAGGTGCTACAATGATGGATATTGGGTGAGTTTGCTACAAAAGAAGTGAAGAATTAGAGATTAGGGAAGAATTAGGTAAAAGGCGAAAAGAGATTACTGAAAATTCGAATTTTTGATTTAATTTTTTTTTTTCCGAAATTGACTAAAGGGTGAAGTGTTTTTAAATCAAAGTGTAACTTATATTTAAGTGTGGGCACGCCTAATTTGAAGTCATGAATTATCAAAATTGTGCACAACTAGACAGAATGCAACTTTGAATAAAGGGTGGGCACGCCCAATTTGAAGTTGTAATCTATCAATGCAACACGATTGTTTTTTTTTATTAAGTTTAAAACGTGCCCCAGTGTGACCTTGTGATATGTTTCACCTCAAAGAAAAAGATGAAAAATAAATAAAAACATAAAATAAAGGAATGAGAAAAGGTAAAATCTTGGGTTGCCTCCCCAATAGCGCCTTTCTCTAACGTCTTTGGCTAGACATAGTCACGCTCAAGTGTTGTAATTGAGAGGTTCGAGGTTCACTTTTTCCACATTATGCATTTGAAATCCTTCGTAGAAAAGCTTTATGCGATGTCCATTCACTTTAAATATTTTCCCAGTCGTCGGACTTTAGATATCAACTACACCATGGGGAAAAACGTTAACGACAATAAAAGGTCCAACCCAACGTGAATGTAACTTACCCGGAAATAATTTAAGTTGAGAATGAAAAAGAAGAACTTTCTGTCCGACAATAAAATTCTTTCTTGAGTTCATCTTATCACGAAAAGCTTTCGTCTTCTCTTTATAGATTTTTGAGCTCTCATATGCATCATTCCAGATTTTTTCCAATTCTTGCAATTGTAACTTCCTTGTGACACCAGCATCATCCAATTTCACGTTGAAATGCTTAATCGCCCAATATGCTATGTGTTCCAATTCAATAGGAACATGGCAAGGCTTACCAAAAACTAAACGAAACGGGGACATACCGATGGGTGTTTTATAGGCCGTACGATATGCCCACAGAGCATCATCGAGTTGCGTACTCCAATCTTTCCTACTTGGATTGACCGTCTTCTCGAGTATAGACTTGATTTCTCGGTTAAAGATTTCGGCTTACCCGTTTGTTTGTGGATGGTAGGCGGTTGAAACTCGATGAGTAACATCATATTTCTTGAGTAGAGCCTCCATCACTCGGTTACAAAATTGAGTCCCACGATCACTTATTATGGCTCTTGGTGTTCCGAACCTAACAAAAATATTAGACTTGACGAAATCTACAACTTTAGCACAGTCAGTTCGAGTAGCTTTGGCTTCAACCCATTTTGAAAAATAATCCACATCAAGTAGTATGTAATTATTGCCAAAAGAAGAGGGGAAAGGACCCATAAAATCAATTCCTCACACATCGAAAATTTCACACACATATATAGGATTAAGGGGCATTTGATCTGTATGTCCTAAGTTACCTGTTTTTTGACAATTTTCACAAGTTTTGCAGAACATGTAAGAGTCATGAAACAAAGTTGGCCAAAATAAACCATTTTCAAGCACCTTAAGAGCAGTGCGTTTGGGACCAAAATGTCCTCCACATGCATATGAATGGCAAAATTTAAGGATTGAAGGACTTTCAGTCTCAGGTACGCACCTTCGGATGACTTGATCAGAACTATGTTTCCACAAATAAGGGTCATCCCACACATAATACTTAACATCACTCTTTACTTTATTCTTTTGAGCTCTAGACAAATCGTCAGGTAAGGTCTTAGTAACTAAGTAATTAACTATATCAACATACCATGGATTCGTTAGTTGGGTAGCAAAGAGATGCTCATCAGTAAATTCATCCCGCAGGGGCAGTGGTTCTTCATTCAAGACCAATCTAATTAGATGATCCGCAATAAGATTTTTAGCACCTTTCTTGTCTCGTATCTCCAAGTTAAACTCTTGCAGCAACAAGATCCACCTAATGAGCCTCGGCTTAGCCTCCTTCTTAGTGAGTAGATATCGAAGAGCTGCATAGTCAGAATAAACAATCACTTTAGTACCAAGTAAATATGAATGGGATTTTTCTAAAGCAAAAACAATAGCTAAGAGTTCTTATTCCGTTGTCGAGTAATTGCATTGGGCACTGTCAAGTGTTCATGAGGCATAGTAGAAGACATGTGCAACTTTCCCCACTCTTTGTCCAAGCACTGCGCCTACAACATGATTACTGGCGTCGCACATAATCTCAAAGGGAAGATTCCAGTTTGGTGATTGCACAATAGGGGTTGAAGTTAGCAAATCTTTCAACTTGTCAAATGCACTTTGACACTCCTTGCTAAACTCGAATTCCACATCTTTTTGAAGCAAGTTGCACAATGGTCTACTTATCTTCCCGAAATCCTTGATAAAGCGTCGGTAGAATCCTGCATGTCCAAGAAAAGAATGAACTTCCCGCACACTCACAGGGTAAGGTAAAGATTTGATAACATCTATCTTGGACTTGTCTACCTCTAAACCCTTAGAAGACACCACATGACCTAAAATATTACCTTGTTTAACCATAAAATGACACTTTTCATAATTTAGAACAAGGTTTGACTCTATGCATCTCTTCAAAACTTTTCCTAGATTAGCTAAACACGAGTCAAAGGAATCACCATGAACTATAAAGTCATCCATAAATACCTCTATGATGTCCTCAACAAATTCTGAGAATATGCTAACCATGCACCTTTGAAATGTTGCTGGAGCATTGCAGAGACCAAAAGGCATACGCCGGTAGGCCAAGGTTCCAAATGGGCAAGTGAAGGTCGTCTTTTCTTGGTATTTGGGTGCCACCGGAATCTGATGAAAACTTGTTTTCTTTGGAACCACTTGTACCGGACTTACTCACGTGCTATCCGAAATTGGATAGATTATTCCTGCGTCTAGGAGTTTTTGAATCTCTTTCTTTACAACTTCCATCATCGGTGGGTTTAATCGTCGCTGAGCTTGGATTGAAGTCTTAGAACCTTCTTCCATTAATATCCTATGCATACAGACAGCCGGGCTAATGCCTTTGATATCCGCTATGGTCCAACCGATTGCTTCCTTGTACTCTCTCATAAATCGAAGCAATTTTTCCTCTTGTAAAGGACTCAACTTGTTAGAAACGATCATAGGAAGTGTTTCGTCTTCTCCTAAGAATAGGTACTTGAGATGATCCAGCAACTTCTTGAGTTCCAATTTCGGTGCCTGCACAATAGAAGGAAGTAGTTTAAAACTAGTCACGGGTAATTCAATATAAGAAACATTATGCTTATGAGAATTGAGAGAGTTGAGTTCAGAAATTGCTTCTTGCAGTTCAAAATTTAAACCAAACTCTTTTTTGACTCCTTCCAAGCCATCTTCATATAGCGCTACTTTCAATGGATCATTTTCCTCCAATTCAAATACTCGCTGCACCAAAGAATCAGTAACATCCATACCAAATACAGAATGATCATCATAGGGGTACTTCATGGAATCATAGATATTAAACTTTATGGTTTCACCATCAAATTCCGTAGTAAGTGTACCATCATGAACATTTATTTTAGTCCTAGATGTTTTAAAAAATGGTCTTCCAAGTAAAATAGGGGCTAAATTACTAGATTCATCTTTACCCATATCAATAACATAGAAATTAGCAGGGAAAACCAAATCATTAACTTGAACTAGTATATCCTCAAGAACACCATCAGGGTAAGCGTTAGACCTATCAGCTAATTGAACAATGACGCCTGTTTATTTTAATTCTCCTATATTCAAAGACTCATATATAGCACGAGGCATGACATTTATTGAAGCTTCTAGATCTAACATAGCTTTTTCAATTCGCATATTACCTATCTTACAGGGGATAGTGAACATACCTGGGTCCTTGCATTTTGGAGGTAATTTCTTTTGAAGAACAGCATACACATTTTCCCCCACATGCACCTTCTCGTTAACCTTGAGTTTTTTCTTAGTTGTGCATAATTCCTTGAGGAATTTTGCATAACGAGGTACTTGCTTGATGGCATCGAGAAGTGGGATATTTACCTCGACTTTCTTGAAGGTCTCTAATATCTCTCTTTCTTGCTCTTCTTTCTTGGATTTTGCAAACTGACTATTGAACAGGGAAGGTATCACCATTGACATAGGTTGCTCTTTTCGCACTTCAGTGGGGTTAGACTCTTCGGTTTTCTTCTCCAACTCGTTTTCTATCTCACGTTTGGAAACCAATTCAGGTTCTTTAAGCTCTTTCCCACTTCTTAAGGTAATTGTACTAGCATTTTCTCTCGGATTCACCACAGGCAGAGATGTAGTTTACTCGAGCTTTGGGAAACCAACTCATTCACAGTTGTGGCTAACTGACTCATTTGACTCTCCAGATGTTGTATACTAGTCCTCGCCTCTTGTTGAAATTGTTGTGTGTTAGTTGCTAATTGTTTAACAATTTCTTCAAGAGACATACCTTGTGGGTTGGAGGATGGTTGAGGTGGTTGTGCTTGTTGTCTGGATTGATATGAACGTTGGAATCCAGTAGATCGTGGACCATAACTCAAATTAGGACGATCTCTCCACCCGACATTGTAGGTATTGGATAAGGGATCATATTTTCCCCGGAGGGCCCCCGAAAATCGAACAGCATTGGCTTGTTCGTGTGGATCCTCTTGAAGTGTAGGACACACCTCGGTAGTATGACTGGGATTGAAGTAGATACCACATGCTTTCACTTGTTGTGTATTGCCTACTACCAATTTTTGCACCAAAGAGGTCAAATCATCCAAACGTTGGTCCATTGATGCCAAATTCACCCCCATTCACCCCTTTCTGTGCAATAACTTGTCGAATGCTGAACTGTTGGGTGTTGGCAGCCATGTTGGAGATCAAATTTTTTGCTTCTGTGGGGGTTTTATGTACCAGTGCGCCTCCACTCGCAGCATCTATCATATTTCTCTCCATTGTTGACAAACCTTCATGGAAATACTGGATTAGGAGTTGTTCGGGAATTTGGTGTTGGGCAGCTGGCTACTAGTTGTTTAAACCGCTCCCATTACTCGTACAATGACTCTCCACTGATTTACCTAGTTCTGCATATCTCTTTTCTTATGTTGGCAACTCATGAGGCGGGAAAGAATTTCTCTAAGAATTGTTTCTTCATTTCAGTCCATGTCTCGATTGAACCAGAGAGTAGATAGTAGAGCCAGTCATTAGCTCTGTCAGCTAGCGAAAACGGAAAAGCTCTCAGTTTGATTTGGTATTCAATGACATTTCTTGGTTTCATCGTTCAACAGAACACATGGAATTCTTTCAAGTGTTTGTGGGGATCTTCTCCTGCAAGACCACGGAAAGTAGGAAGTAAGTGAATAAGACCATATATTAATTCAAAATCTACCTCAAGGGTGGGATATTGAATGCAAAGATGTTGTTGGTTCATGTTTGGCATGGCTAACTCCCTTAAAGTTCTCTCTTTGGTGTTGGCCATGACTTCTAGTTCCTCTTTTGAATCACTGGATGTATCACTCAATTCCAAAGTTAAGTTTAGTCTGGGAGATGAAGTAGACGGGAATCCTTGAGCACGTTGCTTGATTTTTTTTCGTAGTCAGCGAGCTATTTTCTCAATTTTAGGATCGTATTGAAGTTCACCTGTACAAAGAGATCGAGGCATAAAATTGACCAAGCAACAAAAATTAATTCTATAATGAGAAATAAATCTTAAGGCATCAATCCCCGACAACGGCACCAAAATTTGTTAGGTGTTGAACCTACAAAAATAATTCTTACTCTTAAATTTGCAGATAGTGGTGAGCAGAGTCGATTCCTCAGGGATTGGTTCAGATTTAATTTTCAACAAACGAATAAAATAAAAATGGGGGGTTTTAATAATCGATTGAACTAAAAATTAAAATAAATAACATAAATTATTAAAATCAAGAGATACAAAATTAAACAAATAAAAGAAATCAATATGTGGTGAGATTCTAGCCTAAGGAATTTTATCCGTTTTAATTCTATAGTTTGATCATCGATGCAAAGATAATTCAATATTCTTGAATAAATTGGCTATAATTGTTAACAAACTCTAACAACCTCGTTTCTCCTTATTTTATCGATAATCAAAACAAGCTCTTTGATTATTTCCCTTATTAATTGAATAACCCTAAACAAACTCTAAAGATTTAATTCAATAATAGCTTTAAGAATTAGAGAAACACCAATTCTAATTAACAAACTCACAAGCTCAGTTTATTTAAATTAGATTACATATTCCCATAATAACAATCGAAAACTTGTCCATAATCAATGTTATTAATTGCTACCAATATCAGAATTAACCAAATAATTACGGATTTGGGATTCTAATTAGCTATATATTATTCCAACAATTAAATAACCGGCTGAATTACTCAATTAATTGAGACAATAATTTCAACAAACATAGAAAATATGTAAATATTCAAGAATAAAGAAAGAATAAGAATAAATTAGATCTCACAAATTTTGTAGAATTAAAACTTCAAATATCCTCGACTAGAACTTGAGTTTTTAGCATTACATCTTCAATGGAACAAAACGCAAAATTTTTCTCTTCTTCTCTTCTAAATAACGTGTATAATCAAAAAGTGTCAAAGAGGGAATAAAATTCCAGCAATATCTAATTTCTAGCCAAAAGACTCCTAACTAAATCAAACTCTAATTCTAATGGAATAAAGAAATTAATTTTTTAATAGAATAAAATACTAATAAGACTCCTAAAAAATAGGAAAGCTCCTAAAAAATAGGAAGACTCCTACAAAATAGGATTTTCTCTTCCTACTTGACACTCATAAACATGTCTTGATCTTTTTCTTCTTTTTCTCCATCTTTTTCTTCCTTTTGTTCTTCTTTTGAATTGCACCTATCAAAAAAAAAAAAATCATAATAACTATCTATTATTTAAACTCAAATACCAATAAAAGAATTATATGAAAAATATGCATAAAATGCATACTAACACGTTTTTTCATAAAAATGGACTTAAATTTTGTTTTTCTTGTCCCCACACTTCTCAAAAAAATGGCAAAGCAGAACAATATAATTCGAAATCTCCTTTTTCAATCTTCTTTACCTCCCTTGTTTTGGGTCGAAGCCTTACACATGATAGTACATCTTCTTAATATTCTTCCCACCACCATCTTATCTTATCGTACTCCATTTGAAATTCTTTACAATCTCTCTCCCACCTATGACCATCTTCGTGTGTTTGGCTGCCTCTGTTACCCAAATCTTTCTGCTACTTCTCCTCACAAACTCACACCTTGTTCCTTTTCTTGTCTTTTCTTAGGCTATCCCTTTAATCACAAAGGCTACCGTTGCCTTAATCTCCACACAAACAAAATTATCCTTTCTCGTCACGTTATGTTCGATGAATCCATTTTCTCCTACTCTTCTTTCTTTCCCCCGTCGCCCTCCCCGTCTTATGATTTTCTCCAATCCAATGACGATTCGACTAGTCTACCTCCAACCTTTGTCCCCGTTTCTTCTCCTTCTCACACACGCGGCTCTTCACCTGGCTTTTCTACTGCCACGTCATCATCTCCTGCCCAGTTAGCTGCCATGCATGTAGCCACATCCGTTGCTACATCAGTATCTCCTGTCATGTCAGATGCAACGTCAGCATCTCCTGCCCAGTCAGCTGCCACGTCAGCTGCCACGTCACCTTCTGCCATCAGCCGCCACTTCAATAGCCACATCATCAGGCACGTTCTCCACACAACGGGTTGCTCCTTCTGCTTTTTCAATTCACCCCATGATTACTCACTCCAAATCCGGTATCGTTCAACCACGTACTCTATTTAATCTTTCGGTTTCTCAACCGTCTTCTGTTTCTCCTCTATCTCGCTCTTATACCCAAGCTCTTCGTGTTCTCCAATGGAAACAAGCCATGGATGACGAGCTCTCTGCTCTTCAATCCAATAGTACTTGGGAACTCGTTCCCCCTCCTTCCAGTATTAATCTCATCAGCTCAAAATGGATCTTCCGACACAAATTCCGCTCTGATGGCTCTCTTGAACGTTACAAAGCCCGACTTGTTGCTCAAGGGTTTCCTCAACAACTCGACATTGACTATGAAGACACGTTTAGCCCGGTCATGAAACCTGCTACCATTCGTACTGTCCTCAGCATTGCTCTCTCTTCTTCTTGGCCTCTTCATCAACTCGATGTTAAAAACGCATTTCTTCACGGTCACCTTACTAAAACAGTGTATATGAAACAACCTCCTGGTTACACTAATCATGCCTACCCTGATCATGTTTGTCTCCTTAAAAGGGCTATGTATGGTCTCAAGCAAGCTCCTCGTGCTCAGCACCATCGGTTTGCCACTTTTCTCTCCTCTCTTGGATTTGTCAGTAGTAAGTCTGACCCTTCCCTCTTCGTATTTCGTAAATCCTCGTGTATTGCCTTCCTTCTGCCCTATGTCGATGATATCGTCCTCACCGCCTCCTCTTCATCTCTTCTCTCTCACTTTAATTTTCTTCTCTCATCTGAGTTCACTATGACGGACTTAGGTCCCCTTCATTATATTCTCGGTATTTCTTTTACTCGTTATTCTTCCGGTCTTTTTCTCTCCCAAGAAAAGTTTGCTCTAGAAATCCTTGACCGTGCTAACATGTCTATGTGTAATCCTGTCTCCACTCCTGCTGATTCTCAGGCCAAGCTCTCCTCTTCCTCTTTTGAACCATACTCTGATCCCACTCTTTATAGTAGTCTTGCTGGCGTCCTTCAATATCTCACTTTTACTCGTCCAGATATATCTTTGGTTGTTCAACAACTCTGTCTCTTTATGCATGACCCTCGGATTCATCGTATGCACGCTCTCAAACGTGTTCTTCTCTACCTTTGCGGTACTCTCTCTCACGGTTTTATTATTCGTCCTTCTTCCTTTACTCAATTGATTGTTTATTCTGATGCGGACTGGGCCGGCTGTCCTGATACTCGTCATTCCACGACTAGTTACTGTGTTTTTCTTGGTGATAATCTTGTCTCTTGGTCTTCCAAATGTCAACATATCGTGTCTTGCTCTAGTACTGAAGCCGAATTCCGCGGCGTTGTTAATGTTGTTGCAGAACTTTCGTGGCTTCGTAATCTTCTTCTTGAACTCCACTCTCCCTCGTGCTACTCTAGTTTTTGTGACAACACCAGCGCTGTTTACCTTTCCTCTAATCCCATCCAGCACCAACGTACCAAACATGTTGAATTGGATTTACATTTTATACGTGAAAAGGTTACCTTAGGTGAAGTTCGTGTATTGCATGTTCCTTCGTCTCGCCAATTTGTTGATATCTTCACCAAAGGTTTATCGTCTGCACGATTTAATGAATTTCGCTCCAGTCTCAACGTCCGAGAATCTTCCGTTGTGACTGCGGGAGGGTGTTAGAATCTTCCAGTCTCTAGTTTATTATTTCCTTATTTATTTCGCTATGTTTTGTTGTTTATTTCCTTTACAAGTCTTTATTTGTACTCTATATAAATTCTCTTATGATTCATAATAATATTCAAGGGGATTTATACCTTAACAGGTTCAACTATACCCGCATATATATAGCAAACAAATTTGAGTGTGTAACAATCTAAAGTAGATTGTTTTTTATGACTCAAATTTGTTTGTTATATATATGCGGGTATATATATACATACATATATATATATGTATGTATGTATATATATATAGGGTATGGATCAAATACATCTCATTACATTTGGTAAGATATAAGACCCGATCTACACCATTAATACCGTTTGATCCCAAGGTCTAGATTTAACAGCTATTTTCGGATTATATATTTTTTTTAATGAGGGCAGGGGCATCTTAGTCAATGAAAAATGGGTTAAAAAATTCACTTTCTTGCAATTATTCTTCGATCAAAACTCTTCCGAAAATACAATTATTAGTCAAGAAGCAGCAATCAGTTGGAATGAGTTGAAGAACGAAATCAAAAACGAAGAAAAAAGCTAAATAATTGGCTACGGATGATGATGATGATTTCTCCTCAAGAACAGCCATGTCGGAAGAAGAAGAAGCTGTTGTTGTTACTTAAATAATTTATTTGAATTTGGAAGCTCCTAATGAGAAATTGGAAACTAATTAATCACACATAATTTCAGTTTTATTATTATGGGAAAGATTTAGCCAGATGAGACTACGCACAGGCAATGGGATGATGAATGAATAATCCTCTAGCTAATATACTGTATAATGAGTTATAATATACTGTATAATGTGTTATAACATACTATAAAATGGCTTATAAGATACTGTATAATTGAATATTTTTAATATGTTATAAACACATACTGTATAATGAGTTATAATATACTGTATAATGTGTAATAACATACTGTATAATGGCTTATAAGATACTGTATAATTGAATATTTTTAATATGTTATAAACACATACTATATAATGAGTTATAATATACCTTATAATGTGTTATAATATACTATATAATGGCATATAAGATACTGTATAATTAAATATTTTTAATATATTATTAACACATACTGTATAATGAGTTATAATATACCGTATAATGTGTTATGACATATTGTATAATGACTTATAAGATACTGTATAACTGTATATCAGTATATGTATATTTCCAACCATCGAGAAATTAAGAGAGAGAGAGAGGAGAGAAAGAGAGAGAAGGTATGAAGCAAGAAGAAGTGGTAAAGAGCAATCAGAAGGGTGATATTGTAGTTGATGATGATGGATATGGTGAGCTTGGCTCCAGCAGATTGTTGTCATCTCTTTTGGCTTCCAAAGATCGTGATTTTCTGCTCTCCTCTAATGGAACTCAGGTATACATACATACATATATATATATATATATATATATATAAGGAGTAAAATCCAATTTACCCCCCCCCCCCGTGATAGTCGTTATTCTTCAAAAACCCCCCTGTGATAAAAAAAATTGTCAACTTACCCCCTCGTATTTTTAAGAAATATACTCACTGCTTCCTTAAACATATTCTTCAAATACCCTTGTACTTTAAAAGTATTTACACTATATTTTTAATTTAATTTTTTATTTCTTTTTTCTTTTTCCTCACCTTCTTCTTCCCCAAAACATCTTCTTCCCCAAAACCCCCACCTCTACCTCCAACCTCCTATACTACACCACCATCACCACCGTCTTCTTCCCCATTAGCTTCCTACATACACCACCGCCATAGTACAGTAACCGTTTCCCTCTATCTACCTCTGCCTCCCTCCTCTCCTCTTCGCGATGCTTCCTCAATGACGTAGTTTTGCAGAGGAGGAGCAGGCCGAGTGTGTGGAAGTGAGGCAAATCGGTGGTGGGACGATGACGCAGTGTAGGAGGAAGAAGGGTGCTGGTGGGGTAGCAGAAATGGAGCTTCAATCATCATCATCTTGAAGAAATACATACAAACATATATCATATAATAATGGCGGATTTAGGGCTAGGATTTGAAGATGGTAGCAGAAAAGTTGAAACAATTTGATGTTGATTTCTTTACTTCATGTACTCTGTGTGTGTTGGGGAGAATTTTGTCAAAAGACATATCACAAATTTGTGCAGCTATGTGTATGGTGTTTGCTGAATGAGAGGAGAGAAGAAGGAATTCATAGATGGTGTGTACAAAACTTCAATTTGCATTTGAAGTATTGCTTCCAGTTTGCAAAATTACTGAAATTTCTCTTTCAAATCTGCAAATTTGAGTTTTGAAATATATGAGTGGGGTTGCTTGTGGTGGGCGGCGACGGCGAGCTTCAAGCAGTGTGGCGGTGGATATGGAGTGTGGTGGTGGATCTGAGTGCGACAGCACGGCCTGGAAGTCGACGGTGAAGGTACGGGTTTCGAGTGTGGTTTGTTGATCTGAAGTGTGGCGGCGTGGGTTGGAGGTCGACGGCCGGTGGAGGTAGTGGCGGGGCGGGAGGAAGTGTGGGTTGGAAGATGAAAGAAAAGTAGGAAAAAATTAATGTAAATAAATTAAAAGGGAAAAGAAAATCTTAAATATAATATGTTTAATGTGGACCGTTGATATATTTTAGATCTATGGATGTGATTAATCAAATTTAAACAATATATATGTATTAATCTGGACCGTCGATTTTATCCCATTTGATCCAATGGTTGTTAATCAAGGGCAAAATTGTCCAAAAAAGTCAAAATAGTGACAACCATTCGCACTACGCGCGAGTGAGGCGCGTAGGGAGCTAAATTGTACCTATATTTTTTTCATAGGGGAGTAAGTTGACAATTGTTTTATCAAAGGGGGGCTTTTGAAAAATAACGACTATCACAGGGGGGTACGATCGATTTTCCTCTATATATAAGTGGTGAATGTACACTGATAGTTAAATTCAATCAAAGTCGATTCATAGAATTTCATTCTCTACAGTAACCTGATTCTCCATGAACAATTGGAAAAAAAAAAAAAAAAAAGCAGTGAAAGACCAGAGAAGAAGTGGGAGTCTCGCATCTGAGAGAGAAGACGATGAAAAGTTTCTGCAACGTGGGTTTGTGGGCTTTGAAAAATGACATCATTTGACTATTATACCCCTGATCCAATTGGAATCAATTTCTCCACCTATTTTTTTATTCCTTTTTGGACTGTTGGATTTAATGGATTCAATGGTGTAGATTGAGTCTTATATCTTATCTAATATAAGGTATGTATTAGATCTTGACCCTATATATATATATAGATGTCCCACATACGGGTTGATGTATGATATTCGGATACGATTACATTTACTGATTGTAGCAGCAATTCCGGGAAAATACTTGCCTACACCGGGTCTAGGGCCCCACCCATACACTTTGTGGATGTGAAAAAGACATGTCACTCATTTTTTAGTTCAAAATTATATATCAAGTGATGTGTCTTATTCACACCCATCAGGTTTACAGATGGGACCCAAGACCCGGTGTAGGCAAGTGTTTTCCACAATTCCGATCACATTTATATATTTCTTTAATTTGTTATTTTTATTTTTTTAATGTTGCCTCCGATTGTTTAATTAAAGGGCAAAAATACACTTTGTACCCCAGAACTATCCACTATGTATCATTTAGGTCCCTTGAACTATTAAACGTACCAAAATTATCCCTAAACTATCAAACATAACAAAATAGTCTCCTCAACCTGACGGACGTTTAGCTTGTCGTGACATATTGCTGACGTTGCACTGGGTTTGACCATTACAATGTGGCCATTGAAAAAGTTTGTCAATTTTGGATCACTTTTTTTTTTCTTTTTTTTTTGACTTGTTTTCAATAAAATGAGCCTTTTGTGTACTTATAATTGTGAGCCTTTCAGTAAAAAGTATTTGGTTATCACTTTATATTGACTTTTGTGCTAAAAATAGTACACTGATTTCCTACTAATATTTAAGAAAAATTTACTAAAAACCCCTAAAAATAAACTTTTTACCCGAAAAAATCAATGATAATATTTTTCAACCCAAAAAACTCATTTCACCAATTTTTCTTTCCAAAAAATCCAATATTTGGATTTAACCGTCCTTAACTTTCTAGAGCAAAAATTAATCAATTGTAATTCTATTTAGAAATTTATTTGTGTAGAAATTTTATATCGATAATTGATACTAATTATGATTTTTAACTTTACATTCAAAACTTTTAATCTTCTTAAAAAAAATTTAAAAAATGTATTTTAAATACTTATCATATTAAAAATAAAATAAATTATATAAAAATATTTAGGGACCATTTTGTTAGGTTCGATAATTTAGGGTTTGGAACTTTATTTTTTAGTTGGGACTTTAGGCGGTCCTCGAAAAAAGATAGCGAAAAAAATTATCCCTAGAGTCGAGACTAAAAGGAATGTATAAACCATAGATTCGATCGTGGTTTACAATTATAGCTTCCCTACCTATTTGTTTATTATTTTATTTTTAATTTTCCTTTTGGGAATCATCTCGAAAGAGCAAGACCTAAATGGTACAAAGTTGATAGTTCACGGGGACAAAGTGTATTTTGCCCTTAATTAAATTTGAACTCGCCATGTTTAATTTCAATATGAATCAATTGTTCGTTGGAAGTTGAAGACGGTGCTTCAAGGTGCCTTCCTTTTTGTTCTCTTTTCAATCTTTACCTCTCATATATACACACACATTCACACTTTACTATGAGAGATATTGATTGATAGTTGTTTTATGTTTTGAGTGTGTAATTGTAAGGTTTGCATGTTTGAATTGGAAATCAGCTTATTGAATTAGTTATTTTGGATTGATATATGAAAGTAATAAGTGAATGTGCTTTGAATCTTTTAAGTTGATTATTTAGCAGTGAATGTGCTTTGGATCTTTTAAGTTGATTATTTAGCAATCTTTCCTTTGGTTGTTGAACTTCATCTAGGAAAATAGTGAGAAAAATGATTGTCTCGCTTCAAATGATAGTACTTTGTGCTTTACTATTTTCTGATTGTTTTCAGTTTCCTCGCCAAAATCTGAGGTCCAAATATATCCTAAAAGTTCTTACATCGGTTCTTTTTCCATAGTGTTTTTGTTATCCTGGAGGATGACAAAACTTATCTCGAGATACACTCCATGGAGTCCTATGCTCTCTGGTGAATCGAGG
Source organism: Buddleja alternifolia (assembly GCA_019426215.1). NCBI lineage: Eukaryota > Viridiplantae > Streptophyta > Magnoliopsida > Lamiales > Scrophulariaceae > Buddleja > Buddleja alternifolia. Next base: position 58,011,575 of record CM033390.1, read on the forward strand.
TCTATAGTTTTTATCCGATGGGAAGTAAAAGTGTTTTTTGAACTCATGGAGTTCATTTTGAAGCAACTAACTAGGAAGGAGATGGATTCCCAATCTACATTAAACATGGTTTGTTGAAGGCTTAGTTTAGAAGAAAGCCTCAGCCCTGTGTAGTAATCCTCAACAGCATCGACAAGTAACGTAGTTTTTCAGAAATCTAGTGCAATATCATGGCTTTGAGGATTGCACTAGAGACTAAGACTAATACTACTGATTGTGGAATAGCCTAATAGACATTTCAAGTTAGCATGCCTTCCCCTTTGCGACGGAAAAGGAAACGTCAGGTCTTGGTACCCCAGAATACATGACAATAATCTTGCAAAAGAGTAATAAACAGTGCATGAGGTCTGTTAGTGCACAAACTGAGATGATTAACAATTGTTATGAAAAATGATCTTTAGGGATATGTAATTGGTAGTACAGGATTCTGCAAAAGAATGACTATTTTAATGGAAAACGGTTTTAAGTAATAAGTACATTGACGACATGATTCTATCTGTATAATTTCAAGTTTATTGGTAGTCACTGATGGTGCAGCATTTATGATTTAATATGGAACAATTTTGTACTTTTCCTAGAGATATACTGCTTAGTTATTTTGGATTTAGGATACTGATGTGCATCAAAAAGTACCCAAGGTTATTATAGTAATTGTTGGTGTACATATGACGGGTCGGGTCACTACCCGCAGGCTGAGCCGTGGGGGATCTGACGGATCAGTCTGAACAGGACGAAGGACCCACCAAAGATAATTGGGTCCAAGTATCAATCTAAAAGACCATACTCTCAAGGAAACTAACTCTGATAGGTTGTTAACTAATTCAGACCCATGGCCCATAGCCCATTACCAGCTCCCTATAAATACCTTAGAGGAGTTGGAAGACGCTCATTATCTACTCCCAGGAAAAATTCACTGGCTATTAAGAGTATCCACACAAAAGAACTACGAACTGACTTGATCCCACACTGATTAGGTACGTAGGCAGCTCGAAGTAACCGAGTGCAGTCTATAACTTAATATATATTTAATCTAGTTTGTCGTGAGTTAGATTGGTTCCCTTACTCCATGTGGTCAATCACGTGACATCAACTGTCTGACGATTTTTAGCATCATCAGATACTAAAGCATTAGAAGGCGTTTTAGCATGTCTTTTATACTTTAATTCCCAGTCAGGCCATTTGCACTCATCGAAATATCTACAGTTCCTCAACAATTCAATATTTTTTCAGTGTCGATAAAAATATTACCCAGAAATGTCAAGGACCAATGCCTTATATATGATTGGGTTGATTTTCATTTCAGCTAAAATATTTTTAGCAGTGGCCTTTCCTGGAGATGTAAGAGCTATAGATAACTTCTATTTCCTGGATAGATCTGCAAGTTAATATGGTGATTGTTAACAATTGTTATCGGTATTATCTATGTCATCGTCAATGTTTTACCTTTTATTGTAATCAAGGGAAAAATACCCTAAGATTAAAGATGATAAGTCCTCGTGGTTATGCTGTAATATCCTTCATATTTTGTTGGTAACAATTGTTTCTCCTCATGACACGAAAAATCCTTACGTGTATTAAACAGCAAGTGGACTGGTCGTGTGTAATAATAAAGTGGACAATAAAGTCCGGGTTGTCGAACCTCAAGGACTTGTATTTTAGTTTATGATTTTAAAGCAATTGAAGAACTTAAACTAAAACAAGAATTAACTAAAATATTATGTAAGTAAGATATAAGAAACAAGATGTCGAAATCAAGATAGTTATGGAAAAGAGCAACTAAGACACATGTGTTGGCATAAATTAATCAATTTTCATTATAAACATGTTCTCATATTATTAGACTAATGTTGCTTTGGTGAAAAAAACCTTAAATAATTACTACCCGATTTCTCGGCTGTAATAATCCTATGATTAATTGATGGTTCTCTAGATATGTCTATCCGAGAATCTAACCAACAATCATGCATTCAAGTTCTAGAATTTCCCCGGATTAATCCGGCTAACTGCACCCGGGAATCTCTACCTATCTCTAGGGGCAATTCCCTATTTTTTACGGATTATGTGATGATCCTCTTTGCACCTTAAATTAACTTCTCTCGAACGAATAATTTAAGCAATAAATCATGCATATGGTAGCTAAGCATATGATGCATTCAAACAAGATCAAGACACAAAGCAACAATAGAATTAATATGAAAAACACAATTTATAACTCAATTATCATAATTTAGCCTCAACATGGCCTTAGTTCGAAGAATCTATTTCATCATAAAAGATAAAAGATAGGAACTTAAATTAAGATTCATATTCATAGACAAAAATAAATCTAAATCTAAGAAACTCCCTCGTATTTTTGATGGTTGAACTTCGATCTTCATCTCTTCCATGCTTCTTGATTTCTTCACCTTCAGAGGTTGTTGATAATCTTCATAACTAATCTAAGGATGATGAAGATGATAGGATGTGTTTAGGCTCCCCCAATGGGGAATGAGTTTTCAAGTGTGTTTGTAGGATGGCATCCAATCCTTCTTTTATAGCCAAAAAAATCCACCTACCAAGAACATGTGCTTCCATTCTCTTTTCTTTCCACCTACCATTCTCTTGCTTTCCATCTACCAAGAATGTGAACTACCATTCTCTTGTTTTCCACCTACCATTCTCTTACTTTCCTCCTACCAAGAATGTGAGCTACCATTCTCTTCCTTTCCATCTACCAAGAATGTGAACTACCATTCTCTTGTTTTCCACCTACTAAGAATGGGAGCTGCCACTTTCGTGTTTTCCAGCGCAGAGATAGTGTTTTATTCATAAAATTCTCCACAGACCTCCGAATTTGATGCTTCAAGTCCACATGTGAAGATAAGACATACATCTACAACTTTTTAGAAGGACACTTCATCCAATTCTGTCTCTAAATATATCAAAATGACGTTCCAATGTGGAGGTTGTTTCTGATTTGGTGCCCAGGTGTGCGGAAATGGTACTAAAATATGATTTTGGCTAACTCCAGCTTGTTTCTTGCTTGTTTGCTCGTAGAGGTGTGAAACATCTTGGCCTAAACTTGTTTTATACGTCCTTTTTCCACCCTTTATTCGATTGTATCCACTTAAGGCCTGAAATCACTTAATGCACGAATTAAACGCACAAGTGACAAAATCAAGCGATAAATGAACCTAAAACATAAACGCAAAGGGGCTTAATAACACGTAAAAATGACTCCTATCACCTCACTAATTGAAAGACCAAAAAACCCAAGAAGAAAAATAATTTATATGCCCTTGATTTGTTCAGGCACCCAGCAATGTTGGAAATCAGAAGGGCCTTTCAGACAGATCAAGTGATCAACCCGGTTTTGTTTCGTTGCTATTTGTATTCTCAGCTGTAGACAAAGCCTCATGGAACCAAAGGTCATTAGTGGAATTCAGTTCTCGAGCCTCCCCAAGAGTTATATCCGTATAGAATCCGAGAGGCCAAAATTGTCTGAAGTTGCAGAGTTGAATAATGTTTTTGTAATCGACTTGGGTTGTGAAGATAAAAGCCTAATAATAAAACAAATAGGCAATGCTTGTCGAGAATTTGGCTTCTTCCAGGTAACTTAGTGATTTTCAACGATCATCGTTGTGTACTACTACTGGATATTTCTTTAAAACTTGCATCGTTTTTCTTGCTAATGTAATTAGGTGATTAATCATGGTGTACCGAAAGAATTAGTGGATAAAATCCTTCGTGTCGCTCATGAATTCTTTAGTTCATCTGTGGAAGAGAAGATGAAGTTGTATTCTGACGATCCTTCCAAAACTATGCGATTATCGACGAATTTTAACGTGAAGAAGGAGACGGTTCATAATTGGAGGGATTATCTGAGGCTTCACTGGTATCCCTTGGAGAAATATGTGCCTAAGTGGCCATCTACTCCCTCTTCTTTCAAGTAAGCCTATTGTTGATGTAATGTTTGCTATTTAATGGTGGTTATACTTATACTTTTGATTTGTGTGTTACTTTATCATAACTTTGTAAAAACTTCTAAAAAGGCTTCAATCATTAATAAAAATGGTAAGGGATTTTACATGTTGAAATGAATACTAAGGAAAATTTATAACAGGACTAGATTATATTATATGCATATTTGTATGAACTTGTGTTTTTAAAGAAGTGTTGAAATTTAGAAAAGTTGTATAAGTGCCAAAAGGCTTAAATTGATTTTTTTTTTTTTGCAATTGCTAAAAGGCTAAAGATATAGAAGAAGGTTGGTAGAAGTACCTTTAACATGCTTTTACTTTAGTTTCTGCTTATTTTTAGTTTTTTTATTTAAAGAAGTAGAAGCAATTAAACCAAAAAATATAATAACAACTTAAATTCAGCAAAAAGCATAAAAATGCTTTTTCCAATTTTAGCAGACAGAGCTTATGTATGTAATTGCTTGGCTTTCGATTTTAGATTAACATCATATTTTGGCACTTCCCTCTTCCTAACCAAAATCCACAGTCGAAACATAACTAATAATGTTTAGGAAAAACCAATTATTTACTACAGAAAGCACAAAGATTTAAAGTAAACTTCTTTTGACATTGGTAGGGATATTGTATGCAGTTACTGCACGGAAGTTGGTCAACTTGGTTTCAGATTACAGGAAGCCATATCAGAGAGCTTAGGATTAGATAAAGACAGACTAAACCTCACTCGGGCGCCTTTGTCGTTAACATTGGTGATCAACTCCAGGTAAATATATGTTATGTCGTGCTATAAATTTATTGAACAAAATGTTAGAATGCCCTATAGAAAAAATTCCATAAATTCATTACACGGATGTCCCCCTCTTTATTACAAGGTATATTGGCATAGGTTTCCGGCCGTTGCACCCCCTCTTTATGTTTATTTTTTATTTTATTTATTTTTTGGTTTTCTATTACCTATCAATACGTGATAATTTGATCACTTTTTTCACACCAAACTCTTCCAATCTCTTACAATTGTCTCAATATTATCAAACTCTACTTTATACACTTCATTATATTTATATCAATTATATAATTCATTATATTTAGTTCAACATATTACAATTCTTTCAAATATATTAAAAATACACTTTATATTATTTAGACTATATTTTTATTTAAAATTTTGAATTTGGAAATAAGTGGCTATTTTCTACCATTGGCCGAGGCGTAATCCATCTTCCCAATTGAAGTTGTAGAGCTCTCGGTTTTGTGACGTTAAATCAAAGCGTAATTTCCGCGATTGGTAACATTTACTCATTCCCAAATTTTTCGTTGTTAATTGTGTGTGAATTTATTGTTAATTGTTAATTGTGTGTTAATTGTTATTTGTATCATTTTTTATCTATGATATATGTTATTTTTACACTAGTTTTCCCCCGTTTATCGACTTAGTTTTGATTGTTTCCTTGATAATTTGATCACACATGATACTTTGACCTTTGTTTTCTCATATTTTATAGAATAACATAACATTTGGAGGAAAAGAACAAGGATTGAAGGTAAATCATGCATAAAGATACAAACTGTCTGCGCAGTGCTAGAGTTTATGGAATAGATTTCTCTACCCATGTCCAAATTACACACTTCTTATACCAATGGAAAGATAAGAGGCAAAGGTACATTTATTATGTTGAAGACAAAGATCCTATATGTAAGTAAGGAGGTGAAAACGTCATCGGAAGAGACGTATTACGATGGAGTTTTCTCATTCAGTGACTTGTGAGACAATTTTATCCTCTTTAACGTTTGATTTTGGATTTGGTGTCTTCTTGAGAGTTTTAGATCTTTGTTTGAGGATTCTATAGCAACTTGAATCAGCTTATTCTGACATCGTTAGAGAAAGTTATGCAAATTTTACCAAAACTGGTCAGAGGCAGAAATTGAACGCCGCGGCGTTCGAGACAGAATGGTGACCACCGCGGCGTTCAACAAGTGAACGCCGCGGCGTTCGAGGCAGCGGGTTGTTCTATAAATACCCCTTTTAGCCATTTTTTACCCTAACTCACCTTGGATATCAGCAACCACACGAAAATAGAGAGAGGGAGAGCTTAGAAGAGAAGATTAAAGGTCAAAACATGGAGAATTCAACAAGGAATCCACATCTCTACAAGAATTAGGGAGTTTTTACATATTTGTTTCTTGAATTTGTTCAAATCTCCTATGACTTGTATGATTTATATTTACACTTTTGACATGAATATGAGCTAAACTTGTTTGATTGAGGCCATGGATAGGCCATTTATGTTATTTTGATTGTTGATTTGTTGGTGTTTATTGGATTAATTTTGGTTTTAGCTATGTATTCAATATTTGATCCCAATGCTACATTTGCTTGATCACCAAGTGTTTGATAAAATACCTAGATTAGAGATCGAGAGATAATAACCTAGGGAAGATATAAACATTGAATACCCTATAGTTAAACCGACTAGAGATAGACTCGGTTTCTTTAGGTGGCTTTCCATTCACGTGGGGAATTCCTAGACCTTAAATGCATCCTCGTTAATCGGGTTTTCATATAGAGATATATAGGAAATCTTTACCAAGGGTAGGGTTGCTATGCCAAGAGATTGGGTGGTACGTACGTTAGGGAATTTCGCCTTAGCTAAATCAATCTAATAATCCAATAGAACCTAAATCACAATCGAAATGCATAATTGGTTGAACCATGTGTCTTGATCGCTTCTCTCTATTGTTTCCTCCCTTTATTTGGTGTGACGTTGCCTTAGTTTATTTTCTAGTATTTATTAATTAGTTAATCAACCTTTCTATCGACCGATTTAACTTAGAATTGAGTAATATAGTAGTCTCGGTACTTAGATTATAGTTGTCCATGCGGATACGATAACCCCGAACTTAGAAATCCACTTTACTACTTACGCGACCTAGTTCTCTTGCTAGGATTTTGTCGTGTCAAGTTTTTGGCGCCGTTGCCGGGGACAACTATGGTATCTAATATCGAGATTCTCTTATTCATTCTGAGATTAGGTCATTTTCTTTTAATTTTGTTTATTTTTAATTTTTGAAGATATGAGTGCTTATAACTTTCAATTGCCATGTCAGGATATGGATTCATCAATCACCACATCAAGCTCAATGCAAATGGAATCCTATGAGCCCTCCTACCATCCCAGTTGGATAAATCACCCAAGCTCAACATGTCAAAATAACATGATACATCCCGGTTGGATAAATCATCCAAGCTCAACATGGAGTTACAACAATGATGCAATGATACTTTCATTGGGGTTTGACCATGCCGGTAGCCTTCCTTATCAACAACATGATAGTTTTCATCAACAAGAGCTAGAGACGAGGTCTAAAATTGAGGCCTTGGGGAATGAATTTAGTGTATGGGTACAAGCTAGCATAAAGGAGGCAGAAGCAAGTTTCGAGGAGTCAGAAGCTCGAAGAAAGGAGTCAGAAGCTCGTAGCAAGGAAGTGGCAAGATTAGTAAATCAAGCAGTCAACTTATGGAAGGAGAGAGCGCCTTGCACCATGGAGAGTAGCACCAAAGAGAATGAGGCATCCCTCAATATAGAAGTTGAACAAGGTTTTGATTTAGAACTACAATATCTACATCCAATCACTGAAGAAGAACCACCTCCCGAATCCATGTGTGTCAAAATAGAGGCAAAAACAACTGAGCATACACGAATGAAGAAAGAGATTTTTAAATCCATTTCACGACATGGCCAAGAAAGAACATTAGAAATCTTCAAGAACCCAATGCCACCTACCATCATATCCCTTGAATTCTTAAGGGAATCCATCAATCACCGGAGGGATATAGTGGAAGATGGTCAAGTCAAAGTATGCAACTTCAATGATTCATCCGAGACATACATCATGAAATCAAGTGATACTACGGATGAGAATGACAAAATCATAGGGTATATAAATCACTTGGAGATTTCACCATTGAGGTTGCCAATGACAAGACTAGGGGAGTTTGAGACAGTCACACACCAATTGTATCCATCAATTGATGATCCCCCTCCTCTAAAATTTACACTTTACTCTTTGCATTTCAATTACATATTTATAGAAGAGAATTTGTGCTCACTTTTGATTATTCCAGGTTTTATGATAAAGATTGGAGGGGATATGCCATTACGCAATTGGAAAAAGCATAAGAAAACTCGTCCCTACAAAGTTGGCATTGCTCCTTACAATCCACCTGAGCAATGCAAGGAGTCGAGCTAATGACTATAAACAAGCGTTTCTTGGGAGGCAACCCAAGTTTCTTTTATTGCTTTCTTTCTTTTCTTTTGTGCCTTCGTTTTGTTTTCTTTCCCCTTGACTCGATTTGATATGGTTTCCTTTCAGTTTTCTCTCGTTCAGGTTTTGATCACAGTTTGATCCTGGGATATGAGCCCACCACCATGCTCCCCCCGTTTCTCTCCATTTCAGGGTTGTATCGCTTATCCCTCTTACCTTGCATTTATTTCATGAACATTGAGGACAATGTTTAATTTAAGTTTGGTGGTACAACCTTGTTGATATAGAATTCATGAATTGGTGCACCCTTGCATGAGAGCATAATGCGTTTGAATATCTCTACTCTCTCAAAGTCAAAGTCCCTTATCTATGGTCAACATGTCATATGTTGTGACTTGAAAGCCCTTTTTAGTCATGCTTATGCAATTTTTTTTTGAGGATTTAAAACGTTGGACTTTCAATTTTGTTGACTATGAAATGTGTATTAATGTTGTAAAGTCATAAAATGATTTAGGCCATCTTTCATTGTTGTTAGCCTTACATTTTGGCCTTCTCTATATTGCATAATCTCTAGACCTTGATTTGAGCCGTATTGATAAGAATGGAGTGTGTTATGCACACTAGAAACCACCATTCGTCTTTCTTTCATAAGCCATGACAACCACCTTCTAGCCTAAAAGAAAAACAATGTCTTGCACCCAATCAAGAGAGTTTAGAACTTCATATCATTTGACTTGAATATGGGTAGTCACCTTGTTTTGATTTGAATGAATATGAGTTAGATAGTGATGTTTTGGCTATGTTGGGATTTTTGAGGTTTGAAGTATTATGTAAAAAAGGGGATGAAATGAAAACTTGAGCAATGGGCTAAATAGTCGAGAGAGAGATATATATATGGAAAAAAAAATTGTGCTCTCGACTAGACTTGAATCTTGGCACTCAATTGGATCATTTGGCTTGGAATTCTGTGTACAACCCGATATGAAAAGAAACAAGTTTGGGGGTTGTAAGTTGAAAGGCCAAAGAGAGTGAAAAAGGGATAAGTGATAAGTTGTGAAAGTTTTTGTAGTCTATTTGCGATTTTAGATTGATGATTTTGAGTTGTAGGCTCTCTTGACTTAGTCACTTTATCCATATCTTCCGGTCCTAGCCATCACCTAGCCTTACGTTACAAGCCGGAAAGACCTTTTGATTGTGACTTTTGCACTTTATACACACCGATGGGTTAACGAATGTTGAATTGTTTCAATGTCTTTACTTTCCAATTGATTTGCATAATCTTGTCTAAAGTGTGCTCTTGACATGAACATGGGCGTGGGAGTTCATGATTTAGGGATGGAAACTAAGATTTTGTGATGTTTTCAAATTGTTGAATGTTCAAAGCATTGTGTAGCTTTTCATAATCATTTTTGAAGGTATAATGCTTGCTCTTATGTGTATGAATTGGCAAATGGAAATTTCAATCTTCATGTGTGTGCTTGATTGTATTTGATCGAGGACGATCAAAGCTAAGTTTGGGGGTAGTTGATATATGTTATTTTTACACTAGTTTTCCCCCGTTTATCGACTTAGTTTTGATTGTTTCCTTGATAATTTGATCACATATGATACTTTGACCTTTGTTTTCTCATATTTTATAGAATAACATAACATTTGGAGGAAAAGAACAAGGATTGAAGGTAAATCATGCATAAAGATACAAACTGTCTGCGCAGTGCTAGAGTTTATGGAATAGATTTCTCTACCCATGTCCAAATTACACACTTCTTATACCAATGGAAAGATAAGAGGCAAAGGTACATTTATTATGTTGAAGACAAAGATCCTATATGTAAGTAAGGAGGTGAAAACGTCATCGGGAGAGACGTCTTACGATGGAGTTTTCTCATTCAGTGACTTGTGAGACAATTTTATCCTCTTTAACGTTTGATTTTGGATTTGGTGTCTTCTTGAGAGTTGTAGATATTTGTTTGAGGATTCTATAGCAACTTGAATCAGCTTATTCCGACATCGGTAGAGAAAGTTATGCAAATTTTACCAAAACTGGTCAGAGGTAGAAATTGAACACCGCGGCGTTCGAGGCAACGGGTTGTTCTATAAATACCCCTTTTAGCCATTTTTTACCCTAACTCACCTTGGATATCAGCAACCACACGAAAATAGAGAGAGAGAGAGCTTAGAAGAGAAGATTAAAGGTCAAAACATGGAGAATTCAACAAGGAATCCACATCTCTACAAGAATTAGGGAGTTTTTACATATTTGTTTCTTGAATTTGTTCAAATCTCCTATGACTTGTATGATTTATATTTACACTTTTGACATGAATATGAGCTAAACTTGTTTGATTGAAGCCATGGATAGGCCATTTATGTTATTTTGATTGTTGATTTGTTGGTGTTTATTGGATTAATTTTGGTTTTAGCTATGTATTCAATATTTGATCTCAATGCTACATTTGCTTGATCACCAAGTGTTTGATAAAATACCTAGGTTAGAGATCGAGAGATAATAACCTAGGGAAGATATAAACATTGAATACCCTATAGTTAAACCGACTAGAGATAGACTCGGTTTCTTTAGGTGGCTTTCCATTCACGTGGGGAATTCCTAGACCTTAAATGCATCCTCGTTAATCGGGTTTTCATATAGAGATATATAGGAAATCTTTACCAAGGGTAGGGTTGCTATGCCAAGAGATTGGGTGGTACGTACGTTAGGGAATTTCGCCTTAGCTAAATCAATCTAATAATCCAATAGAACCTAAATCACAATCGAAATGCATAATTGGTTGAACCATGTGCCTTGATCGCTTCTCTCTATTGTTTCCTCCCTTTATTTGGTGTGACGTTGCCTTAGTTTATTTTCTAGTATTTATTAATTAGTTAATCAACCTTTCTATCGACCGATTTAACTTAGAATTGAGTAATATAGTAGTCTCGGTACTTAGATTATAGTTGTCCCTGCGGATACGATAACCCCGAACTTAGAAATCCACTTTACTACTTACGCGACCTAGTTCTCTTGCTAGGATTTTGTCGTGTCAATCTACGATTATTTTATTCATAAAAAATAAACCCTACTAGTTCAAGTAGTTCTCATGGTCTTAGGGGTGAATATGTAATGGGAACCGAATCACAAAATTATTTAAGATCCGAAGACATTCCCGAATGTTTTCAGACCCCACCACCATTTAATGAACCCAAAAATCGTATGACTTTTCAAAATGTCGCCCAAACACGCAATGCTTCATCATCTAGTGTGAAAAAACAAGGGGAAAAACTAGTGAGGTTCGGATTTTTATGAAAAGATATGATGATAAATATTTCGAATGTGTGTGGTGCCCCAATCGACGTTTTAAGCACACGGCTCAATCGGGAGGGGGGGATATCCACTATGAGATGACATTTAAATGCACACCACCCGGAATGGATTAACATAGCATTAGAGAGGAAGGGAAACCCATAAGTAGACTTAAGTTCACCTCATACCGTTAAAACTTTTTGTTTACAATGAAGAAATTATGAGAAAAGGACTTGCTCGGTTAGTCATTCTATCCGAACTCCCCTTCTCATTTGCAAAAAACCTTGCAGTTGAAAGATTGATACAACACTGTATTTGTCCACAATTTATATGTGTATCACGAAACACATGTCTGAAATATGCCAATAATCTATTTAACGAAGAGGTTAGATTTTTAAAGGTGATCTTTTGTGACTTAGCCTCAAGAGTTGCTCTAACTTCGTACATGTGGCGGTGTAGGGGGCGAGTCATTATGTTTGTGTAACCGCACATTGGATTGATGACGAGTTTTTCTACAAAAAAGAATTATTAATTTTGCACAACTTGAACATCACATTCAGGAGACGTGATTGCACAGTCAATACATAAATGTTGTAATTATTGGGGAATTTTGAAAAAAATTATGTCTATTTCTTTAGATAATGAAACTCATAATACTAATGTTGTATCTGATCTAAAAAGGTATGTAAATCCCATCTTAACCGGTGCATTTTTTTATATTAGATATATTTGTCATATTATGCATCTTTGTGTTAAAGATGGTTTGTCTAAAATAGACACACATATAAAAAAAAATATTAGAGTTTGTCTAACTCATATTTCTACGTTAACTAGAAGAATACAACAATTCAATAAAATGTGTAGTGATTCTCGTTTAAAAAAAAATATTTATCTTGATATGCCTATTAGATGGAATCAACCTATAAAATGTAGACCGATGCACATCCGTATTCTAAGATAATAACTAATATATGTAATAATACCATGATGGATGAGAGTGACAAACCATATATATTAGAAGAAGATTGGGATGTTATTCATGTAATTGATCCGTTATAGAAGTATTCGTAATGCTACAAAAATATTATCTGATTGTTATTGTCCTATTTCGAACATCGTATTTGGTCATATGATGCATATTGCTAAAATGTTTAAAAAACATAGATATGATGATAATGTTGCGTCTATTATACTTAGTATGGAATCGAAGTGGCTTAAATATTACAGTACTATCCCTAACATAGCTCTTCTAGGAACAATATTAGATCTAAGATGCAAATTGCAAGGTACATTATTTTTAATTCAACAATATTTTGAATGTTTTGATTATTTACACGTAGATATAGATTCTGAAAAACAGAAATATGAGAGTTTGTTCACATCATTAGTACAATGGTCTACCACGAATAACATTAACCAATATGAAACTAATCCTAGTTCAACGAGTTCTAGTAAAAGACAAAATCTATATATACCAGTCTCTTGAGTCCAATGAAAAAAAACAAGCACACCAAGTAGGCCAAGTAATGAAGTAGGTAAATATAGCACTGAAGAGGTTGACGAAGAAAATTTTGATATATTAGGGTGACGGAAAAGTTCACAAAAAATGTTTCCTATCTTGTCTACCATTGCCTGGGATGTACTAATATGTCAAATGTCTACAGTTGCTTTGGAAAGTTGTTTTAGTGCAGGTAAGAGGACAATAACGAATAAAAGATCAAGAATGACGAAAAAAACGGTGCGAGTATGGATACTCTATAAGGATTGGCTACATCAAGCATGGAGACAATAAGAGACCGACAAGATGGTGCAGAATTTATACCATCAACATTCATGAATGACGAGTCAAGCGACGAGGAAGGCTACGATGAAGATGACGATACAGAAGATGACGACGAGACACGAGAGGCCAATATAAAATACTACTATGAAGGCTTAAATGCAGCAAACTAACATGAAGGTGTATTTCCAATGACATATATTGGGAACGATTTTATAGATTCTATGAACAATTGAGAATTAATAAAGTTCCCAGCACGAATGTACTCATGCAATTACTTGCAAATGTATTGACTAATTTTTAAGTTTATTTATCAATTTCAATAAAATGAGAGTATTTAACACTTTTACACATATATTGTCAGTTATCACTAATTTTTTTTAACCAATTAAGTTTTTTAATATTGATTCTATTATCCATCAATCTATAATGTTGAATAAAAATATTATTTTCATAACACCAGAATAATAAAATAACAAATAATAACTATATTGAGAAATTAATTGTAGTGATAAATTGTGAACTAACAAGTACTAAATAAATTGTAATTATAACATAAATAAATAATTAATAAAAGTGAATTAATAAAAAAAACCCAACAAATAAAAACCTAATCAAAAAGCCTTAAAGGTTGGCTTTAATAGGCATTAAAAAAAGCCTATTAAGGACAACCTCAAAGGCCATTTTGGCCCTTCATGGCCCAATAGGCCGACCTGTTAAGCTAACAGGTCAGCCTGTTAGCTAATTTAGCATTGAAAGTCAAGGCCTTAATGGGCCGAGCCTAGCCGGGCCACTAAGGCCAAAATGACACCTTTACTTGCTTGTATATGGCATACTTGAATCATAACAGCAATATGCACTTAATCACTTCAATTCACACACACACAAAAAAAAAAAAAAAAAAACGAAAAACACCAAAAACATACAGAAAAATCTATACAAAATTATCTTGTATAGATTCACTTGCTGTTTCGTCATGGTAAGTTTGAATCAGAGAAATGAAAATCGCGGAGAGAGATGTAGAGATGCGAGCAAAGCTTGAGATGGAAATGAATGAATTTCACTTCACTTTTTGTCTTTTGAGCTCTTGTTGGTGTCTCTCCTCTCAAGAAATTAGACAAATATTCAATATATTTTTTAGGCAAAATTTCAGTTTTAGTCCTTAAGTCAGGGAGATTGACTGAATAGGTCCATTATCTTTTTCAAAAGCACAGGTAATTTTGTAAGTTAACAAAGGTCAACACATTTAGTCCTTTATGTATGAATAAACCCCTGTATTTATTGAAAAAGTTCAATTTTAGTCCTAAATTAATGCGCCTGCCAGACCGAGTCACGTGATTATAACGTGTTCCTCCTAATTTCGAACTTTACAATAAATCAATTAACAATCCCCAATTTCAATAAACACTAGTCTATCTTTTCCAAATCAACTCTTCAAACCATTGCACCACAAATCCTTCCTCTATAGCTTCGATTTCTCATCTCTCAAAATATTTCAACTCCAAACCTGAACCCCCTCTTGTTTTAATCGAAATTCTCAAATCAAACAAACTCTAATTTTTAATTTGGAAAAAGGGAGACAATTGGCATGTTAATTTAGGACCGAAATTGAACTTTTTTCAATAAAGACAAGAGTAAATGTGAAGTCTCTACACAAAACACTAAAATGTGTTGGATTTTGTTAACTTACATGATTAAATGTATTTTTAAAAAAGATAATGGATGTACTTAGTCAACACCCCCAAGTTACAAAACCAAAAGTGAAATTTTGCCTAATGTTTTTTAGCTCCATACGGCGTCGTAAACCTAGATGATCTACTTCTTATATCAACCCGATTTTAGGTATATCCCTAATACACGACTTTCTCATAATTGCTCACTTCTTCAAACCCGCTTTATAGTTTAAGTCGTTACTTTCAGTTCAGTGGCAACATAATAACAAAACAGAACAAAAACAGAGAGAAAGGTAAAGGGAAGGAGATGGGGGATTTATGGGCATGGCTAATTTCATTTTTCCTCCTCATAGCTGTAATTGCTATTATCCTTTACCAGGTAATTTACCATTTTTCATAGGAATTATGCTAATTTTAATATGTTTTTACATTACTCTAAGCATTATATTCTGAATTTCTGACGTACAATGGTTTGTTCCGGATTTAAATTTCGTTTTTTTCCCCTCTGTAGACTGTAATTATGTAATTTTGTTTTGTGGATTTGAAGCTAGATTGTTTGTTAGACTTGGGACCGCAGTTAATTGTTTGTGTAAAAATTGAATTGCATTGAAAGAACGCATTTTGGGCACAAGGAGGTGGAATGATTTGTGTTTAAGGACTTAGATATATTCATTAGGGCTGTAAGACGAAGCAAATTACTCAATATTCGACTCGAGATGGTTGAGTAAAAGCCCATTTGAGCTCGGTTTGTTAAAATGTCGAACCAAATTTGAACATACTTTTGTGCGTTCGATAAGTTTGAAACCCGGCTCGAGCTTTTTCAATTGATAAAATATGTGCAAAAAAATTGAGTTACTCGAGCTCGACTCGTATTTGGCACGATTAAAGCTCGTTTGAGCTCGGCTCGGTTAGCAATCAAGCCAAGCTCAAAGACAAATTCTAAAACTTGATAATAATCCAGACAAGTTTGAACAACAACTTGTTTGATTCAACTCGACTACTGCCCTAATATTCATTATTAGGGTTTCGAGCGTGGGACTTAATTTTGATTTATATGGTCTCGATGGGCATGTAAAAGTAAGAGCTAAGACGTGAGAGCACTCTTACCGACTTCTTGAAGCTATGCATTGTGTCATTTATATAGAAACATAAAGGTTAATTGTATAGGATTCGTCAATCTACGATGTGTCATATGACGGTTAGGTGCGGTCTGCACATGCAAAGTTTTTGTGTTTAGATAGAGAGGTCACATTTGAATAGTAATGGTGTAAAATGTTTCACAATTTGAATTTACGTTGGCAAGTGGTGAAGTTAAAGAATCATAGCAAAGTGCTGCCTCGGAGGTTTTGATGCATTTTCTGAATGATTTATCAATCATCAGATGTGAACGTTATAAGAAGAGGATTAGTGAAGGCTCATATTAGAATAATCTTGTGGGAGATCTTGCTCAGCACCCATAAAAAGGAAATAAATAATAAACTTAGTGTTGGAGCTTAATGGTGCACTTTTGTTGGTACCGAAAGATTGATGCTTTACCGGATTAAGCTGCACATATTACCAATATTTACATGCATAAGATATAAAGGGTTGATGCCTCGAGCTAGAAAAGGTCAATTAGATTTTGGGATGCTTAACAAAGCTAGCTCAGAATCGAAGTACCCTATGTACTCTTCTTTCTCTAGTGGGCCTTTTCTTGTTCTTTTGTATTCGTTCCGTCTCATAATTTTGTCAACAACCCTAAGTTACATAACCGAAAGTGAAATTGTTGCATATTTTTTTTTACCTCCATACGACGTCGTACACCTAGATGATCTACTTCCTATAATTAAACCCGATTTTAGGTTTCACTACTAACGACTTTCTCATAATTGCTCACTTCTTTAAACACGCTCTATAGTTTAAGTTGTTACTTTCAGTTGAATGGCAACATAACTAATTACTAAACAGAACAAGACAGAAAAAAAGGTAAAGGGACGGAGATGGGGGATTTATGGGCATGGCTAATTTCATTTTTCCTCCTCATAGCTGTTATTGGTATTATCCTTTACCAGGTAATTTTCCATTTTTTGTAACAATTATTCTAATTTTTACCTGTTTTACCTCAATCTAAGCATTGTATTCTGAATTTCTGATGCACAATTGTTTGTTCCGGATTTAAATTTCAATTTTTTTCCTCTGTAAGTATGTAACTTTGTTCTATGGATTTGAAGAAGACTGTTTGTTAGATTTGACCGCAGTTAACTGTTTATATAAAAATTGAATTGCACCGAAATAACACATTTTGGGCACAATGAGGTAGAATGATTTGTGTTTAAGGCTGAGATATATTCATTAGGGTTGAAAGACGAACCAAACTACTCGATATTCGACTCGAGATGGTTTGATAAAAGCTCGTTTGAGCTCGGTTCTTTAACATGTCAAACCAAATTTAAGCAACATTTTGTGTGTTTGAGACGATAAGTTTGAAGCTAGACTCGATAAGTGAAAAATGATAAAATATGTGCAAAAAAATCAAGTTACTCGAGCTTGACTCGTATTTGGCTCGATTAAAGCTCGTTTGAGCTCAGCTCGATTAGCAATCAAACCAAGCTCAAACACAAATTCTAAAGCTCGATAATAATCCAAACAAACTTGAACAACAACTTGTTCGACTCCACTCGTTTACGGCCCTAATGTTCATTATTAGGGTTTCAAGCGTGGAACTTAATTTTGATTTATATGGTCTCGATGTACAGGTAAAAGTACTAGTTGAGACGTAAGAGCACTCTTACAGACTGCTGGCAGCTCTGCATTGTGTCATTTATACAGAAATATAAAAGTTATTGTATAGGATTCGTCAATCTACGATGTGTCATATAACGGTTAGGTGCGGTCTGCGCATGCAAAGTTTTTGTCTTTAGATAGAGAGGTGACCTTTGAATAGTTAAAGAATAATAGCAAAGTGCTGTGTAGGAGGTTTTGATGCATTTTCTGATTAAGCCACCGTATGATTTATCAATCATGAGATATGAACGCTGTAAGACAAGGATTAGTGAAGGTTCATAGCAGAATAATCTTGTGGGAGATATTGCTTAGCACCCAAAAAAAGGAAAATAAATAATAAATCTTAGTGTTGGAGCTTAAAGGTGCACTTTAGTTGGTACCGAATGATTGATGCTTTACCAGATTAAGCTGCACATATTACCAATATTTATATGCATAAGATATAGTTTGAGGTGGCATTCACTAAGTTACTTTTTAAATCAAAAAGTATACAAACTATGTTATGAGATCACATATATGGGGCTGCTCAAAGAAAGGGTTGATGCCTCGAGCTAGAAAAGGTCAATCAGATGTTAGGGTGCTTAACTAAGCTAGCTCGGAATTGAAGTATCCTATGTACTCTTCTTTCTGTAGTGGGCCTTTTCTTGTTCTATTGCATTCGTTCCGTCTCTTTTTCTTTTTTTTTTTTTTGGAACCTGATGCTGATGATTGTTGTGGTGCAGCTGATGTGCTTGGCTGACCTTGAGTTCGATTATATCAATCCATATGATTCAGCATCTCGAATAAATAAGGCTATTTTGCCTGAGTTTATTTCTCAAGGAGCGTTGTGCTTCCTCCATCTTATTACGGGACACTGGATTATGTTTTTGCTGTGTCTTCCATATACATATTACAATGTAAAACTGTAAGTTTCTTCTTCTTATCCAAATTCTAGACAGTTATTTTCCGATGCAAAACCTTTTGTGAACTGTGAATTCTGCTAAAAATTAATTACCATCATCTATAGTCCATGTAAGAAGATGACGTTTTTGTACTACCATGCCTCTGCATTATTAAAAACTACTGACACCAAATATGTATGTGCAGAATTCCAAATGTTAGCCTTTTGTTGATGATTGTTTACTTAAGGGGTTGCAACCAAATTTTGCTTAAAAATTACTAAATAAAGAAGATTTCAAGGGCTCTTCTGTGAAATTACTTTTGTGAGAATCATAAGTGTCTCGAGTTATATACCAGCATTCTGATAAAATTGAATAGAAAGACGAGAAATACATGATAGATTGAATAATCCTATTTGAAGGACTTGAAGAAGATTTAGGCATTAGTGTGTATAATGTGTCTCCACATAATCTTAATCAAACACTTTGGTCAATGTTCTCTTCTAATGCACTTTCTAATTGTATATTTTGAACGGTAGTACGTGGAAAAAGTGTTTGGATGAAATATTTGGTATAAATTTAGCCGTCTATGTGTCTCGTGCTTTTCGTCCAGAATCCTTGCAGTTAACATAACTGCTAGTTTATAAAACTCTCCATGTTATTGGAGTCTTTAGCAGCTAACTGGCATTGACTTGCGATCAGATATAATGGGGCCCGGCACTTGGTAGATGTAACTGAGATATTCAACCAGCTTCCTTGGGAGAAGAAGGTAAGATTATACAAGCTCGGATATCTGGTCGTCCTTCTGGCTTTGTCAATATTCTGGTAAGTATGTATGGTGTTTTCATGATTAATTTGTCATTTTAAATTGTTCATTGATTTTCTTGTTTAAAACATTGTATGTATTTTCAGGATGATTTGGAGCATCGTGGATGAATATTGAGCAATCT
This sequence comes from Buddleja alternifolia, assembly GCA_019426215.1. Taxonomy (NCBI): domain Eukaryota; kingdom Viridiplantae; phylum Streptophyta; class Magnoliopsida; order Lamiales; family Scrophulariaceae; genus Buddleja; species Buddleja alternifolia. Next base: position 58,031,178 of record CM033390.1, read on the forward strand.
GGATTTGGTTGTGACCCTTATTTATTATACATTCTGTAAGTTCTTGTTTAGTTATTATTCTTTGATGATTCTTTCGTGAATCGAAATTTTTTATTATGATCTGTATTTCTCAGTTTCAAAGTGAAAAGGAAAAAGAGAAACACGTGATATATTTAAAAGAAAATATCTGATCCAAGCAAATCAATTTTATGATTTTATCCTATCCAAGTTTTGGATGGGCTAAATCCAAAATAAAGAAGGGGTTTAGGCATTGATTTTATGTCAATACCTAAATTGGCTTCATCGACTTTTTTTTTAGATTGTTTTTACATCTATTATAGTCCAGACAGCCATATGAAAGTAAGAGAAGTAGCTTAGATTACTGATGGTGTTCAAATATTCTTTTGTCTTACCAAAGCCTTCCATAAGTTATTCAAAAAGTGCAAAAGTTGTTGGAGTAAGAGAGGACGCGACCCCTCAACTCAGTATAATTTCAAATTTTATATGTAAATTAAATTAAATTTAGAACTTGTCCGATTGCACTCTCATATGTGGCGAAATGTCCATTTCGCCCCCACGGCTTAGAATTCTGGGTTCATCCCTACTTTTAGTTAAATGCTTGATTTGTCGGGTGGATGTGGTCATAGCTATCCGCTTTGTAAGGACCCGATTGTGTTTAATATGTCCAAATTGTCACACGCTTAGAATTCTGGGTTCATCTAATGCTTGATTTGTCGGTGGATGTGGTCATAGCTATCGCCTTTGTAAGGACCCAATTGTGTTTATATATGTCCAAATTGTCAATAAGCCACTCATCTGAATCTGGGAATTTGTCGATTTAGTCAGCTCGTGTTAGTTGTTGATAACACCACTCCGTAGCTGCATTCCAGAGAGTTTCAGGTTTATGAAAGTTGATATCTAGCTCAGAAGTCTAAAATTGCAGCTGCCCTTAGTGTTAAAAACAGGGATAGTCTTCATTACCTTTCTAGAATATAGACATCGGTCACCCGAGGGATCCTAGAAGTCTTGTTGCCATGGTCAAATCTTGAATCATTCTCCCCATAAACATCCATCTAGCTTGAAATTGATTACTACTTCTCACTACTTTAGCAAAAGCAAATGTTCTAATTTGGACAAGCTTTGCCAATGAAGCCTGGCCCTACCCACGAACCTGAACCCCAAGAGAGGTCTTGATATCTACTCCCACTAACAAAATGTAGGTCTTTCTCTATTTTTTAATTGCTAAATTTTGATTGGTAATTGATATTCATGATGTACTGATACATGTAACCGATTCACTAAAAAAATTGGACAGGCTTCATCACTTTTGTAGGATATAGCCGTCGGTCAAACCTACGCGTGCAAATCTTGAATCACTCCAAGTCATGGATCTCGGGATCCACCAGTCCTGGAGCCCTAAAGTATTACTCGCCGTTGGACTAGTGATACCGTTCTCTCACTTCTGTGGTGGTAGTTCTGTGTTCGAAACTGGCAAGCGTCGTGCAGCCTCCCCCCATCCCACCAAAAAAAAAAAAAAAAAAGAAAGAAAAAAAAGTCAATGTTCAGTGGTTATATTACTACATAAAATCTTAATGACAGCATGATTCTTATTATAGACATTGTTAAACATGGTTGCCATGAGCAGGGACGGTGCCAGGGAGGCTGGAGGGTGCGGTCGTCCTCCCTCAATTTTGAAAAATTATTTTTGTACCTTACAAAATTTTTGATATTTGAATTTCGCCCCCCCTAAAAATCGAAAAATATCATGTTTTTTTCCTTTATTTTGAGTTCGCCCCCCTCCCCCCAAACCCAAAATCCTGGCTATAACGAAAGAGATATAAGAGTATTAAATATGTCAAAAGTTGTAATTGAACCTAATTTCTTATTATATTTTTTTTCATAAATATAGCGTACCGTATCTAGATAGAGAGCCATTGCTTGCAAACAAGTTTAAACACGAATACCTATATCACAACAATTTCGCTCTTTTTCATTCAAATTTCTGGCTCCATCCCTAGTCATGAGTCAAAGGTTGTCCCGAATTCAGTGCCAAAAACTCGACGTACACTGAGTTATCACATGGGATGCCCAAATGCTGCAGACAAGTTAGGGTTATAATATTAGTTTGACATATACTTTTGTGATCTTGCTTGTAGGATTTGCATGTGTTCCTTGAGTGAAATATGTTTGATTGAAGTGGTGCACCGAATATTTATTTAATAGTAGCCTGCTGCATAGTTTCCAGGAAACTTCGTAGAGAGAAACAAAATGGATTGTTTGATACGCTGATTGTCATTGTTAGGATTTTTCGGGACAGGAGTTCTAATGACCTCTCATGTAGTGTGGCCCATGTGGGATAATCTATGACATTCTGCAATGGTCCCTAGACTCCCTCAAAATTGAAATGATATTTATTTTGAGGTAGGAAACGTATTTTGTACCATCTATTCACACTTCGGATGTACATGTCATGTTACCCATATACTTAAGAGAAAATTTGCATATGTGGTGTGCATAGAAAAAGTGAAATATGAGATGAAATACCGATTAGAAAGAAAAGGATTCTAACTGAACAAAGCGAGACAAGTTTAATAATATCTGGATTGTTTTTAACAAATGTACGTTTATAATTTTTGAATTTTTTGTTAGGATTAAGCACTTACATTAGGCCAAAATCTATGGTGATTATTAGAGACGGAACTTCATTTTCTTATACATTTGGTAGCACAAAGCATCAGTCTAGGTGATAATCAGTGTTAGGTGGTTGCTCCTCCATAAACCTCGAGTCAAAAGGATAGTACTGACAATAAATATCTAACAATTAGGCAAAATACAAATTAAACTAAAATGAAAATACTTGCATAAGGGCCCATTGATTTTGTGAAAAATATTAAACACCCAAACCGAGAATTGAAATAAAATGGTCAAGTTATTAATATATTGTTTTTACCACCCCCCACAAGTTTCTGCAATATCATTTTTATCTAGAAGTTTCAACTTTATTATTTTATTCCGTCGTGTTCCATGGTTCAATTTTTTGACTTTCTCTTGAATTTTGGTTACTATTAATATTATTAAATCTTCGAAGGTGATGTTCAAAACCAAACAAAATTCAATCTAGAAAAATCTTGAATGCGATTGTGGTGTTCTAGAGCAAGTTGAACTACTTTGATAAAGAACATATATACTTGAATAATGAGATTAATAATTTCTCGATAAAAAAATCAACAAAAAATAATAAGGGGGTTAGTTTTTAAGTACTAATTACTTTGATAATAATTAGTAAAAATAGAAATGTTTTTCTTGTCAAGAGGAAATATTTCATGGTTGATTTAGTGCTCATATCTGTTGAATTAAGGGTATTTGAATTTTTTTTATTTTTTTTTACAGCAAAAAACTTTCGTTCACCGGAGTTTAATAGAGAGGTTATTACAAATAAAGCACGTATTAGAAAGTCTAGAAACTTTCATATAAATTTTGTCACTATTAAACATGTGGAGCATATTTTAGTGACAGGACAAAAGTTCTTATCACCAAATATTGATAATTAGTGACAATTTTGATATTGTTACTTGGCATTTTGTCACCAATGTCTTATTTTTTTGTAGTGCGCTCTCAAATAATTTCATATTTTAATGCTCTCCTGCTCCCGCTCTATGTGACATAGGTTCCATCTAAAATACGAGTTTGTGATATTTAAATAAAAAATTAGAGATTTAACCAATAAACTAATGTATTTATAATCTTTAGTTTGATGGTTCACTTTTGTATCCATGTGTTTATATAAAGTCTAAAAACACTGCGAAATATCAGCAAGCTTTTCTTAATTTTCAACCACGCCCAAAGGGGTGATTCCAAAATTAAACCCGGTCTATATAACACGGTTGGATTCAGAAATAAAACAATTAAATACACCAAAATTACCTGCATTTAATGGTATTTGATGAACCGGCTCCATTAAACCCGCTTCATCCTAGAAATTCCCCACCCAAAGAGGCATGACAATCTATATCTATACGTCGGCCCATAGTTAACCATGTTTCACCCCCACAGAATCTTGCTTCTCTTTGACTAATTAATAATAATTATGTACTCCATTTGTTCTTCAAATCGCATTGAATTGCTGTACCTTTTTCATTTATTTTTTTTGTTAATTTTTTAAAATACTGAATATTTTTATACTAGAAAGAATGCAATATATCGAGCCGTTTTTGATTTATCATTGGATCATAGGAGGTGAAGTAATTTTCACCATCTGACCCCCATAATTCAATAATACTAAATGAATCGGGATTATTCTACATGGATAATTCAAGAATAAAATAATTATAAAAAAGCTGCATTTTGTGCTTGGAAACTTGATTTTGAAAAAAGTATTTATTATTCTTCATATTTATAAGATTGTAAATGCGTCGAGCCAAATCAAAACTTGCTTGTTAAACTTGTATTCGAATGGAACACAATGCAATTTGAGAGGAGTTGAGTCTGAGCAATTTATTCAAGTGCCAAAATGAGTTTGTGAGCTACGTTTGAACATTGAAAGGAATCAAACAAGGCTTACTCATAAGTTCACATTTTTATTTCACACGCATCAATTAGTACTCCAAATAGTTTAGTTCACTTCATAATTTGTTATTGAGAAGCGCAACACATTTTTGGGAATTTTCACACTCGCATAAGTAAAGTCAATAGTCAATATATTTATAATTATATCCAGAAGTAAGTCCAACCTTCTAAAAATTGCTCAACATGATTAAATCTTCAGCCGCCCACAATTTAATTTAGTCATTTTTTTTTTTTTACATTTATATATGTAGGAAAAAACGAAGGCAGGATTTGAGGGGAACCAATAATAAAAAAAGAGCATGATAGACCTTGATACCTTTTTTTCTTGTTTTTTACAACCTGGGATAGACCTTAATACTTTTAGAGCTTGAGGGAGCGAAATTTTGAATATAAAAATTATACAACGCAAAAAAAAAATTCTCAAAGTTGAGAGGTTGGGTGCCTCCCCTACTCCCTCGGCTCCGTCGCTGTGTAAATGTGTGTGTATATATATATAAAATAACTTAGTGATATTAGTTATTGTTTTATAACAATTAACTTCATTCAAAGCAATTTATAGAAGTGGCATTTAATAAATCTTAAAAGAAAACGCACGAAACTTTTTCTTCTTTTTTTTTTTCCTATGATAAGTAGTATAAATCAATTTTTCTTTTCAATTTCATCTTATAAATTAAGATCTTAGATCTCAAATAAGAAGGTTAAAATATATATATATGTATGTATGTATATTTTTAAACACCGTTGTTCAGGCGGCGCCGATGAACTACGCAACTCTTACGTAATCGGATATCCGCAGCACGACGTCACTGAGCATGGGTGACGTCGGTGGAAATACGCGTTGACGTATGACGTCGGTGGAAATACGCGTTGACGTATGACGTCGGTGGAAATACGCGTTGACGTATGACGTCGGTGGAAATACGCGTTGACGTAGCGATGCCGATCACATTGGTACAGGTATTTATTAATTTTTACTTCTTTAGTTATTTTTTATTTATTTAATTTAATGTTTCCGATTGTTTATTTAATTTGAACTCGCCATGTTTATTTTCAACAAAAATCAATTGCTCGAAGACGGTGCCCCCCCCCCCCCCCCCCCAACCCTCTCCCCCCTGCTTCAACTCATATATACATACATATATATATATATATTATGTATATAACACACACAGTACTGTGTGTTTGCTGATTGATAGTTCTTTGGCTGAATTACATGCACGCCCCTCACTTTAGTATTGATTATCAAAATATCCCCGACTTTTGGTAAATTACGATGAAACCCCCTCAAAGATATATATGTAAAATTTACAAGGGTGAAATTATAAAAAAAATTAAATACACATGAATTTCAATTGTTAGAATATTTTTAATATTCTAACAATTGCAATTTTGAGGTAGGAAACGTATTTTGTATCATCTACTCACACTTCAAATGTACATTTCATGGTATGAAATTCACATCAGTTAAATACCATGTTACCTATATACTTAAGAGAAAATCTGCATATGTGGTGTGCATAGAAAAAGTGAGATATGAGATGAAATACCGCTTAGAAAGAAAAGGATTCTAACTGAACAAAGCGAGACAAGGTTAATTATATTTGGATTGTTTTTAACAAATGTATGTTTATAATTTTTGAGTTTTTGTTAGAATTAAACACTTACAATTAGGCCAAAATCTATGGCGGTTATTAGAGGCGCAATTTTATTTTCTTATACATTTTACAGCGCAAAGCATCAGCTTAGGTGACAACCAACGTAAGGTGGTTGCTCCTCCATAAGCACTCGAGTCAAAAGGATAGTGCTATCAGCCTAGGTGACAATCAGCGTAAGGTGGTTACTCCTCCATAAACGCTCGAGTCAAAATGATAGCACTGACAATAAATATCTAACAATTTCAAGTCAAAGATCAATCAGGCAAAACACAAATTAAACTAAAATGAAAATACTTGCATAAGGGCCCACCATTGATTTTGTGAAAAATATTAAACACCCAGCCGAGAGTTGAAATAAAATGGTTAAGTTATTAATATATTATTTTCACCCCCCCCCCCCCCCCCCCCCCAAGTTTCTGCAATATCATTTTTATGTAGAAGCTTCAACTTTATTATTTCAGTCCGTCGTGTTCCATGGTTCAATTTTTTGACTTTCTCTTGAATTTTGGTTACTATTAATATTATTTAATCTTCTAAGGTGATGTTCAAAACCAAACAAAATTCAATCTAGAAAAATCTCGATTATGATGTTTTAGAGCAAGTTGAACTATTTGAGGTGGAACTACTTTTCTTTGATAAAGAACATACTTGATTTATATAATTATTTCTCAATAAAAAAATCAACAAAAAATAATAAGGGGGTTAGTTTTTAAGTACTGATTACTTTGACAATGATTAGTAAAAATGGAAATGTTTTTCTTGTCAAGAGGAAATATTTCATGGTTGATTTAGTGCTCATATTTGTTGAATTAAAGGTATTTTGAATTTTTGAAATTTTTTTTAACGGCATAAAAACTTTCATTCAACGGAGTTTAATAGAGAGATTATTACAAATAAAGCGCATTTTAGAAAGTCTAAAAACTTAGAAATTCTAAGGGTATTTGTGATTGATTAAGCTTATAAAATCCTAAGAACTTATAATAAGGTGTTACATTACTCTAAAATTCTCAATATGTTGAACAAAGTATACTATAGAAGCTTATAAGATGATTTTACTTGAAGAGCAGCTACAATTTTCGGTTTACTTTATTTTTGTGCAATAATATAGAAAATCACAGATTGCTATATTTTAGTTCTTCATGTGATTATTGTTGCGTCAAATTACTTATAGATATATAAACACAAATTTCTAACATTATCACAATGTATTTCAACTCGTTATCATGATTGCTTTACATACATTTGAAAGCTCTAAAATTTGATTTAAGATATGAACCAATCAAAAACTCAACATAAAATCAAAATCGAAGAATATCTATTTTTGAAGATTCCATTTAGGCTGTTTTACTTAAATATACGTGCAAGTACCATTATATGAATTATATTTTTTATTTAATAACACTATCTAATACGTCATTACATTATTAAGTTGGGTAGCAATCACCTATCAATAATTTATATTTACTATTATGAACAAGTAACTATTACTGGGGCATACAACTTTGGTGGCCTCACTTCAAGAACGTTGAGGCCCAAATGGCCTATCATTTTCCATTTTTATATTTTTTACAGATTTTTTTTTTATTAAAATTACATTTGTTTAACATCTTCTAAAAATATCTCAAAGAAATGCAATGGTAGAAATTCTCTAAAAAATCTCAATTTCCCTTGAGAGATGAGTTTGATTGGCATATCTCTCAAAATAATTTCAAGAAAATCAAATTTTTTACTATTCATTACTAGACAGTTTACCCAACAACTAAAAGATTTTTATCCACCAATTTATCAACATGAATGTCAAAATGACCACATATCTTGATTTAAGATGACGCAAGGTGCGTCAACTTTGACTATATTTTTATGACTTGATAGATAAATTTAACTTCGTTTGTCTACATTTTTTTACAAATCAAAACCATTCATACCAATTTCTTATTAAAAAAAAAATTCTTACAAAATAAAAATATCACATGGCAACTAATCATTATGTCTTTTTATATATAAAAAAATCACTTTCACATACACTTTTTACCATCGTATCTCTACTCCCTAAAAAAAAAAACTCTTAGGCCTTGTTTGTTTATGTTTTCAAATTCCATTTTCAATATCTTGGATCACAAAATTCTAAAAATTCATAACACAAACCATTTTCATCTAAATTTTACTTTTTTTCAACTTAATTTTTTCAATCTCCAATATAACTACCTATCACTCACTATATCAATCATTTCACACATTTATCAATCAATATCATTTCATCCAATCATTACTTTTTTATTCAATCTTCCACTTTTACTATATATTAATAATAAATTTCAAATTTCAAATTTCAAAATATATTAATATTAAATTAACTTTTTATATCTATCTATCTTATTCTATTATTTATTTATTCACATAATCATTATACAAATAACTAACTCAATTATTTAACTCATCATACATCAATCAATTATTATTGATTTGACACATTTTACAAATCTCAATCACTATTTAAAAACATAAACAAACACAACACACATCACATAAATTCTCACACGAATTCATGTAGTACTCATTTCCCGAGAAATTTTCAAGATTTTATCTCAAAAACATAAACAAACAGAGCCTTACTTTTCCTATAAAGAATGAGAATTGAGAAATGAGATTAAGCATGTCGTCCAATCGGGCCTGAATATATGAAATTTTAATAAATCAAGTGCATGAAATCAAAACCCCCTTAAATTTTATTTATTTTCGGGGAAAAATAATCATTAACTTTAAAACTTTCATAGATATATATGAGTATCAAAAAGCAAACGAGATATATAGAAATGTACGTATAAAACAATAAACAATAACTAAAATTAATTATAATTCAAATATTTTTTAGTCAAATGAATTACTAAATTTTAGCTGATGAATCTAGATGAAGAAAATTATTTGTTAGATAGAGTCCAATGGTTTAAGTGTTCATCTCTCTCTTACTGTAAAATGTATTGTGTGTGGTGTGATCCTACACACAATTATATAAAAGAGACATATACAGAATACATATTCAGATTATTAAACTCGATCTGAATAGAATTACCCCAGCAAATCGCGTGTGGGGCATGTTAAATCAACAAGACTGGGACAAGACAACGCGGTGGACAGGGACAGATGGAGGAGGAGACACGGTTGTGAGGCGGCGGAGGAAGGACATTGAATTAATCCACATGCACCGCCACCGTTGGCCCCGGCCGACACGTTTTCTGCATAATTTCAAATTTTTGATGGGACTCGTCTTTGTTTGGAACTGTTCTTTTTTAGTGTAATTCTCTCTCACTGTCCTTCTTAGAGTTGACCATGACGTCAAATAGAAAATATGATGATGTAGTTCATTTGGGAAAATTACATTTTTGTCCCTCAACTTATCGCCAAAAATATATTTGATCCCTCATGTTGTACAAATATAGTCCATCAACTTACAAAATGTACACAAATATAGTCGTTACCGCTAACTTTTCGTCCAAATTAACGGTTGGTTAGGTTTTTCAATTTTGAAGTCAATTATGCTTAGGTGGTCAAATCTCAATCCGCCACGTGGATTTGGATAAAAACATAAAATGAAAAAATGAAAAAAATTAATAAATAATTAAACAATTTAATAAATATAAAAAACTTAGAAAATATTTAAAAACTTAAATATTATTTTAAATAATAAAATTAACTAAAAATAAAAAATATTATATAATAAATAAATAAATAAAACTAATTAAAATATTGATTTAAAAAATAAAAAGTTAAATATTATTTTAGATAATAAAATTAACTAAAATGGAAAAATAATAAAAAAATAAAATAAATGAAATAAAATTGATTAAAATATTAATATACAAAATATTTCAATAGGTTAAATATTATTTTAAATAATAAATTAATTAAAAAAAAACAAAATAAACAAAATAAAAGAAAAACAAATAATATAAAAAACTAATTAAAAATATTTTTGTTAGTTGTAAACGGATTGTGCACATTTTGTGAGTTGAGGGATCAAATGTGTCGGGTCTGTAATATGGGATCAAATCTGTTTTTAGGTGCATGTTCAGGGACGAAATTTGTTATTTTCCATCATTCGTTCAAGTTGACTTGAGCCGAACAAATGTATTATCAGGTTTCAAAATTTTCGTTTGAGTATGGATTGCTTTTTTTTTTTTTCTTGGATTTCAAAAGAAGGGGACTACCTCTTACAGTTAGTCAACTTACGGGGCAAAGTGGTACCGGCTCTGTCGAGCTCAATTAAGAACTTTTATATGATCTTCAGTCAACTTACGGGGCAAAGTGGTACCGGCTCTGTCGAGCTCAATTAAGAACTTTTATATGATCTTCAGTCAACTTACGGGGCAAAGTGGTACCGGCTCTGTCGAGCTCAATTAAGAACTTTTATATGATCTTCGGGTGTGCCAAGAGCTTCCATGGTCTGATGCAATCCCATTTAGCTAAAGCGTCCTTCGGGTGGTTCACTTCCCTCCAAACATGGCTTTATTATCAATTGTCCCAAACATGTAGAAAAATTTATATTAGACCAAAGTCTAATGATTTTTGTGTCCACCTCTTAAATGTATTATATTTGTTACTTACATATATTTATGTGAAAAGGAAAGACGCAGAGTACATATTCGGACAAATAAGAGGACATAGAATTACACCAAACATGTGACAAGCCGACATAGAGTTACTCCAAACATGTGATGCTCGTACGAAGCCTCCTCAATGTGCAAGATAGTACAGGTCTTCTAAAAAACCACAACATTTTGGAAAACTTTTTAAGGAACGCAGTACAACTATTGGCAAAAACAACGTGTGGATGAAAACTTTTCCCAAAAGTACAAGCATATTCGGGAAAAATGCAATTTTGGTCCCATAACTTATTTTATATGTGTTTTTTGTCTCAATATTTTGTATTTTAGCATTATACGTCTCATGTCATGTATTTGGCGAAATTGGCATGTGAGGCTCACGTTTTTTGGAGTTATGGAACTAAAAAAACACATTTTTGGTGATCCCACGTGAGGCCCACAAGTCAATTCCGTATAAATACTTGACGTAATCGTATCTTGGAACCAAAATTCATATTTTCTGGAGTTATGGGATGTATAATGCTAAAATAAAAAATATTAGGACTAAAAACACATATGAACTAAATTATGGGACAAAAATTACAATTTCCCAAGCATATTCCTATAGAAATATAACTAATTCAAGAAAAAACAAGTTTTACAAGATGCTTCAAGCCTTCAACTTTTCGGAAAAGGTATGTCACTATTCCAAAAGCCACAGCTTTTAATCATGTACACATGATAATAATAGGAAATGACAAAATAAACAAGTTAAGAATCATTTACTCTCGATCAAACAATTTGATCAATCCTTCTTTTTCTATGATTAAATAAATTGATCAATCCTCACGAAATATGAAATGTTTTACGCGCCTCTATCTTAGATATATATTGGGCTTATTGCATTTAAAAGTAGTAATTGATTAGTAAAAGTCGTATACTTAATATGTGAGCTTGCACGTAAGATATAAAAATGATACTATATATTTGAGCTATTTTGACATTTTTTCTTTTAGATTTAACTGCAAGAGTTTAAGAAAAAAAGTATCCAAATTAAGATGAAAGATATGATAAGAAAAAAAATAGAGGAGAGAAGAAATAAAGGGTCGCAAGATATTAGATGAGAGAGAATATTGGTCAGAAATCATCTTGAATTCATGATGTTAAATATTCACAATAATGGGATGAGTTTGGTCTTTACACTAAAAGAACAATATAATTACTCTAAATGGCTCTCATAAAATAAATAAATAGTACAAATATATAGTTAGTTGTATCATATATTACTTTCGGCCAGATAATATATATATATATATACACACTGAAAATAATCATTTTAAGAGATAACACTTCATTAAATATATTTCAAAAATATAACTTAAAATTATCTTTTATGCAATTAAGATTTTACATTTGATATTCAGTTTCGTATTTTAAATCATATATAAATATCAAGTATATATGTATATATTTTTATTCATACACTTAGATCATGGATTTCATACACTTGACATTCGTCCATAAAATGAGGTCATACTTGGTGACTTTTGAAAGTTGGACTTCAGAGATAATCTCCACCATCAAATTTATATGTGATGGTGGTGAACCCCACATATATATTTATACATGTGAACTGAAAATTACTCGAAAATTCAACTTTCGAAAGCCATTAAGAATATAAAATACTTTTTAGGAGACGGTAATTTTTGGTCCAGAACATTCGCACCTTTTTCTAAGTATAGGAATTCCACGTAATCTACGCGTAATGAAAAATGTGCGGATGTAAGTCAAGTATTAGCCCTTGTTGTGGAGTGAATGAAAGTCAAGGTCCATGCAAAGGCCAAAGAGAAAGCAAATCCATATAACATGGCGTGATTTAATGTGATCGTATTTTACTTGCTTACAAAATTCTCTATTACAAAATTGTGTTGCATCTTCTATTGCATTCATTTTATGGATGACAAGTGTATAAATTTTTTCCTTAAATATATAAGTGATTTGAATTTATTACACTTATCATGTATAGAGGTGAATGCTATAGGAGATGCAACACCATTTGCAATAGAGGATTTAGATTATTTTACTTGTCCTTTCAAAGAAATCAATTCTGGGCGTGGTTAAAGGGCTGAAATTTATCGCCCCTTAGTACCACACTACCCCTCAATGGGTTCCGGGTGATTCTACTAAATTACCCCTATTGGGGAATCCTATAGTGAAAAGTGGATCGAAGCCAATAATTTCGATCCACCATAGAATTACACATGGATTCCTCACCTTTTGAAGATTTTGAGTGTAAGAATCCACATTGGATATACTCGTGGTGGCTTGATGGGATAGATGATAGAGTGATTCAATGTATGTATGATATCAATATATATTGCAAATTTGTCACGTTGTAAATACTTGGGGAGAGTAAGATTCACGTCCGATATATCCCTGTTGCCTAGATCACTAGATGTCATAAATTATAGATAATATGAGTGGTTCAATGTATAATGTGTATATTGTTACTTTATTTTTAAAATAGTAATCGCTTGTTTTGAGAAAGCCAAATTACAAATATACATAACGAGGTGCATGTGCCATATATTCTTAAGTCCTATAACTTAGTATTTTCTTCAATTAGTCTTATAATTATCATTACTTTCAAAACATGACTACTATTGTATTCATTGGACAATTCGGAGTTTCGAGTCTCTCATTTTTTTTTTTTTGGGTTAGTATTTAATTTTGCATTTCATTCTCACATGCCATCAAATTTAATATTCCTATTAGAGAAGATGTTTAAAGTTATCAAAATCTATGATTATGGCAAATAATTATTCTCATTAAAAATGTTATACTTGCAACTAACATTAACAAATTAAATGCAACCTATTTTTTCCTTTCGTGTATATTTTATAGGATATATACGTTGAAAGTTTATTTATGAGTAATTTTTTTTTATATATGAGTAAATATTTAATCACACGACAATCTTCACTTCTTTGTTTCCTGCATTGAAGTGGTGAATAGTTCTTTAGGAAAGTATTTTATTTTATTTTTGAAAAATAGACTTATAAATAATATATTTAACTCGCAATTAATTAGAACATATTTTTAGTAAAAACCAATTTCCTTTTTCTTTCTAGAAAAAATCAACACATTAGCAAACTTGTCTTCTTAGTTTAGCTCGTTGCTTGAGAATAATATTCAAAACCTACCTAATATATCTACTAAATAAAAAACTATCTACTAAAGTTTAATCAACCAATAAAATAACCTATATAACATAAATAAGGAGACATTTTATGTAAATTAGAGATTGTTAGTTGTAAATAATTAACATCAAAGCCGTCCTAAACTATGTTAGTGTATTTCCTACGCGTATACACATTTATGCTAAATTATAGCCCTTTGTACAAAAAATTATATTTGGCATATTTTAGTACACAACAAACGTGAAATCACATATCATAATTGAAAAACATTGATATGACTTGTTTACAAAGTCTTGGTCATCCCATAATTATTAATATAGACATAAACATTTGGTGGTACTTGATTAGTGGTGAGCGATATCGACACGACATGATAGGAACAACTCATCCTTTATTGAAATAGCCACATATTAGGTAAATGTCTTGATATATTCATAATTATCCACATAATTGGATATTAATGACGTGGTTATTTATTGTGTGGACGAGTGTTGTATAAATATATAAATATTGAGACCTAAATTGGATAATGTTGTGATGCCTAATGTTTAATGTAATTTAATTTAATTTTACCCTCCTTATTCAAATATAAGGAAAAAGGTATAAATAAAATAAAATTTGCAAAAAAATTCAGGTGAGGAAAGAAAAACGTGCCTGAGATTTATTGGAAGTGGTGATTTTACACATAAATAGTGGATGCATAATTACATTAATTTTTCTTTTTATCACATGATTCTTGATTCCTTACATTGGATCTCAATGCACTCATCTGCCCTGATGTCACCTTCTCTATTATTATTTTTTTTTTAATTTTTTTCTCTCTTGTTCCTTTTTTCATTTGTGTTCGTTTTTTATTACCTTCTCTTGTTTCTCGTCTTAAATTGATAGTGCTTTTTCTTCTTACTCATTTATTTTTGTATATTATGTTTTGACCAAGCTATATAATAATATTTATATTATTTGTTTAGTTTAAACATTAAATAGTTTAAATTTAAGTAATTATAACTAAAATATGATTCAATCAACCACATTTGAAGTGCTCGGTATAAAGATGTAATTGATTAATTTTGTCTTACTATTTGTCTACTCGTACGTGTAGTGTAGATACGAAGTAAGAAATGAAAAAAGAATTGAAAAAAGAATGTTGAAAAGTTAAAAAAAAAAAGAAGTCAAAATTGAACCCCGTTTCCTCTTAATTAATACAAATACAGTTAAATAGTGCAAAAGGCTTTATCAAATTTTCAAAAAGCAGAAATAAAAATAAAAAAGTAGGAGAAAGAATATAGAAAAAGTTGACAAACAAATTTGAAAAGTAAAACAAATGGGACAAAAAAAAAAGAAGAAGAAGCCAATAAGCAATAAAACAATTGGGGTAGGTGACAAATGTCAACTTTTGGCCCACCCGGTGCATCTCATCGGGTTCGCCATCGAAGAAATCATACCTCACCCAGTGTGGTGCACCGGGTGCGGCAAAGGGTGACATTTGTGACCCTCCCCTTATTTTATTATTTTATAATTTTTTTTTGTTTTATTTTCTTTAATTATTCCTTTTCTTGTCTTGAGAAAGTGATAAATCATTTTCTTCCTACTCATGTATATTTGTATATAATATATTTGAATAATACTAATCTCTTTCATATTTTATTGTAATTATTTTTTTAGTATAAATATTAAATAATTTTAAGTAGTGAAAGATTATAATTATAATATGATTCAATGAATTCTACTTGATTCGCTCGGTTTAAAAATGTAATTGTTTGATTTTGTGTTAATATTCATCTACTAGTACGTGTTGTATTGGGTCAAAATATAATTTAATCAATCCTACTTGAACCGCTCGGTTTAACGATGTAATTGTTTGATTTTGTGTTACTATTCATCTAATTGTACATGTTGTGTTCAGTTGAATTTTCGATATTAATTCGTTTGAATTCTCAATTTCAAGAAAAATTTCTTAAATTTCTAACCAAAATATCGTAAAAGAAATAAAAAGTAAGCAATGTAAAAAGAATTCAAAAAAATAATTTAGAAGAGACTAAAAGAAAATTTTGATATGAAATCGCTCCAAATCCTACCTCGTGCACTCTATGTATCCTAAGGTGGGGGGCGGCAAGGTTCAGACGTCATATCTACCAATTATTCTAGCATAATTAAACCTTTTTTTTTTATTTCTAAGGCGTAAAATCAGTTTTGGTCCTTTATGTATAAGCGAGAATAAAAAACTTATAATAACATCAATTTTAGTTATATAAATTTTGAAAATCCTTAATTTAATCGTGAATTAAATAAATCTCCTTTAATTTTAGTCCATCCCGCAATTATCTCACTAGAAAAGAAAAACAAAGTTACATCTGATATATAATACACATTTGACTCCTGAAACCCAAACATAGTGCACAAAACAATCGTGTGCAATTTGTCCAAACTTGACGAAATTACAAAATATTTAATGTATAAATAAATATAGGGATAATTGCATAAGATCTCATGTGATAAGCGAAACTTGTGCCAAACACCTTTGTATTAATTTTTTTTTCTAATCACCCCCTTGTGTTATTTTTTATTTTGCATACTCTAACTTTTTCGATTTTTTTTATTAATGTTTTAGATTCAACCCAAATTAAATTATTTATCTATCATAATCATGTTTGGGGCAAAAATGCATTTGAATTGACATTTATGATGAAAAAAAATACCAAAAAAAAAAAAGAGTATGCAGAATAAAAAAATAACACAAGGGGGTGATTCGCAAAAAACTTAACACAAGGGTGTTGCAAGTTTATCTTATCATAGGGGGATCTTATGCAATAAACCCATAAATATATAAAATCTAAATGGTAAAATGCAAAGAAAAATTAAGAAAAATACATGCAAACACTCGTAAAAACAGAGGCATGAAATGCGCTGTTTATATTTATATTTAGAATAAAAAAGCATGAAAATGCATCTACAAGAGGCATGAACAAAAGCATTTTCATGTTAACAAAGACATGAAAACAAGATAATTCTATGTTAAATCTAGTCAAATGGTTTGAATCTGTATTTTGTAGCTAACTCTTTCACACAAATGTGTACGAGAATTGCACACAATACACTTTATTGTATGAGAAAGAAGAATACTGAAACCATTGAACTTGGTCCAGTATAGATTTTTTCATGAAAATAACTCTATTAAAAGAGATAGGGAATGCAAAGCATACTTTTTTTTCCCCTTTTCCTAGTGAAATTTTAGTAGATCCTTGAAAGAAATGCAAGTCACGTTAATTGACTAATAGCAAGCCAGGCTAAGAGTAAAGGAGATTTGACTCGCGATTAAATTTGAAATTTTATGAAATCTACAGAACTAAAATTGACGTCGTTACACTTATAGAACTAGTTTTTATTCACGCCTGTACATACAGAACCAAAACGGAATTTTTACCTATTTTTAAGTAATATCACTCTTATTCTTTTATTTTTAGATGCTGCTACTATGAACGGTTTACTCATATTCTTTTAAGTACTATATATATAGCAACCTGAGTTATATATTATATATCAAATTAAGAGATAATTGCATAAGATCCCCTGTGATAAGAGAAACCTACGTCAAACTCTCTTATATTAAGTTTTTTGTGTAGCGCCTCCTTGTATTCCAATTTATTCTGCATACTTTCCCCCTTTTGGTTTTTTTTTTTTTTTGTGTTTTTTCATCATAAATATTCTAGATCCTACCCAAATTAAATTATTTATTTATTATAAACATGTAAGGGGCAAAAATGCATTTGAATTGACATTTATGATGAAAAGAACACCAAAAAAAATAAAAAAAGGGAGAGTATGTAGAATTAATTAGAACATAAGGGGGCGCTACGCAAAAAATCTAACACAAGGGAGTTTCGTGCAGGTTTCGCTTATCACAAAGGGATCTCATGCAAGTATCCAAACAAATTAATTTAATATTTATATACAATATATATATAACCGTCCACAATTAACTCACTACCCATCACCCTAGGACGGCTAGGACCAGTGCTCATATCATTTAATTTGTTTAATAATTCAGTCCTCCATCTTTTAATCTATGATCAATATGGTCCAAAAATTTTAGGTACTCTCAAATTGACCCCTCCAAGTAAAATTCCTCCTACCCCCGCCCGAGGATAACACAGATATGTCAGTATGTCACTCTATAGTTGGAATGTTGAGGGTCACATTTGTCCTTTCGTCAATATGAAGTACCTAATCTAAAACTCTTTTATTAATTTTAGGGGTTTAGACAAATTGGATAGACATGCTTTTATCATTTTTAGTGAAAATGCCAACCATTCCTACCGTAAAGAAAACTCTAGATCAGATCTCAATACAGAATTAAAGTTGTAAATACATCAAGTTGAGTCTAATAATATTCGAATTTGTTTGAATTATAATCGTTTTAAAACCATAATTTATGTTATTTCACCTTTTCTTTAAGGATTTATTTTTTCTTTACTTTGCCGTTTGTATATCATTTTTATACTTGTTAACTTGTGTATGTGCGTGTGTGAGTGTACATTGCTGATCTCTTAAAGACTAATTGGAGTACTTTTTCTAATTCTTATAATGAAGTATGGAAGTATGATATGGTCCATTTTTTCAAAAGCTTGCTTATAATTTACCTTTTTCTGTACAAAAAGTACAATTATGATAGTGTTGGAACTTTATATAATTGAAATTTTTTTTTGCAATATTCTGCGAGTCCATCCCAAGCAAATTTGTTAGAGAATACTCGCTATCAACCACAATACGAACTTATTTATCTAAAAAAAAACACACACACACAATACTAATGTTTGTAATATATGTTAGGTGTTATACTCAAATCATAAGAGGTTTGGGATTTAGGAAAATTTGTCTCTATGGCAGTATAACCTATCGATTTTATGTGTCGTTTAATTAGTTTAGTCAATTTTATTTTACTAAAGATATATTTATGTCTCATTTTCTAGATTCGCACATGTAGCAAATGTGTTCAAACTACTAGTATTATGAATTCGTTACAAGTCGCTCAAAAATCATATTAGTTATACTAATTAGCTAATCTTGCTTTTAGTCTTTCTTCATAATAATCATGAAAAGTAACCGAAAAAAAAAATCATGAAAAGATTGTCTATTAAAAAGAAAAGACAACTCAATCTTCATCAATCTCACTTTTTCTTTTGTCGTTCTTTGTTTTGATGGTTCTTTATCTTTTAAATACTTAGAAAGGTTATGTCGAATCAAATTCATAGGATCTACCCAATATACGGAATTAAACCGACATTATATAGAATGTATTTTTTGTCAATGTTCGTTGATACATATAATACATATTATTGTATACACATAAATACACTAAAAAATAAACCTTAACCTCCTCATTGAATCAAACATTAGAAGTTGACTACCGCCTACACGTGCATAAAGTAACAAGCTAATTCCATCCTAAATCACATAATTCTCTATATAGGGTTAATGCTTTAGAGCTACGAACTCGCTCTTGCGATATAAGAGTGGGAGTTTCGCTCTATTACGTTTGTAAAATTATTAATTCTCTCACTGAAATATATGGACCACACTTGACAAAATAATATGATATTTCATGTACATTCCTTGAAAATTCTTTTATTAATCAAAATAAGTAGAAAGAGTTGCCCTTAAAACAAGAAATAGTGAAATTAAAAACATGTATTTTGTAGAAATGCATAAACTATAAGTTGTAACATTGAGTTTGAACCTTTAATATCATTTTCGGTAAAGAAATAGGGCTTAGAGTTAAGATTATTTTAATAATCTTAATCTTTTTCATTTCATTGTATTAAATATTTTTTAACCTACCAAAAAAGACAATTATATCATCTAATTATTTTTAAAATTCAAGTTAACAAATAATTGTTTTAACAAGAAATTATTATATCAAAATAATATCTAAAGGTAATTTGGTTGAACAATTATTAATTATATATATTTTTTAACACACGCTCTCTAAGGTGCTCCCGCCACTATAATAAAAAGCTCATTCGTCCCAAAAAGGATGTCCACTATTCCACTTTTATCTGTCTCAAAATATTTGTCTCTTACTATTTATGTATGTATTTATTGTATAATCTGACTATATTACACATCGTTTAAATTGAAAAATGTACAGTAATTCATATTTACTATAAAACTATAATTATATTTAAGGAAGATAATTCTATATATGGATAGACAACAATAACAATAAATCAAATTAAAAGCATGACATGTTTTAGAAGGTAATGTTATTAGTTGTCTTTTGTTTTATAGAAAGGGTACTATTGGGAAACAATGAAAATTTGATAATTCCTAAGAAAAGTCAAACAAGACATTCTTTTTGGGACGGAGAGAGTAATATTTGTGACAAAATTTGAAGTGACAATGTTAAAATTGTCACTAGATGTACATAATAAGTGACAATAATTTTTTATTTGTCATAATAAGAATTTTTAGTGACAAGAGTTTCTTTAAAGTTGTTACTATTGACAATTAGTGATACATGTATAGTAACAACACAAATAGAGTGACAACTATAATTATTGTCACTAAGTTGTCACAAAAGATGTGTCACTAATTATCAATAATGACAACAATTTCATTGTCATTAATTATCAAAAGTGGCAACTTCCATATAAATTTTGTCACTATTAAACATATGAAGCATATTTTAGTGACAAAACAAAAGTTCTTGTCACCAAATATTGATAATTAGTTACAATTTTGAAATTGTTACTTAACATTTTGTCACCAATGTTTTATTTTTTTGTAGTGCGCTCTCAAGTAATTTCATATTTTGATACTCTCCCGCTCCCGCTCTATGTGACTTAGGTTCCATCTAAAATACGAGTTTGTGATATTTAAATAAAAAAGTAGAGATTTAACCAATACACTAATATATTTATAATCTTTAGTTTGATGGTTCACTTTTGTATCTATTTGTTTATATAAAGTCTAAAAACACTGCGAAATATCAACAAGTTTTTCATAATTTTCAACCACACCCATAGGGGTGATTCTAAAATTAGACCCGGTCTGTATAACACTGTTGAATTAAAAGATAAAGTAATTAAATACACCAAAATTACTTGCATTTAATAGTATTTGATGAACCGACTCCATTAAACCCGATCCATCCTAAAATTTTCCCACCCAAAGAGGCATGACAATTTATATCTGTACGTCGGCCCATAGTTAACCATTTTTCACCCCCACAGAATCTTGCTTCTCTTTTACTAATTAATTAATAATTATGTACTCCATTTGTTCTTCAAATCGCATTCAATTGCTCTACCTTTTTTTATATATTTTTTGTTAATTTTTTAATATACTGAATATTTTTATAGTAGAACGAATGCAATATATTGAGCCGTTTTTGTTTTATTATTGGATTGTAGGAGGTGAAGTAATTTTCACCATCTGACCCCCATAATTTAATAATACTAAATGAATCGGGATTATTCTACATGGATAATTCAAGAATAAAATATAATAAAAAAAGCTCCATTTTGTGCCTGGAAACTTGATTTTGAAAAAGAGTATTTATTATTCTTCATATTTATAAGATTGTAAATGCATCGAGCCAAATCAAAACTTGCTGGTTAAACTTGTATTCGAATGGAACACATTGCAATTTGAGAGGAGTTGAGTCTGAGCAATTTATTCAAGTGCCAAAATGAGTTTGTGAGCTACGTTTGAACATTGAAAGGAATCAAACAAGGCTTACTCATAAGTTCACATTTTTATTTCACACACATCAATTAGTACTCCAAATTGTTGAGTTCACTTCATAATTTGTTATTGAGAAGCGCAACACATTTTTAGGAATTTTCACACTCGCATAAGTAAAGTGAATAGTCAATATATTTATAAGGCTAATGACATTTTCCCATCCAAACTATTCGAGTTTTTGCATTTATGTAAACAAACTTTTTTCTTTTGTATTTTTTTATCCGAACTTTATAAGGCTAAAAACTTAAGTAAAATTTGACTGAAAAATGCTAAAAATATAAAATTTTGTAAAAATTCGTATAGTTCATATAAGAAAGTGTAAAAAATAAACAAGTTTAGATAAAATAATGCAAAACCCGTTTAGTTCAGATAAAAAAGTGCAAAAAAAAAAAAAAATTTATTTACAAAAGTGCAAAAACCCAAATAATTTAGATGGGAAAATGTCATTACCCCTATTTATAATTATATCCAGAAGTAAATCCAACCTTTTAAAAATTGCTCAACATGATTAAATCTTCAGCCGCCCACAATTTAATTTAGTCTTTTTTTTTGTTACATTTATATATGTAGGAAAAAACGAAGTCAGGCTTTGAGGGGAACAAACATTTGAAATTTTTTGTTACAACATTCATGTTACACTTCCTATTACATGTATTGATGTGTGATAAATGTATACACGGGCGGTTGGAATGTGAAAATAGAAAATTATGTAATATGAATAAAAATCTGAGATTTCTCTCTCCACATCTCAACCGCCCTTCTATACACTTGTCACGCATCTGTGCGTATAACACGAATATGTAACAAAAGACCCGAATTGGGGAACAAATTCAAAAATATAAATAAAAAAGCAGGATAGACCTTGATACTTTTTTTTTTGACAACCTGGGATAGACCTTAATACTTTTAGAGCTTGAGGGAGCGAAATGTCGAATATAAAAATTATACAAGACAAAAAAAAATTCTCAAAGTTGAAAGGTTGGGTGCCTTCCCTACTCCCTCGGCTCCGTCGCTGTGTAAATGTGTGTGTATACATATATAAAATAACTTAGTGATATTAGTTATAGTTTTATAACAATTAACTTCATTCAAAGCAATTTATAGAAGTGGCATTTAATAAATCTTAAAAGAAAACGCACGAAACTTTTTCTTCTTTTTTTTTTTCCTATGATAAGTAGTATAAATCAATTTTTCTTTTCAATTTCATCTTATAAATTAAGATCTTAGATCTCAAATGAGAAGGTTAAATTATATATATATATATATGTATGTATGTATATTTTTAAACACCGTTGTTCAGGCGGCGCCGATGAACTACGCAACTCTTACGTAATCGGATATCCGCAGCACGACGTCACTGAGCATGGGTGACGTCGGTGGAAATACGCGTTGACGTATGACGTCGGTGGAAATACGCGTTGATTGTAACCAAAAAAAAATAAAATAGTTTTACTGATTGCGTAGCGATGCCGATCACATTGGTACAGGTATTTATAATTTTTACTTCTTTAGTTATTTTTTATTTATTTAATTTGATGCTTCCGATTGTTTATTTAAATTTGAACTCGCCATGTTTATTTTCAACAAAAATCAATTGCTCGAGGACGGTGTTTGAAGGTGCACCCCTCCCCCCCCCCCCCAACCCTCCCCCCTGCTTCAACTCATATATATATATATATATATAACACACAAACTGTACTGTGTGTTTGCTGATTGATAGTTCTTTGGGTGAATTATATGCACGCCCCTCACTTTAGTTTAATTATCAAAACATCACCGATTTTTGGTAAATTACGACAAAAACCCCCTCAAGGGTATATATATGAGATTTACGGAGGTAAAATTGTAAAAAAATTTAAATACACAAGGGGTGCAATTTTAAAATATTTTAATATGAGGGGGAATTTTATGTAATTTCGAAAAGATTAAGAGGGTTTCGGTAATCTTGCACTAAAGTGGGGGGTTGTACATGTAAGTTTCTCTAGTTTTGCATGTTTGTATAGGGAATTTGCTATTGAATTATATTATTGGATTAAGCAACCCTTCGTTTGGTTGTTGAAATTCATCTAGGAGAATGATAGTACTTTATGCTTGTTACAACAAATTCACAAAATAAGAATATAAAATAAACAACATAAGAGAATTATGTGGTTCGGAAATTTACCTACGTCCATGGGAGATAAGAGAATATTTCACTATTGATGAAAGATGTACAAATTACAATATCAAAAGTATTGAACTAAACTTTGCCCCTGATCTTTCCACATAATAAACGTGTACCTTCTTCATAACGAGTTCTTTGATAACATAATTTTGGGTTTAGCACTTTTAAAACTTATCACAACAATGCTTTACTCTTTGTATATTCTTTTCATCTATGAGATAGCGGTTGCATGATACTATATATTTGAGCTATTTTGACATATTTGTTTAGATTTAAGTGCAAGAGGTTAAATAAAAAAATTAATCAAATTGAGACGAAAGATATGATAAAAAAATTAGAGGGGAGAAGAAATAAAAGGGTGGTAAGATATTAAATGAGAGAGGATATTGGTCAGAAATCATCTTGAATTCTTGATGTTAAATATTCACAATAATGGGATGAATTTGGTCTTTACACTAACAGACCAATATAATTATAAATGGCTAGCTCTCATATAATTAATAGTATAAATATATTGTTAGTAGTATCATATGATTTACTTTCGGTCAGATAATATATATATACACACACTGAAAAGAATTATTTTAAGAGATAATACTTCATTAAATATTTCAAAAATATAACTTAAAATTGAGTGGGAGTGAATTAGATGCCCTTTTATGCAGTTAAGATTTTCCATTTAGTATTCGGTTTCGTATTTGAAATCATATATATATGCCAAGTGTAGATATATATATATATATATATATATATTCCTGTTTATACACTTGATATTCATCCATAAAATGAAGTGAAAAATAGAATAAAGATTCTAAAGAAGATAATGTGCTTTTCAGAGGATGGTACTTTTTAGAAGATAAAGTATAGGAATTCCACGTATTCTACACGTAATGGAAAATTGTGCGGATACAAATCATGTATTATTAGCCCTTGTTGTGGAGTGAATGAAAGTCAAGGTCCATGCAAATCCATATAACATGGTGTCCTTTCAAAGGAATCAATCACATGCGTGGTTAGTGGGCTGAAATTTATCTCTATGGATTCCACTCTGAGGAACGTAACAATCCACGTTCGATATATATGTATAGGCTTGATAGGGTGATACTTGGTAGCTCTCGGGAATTTAACTCTCGGGAAATATCGGCTACAAACAGTGTTAAAATATTTGTAGGGTCCATCAATATATATATATATATATTTTATTATGTTAATACATTTTCTGTGATGGATAGGCTTCGGGAGTTGGGACTCCTGGAATCAATCACATGCGCAGTTAGTGGGCTGAAATTTATCTCCCCTGACCCCTCAATGGATTCCACTCTGACGAGTGTAAGAATCCACGTTCGATATACATGTATAGGCTTGATGCTATAGATGATTGACTGGTTCAATATATGACATCTTTATTGTAGATTCCTCATGTTTTGAAGACTTAGGGAGAGTAAGATTCACATCAGATATATCCGTGCTGCCAAGATGCGATGGTTCAGTTCAGTGTATATCTCACGTTTCAAAGACTCGGGTAGATTACCTTGCTGCTATAGTTGTCATATAATAACAAGTGGTTCAATGCCTGACATGTATATTATTATTTTACTTCTAAAATCGTAATCGTTTAGCCAAATTACAAAAATAGAAAATGAGGTGTGTCATACACCGAGTCCCTTATGTTTGCTGAATTTCCCAAGTGAAGGATTCCTAACCTTTCATGTATATCTTATAGGAAGGGAAATTCTAACCCGCTCCCGACTCGGCCAAACACATGTATATTTTTTGAAATAACTTACCAATTATATGGCAAGTGTAATACACTCTCTCTGTTAAATACATTTGGGTGCGGCCAAGTCGGGTTTGGGTTAGAATTTTCCCTTATGGGAAATATGCGTTGAGAGTTCGTTTGTAACTATTTAATCACATGACAATCTTCACAAAAAAAAATCTGATTTGAAGTGGTGGATGTTTCTTTAGGAAAGTATTTTATTTTATTATTGAAAAATAGACTCGTAAATAATATATTTAACTTACAATTAGAATTTATCTTGACGATAAACTAATTTCCTTTTCCTTTCTAGAAAAAATCAACACATTAGCAAACTTGTCTTCTTAGTTTATAATTAGCACGCTACTTGAGAATAATAATCAATAACCTACCTAATATATCTACTAAATTAATTACCTTAGAAAAAATCTACTAAATTTGAAGTTTGAACCAATGAAAAGAACCTATAAAGAGACATTTTATGTAAATTAGAGATAATTAGTTGTAACATGATTCAAAAGCCATTCTAAACTAGTTTAATGTGTTTCCTACGTGTATATATACACATCGATGCTAAATTATTCGCTCTTTGTATAAAAAATATTTTTGATGTGTTTTTCTACACAATACACTTTTAAATCACATATCATAATCGTAAAATAATGATGTGACTAGTTCACAAAGTCTTGGTCATCTCGTAATTATTAATATAGACATAAGCATTTGGTGGTGCTTGATTAGTAGTGAGCTATATTGACATGACATGATAGTATACTAGTAACTCATCAATTCATAAAAATAGCCACATATTACATAAATATACTGATAAAGTAGTTATTCGAAGCGTGGACGAGTGTTATATAAATAACGAGACCTAAATTGTAAAAAATTGTGATGCCTACTATTTAATTTAATTTAATTTTACCTCCTTATTCAAATAAAGAGACATTTTATGTAAATTAGAGATAACTAGTTGTAACATCGAAAAGTCATCCTAAACTAGGTTACTGTATTTCCTACGTGTATAGATACACATTGATGCTAAATTATTCGCTCTTTGTATAAAAATTATTTTTGATGTGTTTTTCTACACAATACACTTTGAAATGATATTCAAAACATTAGTTGGTGTGACTTGTTCACAAAGTCTTGGTCATCTCATAATTATTAATATAGACATAAGCCTTTAGTGGTACTTGATTAGTGGTGAGCCATATTGACACGACAAGATACTATAGTAGTGGGTCATCAATTCATAAAAATAGCTACATATTAAATAAATATATTGATAAAATAGTTATTCATGGCGTGCATGGATGAGTGTTATATAAATATCGATACCTAAATTGTAAAAAAATTGTGATGCCAACTATTTAATTTAATTTTAGTTTTACCTCCTTATTCAAATATAAGAGAAAAGGTAAAATAAAATAAAATCTGCAAAGTAAAAAGTATTTATAAACAAATTATAGAATCTAAATGCTAAAATAAAAAGAAGAATAAATAAAAAAAGTACATGCAAACACTCATAAAAACAGGGGCATGAAAATGCTGCTATTTTTCAAAAGCTTGCTTATTCTTTACCTTATTTTTGTGCAGAGAGTATCATTATGATACTTTTGGGATTTTATATAACTTTATTGAAATACTTTTGCAATATTCTGCAAATGCATCGCAAACAAATTTTATGATATTTGTTTAGGTGTTAATCAATCATAAGAGGTTTAGGATTTACGGAAATTTGTGTCTATGGAAACTATAACCTATCGATCTTGTGTCCTTTAATTAGTTTGGTCAATTTTATTTCATTAAAAAAATATATTTATATCACATTTTCTATATTTGTCCATGCATCGAGTGTGCTCACATTACTAGTATTATTAATTCGATGCAAATCACTCAAAAATTATATTAGTTAGAATAATGAGCCAATCTCACTTTTACTCTTTCTTCATAAAAATAATGAAAAAATCGTACTATTTAAAAAAAAACAAAAAAAATTCAAACTCAACCTTCCTTTTCTTTTATCTTTTCCGTTTGATGGTTCCCTTTTTGTTGATAATCAAAAGGTTATCGAATGGAATTCATACTATTCAAATGAAAGGAATTTAGCCGTCAAAATATATTTTCTTTCAAAATTATTTGCAAACATATAGTTCAACTTAATAACTGTAGGCCCAGAAATTCAAATAACTAGAAAATAAATAAACAATAGTCTCATCATTGAATCAAACACTTGTAACAAGGCCCACCTAATACAGATAAGTAACAAGATGAGCAAAGTGAGATGAGGGAGCATGAACTGCCGAGTTAGGTAAGAACTTGTGCAAAGATGGATATATACTTTTCTAGTTTTCGCTTTACATGGTGATGATTATAGTTTTATAGGACTGAATCGCAATTTATGATGGACTGATTTGCAATATAAGTCTTATTTCAGCTATATATAGGGGTTATGGTCCTCAGTTGACGAACGACAAAAAAATAGAACTCTTCAGCTCATACGGTCCTTTCTTTTTGGAATCCCGTCATTCGTTTACTATATACGATGGAACCCATAATTCTTTGGCGAAATTCTTCGTTATGAATTCAGGTACGCTTCCAGTTTATAGCAATTTGTTTATAATTTAGTTCGGTTAGTTGATGGATTTAATTTCTCGTAACCCATCGAAAATTTACGGCAAATTCAGAAACTGTTTGATATGCAATTCTGTGAAGAGATTATGAGTCGGAATTGCTTTACCATGAATATGTTTTGTTGATTACGTCGGATTCGGATGCATCTTTATCCCAACATGAAGCTTTTGAATCCTCATGTGAATAGTTTTGCTTTGGATTTGTGATATATACATGTATATTATGTGTATAACATGGATTTGTGACTTTCATAAGCTTGAGGCGGCGGTTGAGATAAAGTTAATATTAAGTCTTTCAAGAATGTTGTGCTGCCTGCATATATATATATATGTATATATATATATATATGTACATATGTTATAGCTATGATTTTTTATGCTTTTGCTATAAGTTTAAAGATGAATTCAGCCACCTGTATATATGTGTATGAGATGTAATTTGCTTCTATGGATTCAGATAAAACATATGCATGAAAGGATTGAATATCCATGAAGTTTCTCCTATGAACATGATGGCGGTGAACAAGATAGATGAGGAAATCATTTATTTGGCTCTTTTGAGCTTTTCCACCGCCTAAATCATGTGTTTTTGTTTTTCATGGTTATAAATTCCACCCCCTGAATTTGCGCAAGTGATGAGGCTGTTTGGTTGTTTGTTTTTTTTCTTTTTCCTTCCTTTTATGTTGTTTGGGCCAGATTTGTAGTATGTGTTTTATGCAAGGCCCAATGTAAGTGAAGGATTATAGCTGGGTTTTCATTGCTATTTGGGCTTAGTTTAATATTATTTTTATTGTGAGCCCAAAAAGGAACTAAAGGGGTCTTGACCCAACCCGGTCCAGCCCAGTTGATGACCGTTGACCATTGACCGTTCACAAGTTTTAAATTTTTTTTTTTTTTGAAAATTGAAATTTATGATTTGATTCTTAATGATCTAAGGTTGCTTAATTTTAAGCATGCTTGATATTTCAAATTGATTAATTGAAACAATATGTTACCAAAGTAGCATCTATTGTGTAGATTATTCAATTGCGAAATACTAAAGGGTTTGTATGTACGATTTTCATGCGGGTAATAACCGGCCCAAAGAAAGGTTATTATTGTCTGGCAGAAACTCAAAAACACTGTGGTGGTAAACATGTGACAATTATTAGATGTTCGTGTAGGTGTTAAGTCAGTCCGAAAAAAGGCTTGACATCTGACTGGATTTTATTGTCAATGTTTGATCGCTACACCAAGAAAATCACTTATAAGTTGTTTCTTTGTCCAAAGACTAGAATCAATGTTATACCGATTTTCTTGTGATAGGGTTTGTCATTTTGAGTCTATTTACAGTTATCTGCTTAAAGTTTCAGTTTATATCAGCTTATTTGGTTTATTTTGTTCACTATTCAATTAATACTTCTACCGCATTTGTATCTGTCAATATCAACTCCAATCCGGTGCTTAACAACACCAACTTTAAGGACTGGAAAGAGAACGTTATGATAGTTCTCGGTTGCATAGATCTAGACCTTGCACTCAGGGAGTCGCGTCCCGTTGATCATCCGGCTGAAAGTACCTATGATCATAAGAGGGAAATCGAGAGGTGGGACCGCCATGGTCTAAAATTTCGACCGAAACACCGAAATTTCTGATTTCGGGGGGTTCCGAAGCGAAATCGAACCTTCGATCCAATTTTGCAGAATATCTACCGAAATTTCGACCGAAATCCGAAATTTTCCAAAATCTCGGCCGAAGCCCGAAATTTAAAGTACTTTTGTCAAATATCCATCGAATTTTTGGCCGAAACCCGATATTTCCCGAAATTTTACCGAAACAAAAATTTCCGCCGATTTTTTTTTTATATATATTTTTTTAAATACCATATAATTAGAAAATATATTTATACACATAATATGGTATTGAGTAGTAACTTTTACTTAAATTTTGGCACATTTTATTTTAATAAATTTCTTATGAGATTATGTTATTATCTTACTATCAAATTATATTTATTTCATATTTTTCGCAACAGTTTTTAGTGATATTATTTAGCAAATTCATTATCCATATATTATATATAAAATATTATTGATGTAAAAGATGCATAAGAATGATAGTTAAAGTTACCCAAAATTTTATTGCAAATTTCCAAATATTTTTATAAATTTCCATGATTTCTTTAAAATCGAAACCGAAATTTTGAATATCCCCGAAATTTTTATGGAAATTTTCGTAAATTTACTACACCGATATCTACCCCAAAATCGATATTTAAGACCTTGGGGACCGCTCAAATTGCATGAGTTTTATGATCATGGAACATGTAATTCCAGAATCATTCAGAGGCACAATGTCTGAGGAGACTATGCTAAGGTGTTCCTTGAGGAGCTCGAAAAGCGTTTCGTCAAGAACGAAAAGTCAAAGACAAGTTCCATTCTGCGAGGTCTTGTTTCCATGAAGTATAAAAATAAAAGTGACATACGGGAGTACATCCTGGAGATGTCTTATTTGGCGTCAAAACTAAAGGCACTTAAGGTAGAGCTGTCAGATGACTTGCTCGTGCATTTAATTTTGATATCTCTTCCTGGTGGACTTATATTATGTGCATATCACAATCATACGCATTCGGACACGCAGACTTGTGTGCACTGCAGTTTAAATTGTATATCATATATTAAATAAAGTTTGGGCCTCAATTAAGTGATTCAGTTAAGTTTTATAGGCCCAAGTCATCTTATTTAGTATGAGGTTATATTTAATATATGTAGAGACCTTGAAAACTGAATTGCAATTTATGATGAGATGATTTGCAAATAAGTTTTATTTCAGCTATATATAGGGGTCATGGTCCCCAGTTGACGCACGACAGAAAAATAGAACTCTTCAGTTCATACAGTCCTTTCTCTTTGGAATCCTGTCATCCGAAGAAAGGTTTTATGTTGTACGATCAACTGGAAGCTATAATCCTTCGGTGAAATTCTTCGTTATGGATTCAGGTACGCTTTCAGTTTATAGCTTATTACGTGATTATCATGAAGTTCGAAGATTCGGGGCCATCAATTAATTTCTATCATCAAGCTCAGATAATAGTTCCACGTAATAAGTCTCAAGCTCAGAGCATACTTCACGTAAGGAGGTTTGATGTGCGAGAAGTCAAGTAAGAACCATATGAGTCTCAAGATCAGACAATGGTTCACGTAATAAGTCTCAACTCAAAGAATACTTCACGTAAGAATATCCGATGTGCGAGAAGTCAAGCGTTAGTCATATGAGTCTCAAGCTCAAATAATACTTCACCCGTCCGATATGCGAAAAATTAAGTGTATTTCACATCAAATCTTCAATAAAGTTTAAAAACACTGCATAGTATCAACCAATAAAGCTTTTGTTAATTTTCCATCATACCGAGAGGACCATAACAATCTAATAGACATCGGCCCATAGTTAACCATTTTTCACCAACACGGAATCTGCCTTTTTCCTTTACCAATTAATTATGTACTCCATTTGTTCTTCAACGCACTCAACAACTGTACCTTTGTATATATTAATTAATATTTTTTTATTCTGACAAAAAAAAAATCACTTTTGAATATTTTATTGAATTTAAATATTTTTATATTATTCGACTTAACCATTTCTGCCTCTATTTGCCTAAAGAAGAACTTAAAAAGATTTAGTGTTGTACAGTCCAATACATAATCTTTTTGTTATGCTAGAGGAAGATGAAAATTTATTTTGAGATACACTTCCTGGAGGCCTACGCTCTCTGGTTAATTGAGGTTTATAATTTTTGACCAATAAGATTGGGAAGTCTCTTAATTTCATGGACTTGCTTTGTCAAAACTGAGTGATTCGAGTTCGTTTAATAACTGGGAAGGGGATGGGATTCTATATCTTCATCGTACACAGTTTTGTCAAGGATTAGTGCAATAAATTTTGAGAAACAAAGTGCAATGGCATGGCTTCAAGGATTGCACTAGAGAGAGAATAACACTATTAATTGTGGAATAGACATTTCAAAGTTTAGATGCCTACCCCCTTGCCATGAAAACGGAAACTTGAGATCTCCGGAACATTAATCTCGAAAGAGAGTAATAAACAGTGCATGAAGTTGTTTGGTGTGAATGTTGGTGCACAAAACTGACAAGATTAACAATTGTTATGAAAAATGATCTATAAGGGATTTTGTAATTGGCATTTCATGATTCTGCGAAAGAATGATTATTATAATGGAAAACGATTTTAAGTAATACGTAAGCTTACGACGCTATTTTATTCGTAGAGAGTTGATGGACATACAAGAATTGTTTTATATAAATTATGTTGGTTTTATTCCTTTCAAGTTTTTTGGTAGTCACTGATGGTGCAGCATTTACGGTTAAACATGGAACACTTATGTACTTTTCCCGAAGATTTACTGCTTAGATTTTGGGGATTTAGGTTCTTAAGGCATCAAAAGGCGTTTTAGCATGTCTTTTATGCTTTAAATCTCAATCACCCCATCTGAACTCATCGAAATATCTAGAATTTCTCGACAATTCAATACCTTTTCAGCGTTTGATTAAAAAATTACTCGGAAATGTCCAGGACCAGAGACTTATATATGATTGGGTTGATTTTCATTTTCAGCTAAAATGCTTATGGCACTGACATTTCCTGGAGGTATAAGACTGATATATAACTTCTATTCCTTGGATTGATTTGCAAGTTGATATGGTGATTGTTTTCGGTATTGTCTCCGTCATCATCAATGTTTTACCTTTTATTGTAATCAAAAGAAGAATACCATAGCATTAAAGATGTTTAATCCTCTTGTTTATGCTGTAATATCGACCATATTTTGTTGGCATCAATTGTTTCCGAAGAAGAAAAATAAATTTTACGCCCTTGAATTGTTCAGGCACTCAGCAATGTCGGAAATCAGAAGGGCATTTCTGACTGATCAAGTGAACAACCCGGTTTTGTTTCGTTGCTATTTGTATTCTCAGTAGTAGACAAAGCCTCAAAGAAAGGCCACCCTCTGGTCTTTAATAGTAATAGCTTCCATGGAGCCAAGGGTCATTAGTGGAGTCCAGTTCTCGAGCCTCCCCACGAGTTATATTCGTCCAGAATCTGACAGGCCAAAATTGTCTGAAGTTGCAGAGTTGAATAATGTTCCTATAATCGACTTGGGTTGTGAAGATGAAAGCCTAATAATAAAACAAATAGGCGATGCTTGTCGAGAATTTGGCTTCTTCCAGGTAACTTAGTGATTTTCAATGATCATCGTTGTGTACTACTATTGGATATTTCCTTAAAACTTGCATTGTCTTTTTTGCTAATGTCATTAGGTGATTAATCATGGTGTACCGAAAGAATTAGTGGATAAAATCCTTCGTGTCGCTCATGAATTCTTTAGTTTATCTATGGAAGAGAAGATGAAGTTGTATTCTGACGATCCTTCCAAAACTATGCGATTATCGACGAGTTTTAACGTGAAGAAGGAGACGGTTCATAATTGGAGGGATTATCTGAGGCTTCACTGTTATCCCTTGGAGAAATATGTGCCTGAGTGGCCATCTACTCCCTCTTCTTTCAAGTAAGCCTATTGTTGATGTAATGTTTGCTATTTAATGGTGGTTATATACTTTTGATTTTTGTGTTACTTTATCATAACTTTGTAAAAACTTCTAAAAGGCTTCAATCATTAGTAAAAATGGGAAGGGATTTTACATGTTGAAATGAATACCAAGGAAAATTTATAACATGAATAGATTATAACTCTGTATAAAATTGGAAAAAAGCGCAAGCTTTTTGCTAAATTTAAGTCATCTTTTGGTGTTTGGTTTCACTTTCATTGCTTCCGCTTCTTTAGGAAAAATTGCCTTTGTTAAAAAAAAAAAAACCTGAAAATAAAACGAAAGTAAGAGTATGTTTAAAAGCATGTTTAAAAGAGAATTCTACCAATTTCTATTTCTTAAGCTTTTCAACAAATTTTGCAAACAAACTCAAGTTCAACCTTTTTGGTACTTTTATAACTTTATCTAAATTTCAGCGTCTTTTTAAAAGCACAAGTTTTTTCAAACATGCTTTATATAGGTAATTGATTGCGTTTGTATTTTAGATTAACATCATATTTTGGCACTTCTCATTTTGTTTTCTCTTTTTTAAACCAAAATCCACGATCCAAACATAACTGGTAGCGTTTCTGGAAAACCAATTCTTTACCAATGGAAGCAAAAATATTAAAGGCAAACTTTTCTGACATTTGTAGGGATATCGTAAGCAGTTACTGCTCAGAAGTTCGACAACTCGGGTTCAGATTACAGGAAGCCATATCAGAGAGCTTAGGATTAGATAAAGACCGCATAAAGAATGTATTGGGAGAACAAGGGCAACATATGGCCATCAATTATTATCCGGCATGCCCAGAACCCGAGCTGACTTACGGATTGCCAGCGCATACAGATCCAAATGCACTCACCATTCTCCTACAAGATTTGCAGGTAGCAGGGCTTCAAGCTCTCAAGGATGGCAAATGGTTAGCGATAAAGCCTCATCCGGGCGCTTTTGTCGTTAACATTGGTGATCAACTCCAGGTGAATTCCTGTTAGGTGGTGCTATAAGTTTATCAAACAAGTGTTAGAAGGCCTTTTTGAAGAAATACCATATATTCGTTACACGAATAAGACGGTCCTGTCTATTATAATCTCGTCTCTGAAATACAAATTGTTTGAAGCATCGAGATTTTGGCAATAGGCCAATTTCTTTTCCATGTTTTCATCAGATCTCTCAGTGATACAACCAACTACTATTTTATAATTTAATTGTTAGGGTAATTTACATAGACACCCCTATGTAAATAATTACAAAAACACACTGAAAATCGAGAAATTACCATAATCTCCACTGTCTGTAAAAACAACATATTATATTTTCACCCGTCAGAAAAAAAATATATTACAATTTCACATCCTATTTTCCGAATTGTTACAATTTGACTTGATAATTTGCAAAACCTCATAGGGCTAGTGAGAATTACACAATAAGCGAAAAAGAGTGCATGTAATTATCCCTAATTGTTATCATAACCGACAATGAATTTGTGTAGGCGTTGAGTAATGGGAAGTACAAAAGCGTTTGGCATCGAGCTGTAGTGAATGCGGACAAGGAAAGACTCTCGGTAGCTTCCTTCCTATGCCCATGCGACACTGCGAATATCAGTGCTCCAAAATCATTTCCAGCTGAAGGAGATCCTAATATTTATAGAGATTTCACGTATGCTGAGTATTACAAAAAGTTCTGGAGTCGGAACTTGGATCAGGAACACTGTTTGGAACTATTCAAGAACTAGTGCACGTCACCCTTGCACACACTTTACCAATAATTTCTTAGCAATTATATTTCCATTTCCATTCTATTTAGCATAAAGCAATGGGAAGTTATCTAGCATATGATGCAGATTCTAAGCAATAGTATATTGTAATTGTAGGTCGATTTATTTTTGATTCTTTTTTGTTTCTTTTTCCCTTTGTACAAGAGGAACAAGACTATTATGTGTTCTGTTTTTAACGGGAAATTACACAAATCTCCCCTTGTGTAATGTGTAATTACCCAACTACTCCCTCTTGTTTATGAAATTCAATAAAGACCTCCTCATGTAAGGAATTCCTTACAATTACCCCCACATGTATTTAAAAGTTCTTACAGTTTAACCCCTAAAAAACAGACAATTAGGCCGATATAGGGGTGTCGGTAATTTAAAAAATGCGAGGTTTTTTTTAGGGTAATTACACATTATAAGACGGGGTATGTCCGTAATTATCCCCAAGTTGTATCAGGCACAACACAAACTCAAAGTACCAAAGGCCTCGCATATTTTGTTGCAATCTAATAGTACAAACTAGCAAATGTCTAATACATGTGTTGCAATCTCCGTAACTGAAAGTACCTACAGGGTATGGTCTCTTATACTTTGTATAGCACGATAATAGTAATTAAAAGCCTACAAATTTTCTTTTGGTTGATAAGTATACCTGTAAGGCTAAAAATGAAGATATACACAAGACTATACCCGAAGATGTATTATGTTGGTATTCCTTTCAAGTTTTTTGGTAGTCACTGATGGTGCAACACTTACGGTTAAGCATGGAACGCTAATGTACTTTTCCCGAAGATTTACTGCTTAGATTTTGGGGATTTAGGTTCTTAAGGCATAAGAAGCTTTTTAGCATGTCTTTTATGCTTTAAATCTCAATCACCCCATCTGAACTCATCGAAATATCTAAAATTTCTCGACAATTCAATACCTTTTCAGCGTTTGATTAAAAAATTACTCGGAAATGTTCAGGACCAGAGACTTATATATGATTGGGTTGATTTTCATTTTCAGCTAAAATGCTTATGGCACTGACATTTCCTGGAGGTATAAGACTGATATATAACTTCTATTCCTTGGATTGATTTGCAAGTTGATATGCTGATTGTTGTCGGTATTGTCTCCGTCATCATCAATGTTTTACCTTTTATTGTAATCAAAAGAAGAATACCATAGCATTAAAGATGTTTAATCCTCTTGTTTATGTTGTGATATCGACCATATTTTGTTGGCATCAATTGTTTCCGAAGAAGAAAAATGAATTTTACACCCTTGAATTGTTCAGGCACTCAACAATGTTGGAAATCAGAAGGGCATTTCTGACTGGTCAAGTGAACAACCCGGTTTTGTTTCGTTGCTATTTGTATTCTCAGTAGTAGACAAAGCCTCAAAGAAAGGCCACCCTCTGGTCTTTAATAGTAATAGCTTCCATGGAGCCAAGGGTCATTAGTGGAGTCCAGTTCTCGAGCCTCCCCACGAGTTATATCCGTCCAGAATCTGACAGGCCAAAATTGTCTGAAGTTGCAGAGTTGAATAATGTTCCTATAATTGACTTGGGTTGTGAAGATGAAAGCCTAATAATAAAACAAATAGGCGATGCTTGTCGAGAATTTGGCTTCTTCCAAGTAACTTAGTGATTTTCAACGATCATCGTTGTGTACTACTATTGGATATTTCTATAAAACTTGCATTGACTTTTTTGCTAATGTAATTAGGTGATTAATCATGGTGTTCCGAAAGAATTAGTGGATAAAATCCTTCGTGTCGCTCATGAATTCTTTAGTTTATCTCTGGAAGAGAAGATGAAGCTGTATTCTGACGATCCTTCCAAAACTATGCGATTATCGACGAGTTTTAACGTGAAGAAGGAGACGGTTCATAATTGGAGGGATTATCTGAGGCTTCACTGTTATCCCTTGGAGAAATATGTGCCTGAGTGGCCATCTACTCCCTCTTCTTTCAAGTAAGCTTATTGTTGATGTAATGTTTGCTATTTAATGGTGGTTATACTTATACTTTTGATTTTTGTGTTACTTTATCATAACTTTGTAAAAACTTCTAAAAGGCTTCAATCATTAGTAAAAATGGGAAGGGATTTTACATGTTGAAATGAATACTAAGGAAAATTTATAACAGGACTATATTATAACCCTGTATAAAACTGGAAAAAAGCGCAAGCTTTTTGCTTAATTTAAGTAGTCCTTTGGTGTTTGGTTTCACTTTCATTGCTTCCGCTTCTTTAGGAAAAGTTGCTTCTGTTAAAAAAAAAAAATGAAAATAAAATGAAAGTAAGAGTATGTTTAAAAACATATTTAAAAGAGAATTCTACCAATTTCTATTTCTTAAACTTTTCAAAAATTTTTGCAAACAAACTCAAGTTCAACCTTTTTGGTAATTTTATAACTTTATCTAAATTTCAGCGTCTTTTTAAAAGCATAAGTTTTTTCAAATATGCTTTATATAGGTAATTGATTGCGTTTTGTATTTTAGATTAACATCATATTTTGGCGCTTCTCTTTTTGTTTTCTCTTTTTCTAACCAAAATCCACGATCCAAACATAACTGGTAGCGTTTCTGGAAAACCAATTCTTTACCAATGGAAGCAAAAATATTAAAGGCAAACGTTTCTGACATTTGTAGGGATATCGTAAGCAGTTACTGCTCAGAAGTTCGACAACTCGG
This sequence comes from Buddleja alternifolia, assembly GCA_019426215.1. Lineage (NCBI taxonomy): Eukaryota > Viridiplantae > Streptophyta > Magnoliopsida > Lamiales > Scrophulariaceae > Buddleja > Buddleja alternifolia. Next base: position 58,069,484 of record CM033390.1, read on the forward strand.
GTTCAGATTACAGGAAGCCATATCAGAGAGCTTAGGATTAGATAAAGACCGCATAAAGAATGTATTGGGAGAACAAGGGCAACATATGGCCATCAATTATTATCCGGCATGCCCAGAACCCGAGCTGACTTACGGATTGCCAGCGCATACAGATCCAAATGCACTCACCATTCTCCTACAAGATTTGCAGGTAGCAGGGCTTCAAGCTCTCAAGGATGGCAAATGGTTAGCGATAAAGCCTCACCCGGGCGCTTTTGTCATTAACATTGGTGATCAACTCCAGGTGAATTCATGTTATGTGGTGCTATAAGTTTATCAAACAAGTGTTAGAAGGCCTTTTTGAAGAAGTACCATATATTCGTTAAACGAATGAGATGGTCCTGTCTATTAATCTCGTTTCTAAAATATAAATTGTTTAAAGCATCGAGATTTTGGCAATAGGCCAATTTCTTTTCCATGTTTTCAACAGATCTCTTAGTGAAAAGAAATGGGGATGCTGTCTATAACCCACTACTATTTTATAATTTAATTGTTAGGGTAATTTACATAGACACCTGTACGTAAATAATTACAAAAACACAATGAAATTCGAGAAATTACCATAATCTCCACTGTCTGTAAAAACAACATATTATATTTTCACCCATCAGAAAAAAATATATATATTACAATTTCACATCCTATTTTCCGAATTGTTACAATCTGACCTGATAATTTGCAAAACCTCATAGGGCTAGTGATAATTACACAATAAGTGAAAATGAGTGCATGTAATTATCCCTAATTGTCATCATAACTGACAATGAATTTGTGTAGGTGCTGAGTAATGGGAAGTACAAAAATGTTTGGCATCAAGCTGTAGTGAATGCTGACAAGGAAAGACTCTCGGTAGCTTCCTTCCTATGCCCATGCAACACTGCGAATATCAGTGCTCCAAAATCATTTGCAACTGAAGGAGATCCTAATATTTATAGAGATTTAACGTATGCTGAGTATTACAAAAAGTTCTGGAGCCGGAACTTGGATCAGGAACACTGTTTGGAACTATTCAAGAACTAGTGCATGTCACCCTTGCACACACTTTACCAATAATTTCTTTGCAATTATATTTCCATTTCCATTCTATTTAGCATAAAGCAATGGGAAGTTATCTAGCATATGATGCATATTCTGAGCGATAGTATATTGTAATTGTAGGTCTATTTTATTTTTGATTATTTTTTGTTTCTTTTTCCCTCTGTAAAAGAGGAACAAGACTATTATGTGTTCTGTTTTTAATGGGAAATTACACAAATCTCCCTTTGTGTAATGTGTAATTACCCAACTACTCCCTCTTGTTTATGAAATTCAATAAAGACCTCCTCATGTAAGGAATTCCTTACAATTACCCCCACATGTATTTAAAAGTTCTTACAGTTTAACCCCTAAAAAGCAGACAATTAGGCCAATATAGGGGTGTTGGTAATTTCAAAAATGCGAGGTTTTCTTTAGGGTAATTACACATTATAAGACGGGGTATGTCAGTAATTATCCCCAAGTTGTATCAGGCATAACACAAACTCAAAGTACCAAAGGCCTCGCATATTTTGTTGCAATCTAATAGTACAAACTAGCAAATGTCTAATACATGTGTTGCAATCTCTGTAACTGAAAATACCTACAGGGTATGGTCTTTTATACTTTGTATAGCACGATAATAGTAATTAAGAGCCTACAATTTTTCTTTTGGTTGATAAGTATACCTGCGAGGCTAAAAATGAAGATATACACAAGACTATACCTGCAAGGATATATTTGATATTCCCTGTGGACTTTGTCTACGTTTCTGCCGTTGTCATGGCTGCCCAGAAAAAGAAAGAATTTTCGAAAGACCCTATAAGTGAATTGCTGAAAGAAGATTCATGACAAAAGATCAAAAAAATTGGATAGAAAGGAAAACAGACCTAAAGTTATTCCACTAAGGTATACCTGTTAATGTAATAACATTTACTTTTTGAACATATATAGGTCATCTGTGAACATATATATAGGTCAACGATTAGCATTAACTTTGAAAAAAAGTAAGGGATAATGGCAGACACCCCCCTCAGTTATGAGGTGATGTGCACTTTGTCCCCTCACTTATCATAAAATGTGCACTTCACCCCCTCGGGCAGCTCGGGCAGGGGAAAAGTGCTACAAAACACATAAGTGAGGGGGCAAAATGCTACAAAAATACATAAGTCAGGGGGCAAAGTGCTACAAAGACACATAAATTAGGGGGCAAAGTGCACATCACCCCATAACTGAGGGGGGTGTTTGCTATTATCCCAAAAAGTAAATTGTTGGAAGATATAGATGTCAAATGGCAATTTTTTCATATCAACCAAAAATTTCAAATATTTTAGAAATTCAAGTTTATTTTCAAGTTTACTAATTAACTTGATAATGAGTATTATTTATTACTGTGAGTAAAAATTGAAATATTTTCACTATAGTTAGGGGAAGTTGGTGCATGTTTTCCTTAAATAAAAGAATTAAACCACATGCTTACATGATATGTAATATTTATCTTTTTCCTCTCTTACCATCACAACCAGGATAATTTTTCAATGGTAAATTTGCAAATGTCACTACTAAGCTATTTCTGTGGAAAGCTCCTACTAAGATGAAAAACTCCCTGATAAAACTACTAGTACCAGGTGAACTCATATTGGCCAAAGTGGAGGCGGGCTGATATGCTTGTTCAGCTATAATTGTCTCACTTTTGGTCTTGCAAAAAGAATTCTCTTAGCAAAACGGATAGACAGGTCTGTGTTTGAAAGCATTATCATCCCTCTGAATGTGGAAGAGGTGACTAAGGTTGTTGGGGGCCGATTAAAACCCTTTGTTAAAAGTGGAATCCTGTGTACCTGTCAGATATTCGTACCATACCCCTTTACCAGGGTATGAAGTGGGATACGACCTTTCCACACCACCGCATTACTCAGATGATTCTGAGGGGGTTCTGCGGAGTTGACAGCCTCACTGCAAAATGTTTATGGTGTCTTAAGGCTAAACATTTGTACCCATTTTCAACATAAAATAAATTCTGAAACGTGGGACCATATGTTAGAATTGCAATCATATACCTGTTTCATGCAAATGCTTCACAAAACTACGAGATTACAGAGGAAATAGCCCAACAAAACTTATTTCTGACCAAGGATTAAAATTTCGTTTCGATGATAAATTTCGTGTTCTTAAATATAAGAAACGTATCAAAAATGTTTCCAAAACATCATAGAAAACTTGAAAAATGTCAGGAACAAGGTAGAAACTGTGGAAAAAAAAGTAAAGAAGAGTTGCTTCTTCTTTTCACTAGCAAAAAACAACAGTTGTGTAAAATATTTATACATCTACATCAATAATCGATCAAATTACACTAATAAATAAAGTGATAACGTTTGATTCAAGTTTAACATTCACAGAACATATAACCAACAAAATTTTAGTAACTTAAATTGTGAAATAAAAAATTCTAAAAGTGTTGTCGTGAAAAAAATAAAAAATGGCAAGTTTGATTCAAGGTTAGCATTGACAAAGCATATAATTGATTAAATTTTAATAACTTAAATTGTGAAATAAAAAACTCTAAAAGTGTTGGTGTGATAAAAATAAAAAGTTAATATGGATTAGACCATGGTTTCAAACTCATCTGCAAATTATATGAAAAAATTACTTTAATCGATAATACAATAATCTTCATCTTGGGTCGCATGATAAAAAAATCGCTCATCGGTGAAATAAATATTTGTTTGATTGTTAGATTTATTACTCTTCATTTCTTTTTTTTTTTTTTTTTTTACCTTTTTCCCTAACATTGATGGATCATTTGAGAGCTCTTTTGTATTTGCAATATAGCAAATCTTTTTGAAAAGAAATTACCAAACTCTCAATGTTTTCATGAAAATCTTTTTGAACTCTCAATATGTTGGCGATAGAGCAAATCTTTTTGGAAAGAAATTATCAAGCTCTCAATGTTTCCATGATTTCCATATTCCATGGAAACTATGAAAACATTGAGAATTTCCATGGAAACATTGGAAAGATTAAGAGTTTTCTAGAAAACAATGTAATTTCAAAACTACATGGTGATTTCTTTTCCGTAAGTTGAAAAACAGAAACTTTTCGGATGTTTCGGTGGAAAAAAAAAGAAACTTTGAACCATGTTTTTGACTGCCAATGATTCTTTGAGCAGAAAGCAAGAAGGAAAAAAAATCTATATTCCATAAAGTTGTGTTCACTAGATTCAAATCAAGGCACTAACCAGATTATTCGTGCAGTTAACAATTGTGAAATGATTGCAACATCCACAACAGTCCAAGCCTGCAACAAATGATAAGCACAAATTGGTGATGGTGTACAAATGAGAGGGGGATGGGGAGGGGGGAATGATCATAAAATATAAATGTTGTTCATCACCTGTGGGCACAGCGAGGAGGCTACTCTCACACGGAACAATTACTTCCTGGTACTAGATCAAAAGAACCACGAACATAAATTCATTACAAAAGCACCAACTTTCAAAATGTTTATGATTTGAGCTAAATAATGTCAAACCACTGGGATCAAAATCACACAAATGACATCAAAGCAGGAACACCTTCTTTTTAGAATCGGTTTAGAAGATTTGAGGAGCAAAAGACAGAAGCACAAAATCATGACTAGAGGTAGGAGCATAAAAATAACTCTATTAAAAAAGATAGGGAATGCAAGGCATTTTCATGACTAGAGGTAGGGCTGTAAATGAGCCGAGCTCGAGTCGAGCCTTGTAAAATTTGCAGGCTCGAGCTTGAGCTCGAGCTCGTCTCAAATAATTCGTAGCGCCCCCTTGTGTTCCAATTTATTCTACATACTCTCCCCCTTTTGGTTTTTTTTTTTGGTATTTTTTTTCATTATAAATGTTCTAGATCCTACCCAAATTAAATTATTTATTTATTATAAATATGTACGGGGCAAAAATGCATTTGGATTGACATTTATGATGAAAAGAAACACAAAAAACTAAAAAAGGAAGAGTGTGCAGAATTAATCAGAACACAAGGGGGCGCTACGCAAAAAATCTAACACAAAGGAGTTTCACGCAGGTTTCGCTTATCACAAGGAAATCCAATGCAATTATCTCAACAAATTAATTTAATGTTTATATACAAAAAATGTACATATATATATAAGAAAAGTTACAAAACACCGGATAATTTTAAATAAATAATATAAAAATAAATCAAAATTAAGAAAATAATACAACAAAAATTCATGTTCAGAAAATAGCACATTCCGCGCTGCCCGAGCGCGGAATGGGCAATTCCACGCTCGGGCAGCGCGGAATGTAATTAACATTTTTTTTAAATATAAAATGCCCATTCCGCGCTGCCCGAGCGCGGAATGGGCATTTTATATATATATATATATATATATATATATATATATATATATTTGCCCATTCCGCATTGCCTGAGCGCGGAATAGACATAACTGCCAGCTTTCCCTTTTTCTTTTCTGCCTCATTTTTTACTCTCTCTCACTCTCACTCTCACTTCTTCTTCATCCTCTTCATCTCCTTCATTTTTTCTTCATCTCATCTTCATCTTCACCTTCACTTTCACCTTTATCTTCTTCATCATTCTCAACAATATAAGGTAAATTTTACATATTATTGCTTTATGAAATATATAATTCGAATTTTTGTATAATTTATGGTTTAAATTTGTGAAGTTTTATAATGTAATTTCGAATTTGGGCTTTAGATGTAATTTCGATTTTTTGTTGAATTTTATCAATTTAGTGTTTGAATTTGTGGAATTTTGTAGTGTTATTTCGAATTTAGGATTTAGGTGTAATTTTGAATTTTTATGGAATTTTGTTGTGTAATTTTGAATTTAGGGTTTAGGTGTAATTTCGAAGTTTTATGGAATTTTGTAGTGTAATTTCGAATTTAGGGTTTAGATGTAATTTCAAATTTTTGTGGAATTTTGTAGTGTATTTTCGAATTTAGGGTTTAGTTGTAATTTCGAATTTTTGTGGAATTTTGTAGTGTAATTTCGAATTTTTGTGGAATTCTGTAGTATAATTTCAAATTTATGGTGGAATTTTGTAGTGTATTTTCGAATTTAGGGTTTAGGTGTAATTTCGAATTTTTGTAGAATTTTGTAGTGTAATTTCGAATTCTTGTGGAATTTTGTAGTGTAATTTTGAATTTAAGATGTAGGTGTAATTTCAAATTTAAGGTGTAGGTGTAATTTCAAAAATTTGTGGAATTTATCAATTTAGGTTAAAATTTGTGGAGTTTTGTAGTTTAATTTCGAATTGTTGGTATAATTTTTGATATTTTAGTTCTAATTTCGAATTGTTGGTATAATTTTGATATAATTTGTTTATTTTTAATTTTTTATCTCTAATTTTGAATTATCATGTTATTCTTGAATTGGTAGCTATAATCTTGAAATAGTAGGTTAATTTTGAATTTTAAAATATAATCTCGAATTATTAGTTATAATCTTAAATTTTTTAGGTATAATTTTTAATTAGTATGTTGAATATCAATTATTTTTTTATCTATAATCTTTAATTTTTACGTATAAACTCTGATTTTTATGGAGAATTTTCATATTATAGGTATAATTTTGAATTGATGTGTATACTTTCCAATTAATAGGTATAATCTTGAATTTTTAGGTATAATTTCAAATTATAGATGTATCGATTAATTTTGTCACATAAGTTTATTTTTTTGTGAAGTATGTGTTTGAATTTATGAAATATTAATTTGTATTATTCTAATTAGCTTAAGTATCGTTTTAATTGAAAGCGACTTTTTATTTTATTTTAATGTAGAATGGTGTAGCAGTTTGTTGATCATATATATGGCCCGATAGACGGTAGGGTGTTGACCGGGCATGCAAATCATATGTCCGAGGGGGTTCGTGAGTTCCCTGATTTTGTGTTCCGTGCTAGACGGGCAGACAGTGTGTATTTTCGTAGTGCTTATGGGACCCCACATAATCGAGTCTTGTTAAAATTGCAACACATGGGGTTATATCGGGTATACAAGTTAGGGCCATGGACAAATGATATGGGTCTTGTAACTGCGCTAGTCAGAACTGGAGAGGCTACGATTACTCTTCAGGATATTGCTGTGATATTTGATCTACCACTCGATGGTCGACCTCTAGGAACTAATCGTGTGTTCCGAAGTTATGATCAGTGTGCAGCCTATATTTTGGAACAATTAGGGTTTGAAATGACTAAAGCATATTTTGAAATATAGATGCTTGTGGGTCATTGTTACAGGTGGGGAGAATGATTATTTAAATAATGTTATGTTATTTTTTTATGATAATTCGTGATTTTTAATCATGTGATATATTCATTAATAGATATGGGCGTGGTCTAGGATTTTGGTTGTCAGACCTAGTAATGTTCCTGAGCCAGTGGCGGGAATTGATGAGCATGGCATTGCCCAAGCTCCTTATGGTGCATGGTAATTTACTGCTATTTTCATGAATTTTAATTGATTAACAATTTTAACTAGAAAAACCTTTATTTTTGTACTTAATTGTGTGATTGATGTTTAAAGGTGGTATCGCCATGTTACAAATGACAATGCTGTCCCTCACAGCGTCCGGACAATTAGAGATGGACTTGATCAGATGGCCGAAGGACATGTGAGTAAAAAAATTATCATAACGATTTTATATTATAATGTTGTATCCTTCTGTATTAAATTTTTTTTAATACCTTTTTCATATTTCAGTTTGTTTGGACTCCATACAATTTCAATGATGAAGACATCGGCGAGTTGCCACCTGAATGCTTGGACATTGTTGTGTGGAAAGCATCAGTTTCGATGATATTCTTCGACGTCGTGGAGCATCATCATCCTGAGCGTGTTTTGCGGCAGTTTGGACTCCGACAAAATATTCCACCTCCTGTTGCACCTGTTCGAAGGAGGGACCGTAGGGGAAAGAATATAGATTGGGAAAATGAAAACGGTCCCCACATTGCAATGTGAAATGATCGGGGCAATAGAACTGCGACTGGACGACCTATTCAGGGTAGAGATGACATAGAGCCGGGATACAACCAATGGTATGATAGAATCACTAGTCGTTATATTTCACTCACCTTGACTAGGAGAACAGTGGGACATCAATCAGGATCGGCTCCTCTATTGCAGAATGTGGTTAGTAAATATACTTATTGTTCTAATATAGTTGTTTTTTTTATGATTTTTTGTTTAACTCTTTTGTTTTATCTTTTCAATATAATTGCATTCAAAGCCCCTCACAGTAGCCATGGAGTTAGGAGGGTACTTGGACAGGTGCGATCGGGTCTCACCGGCCTCACAAATCTGTTCACATGTGGACGTCATGGCGATATAACATCTGGTTCTCACAGTCATAGACGTGGAGGAGGAACCATGCTTCCACAGAAGAGAAGCCGGAGTGCATTGGAAGACTCCGAAGGTATAGAAGATGATGATGATGAAGATGTAGAAGATGATGAGGATGAGGATGGACCATCCTCTTCAGCCCCGAGTTTTGCACCTCAGCACCGAAGCTGGCCTTCCTCTTCCGGGTTTCCACCTCAGTACCGAGACAGACCTTCATCTTCGGCTTCAACACCTCAGCACCGAGGCGGACGTTCCTCTTTCGGGTTTCCACCTCAGCACCGAGGCGGACCTTCTTCTTTCGGGTTTCCACCTCAGTACCAAGGCGGACCTTCATCTTCGGCTTCAGCACCTTAGTACCGAGGCGGACCTTCCTCTTCCGGATTTCCACCTTAGTACCAAGGTGGACCTTCATCTTCGGCTTCAGCACCTCAGTACCGAGGCGGACCTTCCTCTTCCAGGTTTCCACCTCAGTACCAAGGCGGGCCTTCATCTTCACCTTTTTACTGTCCCCCGATGTCTGCGGTATCGGATTTGTTCACGACGCCTATGAAGCGTTCGTTCGTTGATTACATATTCAATGAACAACCTCCCCAAACTTTGAATGAACCTTCACCAGTGGAGCATTATACTCGTACATCGCCTATTCCGTTCTCTTTGGGTATGGACAACCAGATGAACCAGATGAGTGATGAAGTTACCGTAAGGCCAAGATGGTCTACTAGGACGAGGCACCCCACGCAGTGTGGCACAGGGGGGCATCGAGGCACAAGGCCACATGGGTAGTTTAGTTTCTCGTAATTTTTTAGTTAAAAACTATTTTTTTTGCCTTGTTGTATTTGTTGACCCGGACATCGAAACGAGCCAATTATTGTTGTTTTACAAAGTTTAAATATAAATCTACAAGTTTTATGTTCGAGTAGAATCCCGAAAATGCACAAAAATGGGAGAAAAATGAGTCGGAAACAAAGAAAAAATTATTATTTGTTAAAAAAAACTGTTTTTTTAATTTTTTTTTGCCATGTTGTATTTGTTGACCTGGGCATCGAAACGAGCCAATTCTTGTAGTTTTACAAAGTTTATATGTAAATCTGCAAGTTTTATGTTCGAGCGGAATCCCGAAAATGCACAAAAATGGGAGAAAAATGAGCCGGGAACAAAGAAAAAAGTCATTATTTGTTAAAAAAGCTGTTTTTTTTTTGTTTCTTCTTTTTTTTTGTTGACCCAGGCATCGAAACGAGCCAATTCTTGTTGTTTTACGAATTTTATATATAAATCTGCAAGTTTTATGTTCGAGCGGAATACCGAAAATGCACGAAAACGGGAGAAAAATGAGCCGGAAACAAAGAAAAAGTCATTATTTGTTAAAAAAAACTGTTTTTTTTTTTTTTTTGGTCATGTCATATTTGTTGACCCGGGCATCGAAATTAGATCTAGAACGAGAAAGTTAATTAAAAAATATATATAAGTGAAGAAAGAAAGAAAAAAGAAAATAGTAGGTAACAAAAAACAATGTGATTTAGGCTTCTCCAACCCATAGACACAAAAAGGATGCAACTTTTGCACCATTTTAGAGTTGTACAGTAAATTTACTCTAAACCACAACTCTATTTTTAACATTAAAAATAATATTCTCTACAATATTCTTTTTTACACCTATTTTTATTATATTATCCATATTTCAACAAATAAAAAAAAGATGGACTTGCACCAAATTTGATGAAAATGAACAATTGCACGCCAAATTTAGCGTACTACTGTTCATTTGCACCAAATTTGGTGCAAATAATGGCGTGGGTTGGAGAACCCCCGATGTGCTCCAAAATGGCCATCTCCAACCCAAAATGGTGTGGGTTGGAGATGGTCTTAGTTAATAAGGACGAGTCACTGCCTCTCAAAAGTTTGTGAGTTTGATTCACTCATGTAAGTACTGTGTTGGTGGGCAATTCACAAATAATTATGTGAAGCTGTAAGCTACATTTTGTTCCAGGGACTCATCGATCGGAGCAGACTCTATCCAAACTATAATGTAGATCTTAATTCTTAGGACAAAACTATTCACTTTTGCACCATTTCAAGTAAGCCTATTGTTGATGTAATGTTTGCTATTTAATGGTGGTAATACTTATACTTTTGATTTTTGTGTTACTTTATCATAACTTTGTAAAAACTTCTAAAAGGCTTCAATCATTAGTAAAAAACAGGAAGGGATTATACATGTTGAAATGAATACTAAGGAAAATTTATGTGAGGAATAGATTATAACTCTGTATAAAACTGAAAAAAAAAGTGCAAGTTTTTTGCTAAATTTAAGCCATCTTTTGGTGTTTGATTTCACTTTCATTGCTTCTGCTTCTTTAGGAAAAGTTGCTTTTGTTAAAAAAAAAAAACTGAAAATAAAACGAAAGTAAGAGTATGTTTAAAAGCATGTTTAAAAGAGAATTCTACCAACTTCCATTTCTTAAGCTTTTCAACAAATTTTGCAAACAAACTCAAGTTTAACCTTTTTGGTACTTTTATAACTTTATCTAAATTTCAGCGTCATTTTAAAAAGAACAAGTTTTTTCAAACAGGCTTTATATAGGTAATTGATTGCGTTTGTATTTTAGATTAACATCATATTTGGGCACTTCTCCTTTTGTTTTCTCTTTTTCTAACCAAAACCCACGATCCAAACATAACTGGTAACGTTTTTGGAAAATCAATTCTTTACCAATTGAAGCAAAAACATGAAAGACAAACTTTTCTGAAATTTGTAGGGATATCGTAAGCAGTTACTGCTCAGAAGTTCGACAACTCAAGTTTAGATTACAGGAAGCCATATCAGAGAGCTTAGGATTAGATAAAGACCGCATAAAGAATGTATTGGGAGAACAAGGGCAACATATGGCCATCAATTATTATCTGGCATGCCCAGAACCCGAGCTGACCTACGGATTGCCAGCGCATATAGATTCAAATGCACTCACCATTCTCCTACAAGATTTGCAGGTAGCAGGGCTTCAAGCTCTCAAGGATGGCAAATGGTTAGCGATAAAGCCTCACCCGGGCGCTTTTGTCGTTAACATTGGTGATCAACTCCAGGTGAATTCATGTTATGTGGTGCTATAAGTTTATCAAACAAGTGTTAGAATGCCCTTTTGAAGAAATACCATATATTCGTTACACGAATGAGACGGTCCTATCTATTAATCTTGTCTCTGAAATATAAATTGTTTGAAGCATCGAGATTTTGGCAATAGGCCAATTTCTTTTCCATGTTTTCAACAGATTTCTCAGTGATACAACCCACTTCTAATTTTATAATTTAATTGTTAGGGTAAATTACATAGACACGCCTATGTAAATAATTACAAAAACACACTGAAATTCGAGAAATTACCATAATCTCCACTGTCTGTAAAAACAACATATTATATTTTCACCCGTCAGAAAAAAAAATATATTACAATTTCACATCCTATTTTCCAAATTGGTACAATTTGACTTGATAATTTGCAAAACCTCATAGGGCTAGTGATAATTACACAATAAGCGAAAAAGAGTGCATTTAATTATCCCTAATTGTTATCATAACCGACAATGAATTTGTGTAGGCGCTGAGTAATGGGAAGTACAAAAGCGTCTGGCATCGAGCTGTAGTGAATGTGGACAAGGAAAGACTCTCGGTAGCTTCCTTCCCAGAACGGATCTTCTATCCCATAATGGTGTGCCACAATGGTGTCACATCATTGTGGGATTGACAAGTGTCCATTTAATTTAAATTATTATTAATAGTTTTTTTTAAATGGACACTTGTCAATCCCACAATGATGTGACACCATTGTGGCACAACATTGTGTGATAGAAGATCTGCTCTACTTCCTTCCCATGCCCATGCGACACTGCAAATATCAGTGCTCCAAAATCATTTGCAACTGAAGGAGATCTTAATATTTATAGAGATTTCACGTATGCTGAGTATTACAAAAAGTTCTGAGGCCAAAACTTGGATCAGGAACACTGTTTGAAACTATTCAAGAACTAGTGCATGTCACCCTTGCACACACTTTAGCAATAATTTCTTAGCAATTATATTTCCATTTCCATTCTATTTAGCATAAAGCAATGGGAAGTTATCTAGCATATGATGCAGATTCTGAGCAATAGTATATTGTAATTGTAGGTCTATTTTATTTTTGATTCTTTTTTGTTTCTTTTTCCCTCTGTAAAAGAGGAACAAGACTATTATGTGTTCTGTTTTTAACGAAAAATTACACGAATCTCCCCTTGTGTAATGTGTAATTACCCAACTACTCCCTCTTGTTTATGAAATTAAATAAAGTCCTCCTCATGTAAGGCATTCTTTACAATTACCCCACATGTATTTAAAAGTTTTTACAATTTAACCCCTAAAAAGCAGACAATTAGGCCCATATAGGGGTGTTGGTAATTTCAAAAATGCAAGATTTTTTAAGGGTAATTACACATTATAAGACGAGGTATGTCCGTAATTATCCCCAACACTACCAGAAAATGTGTCTTTAGCTACGCCACTTTTTCCTACGCGAGCCAAACAGTAGGCATTATTGCATTCCTTACACTTTTCTAGCGTAGGCAGTAAGATATCTTTTAGCCCACTTGTTGTACGAAAAGCGTAAGTAATAATCCATGTATTTCTTACGCTTATGCCACGCGTAGGTATAAACTTTTATAAAGCCTACGTAAGCGCCCAAGGTGTAGGAAAAGTTTATGTATTTTACACTGAGCTGGACCTAGCGTAAGCAAAAGTCCAAAATCAAATAGGGCTCCCAAAAAAACTCTCCCTCCCAATTTTTCTTCTATATTTCTTTCTTCTCATCAGGCGTGTCTTTTTTCTTTCTTTTTCGGAAAACCCTACATCTTCTCTCCACAGGCATGAACCAGGTAAGTTTTCTCTCTTCTCCACCATGCCCCACCACCACATCCACCTCTCCGTCTTGTTAAAATATACTTTCTCTCTTTCACACACACAGTTGCGTTTAAAAAGTTTTGATTTTGTTCAATTTTTTGGTGATCTCTAAGTTTATATGCAAATCTACAAGTTTTATGTTCGAACGGAATCGCAAAAATGCACGAAAACTAGAGCAAAATGAGCTGGAAACAAAGAAAAAGTCATTATTTATTAAAAAAACTGCTATTTTTTTTTGTCTTGTCGTATTTCGACACTCGGGCATCGAAACGACCCAATTCTTGATGTAATACAAAGTTTATGCTCAAATCTACATTTTTTACGTTCAACTCGACACCCGAAAACGCACGAAAAAGGGCGAAAATGAGACGGAAACAAAGAAAAAGTCATTATTTATTAAAAAAACTGCTATTTTTTTTGTCTTGTCGTATTTCAACACTCGGGCATCGAAACGACCCAATTCTTGATGTAGTAGAAAGTTTGTGCTCAAAGCTACATTTTTTACGTTCAAGTCGACACCCAAAAACGCACGAAAAAGGGAGAAAATGAGACGGAAACAAAGACAAAGTCATTATTTATTAAAAAAACTGCTATTTTTTTTTTGCCTTGTCGTATTTCAACACTCGGGCATTGAAACGACCCAATTCTTGCTGTAGTACGAAGTTTATGCTCAAAGCTACATTTTTTACGTTCAAGTTGAAGCCCGAAAACACACGAAAAAGAGAGAAAAATGAACAAAATCAACAAAAACTACTAGTTTTTTAACAGGCAGGGCTGCTTTGAAACATCATATTTCTTCACCCGGGCATCGAAATGACCCAAATCTTGCAGCCCCACAAAGTTCAAAACACCACTTACAATTTTTATGATCAAGTCGTAGCCAAAAAATGCACAAAAATATGCCAAATATGAGCCACTAAATCAACAAAAATCACATGTTTTTTAATAAAACTTGAGTCTAATTGTCAACAACACGCTACAAATAATCTGAGTCTAACTTGGGCCAGTCCATCTCATTGGGAATTCGAGTACTCCGCTGTCGGCCTACAGTAGGTGGCTTCCTCAGATCAGGGTCATGGACCAAATCAAAATTGGGGGTGTCCCAATAATGTGATTCAAGAAACGAATAGAACCTCCCTTGATATGTTTTCAAATATTCATGGACAAAGAATAGTTTTCAACATACGAGGACAACCTAATCTGTAATTTCTCACATAATTTTATTGCATGTGAGCACGACATTCGATGAAGAGTCCATTTTCCACAAGAGCAATATTTACCTTTGATGTCTACCGTGTAAGTATGATTACCGGACCCCATCTGTTGGGAAGTTTTAACTTGACCGGTGTAATTCAACCAAGAGAAGATTGTTGCTGTGTGGTTTGAGGATTTTCTTGCCCACTCATTGTACATTTTATATGCATATGTCGTCAGGGGCTGTTCCCTCATCGCTAAAACCATTCGCACTCGATCAGCAAAATATTCCACAATGCGATGAAATGTGCACTCAACAATTGTTGTGGGTGGAAGATGTCGAGTACCTTTCAACACATTATTTAAGCTTTCTCCCATGTTCGTGCCTACCCGCATCCCTCCATCATATGCCACTGTCCACTTTTCTTGTGGGATACCTTTCAAATAATTCAACGCAATCGGATTCTTATTACCAATAAGTTCCATTGCCTTGTCAAACTTTCGGACGTTATGTGCCATACCTGCTACATAACAGAGTTCCTTCAAAGCTTTACTTTTGAATTGAGAATTAAAGTTTGAACTCACATGTCGTAGGCAATATCTATGAGCTCCTAGGGGAGGGGTAAACGCAGGCATATATCGAGTAGCATTTAATAAGCCTTTATGACGATAAAAAATAAGGCAAACACATTCATCAGGCATCAAAAAATGTTAACTAGACTCGTTGGACTCATTATCAACGATGGTGAATTCTAGAGGCAAAATATTCTGATTTCAATCCAGAGTTGATGCGGCCAACAACTTAGCCTTGTGTCGTGCGTACAAATGAGTCCCATCAACACATATGAATCCATCTATACATCTCTTGAACGCCCAAAACAAATATTTTAATATTTTTGGGTTTTGATCCGGTCTTTTGTGCCGCCATTCAACAACCGTACCCGGATTTCACTTTTGAATAGCTCTCAAAAGTTTAGGCAACCACGTAACTGAATCCTCCGACGTGCTGTATATAATCTCATTTGCACGTCGCAAACTGTACCAAGCTTTCCCATACGAAATATTGAATTGCCATTTTTTTGACACCATTAGTCTAATTAGACCGACCTTATATGACAGATCCTTCCTCACTTATGGTAGAAGTTCATTTGCAATCATGTTTTTGTCCAAATTAAAGTGGTTCTTGGAACAATCTTCAGCAAAACATGTGTGTGACCCTTCACACCTTGTAATTCTCCAGAAATTAGTACTCTTCAACAAACTTCCACGCAGTCTAAAAGGGCATCCGGGTTTGCATTTTACGGCATACACTGTCGGATTACTAATTGTCACATTAAACTCGCGCCGTGAATGCTGCACGTGGTAGTTTTTCACCGCTGCTTGCAAGCTGAGTTTGTTGTCAAAAACTTGGCCCTTGCGAAGATTCCCTTTCGCATGATCATAAATTATTCTCTGGGTCAAACCTGCACTTTCTCGATGTAGTGAATCACCTTCTACTTCTGGGTATGTGGTGGAGTAGAATGGGAGCACTTCATGAGGTATTTCTTCAGCTCTTGTGGAAGGGACATCTTCATTCATTGGTACATTACTCTCATCATCTTCAGCCTCATCCCTCATTGCATTGTTGACGTGTTCTTCCATATTGTCGTCTGTATGAAAATGGATCGAACAGTCAGAATCATCACTGTCATCGTCATTCCCAATATCATCATTCTCAATGTTTACAAAATCACTAGAGCCAAAATTGGGATGCTCAAATTCATGACGACTTTGTGTAGACGGACCTGCAAATAAAGATAAATATGATGACAGCATGTAAAAATAAGACTAAGAAGTCACGAATCAAAGGAATACAACCACTATGAAACTTATTAGAAGATTCATAATTACCTACTTGCATGTCAAAATTCCTCGAATGGAGATTTACCAAAGTGGAATTTTGTGTAGACAGACCTGCAATTAAATATAAATATGATGATAGTATGTAAAAATAAGAATAACAAGTCATGAATCAAAGAAATACAACCATTATGAAACTTATTAGAAGATTCATAATTACCTTCTTGCATGTTAGGAATTACAAAATTCCTCGAATGGGGATTTACCAAGGGGGAATTTTGTGTAGACAGACCTGCAATCAAATATAAATATTATGACAATATGTAAAAATAAGAATAACAAGTTACGAATAAAAGGAATACAATATATATGAAACTTATTAAAAGATTCATAATTACCTGCTTGCACGTTAGGAATTACAAAATCCAAAGGGGAGTTTTGTACAGTTTCAAAACGCTCAAACAAATGACCCGTTGTAGAAGCACCTAAAATTGCAAATCACAAAAAGTTAAATTGTTTTACACTCTACAAAGAAAAGAAAAATAATCTACACAAATATGAAAGTTGGTAGTAAATATGATGACACAATGTAAATATAAGAATAAACTATCTTGATGCAAATCGTGAATTGTAGAACTCCCCACACCACTTGAAAAAAAATCGTGAACCTCATGATCTTCCCACACATGTGATTGTGACTGCGTATTTAAATCTGGTACCGTGGGCTGTGTAAAATACGACATGAATTGGGGTGGCTGTAACGACGTCACTTGATGTTGAATTGGTTCTTTCTCAATATAAAGCTCGACAAATTCATCAACAATGTTACGATCCAAGAAAAACGCTAAAGTATGATTGTGTTTGATCTCCATTGTCCTCTCCCTCATCACATTTCTCTTTTCAAATTCAAATTAAAATTACTTTTAATGAAAAATGATTCGGATCAGTTTTTGTTCTCGCATATAACCTCTCCAGCAATTCAGCATATGTGATCGTACGACGTATTCTCATGTTAGTGCTTGGACGAGTGCTATATCTCACTGAATTTGAGTCTTCAATAATTTGATCATCCGTGTATATTAAAACATTAATTGTGTTCGCTTTCGGCATTTTCTATATAATATCAAAATTCAAACAATAAATTAACACTAAATTCAAAATTATACGTACAAATTATAGTTCAAAAAATGAAATTATACTTTTATATTACTAATTAAACCTAAAAGTTATAACTACTCATTTGAAATTATACATACTATATATGTAAACCTAAACATTTAAAATTATACTTCAAACTTATATGGAAACATAAATTGTGTTCAACATGATATAACAAACTAACAATTATATCAAAGTTCAAACCATAAATACTAAATTCGATATTATACATACAAAATATCACTAAAAATTCAAAATAATACATACAAATTATACCTAAGCATCCGAAATTACATACATACAAATTATACCTAATCCAAAATTATACCTAAAATTTATATCAAAGTTCAAACCAAAACATACCTAAACACTAAATTCAATATTATACATACAAGATATAACTAAATATTCAAATTAGACGTACAAATTATACCTAATCTTTCGAAATTATACCTAAAAATTATATCAAAGTTCAATCCATAAATATTAAATTCAAAATTATAACACAAATTAAACCTAAATATTTAAAATTATAACCTACCTAAAAATCGAACTAATTTAAACTCTAGTTTAATTCGAATTAACATAAATTCTACAATGTAATTTATAAACGAATTTAACAAAACAAAAAATATATGAAAGTGAAAGATTACCTTAAATTCTTAAATTTGGAGAGGATTTGTTTGGAGAAATTATAGGAAGGAACGTATGTGGAAAGTTGTAGGAAGGAAGAAAGAAGTAAAGAAAGAATTTGGGGAGCAGGCACGGAGGGTATATATAAAAAAAATAAAAAATTACATTCTATTTTCTGAACATAAATTTTTGTTGTATTATTTTCTTAATTTTAATTTATTTTTATATTATTTATTTAAAATTCTCCAAAACACCGTCCACATTTAACTCATTGCCCATCACCCTAGGAAGGCTAGGAGCCTAGGACCAGTGCTCTTATCATTTAATTTGTTTAATAATTTAGTCCTCATCTTTTAATCTATGATCAATATGGTCCAAAAATTTTAGGAACTCTCAAATTGACCCCTCCAAGTAAAATTCCTCCTACCCCCGCCCGAGGATAACACAAATATGTCAGTATGTCACTCTATAATTGGAATGATGAGGGTCAAATTAGTCCTTTCGTCAATATGAAGTACCTAATCTAAAACTCTTTTATTAATTTTAGGGGTTTAGACAAATTGGATTGACATGCTTTTATCATTTTTAGTGAAATGCCAACCATTCCTACCGTAAAGAAAACTCTAGATTAGATCTAAATAGATAATTAAAGTTGTAAATACATCAAGTTGAGTCGAATAATATTCGAAGTTGTTTGAATTATAATTGTTTTAAAACCATAATTTATGTTATTTCGCCTTTTCTTTTATGGATTTATTTTTTCTTTACTTTGCAGTTTGTATATCATTTTTATACTTGTTAAATTGTGTATGTGCGTGTGTGAGTGTACATTGCTGATCTCTTAAAAAGACTAATTGGAGTACTTTTTCTAATTCTTTTAATGAGGTATGGAAGTATGATATGGTCCATTTTTTCAAAAGCTTGCTTATACTTTACCTTTTTTTTTACAAAAAGTACAATTATGATAGTGTTAGAACTTTATGTAATTGAATTTTTTTTGCAATATTCTGCGGGTCCATCCCAAGCAAATTTGTTAGAGAATCCTTACTATCAACCACAATACTAACTTATTTATCTAAAAAAAAAAAACACACACAATACTAATGTTTGTAATATATGTTAGGTGTCATACTCAAATCATAAGAGGTTTGGGATTTAGGAAAATTTGTCTCGATGGTAGTATAACCTATCGATTTTATGTGTCCTTTAATTAGTTTAGTCAATTTTATTTTACTAAAGATATATTTATGTCTCATTTTCTAGATTCGCACATGTAGCAAATGTGTTCAAACTATTAGTATTATGAATTCGTTACAAGTCGCTCAAAAATCATATTAGTTATACTAATTAGCTAATCTTGCTTTTAGTCTTTCTTCATAATAATCATGAAAAGTAACCAAAAAAAAATCATGAAAAGATTGTCTTTTAAAAAGAAAAGACAATCAATCTTTCATCAATCTCCCTTTTTCTTTTGTCGTTCTTTATTTGATGGTTCTTTATTTTTTAATACTTAGAAAGGTTATGTTGAATTAAATTCATAGGATCTACCCCGACAAAAGAAATTAAACCGACATTATATAGAAAGTGTTTTTGACAAAGTTCGTTGATACATATAATACATATTATTGCATACTCACAAATATATTAGAAAATAAATCTTAACCTCCTCACCGAATCAAACATTAGAAGCTGACTACTGCCTACACGTGCATAAAGTAACAAATTCCATTCTAGATCACATAATCCTCTATATAGGGTTAACGCTCTAGCGTTGCGAACTCGCTCTCGCGATTTAAGAGCGAGAGTTTCGCTCTATTGTACTTGTAAAATTATTAATTCTCTCACTGAAATATATGGACCACACTTGACAAAATAATATGATATTTCATGTATATTCATTGAAAATTCTTTTATTAATCAAAATAAGTAAAAAGAGTTGCCCTTAAAACAAGAAATAGTGAAATTAAAAACATATATTTTGTAGAAATGCATAAACTATAAGTTGTAACATTGAGTTTGAACCTTTAATATCATTTTTAGTCAAGAATTAGAGCCTAGAGTTCAGTTTAATTTAATAATCTTAATCTTTTTCATTTCATCGTATTAAATGTTTTTTAACCTACCAAAAAAGACAATCACATCATCTAATTATTTTTAAAATTTAAGTTAACAAATAATTATTTTAACATGAAATTATTATATTAAAATAATATCTAAAGATAATTTGGTCGAACAATTAGTAATTATATATTTTATTCACACACGCTCTAAGGCGGTCCCGCTCTCAAGTAATTTCATATTTTGATGCTCTCCTGCTCCCGCTCTATGTGACTTAGGTTCCATCTAAAATACGAGTTTGTGATATTTAAATAAAAATTTAGAGATTTAACCAATAAACTAATGTATTTATAATCTTTAGTTGATGGTTCACTTTTGTATTTATGTGTTTATATAAAGTCTAAATTTTACAAGGCAACAATTATACAAGGCAAAAATTATAGGCTATGTTTGGTTATATTTTGTTATGATATTTTAGTGAGAAATATTAGTGAGAAATTTATGGGGACACGTGCGTGTTTGAGGAGATTGTGTTTGGTTTTATTTTGGGTGTGTTTTTTGGTGAGATAATGTTTGGTTTTGTTTTCAGAGGAAACAAAAATTACTGTAGCAGTCAAATCATGAAGTTTTTGTCTGTTAGAGAGGAGAGAGAAGAGAGAGAGAGCACATAGAGATGAGTGTAGGGACAAAGTAGGTGTAGAAAGATGAAAAATAATTATTATGTTTTTTTTTGACAAAAAAAGTAATGTATTTTTTACCAAATATTTTGTGAACCAAACATGGTTTGGTGAGAATTTTGGACCAAACATGGTTTGGTGAGAATTTTGGATCAAACATGGTATGAAAACATAACCAAACATTGCCATAGAGTTTGAGATGGCGAAATTTCGAATATAAAAATTATACAAGGCAAAAAAAATTTCTCAAAGTTGAGGGAGCAGCACCCAAAACCTGTTGGTCTAATGGTATCCACCTTATCACTTTATGTGAGAGGTCCTGAGTTCGAATTCAGGCTGTCACAAGTTATTGCTCTCACTCTCCTTTATGGAGCTAGATAGAGTCCTTCATCTTGAATTGAAAAAAAAAAAAAAAAGTTGAGGGGGCAGCTGCCTCCACCAATCCCTCACTCCGTCCCAGTGTAAATGTGTGTGTATATATTTAGAGATTTAACCAGTAAACTAATGTATTTATAATCTTTAGTTGATGGTTCACTTTTGTATCTATGTGTTTATATAAAGTCTAAATTTTACAAGGCAACAATTATACAAGGCAAAAATTATAGAGTTTGAGATGTCGAAATTTCGAATATAAAAATTATACAAGGCAAAAAAAATTTCTCAAAGTTGAGGGGGCAGCACCCAAAACCTGTTGGTCTAGTGGTATCCACCTTGCCACTTTATGTGAGAGGTCTTGAGTTCGAATTCAGGTTGTCACAAGTTGTTGCTCTCACCCTCCTTTATGGAGCTAGATAGAGTCCTTCATCTTGAATTGAAACAAAAAAAAAGTTGAGGGGGCAGCTGCCTCCACCAGTCCCTCACCCCGTCCCTATGTAAATGTGTGTGTATATATATAAAATAACTTAGTGATATTATTTATTGTTTTATAACAATTAATTTCATTCAAAGCAATTTATAGAAGTGGCACGAAACTTTTTTTTTTTCTTTTTTTTTCCTAGGGATAATGGCAGACACCCCGCTCAGTTATGAGGTGATGTGCACTTTGCCCCCTAACTTATTGAAATATGCACTTTGCCTCCTCACTTATCATAAAATGTGTACTTCACCCCCTCGAGCAGCTCAAGCAGGGGCAAAGTGCTACAAAACACACAAGTGAGGGGACAAAATGCTACAAAAACATATAAGTCAGGGGGCAAAGTGCTACAAAGACACATAAGTTAGGGGACAAAAGTCCAATTTTTATGATAAGTGTGGTGCCCGAATCTGTCCGAACTGCCCGAGGGGGTGAAGTGCACATTTTATAATAAGTGAGGGGGCAAAATGCACATTTCATTAAGTTAGGGGGCAAAGTACACATCACCCCATAACTGAGGGGTGTCTGCTATTATCCCTTTTTCCTATGATAAGTGGTAGAAATACATTTTTCTTTTCAAATTCATCTTATAAATTAAGATCTTAGATCTCAAATAAGAAGGTTGATATATATATATATATATATATCCGATCAAATACGCAACTCTTACATAATCGGATATCCGCAGCACGATGTCACTTGTGACGTCATACGATGATATCATCTTCGTTCACATTTATTGCCTGCACTGAGCATGGGTGACGTCGGTGGAAATACGCGTTGACGTATGATACTCGTATACCAATACCATTTTACTGATTGACGTAGCGGGTACAGGTATTTATTAACTTTTACTTCTTTAGTTAATTTTACTTCCGATTGTTTATTTATATTGAACTCACCATGTTTATTTTCAACAAAAATCAATTGCTCGAAGACGTCTTGAAGGAGCAAGCCCCCCCCCCCCCCCCCCCCCCCCCCCTTTTCAACTCGTGTATATATATATATATATATACATAGACACACACGCACTTACACACGCACTTTAATGTGTGCGTGTTTGCTGATTGATATTTCTTTGAGTGCATTACATGCACACTCCCTCATTTTAGTATTAATTATCAAAACATCCCCTAACTTTTGATAAATTACAACGAGACTCCCTTAAGGGGTCTATTTGTAAGATTTATAGGGGATAAAGTTGTAAGACTTTTTAAATATACAAGGGGTGCAATTGTTAAAATGTCTTAATATGAGGGGAACTTTATGTAATTTCGAAAAGGTTAGGGGATTTCGATAATCTTCCTTCGGGGTGTACATGCAATTTTCTCTAGTTCTTTTAATTGTGTAAATTTCATCCTTATTGGTAAGTTTTGCATGTTTTCATTGGGAATTTGCTATTGAATTAGATTATCTGGATTTAGCAACCCTTCGTTTGGATGTTGAAATTCATCTAGGAATGATAGTACTTTATGCTTGTTAGGACAATTCACGAAATAAGAGAATAAAATAAATGACATAGGAGAATTACGTGATTCGGCAATTTGCGTACGTCCACGAGATATGAGAGAATATTTTATTATTGATAAAAGAGGTACAAATTACAAAGAACGTCAAAAGTAGTAAACTAAACTTCGCCCCTGATTTCCCCCGTAATAAATGTGTACCTTCTTCATAACCACCCTTTTGATAATGACTCTTCTACATAATTATGGACCTAGGACTTTAAGATATATCGTAACAATACTTTACTTTTTCTATATTCTTTTCATCTAAGAGATAGCGGTTGCATGATACTATATATTTGAGCTATTTTGACATATTTGTTTAGGTTTAACTGCAAGAGGTAAAAAAAAAATGGTATTCAAATTGAGATGAAGGAAATGATATAAAACAAAAATAGAGGGGAGAATAAATAAATGAGTGGCAAGATATTAAATGAGAGAGAATATAGGTCGGAAATTATCTTGAATTCTTGATGTTAAAATATTCACAATAATGGCATGAATTTGGTCTTTACAATAAAAGACCAATATAATTACTCTAAATGGCTCTCATATAATAAATAGTATAAATATACAGTTAGTAGTATCATATGATTTACTTTCGGTCAGATATATATATATATATATATATATATATACACACACTGAAAATAATTAAGAGATAACATTTCATTAAATATTTCAAAATTATAACTTAAAATTGAGTGGGAGTGAATTAGATGCCATTTTATGAAATTAAGATTTTCCATTTAGTATTCGGTTTCGTATTTCAAATTATATATATATGCCAAGTGTGTATATATAGTTTTATTTATAAACTTGATATTCATCCATAAAATGAAGTGAAAAATAGCATAAAGAAGATAATGTGCTTTTTAGAGGATGGTACTTTTTTGGTCCAGAACATTCGCACCTTTTTAAAGTATACGAATTTCACGTAATCTACACGTAATGGAACAATGTGCGGATACAAATCAACAACGATGCACGGATATTCCTAAAATCGACCCCGTGCAGTATCGTGTCCGTATCGTATCGGTATTCGGCGCGAATACTCTCGGATATTGTGTCCAAGCCATTTTTGAAGTGTCAAAAAATAAAAGAAAAATAAAAGTTCTGGATACCGTATCCGACACAAAATTTGAATTATCCGATACGTTTTGGACACCAGATAGAATATTTGTTTAATATTATATAATACTTTTTGAACTAAAAGAGAAAAATAGATAATATTTTCGGTCTTTTGTTAAAAATTAATACATAAAAATTAAATAAATGACAAAGAAATTTACAGAACTAGACAAAATTTGATTTATATCAATGAATTTATCGAATCAAATTTATTTTTATATATTATACATGCATATATATAGACGTATCTTCGACGTATCGTATCCTAAAATTTTGAGATTTCCCGTATTTCATATCCGTGTCGTATCGTACCCGTATCCTCGTATCCATATCCATACATCCTAGCAAATCAAGTATTAGCCCTTGTTGTGGGCAATACTATGGTGCACCGCGACTATTGGTCCCGATTCAAAAATTACTATTGGATCCCCCACTAGGGGAACAATTACTAAATTACCTCCCAATTCAATAATGATTTGTGGATCGGAACTAATGGTCTCGATCCACCGTAAAATTTCACCCTTGTTGTGGAGTGAATGAAAGTCAAGGTCCATGCAAATCCATATAACATGGTGTCCTTTCAAAGGAATCAATCACATGCGTGGTTAGTGGGTTGAAATTTATCTCTATGGATTCCACTCTGAGGAGCATAAGAATCCACGTTCGATATATGTATAGGCTTGATGGGGTGATACTTGGTAGGGAGTTCAACTCCCAGAAAATATCAGCCATAAATAGTGTTAAAATATTTGTAGGGTCCATCAATATATATATATATATATATATATTATTGTGTTAATACATTTTCTGTGGTGGATAAGCTCCGGGATTTGAACTCCTGGAGCCACCAAATATTATCTAACTTGATGGTTGATCTCCCTAATCCGATGACTAGGACTCACAGTCTGGAATGATTAGAATCGCCCCTTGAGTATGATGATAAAGTGTTACGGCTGCACTCAATAGTTATTAAGCTACCTACGTACCTAATAAGGATCAAGCCTACGTAGTTCTATCTTAGGTGTGATGTTCGGAATCGTACTCCTGAACGAATCTAAACTCCCAATTTATATGTTTATAGGATCGTACTCCTCAGTCTATAGACTCGTTGAGCATATACGAGGCTAATTCTTGAGCAAATACTCTTTTGATTTCAACCCCCAATAAATGTTATGAGGGGGGTATTTATAGAGAACACCTTGTACCAACGGTTGTTGGGTATTCATAGGATGTTGACAGGTGGCTACAATAGACGGTGGATGACTCGTTCTAGTGGGGTCGGGTCATGAAACGACCCGACCCGATACTGTTACTTAGCGCGGACCTAGTCTAGTGATTTCGGTGTTTGGGCCTCCGGTGGGCCTAACTCTTCATTCAATTGGACTTGGGCCTTGTGGCATAGTGTGTCATTTTACTATATCATTAAGTCCCCCACTTTATCAGTATGAAGAGTTGAATGCGAAACCTCTCGAATTCGTACTGATGAAGTAGTACTCCATTTACTCGACTTATCCGATCAAGTCGTTCTCGTATTCTCTTTCAATAATTTTATTATTGATTTCAACAAGGGTGTTACTCAAACATTGAATGCTCTTTAATTATCTCCCTATCTCAAGAGACATGTCTCTTTATCCTTTATAGACGTTATTTTGACATTAAATGTTCTTTAATTATCTCCCCATCTCAAGAGACGTGTCTTTTCGGATAGGAAAACGTGTCACATCGTTTGGAGAAACGTGCCGCTACAGTAGCCATCACAAGCCGTAACTCATGATAACCTTGGTAACCGATCACTTTTAACACACACACCCCTGCATCCCAACCGTCGGACATAAATGATCCGGACCGTACACGTCTTTTCATCTTCTCCTACTATAAATAGTTCCCCAACCTTTTTACTTTTTACTTTCACTTTCACTTTCACTTGCTTAGAGAGAGAATTCTTATAGAGGGTTGTTTTTAGAGAGAAGTGAAAGAGAAAAATCTTCACTCGAGACCGAGTTGAATCCGAATTCTGTCACCATCGTACGTCTTCTTCTCCTTCTCTTTTTAACTATGGTTCGTACTAGGTCTTCTGTTTCTGTTAATAATAATGAGCTTTCGAGCTCTTCTTCTAAGGGGTCCGATTCGGAGACCATTGATCGTTTGGTCGAGGGATTCGTTTCACCGGGAGATGTCCCCGAGTCGTCCCATAGGAACGAGGGTGAGGATCTTGTAGATCTGGAGGGTCCTGCCAATGTGAATACACATATCACTTGGCTAAATCAAATTTCAACAGTGAGACCATCCAGAGAAAACGACTTGAGGGTTCGATTTTTTATTCCTACTAATTACGAAATTCGGTTCCCCGGATCTTCAGATCGTATGCACAAACCGCCAATAGGGTTTCGTACTTTTCATCTCGCCCACTTGACTTCTGCTATTAGATTTCCTCTCCATGCCAGCATTAATGATATTTTATTAAATTACGGGCTTTGTCCCACCCAACTTTTGCCCAACTCTTATAAGCATATCATACTTTTTATAATTTTAATGACTGCCCATGGAAAGGAAGCAAATATAGCCAATTTTCATAGAATGTTTTATCTCAATCGTTGTAAAAGAATGCCTCAACTCGGTTTCTTTATCTTTCTCCTCGTCAAGATGCTATTTTTCAAGCCCATACTCGTGACTCCTTCGGTCGGTGGAAAGATAAATATATATTTATCTCCCCGCCAAAAAATGAAAATTGGCTCGTTCCTAGACAATGGTGTGTTCGTGAAAAAGAGTTAGAGGTGGGAAATCCTACGTGGGGACAAGGATTTTTAGAAGAGTTAGTGTCTATTCCTTTTGTGCCGGAGAAATTAATGGACGAGTCTATACTCGTTTCTTGTGGTCTGAGTTCCGCACCTATAGCTGGAGTCCCCGACTTAGGTAAGAGTCGTGCCTTTTATCGTTTGTATTTATCCCGTATATTGAATGTAAGATACATCTTCTTTTGCAGAGATGGCCACCCGCGCTGCTCGTCTCGCCGCCCTTCGTGAAGAGGAAGAGACACCCGTGGCCGAGGGTTCTGCAGGTCAGCGGAGAATTTCCACTCCACCCCCGCAGCCTCTCGAAGAGACTTCTCGTGGCCGAGATCGTCCCATGATCATCACCCCAGGTTTCCGTGAAATTTCTCAGACTCGTCCCGAAACACGAGTCATTGTCTCCGCCGGGGATCCCACCGACCCAGAGCTTGTGGTTCATGCTGAATTCAGCCGGGCTAAGCGACGAAGAGATGCACCGTCCTCCGATGATCAACCGCTCGCGGGTACTCGACCCTCTTCCGTAGAACTCATTCAGAAGTTGGAAGCCCTAACCCTGAAAGATTTTAAGGAATATAGCGTGTCAGATCGGTGTCCAGAGGATCCGGAAAATGCTCCCCTTGTTCCAGATTGGAGGATTTATCCTCAGAGTTCCATATTAGTTGGTCCTCAAGGGACAAATGTGGCCCTGGAGATGTATCGCAACATGCATCTTCCTCGTGACAAAGCTATTCTAATCGAGCAGTCGTACACTGCCGTAGAAAGAATGGGAGCCGCACATTTAATGAAGGTAAGACTCGTGTATATGTTGGTCTCGTTATTTTTCAGTTTTCATTTGGATTTATGATTTTATCGTATTGTTATTTCGTTAGATAATAATACATATCAAGAACTCGTGCAGGCTTCCGCGTGTTTACACGATTTAGCTCTGAGTTGTGCCGGGCTAAAAGATGACGTGAGGGTGGAAAAGGCCAGATTTGCCAAGTACGTGGCCGATACAGCTGCTGAAAGGAACTCGTTCACCACAGTGAAAAACGAGTTATTGGAGTCAAGTCGTCTCTTGACAGTAGAGAGAGTCAAACATCAAGATAGAGTGAAGGAGTTAGAAATTGAAATAGCTCGTCTGGAGGCCCACATTTCTGAAGGTGAGACTCGTTATGATCAGCTGGTGGCAGAAAAGGCCGATGCATACGAGTTGGGTCGGATCGAAGGGAAGCACGAGTATCTTGCATCCCAAGAATATGCAGATGAGCTCGCTGAGAGTCGTTTTGGAGGTGCCCGTGATTTCATGAAGTTTACCATATTCGACCGTCTTCTCCTGTCTAAAGCCCTTAAGGATGAGAAGGACGGCTTCTTCAAATGCATAGACTATGGAAATCTCCTTAATGCCTTCAAGCCAGAGTTTGACATTCACCGCCTCGAAGACTGCTCCAAGCGTAAGCTCCTCCGAGATTCGTTTTCAACGGAAGACGAGGAATTTGTACCTGTCGAATTTTCGGAGTTTGCCCCACTGGCTCCTTGGTATAAACCCCCGGTCAACCCAGCACAATCGTCTAACCAGAGTAAAGAGAACCCAGCACAAAGCTGAAGTCGTTTTTAGTGTATTAACTTCTGTTTAATTTAAGCGTTGTTTTTATTGTTAGTGTTGTTCGCATAGTATTAGCATTCTCTGAACAGTTGTGGCGTATGATATTTTGTAGTTGTTTCGTCGTGGCGTATGATATTTTCGTAGTTGCTTTTTTTGAAATCCAGTCGATTTTCCTCAGTTTAACAATAGATTTGTTTGTGCGAGGAATGAACTTAAGTGGGTAAAACTTATATTTTTCTCGTGCTAACTGATGTCTATGGACTCGTTTAGGAACTACGAACTGATATTAAACATACAACACATCGACTTGAGCTGAACTCGTTCAGTGTACGAGCATTGCAAAATATGTAGTTTTAGTAGGTTTATCAAGGAAAAAATTTCGAACTCTTTCTCATACATAAAATCTTCGCAAATTATCAACATGCCATGGACGAGGCAACTCTTTTCCTTGAAGGTTTTGCAACCTATACGTCATCCCCTTTGTTATCTTCGTAACCTGATATGGCCCATCCCAATTGGCCTCCAACTTTTTTACACGCCTTGAGACTTCTACTCGTTTTAAGACTAAATCTCCCACTTGAAAGGACCGCATTCTGACCCTCCTATTGTATGCCTTCGCCATGGTACTCTTCTGTCTTAATATGTTTGCATACGCTCGGTCTCTCACTTCATCAATAACCTCCAATTCAAATTCACGATTACAACGGTTCGTTCCCGGGTCGTAGTCCAATACTCGATGTGTCATCATCCCAATCTCCGCTGTGATAACAGCCTCTGATCCATATACAAGACAAAATGGTGATGCCCCTGTGGAGGACCTGGGAGTCGTGCGATACGCCCATAAGACCCCCGAAAGTTCGTCTGCCCAAGCCGATCTCATGCCATCGAGTCTGGTCTTCAAGTGCTGAAGTAGTATCCTATTTGCCACCTCGGTTAGGCCATTAGCCTGTGGGTGTCCGACTGATGTAAAGTTTTGCTGAATCTTCATTTCTTTGCACCAAGTTACAACAGATTTTCCATTGAATTGAGTTCCATTATCAGAAATCAAAATTCTAGGAACACCAAACCTGCATACGATGAAATTTGTTTTTTTTTTTTATATATAATTATAAGCGACCCATCAGAAATTAATATTCCATGAACACCAAACCTGCATATGATGTTTTTCCAAATAAAATCGACAATTGTGGTTTCTGTAATACGAGCCACCGCTTCAGCTTCAATCCATTTCGTGAAATGTTCCACCGCCACTATAATGAACTTCTTTTGATTCTTAACCGGTGGAAATGGACCTGCAATTCGAAAATTTAAAAATGCTTCAGCAGAATATTCGCATCGTTGTTCCATACGAGTACGGGATAGATATTCACCAAGTATGTCAATGCCCCATTGATCAAATGGATATGCAATTTTTATCACTTCCATGGGTCTTCCTGGCTGATGTATTTCATTAGAGTGCAATTGGCATGGCTTGCATCGCTTTACAAATGCTTGTGCGTCCTCCACGAGCGTTGGCCAAAAGTACCCCTGTCGTGTGATTTTCTGAGCTAACGATCTTCCAGCCGAGTGATTCCCACAACTCCCTTCATGTATTTCTCTTAACACATATTCTGCTTCAGCCGGAGTTAGACAACGAAGCAAGGGTCCCGCATGATACCTTTTGTACAACTCGCCGTCCAACATTGTGAAACGCGCAGCTCTACCACATAGTCTACGAGCTTCGACTTTGTCTTCCGGGAGGATTCCCTCTAATAAGTATCTTATTATTGGACTCTTCCAACTCGTCTCTTCTTCACAGCACTGACCGTGACTTGAGATTCCAATTCGGAATGTTCGGAAACCAGTAACGATACAGAACGAGTCGCTGATCCAACGATCTGATTTGCGAATTTTGACAATGCATCCGCTCTTTGATTCTCGTCTCTTGGTATTTGACAAAGTTCAATCTTCTCGAATTCCATCATTAGCTGTTTCGTTTTTTGTAGGTACTTTATCATGGTTTTCTCTTTTGCTTCGTAGGTCCCCAAGATCTGTCGTGCTACTAGTTGCGAGTCGGTGAATACTGTCACATTTGTGATATCCAAAGTCTTTGCCATTTTCAAACCCGCAATCAACGCTTCATACTCAGCTTCATTATTTGTAACATCAAAGTTCAGTTTTATTGCAAATTCCAAGTCGTTTCCTTCCGGAGAGCGAAACCATACACCAGCTCCTCCTCGTCTCGTCATAGACGAGCCATCAACATGCAGCGACCAAGGGATCGTTTCTGAGATCGAGGCCACTACATTCGGGTTTACCGTCATTTCCACAAGAAAATCTGCCATCACTTGAGCTTTGATGGACGAACGAGTCCTGTATTCAATACTGAACTCTCCCAACTCAATGGCCCATTTAATCAGTCTGCCCGACACATCTGGTTTTGCAAGCACTTGTTTTAGTGGTTGATCTGTTAACACAATTATGTGATGAGATTGAAAGTACGGTCTGAGTTTCCTGGCCGCAGTCATTAACGCGAGAGCCCATTTTTCAATTTCTAAATAATTTAACTCAGCCCCTTGCATCAATTTGCTAACTTAATACACTGGACGGTGGTCACCATCCACATCCCGTACAAGTACCGCACTCAGGGCTACCAGTGAAATTGCCAAGTATAGGATCAGTGGATCTCCCAACAAGGGTTTCGTTAGCAGAGGTGGAGACGACAAGTAAGATTTTAAATCTTTGAAAGCATCCTCACACTCGTTCGTCCATACGAAGCGTTTTATTTCTTAGGATTTTGAAGAAGTGCAGACCCTTATCTGCAGATCGCGAAATGAAACGATTTAAACTGGCCATTCTCCCTGTTAACTTCTGTACATCTTTGATATTCATTGGAGATTGCATGTTCAAGATAGCATCAATTTTTTCAGGATTAGCCTCGATCCCTCGTTGGGTAACCATATACCCTAAGAATTTTCCGCCTCGTACCCCGAAGGTGCATTTATTTGGGTTTAATTTCATGCCATACTTTCTTATAATTGTGAACGACTTCTCGAGATGAGTTAGGTGGTCATCCTCGTTCACACTTTTTACAAGCATATCATCCACGTAGACTTCCATGGTCTTTCCAATTTCATCCTCGAACATCAGATTAACGAGTCGTTGGTAAGTCGCACTTGAATTTCTTAAGCCAAATGGCATGACATTGTAACAATAGACTCCTCTTGCAGTAACGAATGCAGTCTTCTCGCGATCCTCTTCTGCCATCATTATTTGATTAAAACCTTGATAAGCATCCATCATGCTTAAAAGAGCACAACCTGCAGTAGAATCTACGAGTAATTCTATACGAGGCAGGGGATAAGGATCACGAGGACATACTTTATTCAAATCAGTGAAATCAGTACACATTCTCCATTTTCCTCCCGATTTGGGTACAAGGACTACATTAGCGAGCCAATCAGTAAATTGGATCTCGTTTACATATCCTACGTCTAGGAGTTTCTTGACTTCTGCTTCAATGATCGAGTCTCTATCTGGACCAAAATTCCTCCTCTTCTGCCTCACGGGTCGTGCATCTGGGTCAACATTGAGTCTATGCACGATCACAGAAGGGTCGATGCCCTTGAAATCTGCAGCTTTCCATGCGAACATATCGGAATTGTTCCTCAAAAAACTTATCATCTTGATCTCCACTTCAGGGTCCATCTCTCCTCCAATCTGGGTTGTTTTGTCCGGGTCACCTAGTACGAGTTCAATTGATTTGTGAACTAGGGGTTCAACTCGTGCATCACTTCGCTTCTGTTTCTTATCCAAACTTTCAATCAAAGTCTTTGCTTCTTCATCTAAGACTTCTATTCTGCTGGTCTCGCACTTTCTCTTTTTTGACTGATGTACTTTTAACAAAATTGAATAGCACTGCCGAGCCTCCAGTTGGTTGCCACGCACTTCACCAACACCATTGCTCGTTTTGAACTTCATCTTCAAGTGCGGAGTCGAAACGATTGCTCCAAACGTATTCAGCATTGGCCGTCCCACAATCATATTGTATGCAAATGGTACATCTACAACCAAAAAAGTCACACGATTCGTTTTTGATTTCGACCCCGCTCCCAACGACACATCTAACTCAATCGATCCCTTGGGCATAATCGAGGATCCCGTAAATCCAACTAAGGGAGTGCTGACACAACGCAACCGAGTTCCATCCAGTTCCATTTTTTTCAAGACGTCCCAAAAGATAATATCTGCCGAACTCCCTGTATCAACCAAAACCTTATGTACCACAAAATTCGCAACATCCATTGAAATCACCATAGGATCGTTGTGAGGACCGTGCATGCCTTCGTAATCACTATCATCAAAACTGATAACCTCGTTCCTTGAACTCGATCCAACAGTAAGCGAAAATATTCGTCCCGGTTCCCCACGGGGGTAGCTTGTACGACCCTCCCTCACATATCTTTTCCTCGCGTTCGAAGAGTCTCCATCAGTCGGCCCCCCAGCTATCATATGTATTTCTCGGCGAACACCATGTTTGTGTGCGTCTCCCGCTTCAACTCGTCTCTCCGTAGGCTCGTGATTACGAGTACCGTCATTACGGTGATAATCTCTGTTTGCCTCGTGATTACGAGGACCGTCATTACGGTGGTATTTATTTCTCTCGTAATTACGAGGACCGTCGTTACGGTGATGCGGAGCTTGCTCGTTATAACGAGGGTGGCCGCGTGGGCACTCATTGTTAAAGCGATGATTATCGCTTCCGTGGTCTTCCATCCTAGACTGGTCATAGTGACGAGTCTGATTACCCCTTTCAACAGATCTCTCTCGCGGTCGTTCGTGAGAACGACTGCGGGGTCGGTAAAGTTCCGTAACACGAGTGACTTCAGGAGCTCTTGTTTATGCCAATGTTCGATCAATAAAATCGTTCAACACCCCGGATTTAATGAGTCGTTCAATTTCATCTTTCAGTTGAAAACATTATTCCGTGTTGTGACCATGATCTTTATGGAATTCACAATATCTATTCATGTTCTTTTTCACACCATTTTTCATTGGTATGGGTCGTTGAACTTGATTCGTACGCAACGCAGCAACTAGAATTCGTGTACGAGTCGAGTTCAACGGTGTATAATGGTCAAACTTTGGTCTACGGGGTCGATCAAGGTCTCTCCTTGACCCCGTTCCCTCATATCGTTCAGATGCATATTTTTCTTTACGACCTCGAGAGTCGTTTAGAACTTGCAAGTTATCCGAGTCCTTTAACTCATTCATTTCTTCTTCGTTGATATACTCTCCCGCCAATACCATCAACTCCTCATGGGATCGAGGAGGGCGGCGAGAGAGTGCATCATTAAAGTTTCCCTTTTTTAAGCCTCTCATAAGGAAGCTTAACATTAATTCATTATTAAGTTCCGGAAGGTCCATGGCTTCTTGATTAAAGCGATGTATAAATTTACGCAGGGACTCGGTTGAGCCCTGCTTCAGTCCCATAATCACAGATATAGACTTTTTAGTCTTTTTGTTACTAGCAAAGTGACTTTCAAACTTATGTTTCAATCGGGCATACGACTCTACGGAAGCGGGAGAGAGACTCATGAACCAGTCTTGAGCCCGACCCACCAGAGTCGTAGTGAAAATTCTAGCATTAATGGCATCCGATTGTCCTTGTAAAGACATCAATAGCTCGTAAGACGTAATATGGGGTCTCGGATCCCCCGTTCCATCAAATTTTAGGAAATCTGGCATTCGAAATAGTCCATTCGAAACTTCCGTCATGATTTCAGTGACAAAAGGACTATTGTGGGCCATCAACATAGGGGCTGGCCTCGTCTGTACAGGGCCCGCAACTTTTTCCATCCTCACACATCTGTCCTCTTCGTAGTGCACCATTCGTCGTCGTATACCCGGCGACTCCATCGCCTTAGCTTTTCCTCTTCGTTCTCCCTCCTCTTGTCGAACACTAATAACATCGTCATCGCTCAATGACTCTCCCTCCCTCTCACAATTCTCCTCTTCTCGAAACAAACTTCTTTTTGCAGACAGATCCGTACTAGGCTCTCCCACATTAGGAGTTGTCGGAGTGCGGGTAAGATACTTCTGCATTTCTTCTTGAGCATACTCTCTCATCCTCCTGTCCAGCTCTTCTTTTGTCATTGTGATGACTGCACTCGTTCCTCCGTCAGCAGGCACATCAGCAATCAACTCTTCCTCCTCCCTAACTTGTTTATTCTTCATCTTAACCTCGATCTTTATACTCACGAATCTCAGCAACCTCAAAGTAAGATTCCCACAGACGGCGCCAACTGATCTCCCTAATCCGATGACTAGGACTCACAGTCTGGAATGATTAGAATCGCCCCTTGAGTATGATGATAAAGTATTACGGCTGCACTCAATAGTTATTAAGCTACCTACGTACCTAATAAGGATCAAGCCTACGTAGTTCTATCTTAGGTGTGATGTTCGGAATCGTACTCCTGAACGAATCTAAACTCCAATTTATATGTTTATAGGATCGTACTCCTCAGTCTATAGACTCGTTGAGCATATACGAGGCTAATTCTTGAGCAAATACTCTTTTGATTTCAACCCCCAATAAATGTTATGAGGGGGGTATTTATAGAGAACACCTTGTACCAACGGTTGTTGGGTATTCATAGGATGTTGACAGGTGGCTACAATAGACGGTGGATGACTCGTTCTAGTGGGGTCGGGTCATGAAACGACCCGACCCGATACTATTACTTAGCGCGGACCTAGTCTAGTGATTTCGGTGTTTGGGCCTCCGGTGGGCCTAACTCTTCATTCAATTGGACTTGGGCCTTGTGGCATAGTGTGTCATTTTACTATATCAATGGTATAGATGATTGACTGGTTCAATATATGACATCTTTAATTTATTGTAGATTCCTCACATTTTAAAGAGTTGGGGAGAATAAGATTCACGTCAGATATATCCCTGTTGCCAAGATGCTATAGTTGATATATAGTAATGGGTGGTTCGGTTCAGTGTATGACATGTATATCATGGATTCCTCACATTTCAAAGACTCAGGGAGAGTAATTAAGAACTCATATTTAATATAATCTGATTACGGAAAATATTTATATACACTGGGTCTTGGACTCCATCTGTGCATTTTATGAATGTGATTAATTCACCTCACTTATTTTTGTTTTTTTTGAATTAAGAAACAAGTGATGTGGATTAATCACATCCACAGGGTCCACAAGTGTGGCCTAAGACCCGATTTATACAAGAATTTTCCTCTGATTACCTTGCTATAGTTGTCAGATAATAACAAGTGGTTCAATGCCTGACATGTATATTATTATTTTACTTCTAAAATCGTAATAGTTTGTTTTGAGAAAGCCAAATTACAAAAATAGAAAATGAGGTGTGTCATACACCTGAGTCCCTTATGTTTGCTGAATTTCAAAAGGGTCCCTAAACTTATGTCTTCTTTGCAAATTTTAATCCTTCTTAGCGTAATGTCACGCCCCGACAGTTTGAGGTATTTTGAGATGACTGGGATGTGTCATCTTACTTGAAGACGAGATCCTTGATGCTATTGGAGTATTCTAGAAAAATCTAAAAGATTCTAGAAAGATCTAGAAGATTCTAAAATGTTCTAGAATACTCTAGAATGATGTAGATATTAGTAGAAAGATCCGGAATTGTGTAGAAGGTTCTAGAATATTCCGGATAAGAGTGGAGCAATGTAGAAGTCTCTAGAATTCTCCAATATAAATATCTAGAAGAATAATCTAGATAATAGATCGTAGCCGTAGGATTAAGTTAATCTTAGCCGTCCATTTCAAGGATGGGTAGTATAAATAGAGGTTAGGGGCTCATTTGTAATCAACCAAGTGTAGAATCAAGTCTTGTGAGTCATTGAGAGTAATAGTGTAGTATTCTCTCAAGTTCTACTCTTGTGTTCTTCCCTCCAAAATTCCTACTCTCTATTGCCAAATTCCTTTTTCACACACGAGCACGTGGGTGATTGTCGAGGCTGACTTAGCACAATCTCGCAAGAGGAGGATCGAAGGGCTAAGTGCCGCACGGGACGTTAGTATCGAGGCTAAGTCCGTGACAGTAAGTACTCTTATATTCGTTGGGAGTTTTACCATTTTTTTGGGTTATTATTTAATTTTGTATTTCATTCTCACATGTCATCAAATTTATTCCTTAGAGAAGATGTTTAAATTAAGTCGTCAAGATTTATGATTATAGCAAATACGTTATTCTCATTAAAAATGTTATACTTGCAACCAACCAAAAAAATACAACATATTTTTCCCTTTCATGTATATCTTATAGGAAATATACGTTGAGAGTTCGTTTGTGAGTAAATATTTAATCACATGACAATCTTCACAAAAAAAAAAAATAATTCTGATTTGAAGTGGTGGATGTTTCTTTAGGAAAGTATTTTATTTTATTATTGAAAAATAGACTGGTAAATAATATATTTAACTTACAATTAGAAATTATATATCTTGACTAAAAACCAATTTCCTTTTCCTTTTTAGGAAAAATCAACACATTAGCAAACTTGTCTTCTTAGTTTAGCACGCTGCTTGAGAATAATATGCAAGAACCTACCTAATATATACTAAATTAATTACCTTTAGAAAAAAATCTACTAAATTTGAAGTTTGAACCAATGAAAAGAACCTACAAAGAGACATTTTATGTAAATTAGAGATAATTAGTTGTAACATCAAAAGCCATCCCAAACTAGGTTAATGTGTTTCCTACGTGTATATATACACATCGACGCTAAATTATTCCCTCTTTGTATAAAAATTATTTTTGATGTGTTTTTCTACACAATACACTTTTAAATAACATATCATAATCGTAAAACATTGATGTGACTTTGTTTACACCATAAAATAATTTGGGTTGTCGAATTACAAAACCCAAATAGCCCAAATTGTAGGAACTCGAAAAGAAGAAAATCAGGTACACAAAAAGATAAGATAAAGCCCATTAAATCCAGAAAATAGCGAAAACAGAGGCTGAATTGACAAAAATCCAAGAATCGAATCTGAAAAATAAAATGAAGTCCAAAAAGCCAATAATCTGCATTCAAGGAAGACGCGCCAAGTTGAAGATTTTGAAAGAGACGGTTGGATGCAGTTGACGGCAGTTCCCAAAAATGAGGAACGTGGGTTGAAGACGGTTCCCAAAGACAAGATATATAGGAGCCGCGGAGAGAAGAAAAAGGGACATCAAAAAATCATCAGACTTCTTTCTCTTAGCGTAAATTAGGAGTAGTTCATAGCATAATGTAGGAGTAGCAATAGAATAGATGTAATAGTTTCTTATCGAAAACCACTTGGATGCGGCTGCGAAACATGTATCCATAATTATCTGTAATCATCACGATTGAAAACTTTCATGGAGGTGTAAATTATCGTTTATTCAGATTTAAGTATCGAATAGATAGTTTATGCACTGGACTTGAGTTTTCAATTTACCCTTTTGAATTCGAACATATTCAAGTCTGGAAATAATACATTTGATCAAAAGATTCTTACGTAGGTACAAAGTTATCTTGCGTTAGATTTAAATATCAGAGAGATAATTTTTACCTGGACTTGAATTTTTCTTTTATTGTATTATTGTGTCATTCGAAGACAATAATCAACACCCAAAATAATACATTCGATCGAAGGATTCTCACGTAGGTATAAAGTTATCTTGCGTCAGATTTAAATATCAGAGAGATAGTTTTTACTTGTACTTGAATTTTTCTTTTATTGTATTATTGTGTCATTCGAAGACGATGAACATTTCAGTCAATTGCGGTCCTAACAACTAAGTTAAACAACACATCGAAGTGTTAAATTCTGAACCACCGTCTAGCGTATCGAATTCGAGCGCGGGGGTTGAAAGATAATTCTAAGATAAGAATTATCGCGGGGCTCGGAACACGCAGTTGGATCCATCCTAATCTAGTTTGTTATTTTTACGAAACAAATAAATGGCGCCCACAGTGGGAGTTAGTCGAATCTGACTTCCATAAACCTATTATAAGATGTCAGAAGACTCTTCTAAAGAAGAACCGAATGACGATCTGGAAACAGTGGCTTTTCGAACGTAATAATAAATCAAGGAATTCCTATGTTCCCAGATAATATTCAAGTACCATATGCAGGGGGCAAGCTATGTCCGGTGCCCATATGGGAAGAAATATTGGAGGACAAATTCTTTGATCCCTTTTTAAATCAGATCGAAATGATTATTGAGAGGATGTACGGGCCTGGTTTTCGAAGAAACAATAGGTAAATGCCAGGAAAATTGAAGACTCGTCATCTAAAAAAGTTATGAAGAAAATTGTACAAATCGAAATGGGTCAATCTTAATGTTTCGAATTATGTTTTTAAATTGGTATTATTGGACAGTTTCAAACATTCGGTAAAGTACTTCGAAATTCATGATTATTTGATACAAATCTTGGGCATCCTCGCAATCCAAGATATGTGCTCGAGGGCTCGAGGAACGAAATGGAACAGGTTGTGAAGGGCAAGAATTTGGGGATTTGCCATTAACCGAATCTTAATCAAAGGGGTAACTCGAGAAAATGAAAGAAAGAATTTTTATGCGATTTTCTCAGCGATCTCTGTTTACTCGAATGGTAAATCAAAGAAGATGGCTGAGAGATGCTCGAATTGAAGGTTCGAAAAGGGGCCCAGTCTCGATTTCAAAGTGCTCACCGTTTTGACCTCAAGAGATTCTGAATCAGTTAAAGATACCTCGAGAGTTGCAGCTTCATTCGAAGGACCTGCTAAAAATAAGAAGGTAACCATCTTTCGAAACGGGCAAAGATTTCGAGACAATTTAGCTCGAGCAAATGCTCGAGCAGGTCTATACATATAAAAGTCTCCTTTTTATACATATAAATATTATTATTGTTTACACCATAAAATAATTGGGGTTTCCGAAGTACAAAGTCCAAATAGCCCAAATTGGGAAAATTCGAAAAGAAACAAATTTTAGGCCCACAAATAAATAAATTAAGGTCTATTAAATTCAAAAGATGACAGGATATGGGTGATTTAATAAAAATTCAATAATCGAATCTGAAGAAATAAAATGAAGTCCAAATAGCCAATCGTCAGTAGAAGCGCGCTAATTTGAAAAGATTTGAAAGAGCGGTTGAGGACAGTCCTGAAGACAAAGAATGTAGGTTGAAGACGGTTCGCGAAGACAAGATATATAGGAGTCGCGGAGAAAAGAAAAAGGGCATCACAAGATCATCAGACTTCTGCATTTTCGTTTTCCTAAAATTAACTCTAGTCTTAGGAGTAGTTTTAGCATAATGTAGGAGTAGATCGTAGCATAATTTAGGAGTAGCCGTAATGTAATTTAGTATTAGACTCGAAGGAATTTGCCTCTTTAAGGCTTGTATCGGCATTCGATTGCCTGTAATTTTTCTGAATTGAAGACTTTCCTGGAGATATAAATTACTTTGTATTCAAATTTAAGTATCGATAGGTAATTTGTATCTTGATTTGAGTTTTTCATTCGTAATTCTCATACTCGAAATGAACAACTAAAATGTCAATTAAAGACATGAACCACCGTTTAGCGAATCGAACGCAGGGGTTGAAAAATAATACATTCGATCGAGAGATTCTCACGTAGGTATAAGATTATCTTGTGTCAGATTTAAGTATCAGAGAGATAGTTTTTACCTAGACTTGAATTTTT
The DNA here is from genome assembly GCA_019426215.1 of Buddleja alternifolia. Lineage (NCBI taxonomy): Eukaryota > Viridiplantae > Streptophyta > Magnoliopsida > Lamiales > Scrophulariaceae > Buddleja > Buddleja alternifolia. The sequence goes on from CM033390.1 coordinate 58,109,950, forward strand.
CCTTCACTATGTTATTATTTCATTCGAAAACGATAAATAGTTTCATCAATTGCAGTCCACTCGAAGAAGATGAAGAGAAGTTCGAATACATTTAATCAACTTTTCGTTTAAGACTTGAACCACCGTTTAGCGTATCGAACGCAGGGGTTGAAAGATAATTCTAAGTTGTGAATTATCACGGGGCTTGGAACGACTATTCGGATCCACCTCATTCGTGTTTGTTTTATATTCGAAACAAAGTTATGGCGACCACAGTGGGAGTTGGTTTTTTTCTTGAAAACTGACGTTTTGAGATTTTCTAGAGATAAAATTCTTATATGATGTCTGAGGATTCACTCAGAGACGATTTGGTTGACGATTGTGATACTCAACCAGTTGCGAAACATAAGATCAGAGCGGACAAAATGTACGAACAATTTGTCTGAATTATGAAACAGACCCTTGCAGGTGCTCGCGAAGATCAAAGAAGAGAATTCGATGATCAGTACCGAGCATTAGCACAGGAGTCAGCCCGAATATTCACTGCAATTGTGCAGGATATCGCAGTAAACGCTCGAGATGGTTTGGCTTGAGAGGTTACTAGAGTAATTACAGAATTAGGAGAAATTTTTAATCAAACGTGTGATGTCTTCTCGAGCATGATAAATACCCAGGTGGCTTCAGCGCTCGAACCCCTAATTAATAGGCATAACATTCTAGTCGAAAAGGTATCCCAATTAATATCAATAGAACCTGGGATTCGAACCAGGACGATCAGTCTAAATGAAGTTCCTCTCGGGTATCCTCGAGATACTCGAACTCAGGAAGGAAGATTCGAGACTGGTCAGTGCTTGAAACAATTATAATGGCATAAAGTTGGTGGGGCATGTCAAACATTTTTTCTTTTGAGCAATATTGCTTGGACATTTCGTGCTCGAGCAGGTTTGAACATACAAAAGTTTTGTTTTTATTTTACATATAAATATTATTATAATGGCATAAAGTTGGTGGGCCATGTCAAACATTTTTCTTTTGAGTATATTGGCTCGAGCCGAAAAGCTTGAGGAGGAGAAATGCTCGAGCATATTTGTATATGTAAATGCTTTCTTTTTATACATATAAACATTATTATAGTGGCATAAAGTTGGTGGGCCATGTCAAACCTTTCCTTTTCTTTTGAGCATTATTGCTTGGACTTTGCTTTATGCATATTTTCTATATATATATATATATATATATATATTCATAAGCCCGTCATCTCTGCTTTGAGTCATTCACTTTTATGATTGCTCATTTCGAACTAAAAGATGATTGCTCATTTCGAAATGAAAAGGCATTATTATTATCATCATTTAAGCTCGAGTAGGTGTATTTCTGCTATCTCTATCAACATTTTCTTATTTTTTGGGGTTGCGATTGAGATTGTTTCATCAGATCGAAAAAGTGCAACCTCGATTTATATATCATCTTGAATCCTTGAAGACAGGCTGCAACTGGATACACCATTCAAAACTCGAGCTCTCGGCTGCACATCCCAGTGACAGTTCCCTGAAGGAAACCATCTTTCGAAACAACAATTCGAGGGCGCTCCTGCTCGAACCGAAAATTTAGAGGGGAAGCTGCTCGAAATGAGAAGCAGCTCGAGGAAGGTGCTCGAACTGAAAAGCAGCTCAAGCAAGGTGCTCGAACTGAAAAGCTCGAGCAAGCTGAGCATTTCAATTTTCCATGTCTTCCAAAATTTCAAACTTCAAAGTGGGTGGTTGAGATCTTCTTTTTACTAAAATAATATTTGTCAATATAAATATTATTATAACCAGATAAAGAAGATAGTCATGTGAGGCCTTTTTCCTTTCGAGAAGAGTGGCATGGACTTTGCTCTATCTCTCTCTCTATATATATATATAGGTAGGCATGTCCCTTTCGAGAAAAATGGCTTGGACTTTATATATATATATATATATATTATATACACACCAAATATAAGTACCATCCAACCTACAAGTTTTTGGGAAATGTAATCCTTGGCTTATCATAAATTATAAAACGAAATGATTATTGGAGGATGATGTATTAATAGGGTGTCAGAACTATTTCGAGAGGAATGAAGAATAGGTTTTTTTTTTTCTCTCGGTAGTGTTCGAGAAGATAAAGATAGAAAATGAAGTAAGAGAGAGAGAGAATTTCTCTTTAACACATGAACTCGAAACGTTCATGTATATTAGGGGGGCATTTGTTTACACCATAAAATAATTTGGGCTGTCGAATTACAAAACCCAAATAGCCCAAATTGTAGGAACCCGAAAAGAAGAAAATCAGGTACACAAAAAGATAAGATAAAGCCCATTAAATCCAGAAAATAGCGAAAACAGGGGCTGAATTGACAAAAGCCCAAGAATTGAATCTGAAAAATAAAATGAAGTCCAAAAAGCCAATAATCTGCATTCAAGGAAGACGCGCCAAGTTGAAGATTTTGAAAGAGACGGTTGGATGCAGTTGACGGCAGTTCCCAAAAACGAGGAACGTGGGTTGAAGACGGTTCCCAAAGACAAGATATATAGGAGCCGCGGAGAGAAGAAAAAGGGACATCAAAAAATCATCAGACTTCTTTCTCTTAGCGTAAATTAGGAGTAGTTCATAGCATAATGTAGGAGTAGCAATAGAATAGATGTAATAGTTTCTTATCGAAAATCACTTGGATGCGGCTTCGAAACATGTATCCATAATTATCTGTAATCATCACGATTGAAAACTTTCATGGAGGTGTAAACTATCGTTTATTCAGATTTAAGTATCGAATAGATAGTTTATGCATTGGACTTGAGTTTTCAATTTACCCTTTTGAATTCGAACATATTCAAGTCTGGAAATAATACATTTGATCGAAAGATTCTCACGTAGGTACAAAGTTATCTTGCGTCAGATTTAAATATCAGAGAGATAGTTTTTACCTGGACTTGAATTTTTCTTTTATTGTATTATTATGTCATTCGAAGACGATAATCAACACCCAAAATAATACATTCGATCGAAAGATTCTCACGTAGGTACAAAGTTATCTTGCGTCAGATTTAAATATCAGAGAGATAGTTTTTACCTGTACTTGAATTTTTCTTTTATTGTATTATTGAGTCATTCGAAAACGATAAACATTTCTGTCAATTGCGGTCCTAACAACTAAGTTAAACAACACATCAAAGTGTTAAATTCTGAACCACCGTCTAGCGTATCGAATTTGAGCGCGGGGGTTGAAAGATAATTCTAAGATAAGAATTATCGCGGAGCTCGAAACACGCAGTTGGATCCATCCTAATCTAGTTTGTTTTTTTACGAAACAGACTTGTTCACAAAGTCTTGGTCATCTCGTAGTTATTAATATAGACATAAGCATTTGGTGGTTCTTGATTAGTAGTGAGTCATATTAACACAACACGATACTATACTAGTAACTCATCAATTCATAAAAATAGCCACATATTACATAAATATATTGATAAAGTAGTTATTTGAGGCGTGGACGAGTGTTATATAAATAACGAGACCTAAATTGTAAAAAATTGTGATGCCTACTATTTAATTTAATTTTACCTCCTTATTCAAATAAAGAGACATTTTATGTAAATTAGAGATAACTAGTTGTAACATCAAAAGTCATCCTAAACTAGGTTAATCTATTTCCTACGCGTATAGATACACATTGATGCTAAATTATTCGCTCTTTGTATAAAAATTATTTTTGATGTGTTTTTCTACACAATACACTTCAAAATGATATTCAAAACATTAGTTGATGTGACTTGTTCGCAAAGTCTTGGTCATCTTGTCATTATTAATATAGACATAAACATTTAGTGGTACTTGATTAGTGGTGAGCCATATCGACACGATAAGATACTATAGTAGTAACTCATCAATTCATAAAAATAGCCACATATTAGATAAATATATTGATGAAGTAGTTATTCATGGCGTGCCGTGCATGGACGAGTGCTATATAAATATCGAGACCTAAATTGTAAAAAATTGTGATGAGTGGATTTAATTAAATTTTAGTTTTACCTCCTTATTCAAATATAAGAAAAAAGGTAAAATAAAATAAAAATCCGCGCCGCAAAAAATATGAAAAATTCAGAGGTAAGAAAAGAAAAACGTGTCTGAGATGAGCGGAAGTAGTGACATTACACATAAATAGTTGGATGACTGGATACATAGCCACATTAATTTTATCACGTGATTCTTGATTCCTTAAATTGGGTCGTGGAGAAGATAAGAAACCTACGGTATAATTAATCGCATAATTTTGTCCAATTTAAGGTTCAGATGTCACATCTACATACGATTCTAGCATAATTAAACCTTTTATATATGTCTAAGGCAAAATATTAGTTTGGTTAGGTAAGAATAAAAAATAATCCTATAGATATAACAACATCAAGTTTATTAATTCAAATTTTGAAAATCTTCAAATCTAGTTCTGAATTAAATCTCCTATATATTTAGGCTGGCCGGCAATTAGTCGATTAAAGTGAGACTTACGTTTCTTCAAAAATATGTCAAAACTCTCACACAAGAGGGGGGGGGAATATGTCTAATGCACAACCCGAAACCTAAACATAATGCACAAAACAATCCTACGCAATTTGCTCCAAAATTGACAAAATTACAAAGTATTTATAAACAATATATAGAATCTAAATGCTAAAATAAAAGAAGAATAAATACAAAAAAAAAATACATGCAAACACTCATAAAAACAGGGGCATGAAAATGCTGCTATTTTTCATCATAAGAGGTTTATGAAACTATAACCTATCGATCTTGTGTCCTTCAATTAGTTTGGTCAATTTTATTTCATTAAAAAATATACTTATTTCACACTTTCTAAATTTGTACATGCATCGAGTGTGCTCACACTACTAGTATTATTAATTCGATGCAAATCACTCAAAAATTATATTAGTTAGAGTAATGAGCCAATCTCACTTTTACTCTTTCTTCATAATAATAATGAAAAAAATGTACTATTTAGAAAAAAAACAAAAAAAAATTAAACTCAATCTTCCTTTTCTTTCATCTTTTTCCGTTTGATGGTTCTCTTTTTGTTGATAATCAAAAGGTTATCAAATGGAATTCATACTATTCAAATAAAAGGAATTTAGCCGTCAAAATATATTTTCTTTCAAAATTATTTGGATCATATAGTTCAACTTAATAACTGTAGGCCCACAAATAACTAGAAAATATATAAATAAACAATAGTCTCATCATTGAATCAAACACTTACACATGCATACAAAGTAACAAGCTCGACTTAATACAGATAAGAATTCTAATATCAAAGATAGAAGTACGGTTTTCACATATTTTCCATGAAGGGAATATAGCTGCGGATTTGCTAGCCAACAAAGCATGTGATGAGCAAAGTGAGATGAGGGAGCATGAACTGCCGAGTCAGGTAAGAACTTGTGCAAAGATGGATATAAACTTTTCTAGTTTTCGTTTTACACGGTGATGATTATAGTTTTACAGGATTGAATTGCAATTTCTGATGGGTTGATTTGCAAATAAGTCTTATTTCAGCTATATATAGAAGTTATGGTCCCCAGTTGACACACGACAGAAAAATAGAACTCTTTAGTTCATACGGTCCTTTCTCTTTGGAATCCCGTCATCCGAAAAAAGGTTTTACGGTGTGCGACCAACTGGAAGCTATAATCCTTCGGTGAAATTTTTCGTTATGGATTCAGGTACGCTTCCAGTTTATAGCTTAATACGTGATTATTACGAAATTCGAAGATTCGGGGCCATCAATTAATTTCCATCATCAAGCTCAGATAAAGATAATAGTTCACGTAATAAGTCTCAAGCTCAGAGAATACTTCACGTAAAGACGTTTGATGAGTGAGAAGTCAAGTAAAAACCATATGAGTCTCAAGATCACACAATAGTTCACGTAATAAGTCTCAACTCAGAGAATACTTCACGTAAGGATATCCGATGTGCGAGAAGTCAAGCGTTAGTCATATGAGTCTCAAGCTCAAATAATACTTCACGCATCCGATATGCGATAAATTAAGTGTATTTCACATCAAATCTTCAATAAAGTTTAAAAACGCTGCGTAGTATCAACCAATAAAGCTTTCGTTAATTTTCCATCATACCGAGAGGACCATAACAATCTATAGACATCGGCCCATAGTTAACCATTTTTCACCAACCCGGAATCTGCCTTTTTCTTTTACCAATTAATTACGTACTCCATTTTTTCTTCAACGCACTCAACAGCTGTACCTTTTTATATATTAGTTAATATTTTTTTATTCTTACAAAAAAAAATCACTTTCGAATTTTTTATTGAATTTAAATATTTTTATATTATTCGACTTAACCATTTCTGCTTCTATTTGCCTAAAGAAGAAGAACTAAAAAAAATCAAAAAGTAAAAACAGGTCTAAAGATAATTCTACTACTTTTTTTCTACTTTCGAACATGTTTTGCAAACAAAATGTTGGGTCAACTTTTTATTTTTTGAACACTTTTACAATTCTTCAAAGGCCAAGTTTTTGCAAATAGAATTTATACTAAAAGCATAAGTGATTCTATAACACAATGAGTGCAATATACCAAGCTTTTTCTTATCATTGGATAATAGGAGGTGAAGTAATTTTCAAAACTTGACGTTGTGCTTGGACACTTGATTTTGAAAAAGAGTGTGCTATTTTTGTTTCAAGAAAAAAATGTTCTTCATTCAAACAAGATTGTACACTTAATAGAATCAATCCGAGACTTATTTGTGCACTCATATTCGAATTAAACATAATGTAATTTGTGATAAGTCAATAGTTCGAGCAATTTATTCAAGTTCCAAAATGAATTGTGAGCTAAATTTGAACGTTGAAACGAATCAAACATGGCACTACAAAAAAAATAGGTTTTTCCTACGGAGGCCACACCGTAGTTAAAAGGTGCGAACCGTAGGCAACATACTATTGCCTACGGTTTAGCTACGCTTTGCATCCCGTAGTAAATGAAGGGGTAGGGAATATTAGCCTACAGTGTTCCGAGCGTAGTCAATGTAAAGACTACGCTTATGCCTACGGTTTTATCAGGGTGGGAAAAGTTGTTGACAAAAAGGTCAACAGTACCTCTGAATGTAAAAGCGTAGACATTATGAATTTATGCCTACGCTTTGACATCCATAGGTATAATTAGTTTGTCTTTACCTACGTTTTTACTAGAGTAGCAAAAGGTGGAAAAAAAAATAAGAATGCCTACGTAGGTATAAGCGTAGGCATTGTCGTTTAGAAACTACGTTTATTTGGTAGAAGGCATTATTTGATGGTATTTGCCTACGGTTTGGGTACGGTAGGAAATAAATCTCTCAAGTCTTAGCCTACGGTTTAGAGGCCCGTAGTTAATAGTTTTTTGCATTTTAATTTTTTTTGGTATTATTTTTATTCCTAATTTTTTTATCCTGTACTGTTCAATTTAATGTTCACCCACAATCTGGAATCAGCAATAAAATAATACACAAATGCAAAAATCTTTATAAAAAACAATATATAAACACAAATTTCATCATCCTATCTAAACACCCAACAATTTAACCAAAAACAATACACAAATTTCATCATCCAATCAAAATATCCAAATTTTTAATCAAATAATTAAGTCCGCACTCAAAATAACCTTGCATTGTACCAATTCTCTACAAAATGAACATTGAAATGAACTAAGAAAACATAAATTAGAATAATCACCAATAATTTAAAAATCTTGATACTTCACTTCATCCATGACTTCTGAATCATCTACTTTCTTCATCAACATACACTAGACCTGTTAACAAAAAATCAAACCAACAAACAACACAAATATATAAATTTGAATTCAAATATTAAAGATGACATGATAAATAACTTATCAATTGCTAATGACATGGACAAACAATGGTGATAACTGATAAGAGGGAAAAATCATGGAACTTTTTACTCCATTTGAAATAAAGATATTCAATTTGAGCACATATGCATATAATTGATCAATGTCTTAATGCTTACCTCACTACTTGAATCTCTGCGAGAAGAGGAAGCGCCCTTAGTCTACTTCATCACAATCCTCATCCTCGTCATAATGCTCACTATCATTAACATCAACTAGGGTTCCTTCAACTCCATCCCGAACCCAATTAGCATCGTCATCATTTAGAGGAATACGATCATCAATCATTTGATTACCATAGGGCTCTGTTTCATACATACGTGAGTATACATCAAAATCATCTCTTCTAGCCATTGTTACTGCAACGTTCCACTCGGTATCCATCGGGTCACTAACATACCACGCTTGTTCTGCTTGATTAGATAAAATAAATGGCTCGTCATTGGGAAGATTGTTCCTATACATTAAACGATTGAAGTTCACGAGCTTAAAGTGATACACATCTTCCATCAAACCTCCCTTATCATTATCAACCCAATCACACTTAAACAATATGAATTTCATATTGTCCCCTTAAATATCAATGAGTTCCCTATATTAAAGCCCAAAGAGTAGGCAATACCAATGTTTTCAAAAACTTAATAACTACGGTGCTCAAAGCGCATGCTTTAGTAACTTTTGCCTACGGTTTAGTATATCCGTGTAGGCTTTACAAGTTATAATGCCTTCGGTGGCCAAAATGTAGGGAATAAGTTAATTCCTACGTTTTCCTTCGCGTAGGAAAAAGTGGCGTAGGAAAAGGCCCATTTTCTTGTAGTGTGGCTTACTCGTAAGTTCACATTTCTATTTCACACTAGCCAATTAGTGCTCCAAATAGTTGAGTTCACTTCATTATATGTGATTAAGAAGTACAACACATTTTTAGGAACTGTGGAGTTGCAGAATCAGAATAGTTAGTAAATATACATGTATATATGTGTGTGTGAATTCACTTGCACAAAAATAGTTATAATATCGTAGAAGTAAATTCCAACCTTTAAGAATTACTCAACATTCAATTAAGCCTAGTTTTATTGGAGTTTGAAGATATTAGAGTTCTTGAGTTCTACTCACGATGACATCGTGTGAGTTTTTTTTCTCTATTTTCGTAGTAATTAGCAATTGTTAGCATGTTGTTATAGTTATTAGTAAATAGTAGTAGAATTTGACTCTGCTATCATGATAGAGTTGTTACGTTCCTAATGTAGAGAATGTTGGGCACTATTTTCTAACAGAAAACTCTTATAAAAATAATATTGCATTTGAAATCTTAAAAAAAATGAAAAAAATTGCATTTGGAAAAATGAACACAAGATACAATAAATCGATATATAACTTGTGATAGAAAGGCCCGAACTATACATCTACGGCCCACACTATATATACAAGAGTACATACCCTAATAGAAGTATTTTTCTAGTCCACTTGATCTTATAAATTAGATCTAGAACGAGAGAGTTAATTAAAAAAATATATATATAAGTGAAGAAAGAAAGAAAAAAGAAAATACTAAGTAACAAAAAACAATGTGATTTAGGCTTCTCCAACCCATAGACACAAAAATGATGCAACTGTTGCACCATTTTAGTGTTGTACAGTAAATTTACTCCAAATCACAACTCTATTTTTAACATTAAAAATAATATTCTCTAGAATATTCCTTTTTACATCTATTTTTATTATATTATCCATATTTCAACAAATAAAAAAAAATGGACTTGCACCAAATTTGATGAAAATGAACAATTGCACGCCAAATTTAGCGTACTATTGTTCATTTGCACCAAATTTGGTGCAAGTAATGGCGTGGGTTGGAGAACCCTCGATGTGCTCCAAAATGGCCATCTCCAACCCAAAATGGTGTGGGTTGGAGATGGTCTTAGTTAATAGGGACGAGTCACTTCCTCTCAGAAGTTTGTGAGTTTGATTCACTCATGTAAGTGCTGTGTTGGTGGGCAATTCACAAATAATTATGTGAAGCTGTAAGCTACATTTTGTCCCAAGGACTCATCGATCGGAGCAGACTCTATCCAAACTATAATGTAGATCTTAATTCTTAGGACAAAACTATTCAGTTTTGCACCATTTCAAGTAAGCCTATTGTTGATGTAATGTTTGCTATTTAATGGTGGTCATACTTATACTTTTGATTTTTGTATTACTTTATCATAACTTTGTAAAAACTTCTAAAAGGCTTCAATCATTAGTAAAAAAAAACGGGAAGGGATTATACATGTTGAAATGAATACTAAGGAAAATTTATGACAGGACTAGATTATAACCCTGTATAAACTGAAAAAAAGCATAAGTTTTTTGCTAAATTTAAGCCGTCTTTTGGTGTTTGATTTCACTTTCATTGCTTCTGCTTCTTTAGGAAAAGTTGCTTTTGTTAAAAATAAAAATAAAAATTGAAAATAAAACGAAAGTTCCAGTATGTTTAAAAGCATGTTTAAAAGAGAATTCTACCAACTTCTATTTCTTAAGCTTTTCAACAAATTTTGCAAACAAACTCAAGTTCAACCTTTTTGGTACTTTTATAACTTTATCTAAATTTCAGCGTCTTTTTAAAAAGAACAAGTTTTTTCAAACAGGCTTTATATAGGTAATTGATTGGGTTTGTATTTTAGATTAACATCATATTTGGGCACTTCTTCTTTTGTTTTCTCTTTTTCTAACCAAAATCCACGATCCAAACATAACTGGTAACGTTTCTGGAAAACCAATTCTTTACCAATTGAAGCAAAAACATTAAAGGCAAACTTTTCTGAAATTTGTAGGGATATCGTAAGCAGTTACTGCTCAGAAGTTCGACAACTCAAGTTTAGATTACAGGAAGCCATATCAGAGAGCTTAGGATTAGATAAAGACCGCATAAAGAATGTATTGGGAGAACAAGGGCAACATATGGCCATCAATTATTATCCAACATACCCAGAACTTGAGCTGACCTACGGATTGCCAGCGCATACAGATCCAAATGCACTCACAATTCTCCTACAAGATTTGCAGGTAGCACGGCTTCAAGCTCTCAAGGATGGCAAATGGTTAGCGATAAAGCCTCACCTGGGCGCTTTTGTCGTTAACATTGGTGATCAACTCCAGGTGAATTCATGTTATGTGGTGCTATAGGTTTATCAAACAAGTGTTAGAATGCCCTTTTGAAGAAATACCATATATTCGTTACACGAATGAGACGGTCCTGTCTATTAATCTTGTCTCTAAAATATAAATTGTTTGAAGCATCGAGATTTTGGCAATAGGCCAATTTCTTTTCCATGTTTTCAACAGATTTCTCAGTGATACAACCCACTTCTAATTTTATAATTTAATTGTTAGGGTAAATTACATAGACACTCCTATGTAAATAATTACAAAAACACACTGAAATTCGAGAAATTACCATAATCTCCATTGTCTGTAAAAACAACATATTATTTTTTCACCCGTCAGAAAAAAAAATATATTACAATTTCACATCCTATTTTCCAAATTGGTACAATTTGACTTGATAATTTGCAAAACCTCATAGGGCTAGTGATAATTACACAATAAGCGAAAAAGAGTGCATGTAATTATCCCTAATTGTTATCATAACCGACAATGAATTTGTGTAGGGGCTGAGTAATGGGAAGTACAAAAGCGTCTGGCATCGAGCTGTAGTGAATGCGGACAAGGAAAGACTCTCGGTAGCTTCCTTCCTATGCCCATGTGACACTACGAATATCAGTGCTCCAAAATCATTTGCAACTGAAGGAGATCCTAATATTTATAGAGATTTCACGTATGCTGAGTATTACAAAAAGTTCTGGAGCCAAAACTTGGATCAGGAACACTGTTTGAAACTATTCAAGAACTAGTGCATGTCACCCTTGCACACACTTTAGCAATAATTTCTTAGCAATTATATTTCCATTTCCATTCTTTTTAGCATAAAGCAATGGGAAGTTATCTAGCATATGATGCAGATTCTGAGCAATAGTATATTGTAATTGTAGGTTTATTTTATTTTTGATTCTTTTTTGTTTTTTTTTCCCTCTGTAAAAGAGGAACAAGACTATTATGTGTTTTGTTTTTAACAAAAAATTACACGAATCTCCCCTTGTGTAATGTGTAATTACCCAAATACTCCCTCTTGTTTATGAAATTAAATAAAGACCTCCTCATGTAAGGCATTCCTTACAATTACCCCACATGTATTTAAAAGTTCTTACAATTTAACCCCTAAAAAGCAGACAATTAGGCCCATATAGGGGTGTTGGTAATTTCAAAAACGCAAAGTTTTTTAAGGGTAATTACACATTATAAGACGGGGTATGTCCGTAATTATCCCCAACACTACAAGAAAATGTGTCTTTAGCTACGCCACTTTTTCCTACACGAGCCAAACAGTAGGCATTATTGCATTCCTTACACTTTTCTAGTGTAGGCAGTAAGATATCTTTTAGCCCACGTGTTGTACGAAAAGCGTAAGTAGTAATCCATGTATTTCTTACGCTTATGCCACGCGTAGGTATAAACTTTTATAAAGCCTACTTAAGCGCCTAAGGTGTAGGAAAAGTTTATGTATTTTATACTGAGCTGGACCTAGCGTAAGCAAAAGCCCAAAATCAAATAGGCGGGCTCCCAAAAAAACTCTCCCTCCCAATTTTTCTTCTATATTTCTTTCTTCTCATCAGGCGTGTTTTTTTTCTTTCTTTTCCTGAAAACCCTACATCTTCTCTCCACGGGCACGAACCAGGTAAGGTTTCTCTCTTCTCCGCCATGCCCCACCACCACATCCACCTCTCCGTCCTGTTGAAATATACTGTTAGGAATTTCATGTTAGATGTTTTGATGATGACAATTAGGATTTTGTGTTAGATCCCAAAATATGTAAGTTTGATTTTAGTAGAAAATTTGTATAAGCCTTGAAGCATTGGTTTTGTAATAGGCTTATTAGGCTTTGTTTTATTTTGCTTTAGATTATTAGGCTAAGTAGTCTTAGGCTGAGCGTCTGATAATTTCTGAGTGAGTTTATCAGCGGTAAAGTTCGAAGACTCAAGCGCCTGATTTCTGAAAGAAGATAAAAGTCTCCAAGCGTCCAATTGACCAGCTACATCAAGCGTTTCCTTATGGGACAGAAGTAATGTCACCTGAATTTATTTCTAAGTCCAGAAAGAGTTTAATGCAAATATTCCCGAAGCATTAAATACCAACGGATATTTATTTCAAATGCATTAAATGCTGATAAGAGCATTAAATGTGATAAGCACTTTCAGACGTACGGAGAAGCCACCCTATTGGACTGTCAACTATCTCAGACTGCAGCACCAACTTTCGTGCAGCAGATTTTCAAGAAAAAGGACAAAAGTTGTTCACTCGCGGAAGTGAGAGACACGCGCCTGTGCATGTGTCAAACGAACACTTTCTCCAAGAATGCCTATAAATAGGACTTCAACAACAAGCCAAACAGAGAACAATTAATCTTCAAGTCGAATTGCTGTTGCATTGAAGTCTCATTCCTTAAACTCTCAGAAAAGCCGGAATATTCAAGAAAACATTCCCTTTGCTTTTCTTCAATCCTGAGACAGTCAACAAATATCTCAAACATTCTTTTCGAAGAAATCACTTTCCTACTGAGATATTTCCAAGTTGTTTGAACTTCACCAAAATCAAACAAACCACTTTAGAAAAACCCATCCAAGCCTCGCGATCTGTGTGAAGTCGAAGTTGGATACTTGCATCATTTCTGGGTGAAAGAAGCAACGAGATTGAAGTGATTTGGAGCAGAAATCTGTGTGATCAAGGAGCTCAAGTCATCAACATCTATCTCTCCCTATTGTGTAGAAGATTCTGTGTGATTCTTTGAGAATCACTTTAGTGGATTGCCTCCAAGTGTTCAAGGAGAAGAAGGACGTAGTTGGGATTACATCACCCAACGAACCTTACAAATATTGTGTTATTTACTTTTCAGTCAATCATATCATTGCATAAATTGACTAAGTAAAATACAATCAAACGCTAAGCAACTAAGAAACCTCTGGTGACGCTAAAGCTTTCAAAGGAAGACTAGAAAAATCATTCCGCTGTGCTAACACTGATTAAAGAACTGAACGCTTAAACCCACTCGGTTAAAGTATTCAAATCTTGAAGTCTAAGTTAACTCTCTAAAAACAGTCTTCATCAGACGCTTAACCTAAGCGTTTATATTTCTAAGAAAACGCACAGTCAAGCGTTCCCTTTTTAAGCGTCCAAAACCAGTTTAATACAAAATCTTTTTGAAGTCGAAAAAGACTTCAGGGTCTATTCAACCCCCCCCCTTCTAGACCCTTTCGTATGCCACTTGGGACCAACAAGTGGTATCAGAGCGGTTAAAATTGAAATTTAAAAAATTTCGAGCATAACTGCTTGTTTAGATCCTTTCTTTCAAAAATCTAGTTGTCTTTTAAAATTTAGATATGGCATTTGCTAAAGTTCCCAAGCTGACTGAATCAAATTATGACACATGGAAAGTCAAAGCATTTACATATCTCTGTTCATGTGATGATGACATGTGCGATATCATTTCAGATGGGTCAATCAAAATATATAAAGTTATCACAAGAGCGCCTGGAGCCACAGAAAAAACTCCCGATGGTTACGCTGAAAAACCAAAACAAGAATGGACTCCAGATGAGCGTCGAAGAGCTAACTTAGACAATGTTGGACGTAACGCTCTATATACGGCTATTGGTGATAATGACAACTTATTTAACAAAATCAAATCTTGCAAAACTACTAAAGAAATATGGGATAAGTTGGCTACGATTTGTGGTGGCTCAGCCCAAATCAAAGAAAACAATCTTTCCATCGCCAAGGAAAAGTTTAATGGATTTAAGATGCTACCCAATGAAACGTTAGAGCAATTGGATATAAGATTCACAGCTCTAGTTACAGAACTTACATCGTTAGGAATGGATTTACAGAACCGAGAAATGATGGTCAAAATCTTTAGAAGCTTACCAAGTAAATTCTTGATGAAGACAACCGCTATGAGAGAATCAAATATGCTGGATCTTCTAACTCCAGAAGACGCCTTTTCAGAACTAAAAGCATTTGAGTTCGAGTTGAATTCTGTCAGTGATATTGTGAGTAGTCCAGTGATTGGATCTGGAGCGCTTATTGCATTAATCAAGGGCAAATCGGGTAATAAAGGAAAGAATTCAGATATCAATGAGGAAGAAGAGTTGGCTTTGCTGAATAGATTCAGGAAGTTTTTGAGATATGAAAAGAAGGGAAAAGGTTTCAATAATCAAGGACAAAGTTCATATCAAGCGTCCACTCCAGTACAACAACAGTACCAAGCGCGCCAATACTCCTACAATGAAGACTAGGTAAATCTGGGTTTCTAAAGTTCTAATTCAAACTAACAATGTTACTAATGTTAAAGGACCCAAGCAACAATGGGTACCTAAACAGAAATAGAACTTCCTTCTTGAGTGCAGGTACCTAGAGCTAGAGTCGATACATCTGTTTGGTACTTCGATAGTGGATCGTCAAGGCACATGACTGGTTCCAAGGATCTTCTGATCAACTATCGAGCTGCCAATGGTCCTCAGGTTGTATTTGGTGACAACTCCAAAGGTAAAACCAAAGGTATAGGTACTGTGCATAGGGGGAACATCATGATAAGTGATGTTTATTTGTTGAGGGTCTGAAGCATAATTTATTAAGCATAAGTCAATTTTGTGATAAAGGCTTTGAAGTCATATTCTCAAGTGACTGTTGCTATATAAATGACGCTAAGACTAAGTGTACTAAATTGAAAGGAAAAAGAACTAACAACGTATATTTGGTAGATTGGGGTTCAACACTTGATAACAACTAAAAATGAATCTAAAAAGGGTTGGTTATGGCATAGAAAAATGAACCACCTTAACTTTAAAACAATCTCTCAGCTTATAAGTCAAAATCTTGTAGAGGGATTACCAAATGGACCATTTCACAAGGATCGCCTTTGTGACGCTTGTCAAATGGGTAAACAAGTTAAGTCATCGTTCAAGAGAAAACCTCATCTTTCTACCTCTAGAATACTTGAACTACTTCACATGGATCTGTTTGGACCTGTTCAAACAATCAGTGTAAGCGGTAAAAAGTATACTTTGGTGATAGTAGATGATTTCTCTCGATTTACTTGGGTGGAATTTCTGTCATCCAAAGATGAAACATGTGACAAGTTAACAACGCTTATTCGACAACTTCAAACATTGAAAGATCTTAAAGTTGCGAGAATAAGAAGTGATCACGGTACTGAGTTTACTAACAAGGTTGTTGAGAAGTTTTGTGCAGAAAATGGAATACACCATGAGTATTCAGCTCCCAGAACTCCCCAACAAAATGGTGTTGCTGAGCGCCGGAACCGAACTCTTAAGGAAGCCGCTAGGACAATGTTAGCAGAATCCAAGCTTGCTCCTAGGTTTTGGGCCGAAGCGATCAACACTGCGTGTTACACTCAAAACCGTTGCATGATCAACAAACAGCATGGAAAAACTCCATATGAACTGTGGAAGGGACGTAAGCCAAATGTTTCATACTTTCACGTCTTTGGTTCTAAGTGCTTTATTCATAATAATGGATCCCAAAGCCTAAAGACTTTTGATCCTAAAGCGGATGAGGGAATCTTTCTAGGCTACGCCAAGAATGGGAAGAATTTTCGCATCCTAAACAAGGACAAATCGAAGGTTGAGGAATCTATTCATGTTGTTTTTTATGATGCTAACCAAGAACCGAGTAAGGTTCATATAAATGATGTAGGATTTGAAGATCTTTGTCATCAAGCGTCTAAGATCACTATTGATGAATATACTGACGACGATGATGAGATCTCAGTGCCACCTCCTAAGATTACTCGTGAGATTACTCTGGACAATTTTATAAGAAATGCTGATGATCATGAAGAGAGTGATCATCAAGAGCAAACAAGGAATTGTGAATTTGAAGCACCTACGCAAGAAGGTAGTCAAGCGTCTGATCCCCAAGCGCCTGTTCAATCTCTTAACCCCTTCCAACCAGACAGACTATGGCTGCGAGATCATCCACCAGAGCAAATTATTGGAGATATTGGAGCGCCTGTTAGAACTAGAGCCGCTACAATCAATGAGGCTATGTTCGCAAGCTTTCTATCTCAGATGGAACCTAAGAAAGTGGATGAAGCGCTAAGTGATCCAAGTTGGATTGAAGCCATGCAAGAAGAACTTAATCAATTTGAGCGTAGTAAGGTTTGGACACTAGTACCAAGACCAACTCACCAAGGAGTCATTGGAACTAGATGGGTTTATAGAAACAAGATGGATGAGAACGGCATTGTTATAAGAAACAAGGCCAGACTCGTAGCTCAAGGTTATTGCCAAGAAGAGGGCATTGACTTTGATGAGACACACGCTCCTGTCGCCCGTCTTGAAGCAATCCGCATGTTTCTAGCGTATGCAGCGTTTAACAAATTTACAGTGTATCAAATGGACGTGAAGAGTGCCTTCCTGAATGGTAAACTCCAAGAAGAAGTATATGTGGAGCAACCACCGGGATTCTTCAACTACCATGGTAAGAGTGGTGTACAAGCTAGACAAAGCACTCTATGGGCTTAAGCAAGCACCCCGAGCATGGTATGACACTCTCTCTATCTTTCTTATTGGTAAAGGCTTTTCAAAAGGCAGCGTTGATACAACGTTATTTAAAATTACTAATAACGAAGATATTCTCTTAGTCCAAATTTATGTCGATGATATTATTTTTGGCTCTACTAACAAGCGTCTGTGTGAGAAATTTTTGAAAATGATGCAAGAACAATTTGAAATGAGCATGATAGGTGAATTAACTTTCTTCTTAGGATTACAAGTTAAACAACTCCCTAATGGAATATTTATTAACCAAGCTAAATATACGAGAGACATGATTAAGAAATTTGGTATGGAAAATACATCATATTCAAAAATTCCAATGAGCCAAACGCTTAAGTTAGATAAAGATGAAAGTGGAAAGAAAGTTGATATCACTAATTATAGAGGTATCATTGGATCACTTCTTTATCTTACTGCTGGTAGACCTGATATCATGTTTTCGGTATGCATGTGTGCACGATTTCAAGCTGATCCTAAAGAGTCACACTTAATTGCTGCCAAGAAAATCCTTAAATACCTAAAAGGCACACAAAATGTGGGCTTATGGTATCCTAGGGATTCTCCTTTTGAACTAATCGGTTACTCGATGCAGATTTTTCAGGTTGCAAAATAGATCGTAAAAGTACTAGTGGTACTTGTCAATTTCTAGGTGATAGGTTAGTTTCATGGCATAGCAAGAAACAACAATCCATAGCTACCTCCACAGCCGAAGCTGAGTATGTAGCTGCAGGAAGTTGTTGTGCACAAGTTTTATGGATGAGGCAACAACTTAGAGATTATGGAACAATCCTAGGTCCAACCCCCATTCTTTGTGATAACCAAAGCGCTCTAGCCATGACTCAAAACCCTGTTCTTCATTCCAGAACCAAACATATTGACATTAGATATCATTTCCTTCGTGACCATGTTAAAAAAAAAGATATCTCCATGCATTTTATTGGAACTGACAAACAATTGGCAGATATCTTCACCAAAGCACTCAACGAGCAACGCTTTCTCACTTTGAGAAGTGAACTAGGTATGATTGATTTAAACGCCTAATCATCAAGCATCATACTTTCTTTGACATACAATTTAGGGGGAATCCACTTGGCTTATATCTAAAAGTTTTCTTTACAAAACAAATGGTACAAGTTATCAAACTTAGGGGGAACCTTAAAATTATACTTGAACCTAACTAAGCGTCAATGATCAAAAACTTTCAGATGCATGATCATCAACGCTCAGTATTCTTTTGTGAAATATGTTGGACGCTAAACCATAAAAGGAATTTAGCTTTAAGCGTCCATATTGTCCCCAATAAGTGGCATTAAGCGTTGAAACTATTCCATTCAACACTTAATATAAAAATGATTTTAAAAATTCATTCATAAAACCTTTTTGCACGCTTCTTGAAGTAGTGGATAGACTCAACAGTCTATTGTGTACTCTACCCACACACTTCTATCACATCAAACTGGCGGGTAATCAAAAACTTTTTCAAAATGACGGTTCAGAGATAGCACGTGTTTGTGTACGTGTCAGTGTACAAACGGGCGTGTGCGCTACACTCTGAAAATGCCAAACGTTTCTAAAACTTTAACTCGGATGTCAAATATTTATTTGAGAATTACCAAGTGTAACTTCTCTCTATTACGCAAAACTCGCGTCCGCGGTTAATGAATTCATGGCTGAGATTAAAATTCTTTACACGTGTGTTAATCCTACAGAGATAAGAGAACACAAGTTTCAAAAATTAACCTCTGTCTTTTAAAAACACAATTTGCAGAAACTTCATTTACTCATACTCAAACATCTCTACAAATTTACTTTTTCTCTCTCTCTTAAAAGCAAAAGCAAATCTCAGTTCATCTCTTTCACTAAAAATGGCACCAAAGAAATCCTCGTCTACTTCTGCCGAAGCTACCATCAAGGTTACTGAAGGCCTTGTCGTCGACTGGAAATTTTTGTATGAGCAACCTCAGATCAATCTAACAGATATGATGGATATGGTCGTCAAAGCTGGGCTCAAGTCATTCTTGACTCAATACTCGTATCTGTTTCCAACTGAAGTGGATATCTTCTGGAGGACTGCCAAACTCTCAGAGGACAAGAAGTCTATCTCTTGTCTAATTCCTCTATCCTCAAAGGAGCCTCCCAAGGAATTCACTCTGACTGCTGCCTCCATTGCCGAGAACTTTAAACTCCCCAATGAGGGTGAGGCACTGGATTCTATTACTTTAAAACAGATCAAGGAAGCATGGACTACAATGAGTGCGTACGACGATGTACCCTACACTCAATATTTCGAAAAGAAAGACCTAGTGTCCAAATACCGGCTATTGGCTGATTTCTGCAGCAAGATCATAGAATGCCGAGTGGGAACCTTTGATAAGGTGAACACAGTACAATTCCAGATGATAACTGCAATACTCTTGAACATCAAAATTAACTGGAGTGAGTACGTTTTTGGAAGATTTCGGGACTGTTTAAGCGGAGCAAATAAACCATATGGGCTTGTCCTGAGTGACCTCTTATACAAATCACAGTGTGTATATTCTTCTGGTCTTCCGTTGAATAAGACCAAGTTGCTGGGAAAAAGGATTTTGAACAATCTCTTCAATCCTCCCAAAATTGGTGGTGCTGCCAAACCACTATCTGAGCGTCTGGAAGTACGTCAAGCGTCCGATAAAGAAGCGGAGCGTCCAGTTCCAGAAGAAGCTATGAAGCGTCCGGCTGCAATCAAGAAAAGGGCTCCCAGAAAGCCCAAAGTTCAAATTGTCGCCTCCACTCAAAAGGATGATGAGGAAACTGATGAGGATGCAGAGGACAAGTTACCTCTCAAAAGAAGGAAGCTGGAAGGGATCATTAAACAAATAGACTTTGAAGAACCAGCTGTTGATCCTCCCGCTCCTCCGCCTAGACTCGTTGAAGGAGTCAACGTGAAGAAAATCTTCAAGCGTTCCAGGACTAGCAAGCGTCGAGTTGCTCCTGTTTCTGAAGAGCCTGAGACTGTTGAGCCAAGCGCTCAAGTTGCTGTTGAGCCAAGTGCTCAAAGTATTGCTGTTGAGACTAGTTCTCAGGGTAAGTTTATTTCTTCCCACAGCATCTCCTTTCCTACATCTGTAGAAGATCCTGCTCTTAGAGAGGATAGTTCCTTTCTTTCAGCTATAATTCCAGCTGCTGCTGAAGCGTCAACTGATATCATCCTGGATGTTGACTTGACCGAAGTCGTTACTATCGCTAAAGATGTTGCCGCAGAAGTTGCTGTAATTGAAGCTGAGGAACCTGCAACTACAGAGATTCAGACTTCATCTCCTGTTAAGGCTATAACAGAGGCACGCTCAGAAGGTCAGAGCGATGCTGAAGACGTTCCAGCGCCTAGACACTTCTTCCAACTCGACCCGCTGACGACGATTGATCATTCAATCAATTATATGCCCCCAGCGCTCGAAGAAGATTTCATTCCTGCAGGCTACAACGAAGAGAGATATATTGCTGCAGAGAATGATGTTGCTCGATTGATTGATTTTGACAGTCAAATCAAAGCCATCATACAAGACAGACAAGGAGATCGAACTCCTAGATGTGCCATGGACATAGCATACTATCTGGATTATGGGCACAGCAAGCCAACCGGGTTCGCCCTAAGGGATTACAGCATTCGTATGTATGAGCCTCTGCGTCCTAACTTTCTCAATCCTTCAGAGCCAGTCTTGAACAGAGAAGGCTACACACACTTCCCTCAGACTGCTCATAGCCCTGAAAATATTGCATTAGTCCATCCACTTCGTCTGTGGAAGAATAAGGCTGCTCATGCCGGTGAGCGTCTCGAATCATTGACAGACTTGCTTTAGACTGAAGCTGATGCCTATTTTGACACCGTCTGGAATGCTAACTATCAGCCTGATAGATATCGATTTGAAGCTATCAGAGATATTCATCTTGAAGGCATTCGCGCTATGGTGACTGCTGGCACAGACTTTTGCATAAATGAAGTTAACTGGGTTGAAGCGTATGTGGGACACAAGTATACCTTCTCAGAACTAGTTCAAGTTCCCCATCTTTTCGGCATAGCCATGCATGACAAGAAGCGTCAGTTTGCCAAATATTGCCTCAAGCAGCGACAACAGAGAGTCGGACCTGTTCTCAAGCTCCCAATTGTTAGACATCAAATCTAACAGTGTCTGCGTCAAGAGCTTCACAGATTTTCCACTACTCCTCTTCTGTTCAACGCTCAAGCTTCTTCCAGTGGTACATCTGGCGTATTGTGCTTAAATTTTGCCCCAAGCCACTGTGAGGAAAACTTCAATCTGATGGTGAAGATTTTGACTCCTGTCTCCCTATTCGATAAGATCTTCACTGTCAATCTTAGATCTTGGAACGGCTCAGTAATCAGTCCATTCAAAGGATATCCACTGCTCCCTTCAATCCGCAGCGAGGTACTTGATCGCTATGAGTTTGTCCTCTCCCTGCTTGAAAGGAATCAAGAGCTGGCTCAAGCACTTTATCCGTGTCTTGAAGAGTACTATGCTGATTGTGTACCTGCACATCGGCGTCCTACGTCTCTTCCTTCTGACTGCTTGATTGGATTTTCCAGACAATACTGTCCAGATTCACTCTTCTCCATCGCTCAAGCGCCGTCCAAAGTCTTCCCCAATCATGTGCTTGATATCATTGGTCCAATGCACATCAGGGCCATTGATAGTCCTCTTCGCACATTCATCTCCGGTACTTGTATTTCCAGAACCAGACTCACTGAACTCTTGGATTCTCCATCCACTTCATATGCCGACTTAGCAAACTGGAACTTCCAATTCGATGACTTTCGTCAACCAGAGTCAATGCTTGAGGAAGCGCCTGATACATCAGCTGAAGCGTTCAAGTCTGTAGTTACAAGTATTCCAGCGTCTGCTGAAGAACTCGTTCAAGCGTCTCTACCCGAGGATATTCCTGACGCTTCTGAACCTGTTACTGCTGATAGTGTTGAGGATCTGTCTCTTGCCATTCGAGGTACTGTTTTTGATCCAGCCTATCAAGTTTCGTTTGACTCTCTAAAACACTCATCAAGGTTCAAGCGACCGGCTCCTCAAGCGGTTCCTTCCGATGAGAGTCAATCTTTTGGTCCTTTGCTCAAATCCGTCTTGGAGAATATTAGCGCCCACGCTACTCAGAACGAAGAATCTCTCCATTGGATTAAAGACGATCTGGCAAAGATTGAAACTCACGTCATGAGCGCCCAAATTGCTCATATGCGTAGTTCAGCTCAAGCGGCTGTTGGTGAGTGCAAGCAAGATTTTCAAGAAATGCATGATGCCACTCAAGCAACCCAACTTGCCTTGAAAGAAGAGCTTGAGAAGCGCCTTGAAACCCTTGAGACCTCTATAAATGATGCTACCAGCGCCAAGCTTCTCGTTCTGCAGGAGCGCTTCGACAAGCGTCTGGATGACATCACAGATTCTATGTCTCAAATTGCTCATCAGGTCAGTTTACTCATAGATCATTTCTTAAAGTCTGATGATGGCAATAAGGGGGAAAAGAAGAAGAAAGGAGAAAAGAGGAAAGCGTCTAGTGCAAAAGCTGAAGAGCCTCCGTCTCCTAAGCGTCAAGTGCTTACTTCTACTTCTGCGCTTCGTCTTCCGTCTTGGATAACTGCTCAAAGTACATCTGGAGCGCCCAGTAGTACGCTAAGGGATCCTCCTAGAGCGTTATATCCAAATCTACCAATACCTACAAGAGCACTGCTTGAACAGTTTGACATCCCTCTTCAAAGAACGTCCATTCCAAAGCCTACAGATCCAAGAATCTTAGCTGAAGAGAGAAAGATGACTGACTTTATCCAAACTTTTCGAATCTGCCTAAGGTATATTGGTATTGACCCAACTGATTGGGCAATCATTTTACTGTCTTCAAGAAGAGACAACAAGAAGAAAACAAGCTTATAATCAACAAAGATCATGAAGCAATGATGATCTTGGAAGACAATCTGACTGAAGCTATCCGAGCTGAAATGACCAAGCGATACAGAGTCAGACCAAGACATTAAAAGCTTTCTGATCTTACCTTATCTATATTCTTGTCTCTTATATCTTCACTTGTTCAGTTGTAAAAATGCCTGTAATTCTCGATATATATAAAATGTATTTTTCAGCTGAAACATCTCGTTGAAGCGTAACTAACTTTAACTAACGTTATCTAATCAAACTAACTTTTACTTTTGGCTGTCTAACTCTTGAACTATAAAAGAGTAAGTATTGCCATCATCAAAAAGGGGGAAATTGTTAGGAATTTCATGTTAGATGTTTTGATGATGACAATTAGGATTTTGTGTTAGACCCCAAAATATGTAAGTTTGATTTTAGTAGAAAATTTGTATAAGCCTTGAAGCGTTGGTTTTGTAATAGGCTTATTAGGCTTTGTTTTATTTTGCTTTAGATTATTAGGCTAAGTAGTCTTAGGCTGAGCGTCTGATAATTTCTAAGTGAGTTTATCAGCGGTAAAGTTCGAAGACTCAAGCGCCTGATTTCTGAAAGAAGATAAAAGTCTCCAAGCGTCCAATTGACCAGCTACATCAAGCATTTCCTTATGGGACAGAAGTAATGTCACCTGAATTTATTTCTAAGTCCAGAAGGAGTTTAATGCAAATATTCCCGAAGCATTAAATACCAACGGATATTTATTTCAAATGCATTAAATGCTGATAAGAGCATTAAATGTGATAAGCACTTTCAGAAGTACGGAGAAGCCACCCTATTGGACTGTCAACTATCTCAGATTGCAGCACCAACTTTCGTGCAGCAGATTTTCAGGAAAAAGGACAAAAGTTGTTCACTCGCGGAAGTGAGAGACACGCGCCTGTGCATGTGTCAAACGAACACTTTCTCCAAGAATGCCTATAAATAGGACTTCAACAACAAGCCAAACAGAGAACAATTAATCTTCAAGTCGAATTGCTGTTGCATTGAAGTCTCATTCCTTAAACTCTCAGAAAAGCCAGAATATTCAAGAAAACATTCTCTTTGCTTTTCTTCAATCCTGAGACAGTCAACAAATATCTCAAACATTCTTTTCGAAGAAATCACTTTCTTACTGAGATATTTCCAAGTTGTTTGAACTTCACCAAAATCAAACAAACCACTTTAGAAAAACCCATCCAAGCCTCGCGATCTGTGTGAAGTCGAAGTTGGATACTTGCATCATTTCTGGGTGAAAGAAGCAAGGAGATTGAAGTGATTTGGAGCAGAAATCTGTGTGATCAAGGAGCTTAAGTCATCGACATCTATCTCTCCCTATTGTGTAGAAGATTCTGTGTGATTCTTTGAGAATCACTTTAGTGGATTGCCTCCAAGTGTTCAAGGAGAAGAAGGACGTAGTTGGGATTACATCACCCAACGAACCTTAGAAATATTGTGTTATTTACTTTTCAGTCAATCATATCATTGCATAAATTGACTAAGTAAAATACAATCAAACGCTAAGCAACTAAGAAACCTCTGGTGACGCTAAAGCTTTCAAAGGAAGACTAGAAAAATCATTCCGCTGTGCTAACACTGATTAAAGAACTGAACGCTTAAACCCACTCGGTTAAAGTATTCAAATCTTGAAGTCTAAGTTAACTCTCTAAAAACAGTCTTCATCAGACGCTTAACCTAAGCGTCTATATTTCTAAGAAAACGCGCAGTCAAGCGTTCCCTTTTTAAGCGTCCAAAACCAGTTTAATACGAAATCTTTTTGAAGTCGAAAAAGACTTTAGGGTCTATTCAACCCCCCCTTCTAGACCCTTTCGTATGCCACTTGGGACCAACATATACTTTCTCTCTCTCACACACACAGAGAGTTGCGTTTAAAAAGTTTGATTTTGTTCAATTTTTTGGTGATTTCTATGTTCAGGAGTAGCCTCCAGGCAAATTAATCGCTCCCTCTCGGTACGCCAAGGTACAATTTGACATAAAATTGGTGATTTCTGATTTTTTTTGTGTGTTGTGAAATTTTGTGTTGCGGATTTTGGAATACCATACTGTACAGAAAGTTACATAATCTAAAAGAGAAGGTTTGCACTTTATGTGTCTGTTATGTTAATGATTTTCAGCTACTCCAAATTATTAGTGTCTGTTATGTTAATGACTTATATCTTAAATTATTAACAGAGTCTTAGTAAAAGCTTATAATATTGGAATGATACGGATACAAAATTATCACAAATCGTTGTGATTGTGAGTTTTGTTTTGTTTTATTCTATCCCAATCAGCATAAACCATTAAAGATATCTATGGTTCATTAATGGGCCATGTAAGTTTATTGCCGGATTCCCTACAGTTTTTATCTTATGGAGTTTTTACTGGATTTTGCCTTTTTTTTAGATGAATTGATGTCGAGGTTTGGGATATGATAACTTCTGTTTCATGGATTAGACGAGTTGTTAAGTATTGATGTATTCCGCGGGGATGATCCGTAAATGTGATTACAAAATTTGGTAGAAGTTCTGTTCTATTTTGACTGGATAAGATGGAGGATGATTGCTTAATGTTTCGTTTCTGATCAATATGTTTTCATTTATGCTAGGATTTGAATTTGTGAACTTTTTTGTGCTTCTATTTCTACAAATTTTAATTTTACGGCTCGGATTAGAAATCACATCTGCTTCTTTGATGCATTAGAATGATATTGGTGTCTCCCGTCAATTGCTGTTCTTATTGAACATAGTGAAAAGCTTGTCATATTATACTGTGTAATCTAAGGATTTTGGAGAAGAAAATAAAATGTTAGAAAAAGTAAAAGAAAATGAAGAAATCCAAAATTTTAAAGTTTGTTTGGTTCATTCTTAAAGAAGTTAAATCTTTGGAGGATATAACATGTGTTCAGGTGTTGAAAGCAAATTGAAAACAACTTCCTCGAGTAAAACCTTTCTAATATTTTTCAGACAATTAATGGATACTTGACTAAGTTGTTACTAAATTAGTGTTGAACTAAATGAATCCAAAGTACGTTTTAGAAATCTAAGTTTGTAACTACTGATAGAAATCAATTGTCAAATGTTGTTGGAATTAAAATGGTATTCTGTTAACTTAAGCTCGTCCTCTTCACAAATTAGGTTACAGATGCCCACTCAATTAAGGATATAATTAATAGTTATATGATCATACATGACACTGAATACTCCCTTGTCATGCTAAATTTACCCAAGTAATGATCTTTGTGGGAGAAGTGCATAATATTCAATATTTTCAGCAGAAATAATAACAGCTTGGCCACAAATTTTTATCTGACTTTGAATACAAAACTGCTTTGTTTTAGAAGTCTCCTGATTATATGCAATATATTTGTAGATAGCCCTATGTGTCTAATTTCACAGAAAGAAAACGGTTCATGAATCTGAGCTTTCTACAATGAGTTATGAAATTTTCGTGAAGACGCGCACAGCTGTCTGCACAGCCGAGAAGGTCCAAAAGTTGCTGAAATTTTGAATAACTTTTCATTTCTCCCTAAAGTTTCCTATTCTATTAAATAGTTTATCTAATTATTTAAGAGTCTTATTTGAATTAGCAGTATTTAGTCAAGGTCTTTAAGTTTGTTTACATTTCCTAAGTACTTTTAAGTTTTCTAAGTCTAATTAAGTTACCTTGGAATTCACTTTGACTGGAGGGTTGTTCCAGCTTCTTGTTCTATTAATTCCCATCATATGTATTGTGTTGAGGAGATTGAATTGAAGAAAAAAATTAAGTTTTTAGTTTTGGCTAATCAAGATGAAGGATTTCTTCTATTTCCAACTCTTATCTCTTAGGTGGATTCCTTTGAGTGGCGAGTTTTATCGAAAGTGTGTGTTTGTGTTGCCTTCTAATTTCTCCCTTTGCATATTTCTGGTGTCAATACATGTATATAACTAATACTTATAATATATATATATGTTTGTGTTGCCTTCTAATTTTTCCCTTTGCATATTTCTGGTGTCAATACATGTATATAACTAATACTTATAATATATATATATATATATATATTAGCTAGCTCTTTCATGAAATTTTCATGTTATTTAATTCTTGTATATAGAAATGAGTGAGTTGCAATTTATATGATAATCGGGATCGATGTAATAAATATTACTGTCATTTAGTTTTTCAATTGCTTGATTATCAATAGATCATCATATTACTTCCAGCATCCCAACAAATATGATCACCTGTTTTACTTTGGTTGTTGCAATAATAAATAGTCTCATTCTTTTATAAGAAGCTATTTAAAAGAATTAAACCATTGTACTTAGTTGTCCTTAGTCTTCTAGATTACGAATTAATCAATTGTACTTTCGTATAGAAAAATATTTATGTATAACTTTTATATTAATAAGTGATATTAGTAAAGAATCTAAAATAAAAAGATTTCGATAAAAAAAATTCAATTGATGAATTTTTAACTTAAGAACTATACATAAAAAGTTGTTAATATTAACTTTTGAGTTTTTTTGAATGAAAAGTTTGTTGAATGAGTTTTTGTGATTAAAAATATTTTAACGGGTTTTAGGGATATAAGAAATTATTATAGGGGTTTTTTGGTAATATTTCCAACATTTGATTAAAAGAATATTAATAATTTTTTTATAAAAACTTTTAATTATTTGTTTTCATAACAGAAGACAATTTAGGGATATATGGTGAAATTGATGATTTCTTATTTCTTGTGAAACATCACAAGAGACATCCATTTTGGGATGGACTGACTACTACTTTTTGCAATCAATGATTGAATCAAGTTTCATTAACTTTATGATTTGATATTCAAATATCAGGATATGGATACCATGGATAAAGATGGGTTAATTTATCAAAATAAGATCCAGAATATGTGTCTGGTGTTGGTAAATTCATCGAATTCGCATTCAAAAATACCAAAGTCATGTTATGAAGCGAAAAAACTAATTAGTGACTTTGGTTTTTCTTATGAGACATGGGATGCCTGTACTAACAATTGCATGTTATACAGAGGAGAAGATAAGGATACGCATTCTTGTGACATTTGTGGTGCGTCACGTTATCGAGATGAAGTGAAGAAGTTAGCAGCAAAACAAATGAGATACTTCCCATTGAAACCACGGTTACAGAAGTTATTTATGTCGAGCAAGACTGCATCTAACATGAAAACAAATGACATCAAAACTTTGTAAGACAACATTATTGTCATTAAAAGTTATTATAAATGTATAGTCGTGCCCGTATGCTTGAATGAAACAAGATGAGTTAGAACAACAAGTACAGCAGGTTCCTGAAGTTGAGAGGACAAAAAAATTCAAGGATGATTTGATGGCCAATGCCATGGGGCATGATGGGCATGGACGTGTGAGGTGGTATGGGAAAAGGAGTTACTCCCACACGATTTCATCAACGTTTTTCTACTTGTGGTACTCGGGAAATGGATACTTTGAAAGAGCATGTACGTGATGAGGTTCGTGAGGAGTTCCGTGAAAAGATGGAAGAGATGGAAGCTAAGGTATCTCAAACTCAACAATTGGAAATTTTGTTGAGTCAATTGAATTCATCTGCATTGCAAGCATTTCATGCAGCATCCTCCGCTCGTGGAAAATCAATTCATGTAGATCCATCCAATGGCCAAGTTAGCATTAAGATGTTAACCAACTTCTTATATTATTTGAAAATGTAAAATGCTTATTAATAATTTTAATGTAGGCCATGTCCAGGTCTAATGACGAATTGGATCACGAGGATAATATTCATGATACAACCGAACATAACCTACGAGATGATTAGGTATGTAAGACATATACATAGAATTTTTTTATAATTACACTATGATGTAATGTTATGCTACTAAAGTAGTGTCAATAATCGTTGTGAGTCCATTGAAGTGGTTCTTGTGGTATAAGTTTAGTAGTTCTTTTGCGAGTGTTTTCAATGTTAGCTAGTTTGATTTGAGGTTATTTAATAACTTTGGTGCTTTGAAGTAGCTTTGAGAGTATATTGCATATTTAGGTTGTCAGAGAATATTATGTAGTGTTTGGTGGTCTATCGGTGATTATGGGGTTTTAATAGTTCCGATGTAAGTTTTTTTAGTGTACGAATTGTTGCCTCCTTAGTGTACTTTGTTTAATCTTTACGAAAAGTAAAGGTTTTTTTTAAAAGGTTTTTGTGTTTGTGTCACGAATTGGATATTCACTTTAGAAACATAAATAAATTATTGAAAATGCATTTTGGATACATTTGATTTTGTTGATGAAATAAATTATACGATAAATATATCATATTATTTTTATATCGTAATCGTGCTTGCTTGCAGTTCTTTTGAAGAGGCAATCTATGGTTTCAGAAGTTAGTTATAAAGAGACCAAAGGAGTTACAAGCCATGTTGAACTATAGTATTTGATGTGTCTCAAACAATTATTGCTTATTCTATTTTATGTTTTATAACTTAATTTCATGTTTACTTAACGATACAATGATTGTTCTTTGAGTATGAACTTCGTTATTTCCATCAAAGATTCGTTTATTTGAATGATAGATTTGGTTTTGTAAGTATTTGATTTGACATGAAGTTCAATACTCTTCTGAACTAATTTATGTGAAATGTTGGTTATTAGTTTCGGCTTTTGGGTATGTTGATAATACATTGTTCAAACAGGGAATAAAATAATTGTGTAAAGAATCTGAAAAAAGACATTAAATATTAAATATTACTGGCTATGCTATTGCAAATCGTAGCAAAACATGTGCAAAAATATTCCGGAGTATTTCCTACACTTGTACCAAACGTAGGCAATAGCTGTTCAGTTATTTCTTGCGCAACTCAAACGTAGGCATAATGCCTACGCTTTTTTCAGTGTGAGCATTAGTTGAATATTTTTTCCTACGAAAATAAAGCGTAGGCAATAATTTGGAAAACCGTAGGGAAAGGGTCTACTACGCACGCTAAAGTGTAGGAAAGTATTTCCCATGGCTGGGAACACTACGGAGGCCAAACAGTAGGAAAACCGTAGGTAAAAGGTGCGGTTTACACTTTTTAGCTACGATTTTGACGGCGTATTGATTAACCAATTTTTGTGTATTGATATATTATATATATTAAGTTGTATCAGGCACAACACAAAGTACCAAAGGCCTCGCATATTTTGTTGCTATCTAATAGTACAAACTAGCAAATGTCTAATACATGTGTTGCAATCTCAGTAACTGAAAGTACCTACAGGGTATGGTCTCTTATACTTTGTATAGCACAATAATAATAATTAAGAGCCTACAATTTTTCTTTTGGTTGATAAGTATACCTGCAAGGAAAAATATGAAGATATACACAAGACTATACCTGCAAGGATATATTTGATATCCTCTGTGGACTTTGTCTACATTTCTGTCGTTGTCATGGCTGCCCAGAAAAAAGAAAGAATTTTCAAAAGACCCTATAAGTGAATTGCTGAAAGAAGATTCATGACAAAAGATCAAAAAAAATGGATAGAAAGGAAAACAGACCTAAAGTTATTCCACTAAGCAATACCTGTTAATGTAATAGCATTTACTTTTGAACATATATAGGTCAATTGTGAACATATATATAGGTCAATGATTAGCATTAACTTTGAGAAAAAAAGTAAATTGTTGGAAGATATAGATGACAATGGCAAGTTTTTCATATCAACCAAAAATTTCAAATTTTTAGAAATTGAAGTTTATTTTCAAGTTTACAGATTAACTTGATAAAGAGTATTATTTATTATTGTTGTTGGTCCTAAGTGGCATACGAAAGGGTCTAGAAGGGGGGGGGTTGAATAGACCCTGAAGTCTTTTTCGACTTTAAAAATATTCGTATTAAACTTTGTTGGACGCTTGAAAAGTAGGCGATTGACTGAGCGTCTAATGAAGACTTGTTTTTAGAAAGTTACCTTAAACTTCAAGATTTGAATACTATAACCAAATAGGTTGAAGCATTCAATTCTTTGATCAGTGTTAGCACATCAGAATAATTTTTGAGTCTTCTCTTTTTAAAAGCTTTAGCGTCACAGAAGGTGTTTGTAGTTGCTTAGCGTTCAATTGAGTTTTACTTGACAGATTTATGCAATGATATGACAATATGAAAATTGACTGTAAAGTAAAGAACACAAAATTTATAAGGTTCGTTGGGTGATGTAATCCCAACTACGTCTTTCTTCTCCTCGAACACTTGGAGGCAATCCACTAAAATGATTTTCAAAGAATCACACAGAGTCTTCTACAAATTAGGGAGAGATGGATATTTGATGACTTGAGCTCCTTGATCACACAGATTTCTGCTCCAAATCACTTCTATCCCCTTACTTTTTTCACCCAAAAATAATGCAAGTATCCAACTTCAACTTCACACAGATATCGAGGCTTGGATGGGTTTTTCTAAAGGTTTGTTTGATTTTGATGAAGTTCAAATAACTTGGTAATATCTCAATAGTAATGAGGGTTTTTTCAAAAAGAATGTTTAAGATATTGGTTGACTGTCTCAAGAATTTGAGAAAAGCAAAGAGAATTTTTGCTTGAATGTTCTAGCTTTTCTGAGAGTTTAAGGAATGAGACTTCAATGCAACAGCAACTTGACTTGTAGTATGTTGTTGTTTTTAGCTTGTTGTTGAAGTCCTATTTATAGGCAATCTTGGAAAAAGTGTCTGTTTGACACATGCACAGGCGCGTGTCTCTCACTTCTGCGAGTGAACAGCTGTTGTCCTTTTTCCTGAAAATTTGTTGCACAAAAGTTGGTGCTGCAGTCTGCAAAAAGTTGACAGTCAATGGGGTGGCTTCTCCGTACGTCCGAAAGAGCTTATCACATTTAATGCATTTGAAATAAATGCCCGTTGGCAATTAATGAACTGGAAATATTTGCATTAAACTCCTTCTGGACTTAGAAATAAATTCAGGTGAAATCAGTCACTGATAGATGCTCATTCATCCTTGAATAAATTTTGTCCTACAATCAACGCTTGCTGTAGATTGTCGATTGGATGCTCGAAAATCTTTATCTTCATTCAGACTTCAGGTGCCTGAGTCTTCAGACATAACCATTTGATAAGCTCACTCAGAATTTATTATACGCTAAGCCTAAAAATACTTAGCCTAATAGTCTAAAATAAAATAAAGCAAAGCCTATACAGATCTAACGCTTCAAAGCTCATACATGATTTCTAAATAAAATCAAACTTACATATTTTTGGGTCTAACATAAAATCCTAATTGTCATCATCAAAACATCTAACATGAAATTTCCTAACAACTGTGAGTATAAATTGAAATATTTCCACTATAGTTAGGGGAAGCTGGTGCATGTTTTCCTTAAATAAAAGAATTATACCACATGATTACTGATATGTAATATTTATCTTTTTCCTTTCTTACCATCACAACTAGGATAATTTTTCAATGGTAAATCTGCTAATGTCACTACTAAGCTATTTCTTTGGAAAGCTCCTACTAAAATGAAAAACTCCCCGATAAAACTGCTAGTACTAGGTGAACTCATATTGGCCAAAGTGGCAGCGGGCTGATATGCTTGTTCAGCTATTGATATATGTTATTTTTACACAAGATTTACCCCTTTTATCAATTTGATTTTGATTGTTTCTTTGATAATTTGATCACATATGATGCTTTGATCTCTATTTTCTCTGACTTTTCAGATTAGGTTAACATTCGGGGCAAAGAGCGAGAACCGAAGGCAAAACGAAGCATTTTTTGGAGCAATTCAAGTGAACGCCGCGGCGTCCATCATGGAATGCCGCGGCGTCGGAGGCGGCAAAACGAAGCATTTTTTGGAGCAATTCAAGTGAACGCTGCGGCGTTCACCATCCAATGCCGCGGCGTTCGAGGCGGCGGCTTGTTCTATAAATAGACCATTTAGGTTATTTTTAACCTAACTGACCACAGATAGAGGCTACCACACACCAAAAAAGGAGAGAAAAGTCTTGGAGAGAAGATAAAAGGTCATAACGTCTCTTTGAAGGCCCGAATTCGCAAGAAAACGGAGAATTCAACGAGGGATCGAAATCATTACGAGTATTAGGGAGTTTTTACATCTTAAACTTATTCAAATCTCCTATGTCTTATATGATTCAGATCTATACTTGTGACATAAATATGAGCTAAACTTATATGATTAAGGCCTTGGCTAGGCCATTTATGTTATTGTGATTGTTGTTGTTTTGGTGTTTATTGGATTAATGTTGGTTTTAGTTATGTATTCAATATTTGATCTCAATGCTTCACTCGTTTGATCACCAAGTGTTCGATAAAATGTCTAGGTTAGAGATCGAGAGATAATAACCTAGGGAAGATATAAACATTGAATACCCTATAGTTAAACCGACTAGAGAGTGACTCGGTTTCTTTAGGTGTCTTTCCATTTAACGTGGGGAATTCCTAAACCGTAAATGCACTTTTGTTAAGCTAGGTTTTCATATAGAGATATATAGGAAATCATTAACAAGGGTAGGGTTACTATGCCAAGAGATTGGGTAGTACGTATGTTAGGGAATTTCGTTTTAGCTAAATCCATCTAATAATCCAATAGAACCATAATCATAATCAAAATGCATAATGGGTTGAACCGTGTGCCTTAATCGAATCTCTCTTTTGTTTCCTCCTTTTATTTGGTGTGACGTTGCCTTAGTTTATTTTCTAATTCTTATTAATTAGTTAATCAACCTTCTTATCGACCGACCTAACTTAGAATTGAGTAATATAGTAGTCTTGGTACTTAGATTATAGTTGTCCCTGCGGATACGATAACCCCAGACTTAAACATCCACTTTACTACTTACGCGACCTAGTTCTCTTGCTAGGATTTTGTTGTGTCAAGTTTTTGGCGCCGTTGCCGGGGACTTTTATTTTTATCCAATATTGAGATTCTCTTATTCTTTCTGAACTTAGATCATTTCCTTTGTTTTTAATTTGTGTGTCTTTCTTTGTGTAAGGTTGATCTCGTCTAGCGCATGACCCGTACTAGTCGGGTGGGACTAGCGGAGTTGGACCCTGAAATTGAACGAACGTTTACTCGAGGGGTAAGACTACAAAGAGAGGCTCAACATCAAGCCACAATGGATCCGAATCTTCCTATTCACATAGATCCCGCTATCTTAGAAGAAACGGTTCGTCGGGAGCTTGCGAATCTTCGCATCCCTCAAGCACAACCGGAGGCGCCTCCACAACGCCCTTTAAGGGATTATATGATGCCAAACATCCAAGGAGCCGTCGGGCCAATCGTTTTACCACCGGTAGAGGCTAACACTTTTCAAATCCTGCCGGGGTATATCCAAATGATAGGGAACCAGGTTCAATTCTCCGGTTTACTCCATGATGATCCACACGCTCATATAGCAACGTTCTTGGAGATTATCCATACTTTCATGAACAATGGAGTCACCGACGACGCCATACGCTTACGGTTATTCCCATTCTCTCTCACGGATAAAGCTAAACAATGGTTCAATTCTTTGCCAACCAGCTCCATCCATACTTGGGAACAAATGGTAGATAAATTTTTGTCTAAGTATTTTCCACCAGGCAAGACAGCAGCCATGAAAAATGAGATCACTGGCTTTCGTCAATTTGAGGGGGAATCACTTTACGAGGCATGGGAGCATTTCAAGGAACTTTTGAGAAAATGTCCACACCATGGATTAACCGTGCCAACACTTGTGCAAACTTTCTATTTGGGGTAGGGACAAAATCTCCGTGCAAATCTAGATGTCGCCGCAGGAGGTACTATCATGAACAAATCGCCCGAGGAAGCTTGGGCATTAATTGAGCTAATGGCCAACCGAATGAATCACGTTGCCCAAGAAGCCCGCCGGAGTGTATGAAATTGGAGATAGTTCCGCCATTGCTATTTAATTGGAGGCCCTAAACAAAAGGTTAGATGTCTTAGGACTCATGCAAGGTACGGTGAATCAAGTCAAAGCCACTTGTGAAAGTTGTGGAGGTGATCACACAAACTTTGAGTGCTTACAAGGAAGTTTGTGTGGGACATCTAACTCGGTTGAAAATGCTAACTTCATGGGAAATGCAAGTCGTCAACAGAACAATCCCTACTCGAACTCCTTCAACCCGGGATGGAGTAATCATCCAAATTTCTCGTGGAAACAAAATATGAATATGGCTAAACCACCACCACCCGGTTTTCAGCAAAACCAAGGAAGTTTCCAACAACCTCCATTTCAAAGGTAAGGGGGGTTTCAACAACCCGAGAAAAAGAAGAATTTGGAAGATGTGTTGCAAGGGTTCATGTCGGACACGGAACAAAAGTTTCAATCTCAAGCAATGACGGTTAAGCGATACGAAACGAGCTTAAAGAATCAAGAAGTTGCACTAAAGAACTTGGAAACTCAAATTGGGCAAATTGCTAACATGCTTTCAGGACGAACACAAGGCACGTTGCCAAGTGATGCCGAGAAAAATCCCAAGGAACAAGTTCAAGAAGTTTCACTTCGGAGTGGTAAGAACCTCATTGATCCAGAATTGGGAATTAAAGTGAATGATGCACCACAACATTTGTATGAAAACGATGCAGCATCCAACTCTGGAAAGAGCGCAGAACCTATTGGAGTGGAACACCGTGGCGCTCAACCTTCCAACGCTACGGCGTCCTCCCCTGTTTCGAGACATTCCTCATCCGAACCCTTCGTGCCTAAACCAAGGCCTCCTTTTCCACTTGCATTACAAAAAGGGAAGTTAGATAAGCAATTTGCTAAGTTTTTTGATATATTTAAACAATTGTGTATTAACATTCCTCTTGTAGATGCTTTGTTGCAAATGCCGAGCTACGCTAAATATCTTAAGGATATCCTTTCTAACAAGAGAAAGTTGGAGGAACATGAAACTGTAGCCCATACTGCAGAATGCTCGGCTATATTGCAAAACTGGATACCTCAAAAGCTTAAGGATCCCGGGAGCTTTACAATTCCTTGCACTATCGGTTCTATTTCTTTTTCTAAAGTTTTGTGCGATTCCGGTGCCAGTATTAATTTGTTGCCTTTGTCACTTTTCAGGAAATTAGAACTTGGCAAGCCCAAGCCTACCACTATCTCATTGCAACTTGCTGATAGGTCCATCAAGTACCCACGAGGAATAGTGGAAGATGTCTTAGTGAAGGTCGAAAAATTTATCTTCCCGGTAGACTTTGTAGTTCTAGACATGGAAGAGGATGTCGACTTACCACTTATTCTTGGTCGACCATTCCTCGCCACTGGACGTGCATTAATTGATATTGCCAATGGTCAATTAACTCTTAGAGTGGGAGAAGAACAAGTGACAATCAATGTGTATCATGTTATGCGAACAACATCTAATGATTCTACTTGTTTCCAAATTGATTCACTTGATACTTTAATTGCTGAACACTTTCAGGAAAATCAATATGACGACCAAGTGGAGGCATGTCTTGTGGATCCCGTGGAAGAGACGATAGAAAATGATAACTTGAGGGACACTGTAGCTTTTCTAGATGCCAATCCTCCTTACAGACTAAGTTTTTGACCTCGTTTCGAAGTTTTGGATAGACCAATCACTGTACCACCAAGGCCCTCGATTGAAGAACCACCAACTCTTGAGTTTAAACCTCTCCCTTCTCATCTCAAGTATGCTTACTTACAAGATTCGAAATTCTTACCTATTATAATCTCTTCATCTTTGACAGAAATTATGGAAGAGAAGCTGCTTACGGTGTTAAAAGCCCATAAAAAGGCTTTTGGTTGGAAAATAGCTGATATCAAGGGGATTTGTCCAACGGTATGTATGCATAAGATCCTCATGGAAGATGAATACAAGCCCACCATCTAACCGCGAAGACGACTCAATCCAATGATGCAAGAAGTCGTTAAAAAGGAGATAATCAAACTACTCGATGCAGGTATTATCTATCCTATGTCAGATAGCAATTGGGTAAGTCCAACTCAAGTGGTCCCGAAGAAAGGAGGTATGACTGTTATGACCAATGCTAACAATGAATTAATTCCCACACGAACAGTTACAGGGTGGCGAGTATGCATCGATTATCGAGGCTACCCGGAAAGACCACTTTCCTCTTCCCTTCATTGATCAAATGCTTGAGAGGTTAGTCGGGCATGAGTTTTATTGTTTCCTAGATGGCTACTCTGGCTATAATCAAATTGCCATCACACCCGAAGATCAAGAGAAAACCACTTTCACTTGTCCTTATGGCACATTTGCTTATAGGCGGATGCCATTTGGCCTATGTAATGCCCTACCACCTTTCAACGATGTATGATGGCTATTTTTAATGACATGGTAGAGGATTTCCTAGAAATTTTTATGGATGATTTTTCAATTTTTGGAACTTCTTTCGATACATGTCTTAACCATTTAACACGTGTTCTAAAACAATGTAAAGAAACTAATCTTATGTTAAATTGGAAAAAGTGTCATTTCATGGTTCAAGAAGGAATTGTGCTTGGCCACCAAATCTCTCACAAGGGGATTGAAGTGGATAAAGCTAAAGTTGAGGTCATTGAAAAACTTCCCCCACCCTCCTCGGTGGAAGCCGTCAGGAGCTTTCTTGGTCATGCAGGATTTTACAGGCGTTTCATTTTAGACTTTTCGAAAATTGCTAAACCATTGTCTAATTTGTTAGTAAAAGATGCACCGTTTAACTTTGATGATAAGTGTTTGCAGGTTTTTCACACGCTCAAGGAAAAATTAATTTCGACGCCCATCATGGCACCTCCAGATTGGAACCTCCCATTTGAGCTTATGTGTGATGCTAGTAATTCAGCAGTTGGAGCTGTACTGGGCCAAAGGAAAGATAAGGTATTTTATATTATTTACAACGCTAGTAGAACTTTAAATGATGCTCAATTGAATTATGCCACGACGGAAAAGAAATTGCTAGCTATAGTCTTTGCATTTGAAAAGTTTCATTCATACCTTGTCTTGAACAAAGTCATTATTTACACTGATCACTCTGCACTTAAGTATCTACTTGCAAAGAAGGATGCCAAACCTCGACTTATTAGATGGATTCTTCTTCTCCAAGAATTTGATCTAGAAATTATGGATAAAAAGGGAGTTGAGAATGTGGTAGTTGATCATTTGTCTAGGATAAAAGTTCCTGTCTCCGATTTAATCATTGAAAAACCAATCGGGGAAGAGTTTCCGGATGAACAACTGTATGCGGTAATCCATAGTGCTTTCCCCTGGTATGTTGATTTTGCAAATTATATTGTCACGGGTGCACTTCACCCGAATCTTACTTTTCATCAAAAGAAGAAATTTTTATATGATGTCAAACATTATTTTTGGGAAGAGCCATTTTTGTTTAAGAATTGTGCAGATGGCATTATCAGGCGTTGTGTCCCAGCGGAGGAAATGAAATCTATTAGGAGCCATTGCCATGATGGCAAGGTAGGTGGCCACTTCGGGCCCACTAAGACTGCCTCAAAAATTCTCCAATCAGGTTTTCTATGGCCCTTTTTATTTAAAGATGTGCATGAGTATGTATCTTCTTGTGATCAATGCCAACGAACTGGGAATATTTCGAGGAAACATTAAATGCCCTTAAATAACATGCTAGAATGCGAACTTTTTGATGTTTGGGGAATTGATTTTATGGGACCGTTCTCTAGCTCATGCTCTAATAAATACATTCTAGTAGCGGTTGATTATGTGTCTAAATGGGTCGAAGCGGAGGCTTTGCGTACAAATGACTCGAGGGTGGTTATTAAATTTTTGAAAAAACACATTTTCACTCGATTCGGTACCCCTCGAGCCATTATAAGTGATGGTGGTACTCATTTCTGCAACAAGCAATTTGATAATCTTTCACAAAAATATGGTGTCACACATAAGATTTCTACGCCGTACCACCCTCAAACGAGTGGTCAAGTTGAAGTGTCAAATCGGGAACTTAAATGCATCCTTGAGAAAATGGTAAATTCATCTCGAAAGGATTGGTCTCTTAAGTTAGATGATGCCCAATGGGCATATCGAACTGCGTTTAAGACACCTATTAGCATGTCCCCTTACCGTCTTGTTTTTAGGAAAACCTGCCACCTCCCCGTTGAGCTAGAGCATAGGGCATTTTGGGCAATTAAACTGCTTAATTTTGATTTGCAAGATGTAGGCAAACACAAGTTGTTGCAATTGAACGAGCTGAACGAGTTCCGACAAGAGGCCTATGAAAATGCAAAAATCTACAAGCAACATACAAAACGGTGGCACGACAATCGCATCACACCAAGGGAGTTTACCGAGGGAGAACAGGTCCTTTTATTCAATTCCCGTCTCCTACTTTTTCCCGGTAAACTACGCTCTAAATGGTCGGGACCCTTCACTGTCGCGAAAGTTTACCCCTCCGGTGCGGTTGAAATCTCACACGAGACAAAGGGATCCTTCACGGTTAATGGCCAACGTTTGAAACATTATGAAGGAAATAATTGTGTGAGGGACCGGGTGCATGTTTCCCTCGTTGACCCACCAAAATGATTGCCCCTAAATCAAGCTAAAGACTATAAACAAGCGCTTCTTGGGAGGCAACCCAAGTTCTTTCTCTTTTTCTTTTGTTTCATTTTGTCATTTCTTCATTTTATTTCATTTCATATTTTTTAGCAGTGCTTTCATCGTGTCGCAGGTATTCTCTTCATTCATACGATTCGACACAAGCAACCTATACCAATAATACTAAAAATAAAGCGTGGTGTCTGTCCAGTGGAATGAATGCCTTGGCAATTGTTCAAGAAAACCCGTCATTTTTCCTCTATTGAAGCATTTGATGCAATAGGGGAACGTTTCGGTGTCATTTTGAACCCAAGCCAAAGCATTCTGATCACAGGAGGTGCACGCCGCGGCGTTAGACAACCAACGTTGTGGCGTTGTGCCTACTGGACACAACGCCGTGGCATTGGAAAGTGAACGCTACGGTATTCGATGGCTTTATAAAGGACCCAGCTGCATTTTCCCTCAAGCCCTAATTTTTCCAAAACGTCCAATTTCGCCCCACACAAAAATTCAAATTACTCCCACATAACTCCAACTCTATCAAATCCCTCTTAAATCCACACTACCCAACCCATTTCCTACCTTTCCCACCGATCAAAACTCAAAAATCCAAGCCAAAAATTGCCCCTCCAAGCCACACCACCGTCGTCCGCGCCTCCCACCGCTGCCGCCGTCATTGTGCCACCACCACCGGATTTCAACTCACAATTTGATCTTCTTTGGGTAAAATAATAGCTTCATTCATCATTTTATGATAATCGTTTACCCATTTTGGATTAAGGTTCATATATACTTTGTGGTAAATTGTGGGGTGCGAGTTGATATTCATTATTGGATTGTTGATGATATCGTGATTTTGGTTGGTAATTGAGCATATCATATGAGTCAATTAAATTTTGTGGGTTTCATTATCTTGCTCATTTTATCAGTTGACAATTCGTGAGCTTGTTGTTGATTTGGAGTTGTGCAAAAATTCATGGTGGGTGTGGTTGTTGAAGAAGTTTGGGGGTACATTGTTGATTTCGGTTGTGTGGGTGCATCGGGCGTTATTTTTCGAAAAGTGTTGAATATTGTTAAGGGGTCGGAGATGAGAACTCGATATTCTCGGGCGGCGAAAGGGAAGGCTAAGGCTACTACTTCTACTCCAGCGGATGATGCAGCTCAGTTGGATGAGAGTTACTCTGAGCCCGACACTCGGCCACGGGCTACCTACGATCGTCACAAATTTGTTAGCCTAGCTGCCTCTGTTTGTTTTTCAAACAAATTGACTAAAAAGAATGTGGTTGATGAGAGAGCTCTGGATTGCTCGATTGAACCGTTTAAGTCTAATCTCAGGAATCAAGGGTGGTTTGAGTTTGCTACACAGCCCGGGGAGGCTATTCTTCCGTTAGTCAAAGAATTCTATGCCAATGCCACTGACAAGCTCGAATCAGTACACCGGTTAGTCTCAGTTCGGGTCCGGGGTCTTTTTCTCCAAAAAAAATTAATGAAGTGCTTCACGTCCCCATCCCTCACGAGGATCAATTTGTGACATTTTTGGAAGACATTGATTACGCT
Source organism: Buddleja alternifolia (assembly GCA_019426215.1). Lineage (NCBI taxonomy): Eukaryota > Viridiplantae > Streptophyta > Magnoliopsida > Lamiales > Scrophulariaceae > Buddleja > Buddleja alternifolia. The sequence continues at coordinate 58,151,543 of CM033390.1, forward strand.
CCTATCCACTCCATCCTTTGTTATCCAGAGTCCACATGGACAGGTTTCAAGGACTCCCGGCCTGTCTCGATAAAGGCATGTAACCTCACCACCACGACCCGTACATGGTATTACTTTGTTTGCACTCGTCTCCTCCCGACATTGTCTTTGAGCACGGCTATTCGCGAGCGAGTTGAGGTTGTCTATGCTATTCATCAGTGTCTCGACATCAACGTGGGCAAACTGATTAAGAAACAATTGATTCAGTCTATCATTGAGTGTTTTGGTGCCAAGAAGAATCTTTGTTTCCCATCTCTGATCACAGCCTTGTGCAAGGATGCCGACATTCAATGCTCTTCAATGGAGCATGTTGAGGTTCCTCGCCGGATTATTTCTTACCTGTAGACTAGCCAAGCCGAGACTATAGCTGATTGTTCTGGTCACTGTGCTTGCCGACCTCCTACCACATCGTCTACCGCAGCTCTAGCTCCAGCTTTGCCTACTCCGCCACACCACATGGCCCCACAGCGTGGATCCTCTTCTTTAGGGATAGCTTCTGATATCCCGCAGTGGGCTGTTGAGTTGGATCACAAGATGAAACAGATTGATCAGAATATTCTTGTTGCGCGATGGGACGCACACCGCCGATGGCAGTTATGGAGAGTGCTATCCTGCTAATGCATTTGGCCCTTGGCCCGGAGTTTGGCCCAAGTTCTCTCAGTTTGATCCGCTTGCTCCATTCCACCCGCACCCCCAGGCTCCAGAGCTCGCTGCAGTCCCTGATGATGATGAGGAGGAGGAAGATGATGACGAGGATGAGGAAAAGGAGGAGGATGATGAGAATGATGAGTCAGATGAGTAGTTGGATGTTTATGTTGTTTGAGAGCCTCTCCACATCTTCTGATTATATGCTTTACTATGTTATGATTGGATGTAGCTCTTTTGACCTTGATGATTATACTGTTTTCTTTTGTTTTGTTTGAGTTATCGTCTTTTTGTTTTTCTATCATGCTCTGTTGTCATTACTTTTTGTTCAGCTTTATGCGTTGATGTGGTTCCCTTGAGTTTTCTCTCAGACAGATTTTGATACTGATTTGATTCCGAGATACGTGACACCACCTTTCTCCATCTGTTTCTCTAAAATTCAGGGTTGTATCGCTTTTCCCTCTCATCTTGCACTAATTTCTTGAAACATTGAGGACAATGTTTAATTTCAGTTTGGGGGTGGGCGTACATTTTTGCATGTTTACTTTTGATTTTTTTGTTGAGCTTTTGTTGCGATTTCTCCGTTCATTTTGTTTCAAATTTATGCACGCATTCGTAAGTACAACCTTGTTGAATTAGAATTCATGAATTGGTGCACCCTTGCATAAGAGCAGAATGCGTTTGAATATCCCTACTTTGTTAAAGTCAAAGTCCCTTGTCTGTGGTCAACATGTCATATGTTGTGGCTTGAAAGCCCTTTTTAGTCATGCTTATGCGAATTCTTGCGGTTTTAAACCGTTGAACTTTCAATTTTGTTGACTATGAAATGTGTATTAATGCTGTGAAGTCATAAAATGATTTAGGTCATCTTTCATTGTCTTTAGCCTTACATTCTGGCTTTCTCTATATTGCATAATCTCTAGACCTTAATTTGAGCCATATGGATAAGAATGGAATGTGCTAAGCACACTAGAAACCACCATTCGTCTTTCTTTCATAAGCCATGACAACCACCTTCTAGCCTAAAAGAAAAACAATGTCTTGCACCCAATCAAGAGAGTTTAGAACTTCATATCATTTGACTTGAATATGGGTAGTCACCTTGTTTTGATTTGAATATATACAAGTTAGATAGTGATGTTTTGGCTATGTTGAGACATTTGAGGTTTGAAGTATTATGTAAAAAAGGGGATGAAATGAAAACTTGAGCAATGGGCTAAATAGTCGAGAGAGAGATATATATGGAAAAAAAATTATGCTCTTGACTAGGCTTTAATCTTGGCACTCAATTGAATCATTTGGCTTGGAAATCTATGTACAACCCGATATGAAAAGAAACAAGTTTGGGGGTTGTAAGTTGAAAGGCAAAAGAGAGTGAAAAAAATGATAAGTTGTGAAAGTTTATATGGTTTTTATGCGAATTTGTTCGATGATTTTGAGTTACAAGCTATCTTGACTTAGTCACTTTATCCATATATTCCGGTCCTAGCCATCACCTAGCCTTACGTTACAAGCCGAAAAGACCTTTTGATTGTGATTTTAGCACCTTATACACACCGATGGGTTAACGAATGTCGAATTGTTTCAATGTCTTTACTTTCCAATTAGTTTTCATAATCTTGTCTAAAGTGTGCTCTTGACATGAATATGGGCGTGGGAGTTCATGATTTAGGGATGGAAGCTAAGATTTTGTGCGGTTTTCAAATTGTTGAATGTTCAAAGCATTGGGTAACTCTTCCGAAAACTTCTTCGAAGGTATAATGCTTGCTATTGTGTGTATGAACTGGCAAATGAACTTATCAATCTTCATGTGTGCGCTTGATTCTATTTGATCGAGGACGATCAAAGCTAAGTTTGGGGGTAGTTGATATATGTTATTTTTACACAAGATTTACCCCTTTTATCAATTTGATTTTGATTGTTTCTTTGATAATTTGATCACATATGATGCTTTGATCCCTGTTTTCTCTGACTTTTCAGATTAGGTTAATAGTCGGGGCAAAGAGCGAGAACCGAAGGCAAAACGAAGCATTTTTTGGAGCAATTCAAGTGAACGCCGCGGCGTCCATCATGGAACGCCACGGCGTCATAGGCAGAAAGGTGAATGCCGCGGAGTTCACCATCCAACGCTGCGGAGTTCGAGGCGGCGGCTTGTTCTATAAATAGACCATTTAGGTTATTTTTAACCTAACGGACCAGAGATAGTGGCTGCCACACACCAAAAAGGGAGAGAAAAGTCTTGGAGAGAAGATAAAAGGTCATAACGTCTCTTTGAAGGCCCGGATTCGCAAGACAACAGAGAATTCAACGAGGGATCGAAATCATCACAAGTATTAGGGAGTTTTTACATCTTAAACTTTTTCAAATCTCCTATGTCTTATATGATTCAGATCTATACTTGTGACATAAATATGAGCTAAACTTATATGATTAAGGCCTTGGCTAGGCCATTTATGTTATTGTGATTGTTGTTGTTTTGGTGTTTATTGGATTAATGTTGGTTTTAGTTATGTATTCAATATTTGATCTCAATGCTTCACTTGTTTGATCACCAAGTGTTCGATAAAATGTCTAGGTTAGAGATCGAGAGATAATAACCTAGGGAAGATATAAATATTGAATACCCTATAGTTAAACCGACTAGAGATAGACTCGATTTCTTTAGGTGGCTTTCCATTTAACGTGGGGAATTCCTAGACCGTAAATGCACCTTTGTTAAGCTAGGTTTTCATATAGAGATATATAGGAAATCATTAACAAGGGTAGGGTTGCTATGCCAAGAGATTGGGTAGTACGTATGTTAGGGAATTTCGCCTTAGCTAAATCCATCTAATAATCCAATAGAACCATAATCATAATCAAAATGCATAATGGGTTGAACCGTGTGCCTTAATCGAATCTCTCTTTTGTTTCCTCCCTTTAATTGGTGTGACGTTGCCTTAGTTTATTTTCTAGTTTTTATTAATTAGTTAATCAACCCTCTTATCGACCGACCTAACTTAGAATTGAGTAATATAGTAGTCTTGGTACTTAGATTATAGTTGTCCCTGCGGATACGATAACCCCGGACTTAAACATCCACTTTACTACTTACGCGACCTAGTTCTCTTGCTACGATTTTGTCGTGTCAGCTATATTATCTTACTTTTGGTCTTGCAAAGAGAATTCTCTTGGCAAAACGAATACATAGGTCTTTGTTTGAAAGCATTATCACCCCTCCGAATGTGGAAGAGGTGCCTAAGGTTGTTAGGGGGGAATTAAAACCCTATGTTAAAAGTTGAATCATGCGCTACCTGTCAGATATCCTTACCATACCCCTTTACCATGGTATGAAATGGAATACGACCTTTCCACACCACAGCATTACTCAGATGATTCTAAGGGGGTTCTGCGGAGTGGACAACCTCACTGCAGAATATTTATGGTGTCTTAAGACTAAACATCTGTACCCAATTTCGACATAAAATAAATTCTGAAACGTGGGACCATATGTTAGAACTGCAACCATATACCTGTTTCATGCAAAATGCTTCACAAAACTACGAGATTACAGAGGAAATAGCCCAGCAAAACTTATTTCTGACCAAGGATTAAAATTTCGTTTCGATGATAAGTTTCAAGTTCTTAAATATAAGAAACGTATCAAAAATATTTCCAAAATATCATGAAAAACTTGAAAAATGCCAGAAACAAGGTAGAAACTATGGGGGGAAAAAAGTAAAGAAGGGTTGCTTTTTCTTTTTACTAACAAAAAACAATAGTTGTGTAAAATGTTTATACATTTACATCAATAATCGATCAAATTACACTAATGAATAAAGTGGTAACGCTTGATTCAAGTTTAACATTCACATAACATATAACCGACAAAATTTTAGTAACGTAAATTGTGAAAAAAAAAATTCTAAAAGTGTTGTCGTGAAAAAAATAAAAAGTGGTAAGTTTGATTCAAGTTTAGCATTCACGGAGTATATAATTGATAAAATTTTAGTAACTTAAATTGTGAAATAAATTTTTTTAAAGTGTTGGTGTGATAAAAATAAAAGGTTAATATGGATTAGACCATGGTTTCAAACTCATCTGCAAATTATATGAAAAAATTACTTTAATCGATAATACAATAACCTTCATCTTGAGTCGCATGATAAAAAACCACTCCTCGGTGAAATAAATATTTGTTTGATTGTTAGATTTATTACTCTTCATTTCTTCTTCTTCTTCTTCTTCTTTTTTTTTTTTTTTACCTTTTTACCTAACATTGAGAGATTTGAGAGCTCTGTTGTATTTGCGATAGAGCAAATCTTTTTGAAAAAAATTACCAAACTCCCAATGTTTTCATGGTTTCCATGAAAATCTTTTTAAACTCTCAATGTGTTGGCAATAGAGCAAATCTCTTTGAATAGAAATTACCAAGCTCTCAATGTTTCCATGATTTCCATATTTCATGGAAACATTGAGAGTTTCCATTGAAACATTGGAAACATTAAGAGTTTTCTAGGAAACAATGTAATTTTCAAAACTACATGGTGATTTCTTTTCCGCAAGTTGAAAAACAGAAACTTTTCAGATGTTTCGGTGGAAAAGAAAAGAAACTTTGAACCATGTTTCTAACTGCCATTGATTCTTTGAGCAGAAAGCAAGAAGGAAAAAAAAATCAATATTCCATAAAGTTGCGTTCACTAGATTCAAATCAAGGCACTAACAAGATTATTCGTGCAGTCAACAATTGTGAAATGATTGCAACATCCACAACAGTCCAAACCTGCAACAACAAATGATAAGCACAAATTGGTGATCGTGTACAAATGAGAGGGGGATGGGGAAGGGGGAATGATCATAAAATATAAATGTTGTTCATCACCTGTGGGCATAGCGAAGAGGCTACTCTCACATGGAACAATTACATCCTGGTACTAGGTCAAAAGAACCATGAACATAAATTCCTTACTAAAACACCAACTTTCAAAATGTTTGTGATTTGAGCTAAATAATGTCAAACCACTGGGATCAAAATCACACAAATGACATCAAAGCAGCAACATCTTCTTTTTAGAATCAGTTTAGAAGATTTGAGGAGCAAAAGACAGAAGCACAAAATCATATGGCACAAAACAATATAATTACATTTCATAAAACGAGGATTTTGGAGCGTGAAAGAGAATCTAACTGAAAACCAAGTCCATCTGACTTCTTGCCTTCACCATGCATAAGAAAGCAATAGATATCTACAAGTTCAGACTATTGTTTAAATGATGATGTATTCAAGCAAAACCGACCAACTATAGACAGTAAGATACGAAAAAAAAGAGGGATATAATTTGAGTTCAAGGACAAGAGGAAATTAATTTATAGGTTGTTGAATCAACTTTAAAGCAAGATCAGAATGATGGTTTACGCATTCATTTACTTCATTTGACATGCATATTGATTTTGTCACATAAATTGACAAATGTAATTGATAAATTCAGTTGAGGTGGTTCTATGAAAAGACATACATGTAATTACTTTTCTTGACATATCTAATTACTTTTTCTACATCGAATAGAAAATTCAGTATTTAGCTTATTAAAAGGTAGATTCCTCTCAATGATTTCCATCAAAAGCTTGACTATGCTCAAATAAATTTCAATTATTTCTTGCTTCCTTATATCATAATGCACCAAGATTTGTCGCATCTCTGGTTCAAATTCAAGTTAGGATACGAGGTAGCCAACTTTTACTTTCAGCGACTTCATTCCAATTTTAACTAGCATGTAAATCTTGTGCTTTTATAGCTGAAAATCAAGAGCAAAGTTATGGATAATAGTGGGACACAAAAATGACATTTTTAATGAATAATATCATAAGAACACATGACCAAACTCCAGTTAATTGAATGTAATCATAAATTTATTACTTCGGATTAAACTCAAAAGTCCATTGAAAAGGGGCACAACCCTTCATTTGTTTCTGTACCAATAGTTTTATCCCTTCCTCAACTGAATGCATAATTTCCCCTAGGAAATGTGGTGTTGAAATCATAATTAAATACTTGCCATTGTAAGCAAAATATTATAGGCCATCCAAGGGTATTGATAGCTACCTACTTGTTTCTTATCATCCATTTTCACGTTTACCACAAATTCTAGATTAATGCTTTACACAGCCAGCATCTTAATTCAATAATTAATAACCATAATTAGCATCGATAAATAGCCCACCCATGTATAATGGTGCTACTTCCTCCTTGTCAGTCATCTGTAGACTTCCCCAACCAATGCTAAAAAAATATATAAAAAAATTACACTCTATTTTTCATATCCTAAAAGCTAAAACAAAACATCCCAGTATATATTGAATTACTTAATTCGGACCTACCTTGTTTGCTGTTTTGTCGTAAGTTAAAACCAAGGAAACATAGGACAACAAACTAAAGTACCACATCCTCAATAATGACCAAGAGCACCAACATAATAACTGGTAATCAAAGTCAAATCCTGGACAACATAAATTGACAGGCCCCAAAATTATTGAGAACACTATCAATGTACTGAGCTTGTGAAATTTGCATGTGCACTAGAAAGTGTGGGTGCATATGTTTCTACGTACCTATGACGCACGGACCAGAAAAAACAAATAGATTTCTACAAAACGGCAAGAAGTTCTAGGATAAAAGTAAAAGCTCTAAGAAAAGGATAAGGGTTAATGCTCTAACTACAATTCTTTATATCTAGTATCTCCTATGGCAGCAAAAATGGCCTAACCATAATAGTAACTTAAGAGGATGATCCTACTTCATGACCTAAGTGATTAACTTTTGTATGAGAAAATTGGACATTGCAATAAGAAGAAAACGAATTTTAAGTAATAATACATCTTACATGGCACATCAATAAAAGTATGTATACTAAAACAACATGCATAGAAAATAAAGTGAAAAAATAGCAATAACAAGGGCTCAAATCATAACATATTAGAAAATTCAGGTATAAATTTGAACTCATATGTGTGTCAACACAGAGTCGTTTAAAGTATATGCAGAGATGCCGAAAATGGCAACACTTTACAAATTATATGCAACAAAGACACCTAAAGGACTGTGACTGATTATGAGACTTTCCAGCTTTTGTGTACAGAAATGTACATCACACTTCCAGCAGTAAATTAAGATGAATGACACCAAAAAAGCTCAGTTTTGAGTTAGAGTAGGTTCATCGAGATGAATGCTCTTTACACGATCTCCTCATGTCGGAACCCGCCATCATCACAATCAGCTACAGGATCCAGTCCACGAGGAGACTCAAACCACTTTGGATGTTCAGGATAGAAACCATCTACCTGCATACCAGCAAGACCAACATCTGTGTCTAACGCCTCATCATGCCTTAAGGGCTTGGTTGGCTTAGTATTGCTGCATTCAACAATACCCTTCTGTTATGGAGCAAACAAATGAGGCGGGAAAAAAAAGTGAAGCGGCGGCGAAGTCGAAGATCCATGGGGAGAAGCCGTTGCTGGTTTATCAAAGGCGAAAGAAGGAGCAGTAGCCTTGAGATTGTTATTATATTAAGTGTCATTGTAATTTAATTAAGTTGTTATTTTCCTTTTCAGTTAAGTCTTTTTCTGTTGTGGGGCAGTTAGCAGCGTGGATATGTATGTGTGTAACTGGTTTTACAGTTTATTATCTACTAGTCGTGTGGGCACACTCGATGCGTGTGCTGAGTAAATAAAAAATTTAATGAAAAATTCATTAATATGTCAGCATTTTATGTGAGGTTTTGTAAATAAATAGAAATGAGTTGAACAAACTATTAAAAATATTGGGTGAAAAAAATATGACATAGGAGAGAGAGTGGGTGAGAGAGAGAATGTAGGAGAAGTTGAAAATACGTAATATAAGATAGAGAATATTGGAAAAAAATTATCTAAAAAATACGTTTTAAATGGAGGGTAATTTAGTCATAACACTCCAAAACACACCAAAAGTAGTTATTCTAAGGTGTTGGTGCTTTATAAAAGAGTATAGATGAAAATATTTCTGGGAAGCCTCTGGCTTTGGGCAAGAATCTTTTCTTGTGGAAATCTGTATTTTTAATTCAATTGCTAACAATTTGGTCCGACCTGCCGGATCCCCACATCGCCACGATCATGACGACTACACTATCGACGGCAGAGAACCAACGAATTGAGAAAATAGAAGAATCGTTGAGTGTAATCACTGAAGGACATTCACGCTTGAATAATTGACTCGTTGAGTGTAATCACTGAAGGACATTCACTGAAGAATCTAAATTCGCGTATGAGCGTGCTGGAAACGAACTTGACTGCAATTTTATTTGCAATTCAGGTGCTAAAAGTTCCAAGCGCAGCAATACCAATCGCCGCCAATACCTTTGAAGCAGCGGCTTCGGCCGCCGCCTCTGACAAAGATGAGATCGACGAGATGACACAGGTGCGAACTTACCGCGCGCAAGAAAATAACCCAACAGCAGTGTCCTTACCAACATTTGACGGGACAGACCCTATTAGTTGGTTAGCCCGGGCAGATCACCAATTTGAGATTCACGAAACACCGGCCGACTTAAAAATTCAATTGGCCATGGTTGCCATGGAGGGAACAGCGCTACATTGGTTTCGTTGGTTACGAAACTGTAAACCTCGAACAACGTGGTTGGAATTTTCTCAAGCACTCACTACAAGGTTTGATGATCGATATACGGGCAGCCCGCATGAGCGTTTGGCAGCAGTTCACCAAGAACATTCAGTCGACACATGTGAATTTATTTATTCAAGTATCCAACCAAGTACCCGGTTTGTCGGATGCACACTACTTGGGATATTTCATGAATGGATTGAAGGAGACGATTCGTAGAAAGATTCGAATTTTGAACCCCAAAGATTTGGAGTCAGCCATGCACATGGCACGTAACATTGAGATAGACCTCCGTCTCCATGGGAATATTTGGCCAGAACGCTCGGGAACAGTACCACTCCGTAGTTTTCCTTCAAATTTTCGTAGTACAAGTTTCAGCAGGCTAAACTCGAGTGTGCCGACGAATGGGAATTTCAAACAATCTGAAAGTTTGTCATCCCACTGCCCTACTCAATCACACTCTATGTCATCAAATCAGTCCACCGGTAGGGCGCCATTTCGCCGATTAACGCCGCAAGAATTTGCGGATTTGCGTGCAAAAGGATTGTGTTTTAAATGCAAACAGCCCTTTTCACCACTCCATGAATGTTCACAAAAACAATTGCGAGTCTTATTGGTTGAAGAAGGAGAACCTAATGATCCAGATTTAACCGTGGAAGGGGATGGTTTAATTGAAACTAAAATGGGTACGCATGGGGGATTCCGAGCATATTGAGAATGCAACTTTATCTCTATGTTCAATGGCGGGATTGTCGGGTCCGCGCACTATGAGGTTGAATGGGGAGATTTCTGGACAACCAATCACTGTATTGATAGATAGTGGTGCGAGCCACAATTTCGTGTCTAATTCACTTGTCAAATTCCTTAAGCTAACTCCTAACGCTACGGGGAAATTTGGGGTGCAATTAGGTGATGAGCATAGACAAGAATCGGAGGGGATTTGCCGTAATTTATCAATCACTCTGCCTGAATGTACACTAGACACCGACTGCTATGTATTTCCTTTGGGTGGTGTAGATGTGATACTTGGAATTTCATGGCTAGCAACATTAGGTGACGTCAAAATTAGTTGGCAAACGGTAGTGATGGAATTTGAGATTGGGGGCAAACGAATACGATTAACAGGAGACCCGGCATTGTGTCACGCCCAAGTCAACTTAAAATCTCTATTGAAGATCCGAGACCATGAGATATGGGCTGTTGTATTAGACAACGCGCTGCCACGAGTTACCGGAACCGAAAATCAGGTTGTGGATGATTTATTGGACCAATTTGTAGAGGTGTTTTGGAGAACCAAACGGGCTGCCTCCTCAGCGACCCACCGATCATCGGATTGAGTTACTGCCCAACTCCGGTCCGGTCTCGGTCCGGCCTTATTGTTATGGTCACGCTCAAAAGGATGAGATCGAACGGTTAGTAGACTATATGTTATTGGCGGGAATCATACAGCCGAGTTCAAGTCCATTTTCTAGCCCAGTGTTGCTCGTCAAAAAGAAAGATGGGAGTTGGAGATTTTGTATTGATTATCGGGCCTTAAACCAATGTCACAATTCCCGATAAATATCCTATTCCGGTGATTCAAGAAATGTTGGATGAATTAGCAGGGGCTTCGATTTTCTCGAAGATCGGCTTGCGATCAGGGTATCATCAAATACGTGTGAAACCGTTGGACGTGCCTAAGATAGCTTTTCGTACTCATAACAGGCATTACGAGTTTTTGGTTATGCCATTCGGGTTGACAAATGCGCCGGCTACATTTCAATCCACAATGAATGATTTGTTTAGGCCCTTCTTGAGAAAGTTCGTACTTGTTTTTTTTAATGATATACTTGTATATAGTCGAACATGGGATGAACATCGAGAACACTTGACTCGGGTTCTCACAATTTTACGGGACCATCAATTCAAAGCAAATCATAAAAAGCATGGTTCTCCGTAACGGTCGCGGTGTTCGTCGCGAAGGCCACCGTTCCAGTTCCATGGCACCGTCGCGGAACGGTCGCGGATGTTCCACAAGTTTTTGGCTCAAATTGCTCAAACTAATATATATATATATGTATGTATATGTCTAAGTGAGATTCTGGCAGTATACCTGCAATCGACGATCTTCCTCTGCCTATGCCAGCCCACCGCTCATCCTACGCCTACGCCGCCGCCCTGAGTTAAACCTGCAACAAATCTATTAAACCTGAACCTGTTCCTATCATGGAGATCTTAAAAGGTTAAAACATCCTTCCCGTTCCGACCGTTCCGGGGCTGTTAAATCGCTGGAACGGCCGCATCACAACATTATAACTCCCGTCTCGCCGTTTTTTGGCCGTTCCACCGCGTTCCAAGTACAAAAATGAGATGGCATGGAATTTTGGAACGCCGGGGGCCGTTCCCGTTCCGGCGAACCATGATAAGAAGTGTGCATTTGGTTGTTCGAAGGTTGATTACCTCGGACACATAATTTCAGCCGAGGGTGTTTATATGGACAAGAACAAAATTGACTGTGTTCTTAACTGGCCGAGACCCAAATCAGTCCGTGAAGTGCGTGGGTTCTTGGGGTTAACGGGATATTACCGTCGGTTTGTAAGAAATTATGGTATTATTGCTCGACCGTTGACACAATTACTAAAGAAGGAGGCTCCTACAACGTTTCAATGGACTGAACCTGCTGAAATTGCATTTAAAACGCTGAAACAGGCAATGACTGAGGCTCTAGTTTTAGTCATGCCCAACTTCACGAAGCATTTTGTAATCGAATGTGACACATCCGGAATGGGAATCGGTGTTCTTATGCAAGAAGGGAGACCCATTGCATATTTTAGCAAGTCCTTAGCGGATCGTACTATTTCGAAGTCGGCTTACGAACGCGAGTTAATGGGCTTGGTTTTGGCGATTGAACATTAGAGACCATACTTAATCGGAAGGTGATTCACGGTTCGAACGGACCACAATAGCTTGAGACATCTCTTATCACAAAGAATTGTCACTCCCTCACAACAAATTTGGGTAGCAAAGTTGCTAGGCTATGATTTTGAAATTGCTTACAAGTCGGGACCCACAAATTCAGCGGCGGATTCATTATCGAGGCAAGAAGACATGGGAGAGTTTTCTGCAATTAGTGTATCAGTTTAGCCTGCATTTTCAGATATAGTTGTTGCTCAACAGAAGGATCCTTTCATCCAAAAGGTGATTGATGATTTGCAAATAAATGCTACCAGTCGCCCAGGTTTTGCAATGGATAAAGGGAAATTGTTCTACAAAGACAGATTAGTTTTGCCAGCAGATTCGGAATTAATCCCTCAACTTTTATACGAATTTCACGATACTTCTGAGGGGGGTCATGCAGGAGCATTTCGCACTTATCATCGTATTGCAGCTAATGTGTTTTGGAGGAATATGTTTAAATCGGTGCAAGAATACGTGGCTAAATGTTTGGTGTGCCAAAGGTCGAAATATGCAGCTATGTCACCGGCGGGACTTTTACAACCGCTACCCATTCCGAATGCAATTTGGGAGGATATCTCCATGGATTTTATTACTTGTTTGCCCAAATCTCATGGTTATACTTGTGTGATGGTGGTGGTGGACCGATTGTTCAAATATGGTCATTTCGTGGCCCTCAAATCATCATTTACGGCGCGATCGGTAGCAGAGGTTTTTATTCGGGAAATTTTTTGACTTCATGGAATCCCTCGTTCCATAGTCAGTGATCGGGACCCAGTGTTTGTAAGTACCTTCTGGCGAGAATTGTTTAAATCACATGGTACTAAGTTAAAATATAGCTCGACTTATCATCCCGAAACCGATGGGCAAACGGAAGTTCTCAGTCATATTTTAGAAACATATCTGCATTGTTTTTCCTCCGAGCAGCCGCGTAAATGGGTTGGTTGGCTTCCTTGGGCGGAATATTGGTACAACACGACTTTTCAAACCTCGGCCAAAAACCCCCATTTCAAGTAGTATACGGCCTACCACCACCTACGGTTCAACGCTACTTACCTGGCGAATGGAAAGTACCTGCTGTAGCTACAGTTTTAAAAGACCGAGATGAGATTTTACGTCAACTCAAGGTTAATTAAATGCACACTCAACAGATTATGGCTAAGTATGCTAATAAACGACGTCGGAACTTGGAGTTTCAAGTAGGGGATCGAGTATTCTTAAAAGTGAGACCACGTCGTCAAACATCACTGAATTCTTGCGCACACCATAAGTTGGCTGCCAGGTTTTATGGTCCTTTTGAAGTGGAAGAACGAATTGGAGCCACAGCGTACAAATTGCGACTTCCTCCACCAAGTTGTATTCACCCGGTTTTTCACGTGTCACAGTTGAAACGAGTAATTAGAAATCACCCCGTTGAACCCGAGTTGCTCTGAATTTGGAGTTCACTCCTACGAATGCGTTTGAGCCCGAGAGTATTTTAAAGTGGGAAACTTCTTTGGTTGGTGATGTCAAAGTTCACCGTGTATTGATCAAATGGGTGGGACAATCTCACGATGATGCCACTTGGATGGATGTGCACGATTTGGTTCAACAATTTTTGGATTTTAGCCTTGAGGACAAGGCTACTCTTAATGGGGAAGGAGTTGTTATGTAGCAAACAAATGAGGCGGGAAAGAAAAGTGAAGAGGCGGCGAAGTCGAAGATCCATGGGGAGAAGCCGTTGCTGGTTTATCAAAGGCGAAAGAAGGAGCAGTAGCCTTGAGATTGTTATTATATTAAGTGTCATTGTAATATTATATTAAGTGTCATTATAATTTAATTAAGTTGTTATTTTCCTTTTCAGTTAAGTCTTTTTCTGTTATGGGGAAGTTAGCAGCGTGGATATGTGTGTGTGTGTAACTGGTTTTACGGTTTATTATCTATGAAAATATTTCTGGGAAGCCTCTGGCTTTGGGCAAGAATCTTTTCTTGTGGAAATCTGTATTTTTAATTCAATTGCTAACACCTTCTCATCAAACTCACCAGAATTCAACCACTTCTCTTCTTTACAAGTCTCACGCATCAACCCCCCATTGCATTGCGTATTGAGCAGATCCTTCTCATTCCTGCACTCCATCCTCATCTTATCCCAAGAATCAACCTCCCCAAGAGTTCTCCCAAAGCTATCTCATCATCCTCGATTATATCTGCATCCTTGCCATCCCTATAGATCATTTTATGGTGGTCATCACCCCAATCAGGTAAATCATACTCCACCACTAACACATCATCCAGATGCTGCTTCTCCGAGAACAATCCAACAGATTTTGATCTGTCATCTGCAATATTTCTAATTTTATTCACCATGTAAAAGAGATCACGTGACACAAAACCCAGCAATTGGGATGGGATTTTCCCAATCCTACCCTCAAGAATTCCCAACTAATTCCTCAATTCCTACAGCTGTTGCAGAACTGAATGATGTAGATCTCCAGAATCCTTCCCCAAGAACCAGAAACCATAATTTTTCCCTTCCTTAGCCATCCCATACAGAGTTTCGTGATCCATCAGAAACCCCACTTTATGCCCACCACTCGGTGCATAATTCTTGCATTGGCATCCAACGGCCATGGTTCATGTCCTGAATGCACCGCATAAAGCTTAAATACAGTTGTCCCCTTCTTTCTAGTAGACAAATGTCTTATCCTTCTCATTATAATTCGATATTGGAACTATTGCCCTTATGCGAAAAACACATCCACACCGCTTTCATGTGTATGGTTCCCTCTTTAAAAGGCGTGATTTTTTTTGAGGAAGCGGGCTCACCAGCACCTATGACACGCGTAATCCTTAACCTCGACCATAAATGGCTTATTTCTAATATACTTCTGTCATATGCACAACACGACCTTATGCTTCGTGGCCAAGTGTTGCAATTTAACAGGCACTTCTTTGGCGGGCAAATCAAAAGACTCCGTATATTCAAACCTACGCCTCTTAGACCTGGGTGCACAGCCAGAAGGCTCATCTGAACACACAGGGCAAGCAGCCAAACAAGTCCTAATATAGCTCTTAGGAATGCCATAAAATTTCTTGCCTACAGGCCACGCCTGCTTAATTCTCTCAATAGTATCTCTCAACCCTAGGTGCTTACAATCAGCATCGCAGTGAGATGACATAACTATTTCTTGCCACTGAACAACATACGAAACAAATTGACTGGAATTGTTCTTGAAACAAAGGAAACAGCTATTATTACCGGTGATGGTGGCAGGGGATTCCGGCACGTGGACGGTGAGCTTATCCTGGATGCGCTTCCAGACTGTCAAATACGCCGTATCCTCATTCCGATCTTTCCACACCAAACGCCCGCTGGCGAGCACCGCTGGCGGCGTCGCTAATCGTCCTTCAATTAAGCATTGAAGCATCAGAGCATGAGATTCCTTATTGAAGGTGTAGAATTGCGATGAAATGTGCGGCTCGGGGCTAATGTGCACACCGAAGTGATGAATTGGCCTCTTGCTATCGTGCGCTACCGGAGGATTCATCAAATTAGGGTTTGCAGTTGGAACGGTGCCATTAGAGGTAGGTAAAAGGATTTCAGCGTCGGACGACGTGTGGCTGACGTCATCGTCGCCGTAGTCGCGGAATAGGTCAATTTCGGCGAGCGAGAAGGCGTCGTCGTCAATGGAAGGCTCCATGAAATGTTGCCGGTGATGCGGCTGCAGCGGCGGGGGCGCAAGGTGCTGGGATAGATCTTTCTCAATTTTGCTCGGATTCATTAGCGGCGGCGCACGAATTTGACAGCGGCATAGATAGAGAGAAGATTTGAGCTCCACTCTCTCTCTCTCTAAATTCTCTCTCTATATGTATGTGTGTAAATTAGCACACATGTATGAATGAATTAAAAGAGTAGAAAAATAATGAGATGTTTATTGAGGTGGATGGAAAAGGGTTTTAAATTATGGCTTTTTCCTTGCGGGGACGAACAATAATAAGGACGAGAAACTAGGTGGAAGATTGGATCTTTTGACTCATGTCAAACATGCACAAGGCTTTGATTTCTTTTTTGGGTAGTGAAGAAAGACGATAATATATATATATATATATATGTGTGTGTGATAATTCTATATTTATATCAAAGTTGAATCATAATCGTTGATATTTATAATGGTTCAACTATCAAATCGTGGAAAATGAATTGATTTTGTTACACACGATACATTATAAATTATTCGTTGTATATCCTTATGAATAGTTTAACAATGACTCGGCGATTCTTCATCGGAATTGCATTTCCTATAGTCTACCTCGAGGAATGATTTGCAACATCACTCTTAGTAACTAGCTTGACAACTCCATCTCCAGTAGTATAATATAACAAAATTTTCAATTATCAAACTCAATATAAGACCCTCAAACCTCTCTTCCCATATCTTAGGAATCGCCAGTTTCTTAACACTAAGAAAACAAAATTGAAATGACCTTATTCTTCACTACTCTTGAGAACTCCCGCCATTCTTTTAACATTGGTTTTACTTCCCAAGAAATTCTCCATAAGTCAAAAAAAATTTGAAGTTCATTTATGGTATGAGCTTAACGTACTCAATACTATTTGATGCTTACTGAATTTAAGCACCAATAATTTTGGAATTATTTATTCACGAATTCACAAAGATGCTTCACGAGCTTATTTTCTTCACTGTAGTGAAATCATAAATGATTATCCTCCAAATAATGTTCTTCATTCACTCCCTCAAATCTGCCTTCTTTCTTGAATTGACCGAATCATCTTATTTATTAGGCTTCAAGGCGTGGGTTACAAATCTTGGAAGCTCAACTATATCCCACAAAATATAGGGAATCATCTCCACATCATGCTTAGTGGGACTCTTCAAAATAATCTCTCGATTACTCAAAATAGGATAATTAGGTGCCCTTTGTCACTTAAATTAGGAAATGTGAGTAATATTGCATATTGTTAGATTAGAGAAAATCTCGCAAGGAACTTTCATAGATGAATAACATACATATAAATACAATAGATAAGAAACTCTAAGCTATAAATAAGATAAAAGATAAATATGGAAAAGATACAAAGATATCCTAAATCTATACAAAGATATTTAATATGTTTAACACTCCCCCGCAATCGAAACGGGAGATTCTCAAACGTTGAGACTAAACAAAAAATTAAAAAAAAAAAAAACTGAGACGGAAGTCCTTTGGTAGAGAATTGGGTGTACTTTGCTCCGAAAATGCCGTCATCAATGAAAGAGAGGGGCTGCGGGCAGCGGAAGATGAGGGAGAATGATTGCAACGTGTATGAAGGCTGCTCAGAGTAAGAGTTTGAGAGAAAGAGTCAATAGAAGAAGAAAAAAACAAAAACAAAAAAAATAGGGGGCAGAGGTGAGGGTGGCAGTAGCCATGGATGGAGAGAAAGTGACGGCTGTAGCGCCGGTTTGGGAGGAGGAGATGTAGAAGAAGATGCGCTTGACGGGGACAGCGACTTGAGGATGACGGAAGCAAGAGATTAAAATAACATGGCTCGAAGTCATGGCTCTGATATCATGTTAGATTAGAAAAAATCTCGCAGTGAACCTTTATTGATGAATAACATATATATGAATACAATAGATAAGAAACCCTAAGCTATAAATAAGATAAAAGATAAATATGAAAAAAATACAAAAATATTCTAAATCTATACAAAGATATTTAATATGTTTAACACATACAAATCTGTAAGTTGGCCTTTTCTCCCATGAGTAACGGTTGTAGGCTACTTCTTGGGCCTAATTTGGGAAATCTTATAGTGCACTTTATTCATTACTTAAAAGATAAAGTCATATAAATCTCGGCCCAATAACTCTTTAATTACAATTGGATCAAGATATTAATAAATTGAATCAAGCAATCTTATAAATAAGTTTATCATTCAATACTCGATCCAATGAGTTATTACTCCAAAATGGTAGCATCACGATTGAAATACCTTTTATTAAGTCGTGGCTCTCATTAAGTCGGGCTAGAATATGAGTTGGATTTACCGTCGACCGTCTACAAGGATTTGACCTTGTCTAGATTAGAATTGGTCGAACTCATCAATCTAGAGGCGTGCAAGTTGCTACCCCAATCCCAGTGAACTATGGATTTCCAAGATGACCTCTTGTTTACGGTCGGAACTAGGAATAGGGTCGCATTTACTATTTATATTCTTGTCCTTTGACCTTGGTTGTTATCATTAGAGCAGATCTTCTATCCCACAATAGGGTGCCATAATGGTGTCACATCATTGTGGGATTGACAAGTGTCCATTTAATTTGAATTATTATTAACAGTTTTTTTAAAATGGACATTTGTCAATCCCACAATGATGACACCATTGTGGGATAGAAGATCCGTTTCGCGATATCATGTGAGACGATAATGCAATTTGACTATTCTAGTAATGAAATCGGAGATAATGGATTTCTAGGTATTAGTCGCGTTATCAGTGGCAATAACATTTCTAGTTGTTGGAAAATTGCAGTTGCACCCCAAAACTTTGTCTCGTTTCAACTTTGGCCACATTCATTATAAAATCTCACATCTAATCCCATGATTTTCAAAATATCTCATATTTAGATCCAATCAACTTTTTCGTCCAAATCTAATGGTCAAACTTATATAATACCTTGCTCGACAACATTCTTTACCCTTTTTTTGGTAGAATTCATGGCTGAATGACATTCACAAGCAAATTCTATTCAATATGAAGTTATGTCTACTCAATATCATACCACTCATGCATAAATTCTCCCCAAAAAGTCTGTCAAAAATTATGACTAACGGAATTTGAACGTTAAATTTAGACTAAAATTTTGATTGGTATAAATGTGAAATTTTGTAACGAATGAGACCACAATTAAAACGGAGCAAAGTTGTGGGATGAAAAATGTAATGTTCCATGTATTAGTTGATTAATAATATTTTCTTTAGCGTACACTAAGCACTCCTGATTTATTTTAGATCCACCTTAACGGAAATTGGTGTAACAAGAAAAATAAGCTGGATCTTCTATTTCAAATCGTGTTTCATCTTTTAATCCACTTATTTATATGCATAATGAATGTACAAAATGCATGTCACTTGTCTATTTAAAGAAAAGATTCATACACTTTGTATGCATGCAAGTACATGAAATCGGTTTGAACAGAGGTTCCGATTTGAAAGAGACAACTAATTAAGAAAGTAAATTAAGAGACACGGGAAGAGAATTTAATTAGTAAGGGAAAATTACAAATTTAAAAGACATGAAAAATATGAACCAAAATCCAGTTGATTAATTAATTTGATACAATTAGATACAAACTAAAGATCAGTCCTTGAAGGATCAAATCTCCAGCTGCACAACTACAAATTAAAAGTACAAGTTTCTTACATCACTGTGAAGATGAAGGCCTGAATTTAACTCCTGGAAAGTACCTGGAAACATATTCACGGGCTACAGATTGGAGATCACCAATATCTTCTTCAATTACTTCGTGTTCATGATCAAACGAGTTACAAAAACTCACCATTTCTGCCGATGTGGCTCGGGGGTCGGGAGAGGAGAGACACGGCGGCTGAGGCGCGCGTTGCAGCGTCGATATACGAGCTTGTACGTATGCTAATTCGGCCTGTAAATTCACAACCTGCACCAATATCAAAATTATAATTATATCATGCATATTTCAATCACTAATATATAAGTATGATTTACTAATTAAAACAATCCCTTTAAGAAATCAAATACGTACAAAATGCAAGTCAGATTAAGAGATTGTATAATAATTAATGCTATATAATCTCCGACAATGCTTACTATTTAAACTCTTTTTTCTCATCAGAGTGATACTAAAAGTCAAGTTCAATCTTTATAAGCCAATAATTGGTAACACTACTGTCAATATTGTAATGAAAAGGATTTGACTCACTTGCCTTGAGATGATAAATAAGTCTTGGCTTCACCATTAAAAAAAATAAACATGCAATTAAATGAAATGAATTGAAGATATTTTTTTAAAAAACAAACTCAAATAGGGTAGCTAGTTAGAAAAGTCATATTATATATTATTATCACAAACATGCACCCCAATAATATGTGTACTAATGTCACATCAAATTAGAATGGAAGATCACATTTAATTTTTTTTAGAAAAAATTTAAACTAAGTTAAGTGCACTCTACAAAATATAGGTTAAATGCTTTGGGGAAATTCTAACTGCCCAATTTGGCCATATTCAAATGATATTTTTTACAAATTAGTAACCAATCATACCACAAGAATAATACAGTTATTAGTGATATAGATAGATAGATAGGTAGATACATAATTACTCACTTGAAGAGATATAATAAAAAAGAAAGAAATAAAAGAAGAAGACATGCAATGATGCAATATAAACATGAACAGCAGATTTTCTATCTTCTCTTCCGCATTCAATTCAATTAAAACAAACTGCAGCAAGATCTAAACTATATAAATATATATATATACATATATATTATATATATATATAGAGAGAGAGAGAGAGAGAGAAATGTGTATATGTATGTATATATATATATACGTGCCTGCTGTTGAAGAGTGAAAATGTGGCCAACACAGCCGTAAACGGGGTCCCTAACCCTAGCCAGTGCTTCATAACAAAGCGTGATCACGGCGTCGAGGCGGCAGTGCGTCGGAATTCTTAGCAGCAATTTGGAGGCGTTGCTAGCTCCGAACACCCTATGCACCGCCGCGAAGTGAGCGGTGCCTTGATCGGAGTCGAAATACGGTGCAAATATACAACCCTTTACACACTTCCTTCTAAGGAACTTGCAAGCACCGCAAGGCCCACCGCCTCCGCTTTGGCCACCGCCGCCGCCACCAACTCCGTCGTTACTCATCGTATTATATAGTAATAAAAATCTGCCTTGTTGATTAATTATATGGGTTTTTTTATTTATTATTATTTTTTGTGTTTGCTTTGAAGTGGGCAAAGAAAAAGAGTGAACTAAAGATGAATTTATTCAGAGAAAGGGAAGTGGGGTTTGTTGCAATTTTGCTGTTTGTTGTGGACTTATAGTACGGATATATATTATTTTTTTGTTATGATATAAAATGTTGAATATAGCTTTGTTTTGGTGGTGGGTCATGTTGATTGCCCCCTAGGGTGGGAAAATTCTAGCCGGATTCTGCCTCGGTTATATTCTAATTTATTTACCAAGAAGATCGATCCAACACAGTTGGTAAATAACTGAGTTCTTTAAGTATTTGTTCAGAGTTCGATTCGTGGCGATGTGTATGAAAAAAGCTTTGTTGAAAGAGACAAAATTCACTTTGGTGATTTCTACGCCTCAAAGGAAAATAATCTCCGACGTCAGGCTGGGAAAACCCTAATATATACCAAAAAAAAAAAATTCAAGTTTATTTCACGGATTAAAGTGAGTGTTAAATTATTAATATATCATTCCCTACATGTAATATTAGTTACATGTAGTTACATGTAGGGAGCAGGCTAGAATTTCATGTGAAAATGTGAGAGTCTTCAAGCTAGCATGATTGCATGAATTCATTTGCACTCTGAGTTGAATTTAGGAATTTAAAATAGAAAATTTATCAAAAAAAGTGGGGGTTGGGTTAAGAAATAAAGAAACGAAACTATGTACTTAAATTGAGTTGGGCTAACTATGTACTTAAATTAAAATTAGTATTTTAACTGGTCATTTATATTGGGTTTTGTAGACTTAAAAAAAATGATTGACTTGGATTAATTAAGCAAAGAAATAAGAAAGAAATATATTATCGCGTGTGTTGATGCATTTAAATAGATACATATGTCGCTTGATTCTATCAAATTCGATCTCTTGTTATTATAAACATGTACAACCATTTGATAACATTATATCAAGAACTCTTCAAAGCAGTTGTCGCCAAAGGGGATTGAAAATTAGGATATATAAGTTCTTCATATATAATGAATATTTGATCAAACATATATATATATATATATATATATATATATATATTGTTACAACTTAAAACTAAGTCCGGTGAGTTTTAGTTAATCAAATTCCAACGATTCAGTTAGAACAAAACCCCAGCTGATTTATGTTAGCAACCATGATGGTCGACACTTCAGATCATTTATTCTATATATAATTGAATTTTATTCTACATTAAAGATGCGCAACTGCTGTATATACATATTTCCTAGCTCCTTCAATATATTCTGCTCATCTTGAGTTCTATTAAATTAAAATAGAGGGTTCTATATTAACTATATGAAGTCCTTTATTCTTAAACTATCTTTTCATATCAAGTTTATTAAAATTTTGATTAAAGCATATTCCGACAACTCACTACATATGTTACAAACAAAATTGATATTACACTCCTAATCAACAAGCTAGTAGAATTTCATTAATAAGAAGACAGTCAAATGTATTTTTTATTTTATTAGTCATTAAAATAAAATCCAAATGTGCAAATTCAGAAGCTACAACTACGAGCTGACTGATTTGCCACGTGACATTTACAAACTCTATTTGAACTCAGAATTTTTTTATTTATATATGACTTTACAATACCTTATTAAGTAAACATTTCATTTCTTATAAATGCATACTTTTTTTTGATAAACAATTATAAATGCATACTATATGCATTAAGTATGAATCATTTAATAAGTCCTCTAATCAACACAATGCTGTAAATTACTTGAGAAATTATTTAACTCATGAATAATAATGATATGTCCTATTTTGGGCATTGTATTTTACAAAAATACCCTCAAAAATGCATACTTGAATCATTTGAACTCAAGATCCGCATGTATTGTCTAGGTCGGGTCGTTCCACCCAGAACCTTATCCAATGACCCGTGAACTAGGGCCATTGAATTTACCCACGCGCGAGTATCCGCACTGTCTACATGTTTAAGCCGGGTCTGTAGACGATATCACCTATAAATACCTTCATTTATGAAAGAATAAGATTATACAATTATTCTACAAAAAAAATTTAGCATTTATTAAGAGCATAACGACCATATACTTATTATCTAGACACTGAGTAAGTTATTTTGTTCGAAATACAACCTAGATCAAATATATATTTTTATATGTGCATATATATATATATATGTGTGTGTGTGTGTGTTGTGTAGTGTAAACTTTGAAGCCACGGCAAAGTGAGGCGCAACGGGGGTGCAGCTTGCGTGAAGCAAACACACACAAACACACCTCCATGCAGCAATCAGGGTCACTCACCGGTCACAGTTATATATGGTAACTTCCTTCAACCGCCGCTAACTCACGTGCGATCTCCCACGTGGGACAAACATCCCATCTTATCATTTCACTAAAATCCCACACTTCTCTTCTTTTGTCATTTCCATCAGTCACTCACACCTGCCTGCAGTGTTCAGCCCATACTCCAACACCTACCTAGGTCCCCCCCCCCCCCGGCTTTATCTTTTTTGTTTTAAAAGGAACCTTTAGGCCCTGATTGGATGGGATGCTGTTTCCCATTTCTCAATTTTCTCACAGATTTTTTTCATCAAAAATGTATATGTTTGACATCTTCCAAAAATATCCCAAAAAAATACTACACATAATTTCTCAGAAAAAAAATCTCAAATTTCTTTGAGAAATGGATTTACTTGACATTTCTCTCAAATTTTTCTCAGAAATTCAGAATTTTACTATTCATGATTAGACAATTTATCCAATAATTAAAAGTACTTTATCCACCAATATCTTGATATAATCATCAAAATAATCACATATCTTTATTTGAAATGATGTAAGCTACGAAATAAGATCCACTTTGTATATTATTGGATGCCTTACTCGATTAGTTTGGCTTAAATATGTTAAATATTTTTACAAAAACAAAACTCATTCATACCAATTTCCCACAAAAAAATATTTTTTCTTACAAAAAAAATATATCACATCACACTTAATCATTACATTTTTTTCTATCAAAAAAACTAATCCAAACACACTTCCTCTTTCATATCTCTATTTCCTTAAAAATAATTTCTCTTACTTTATCTATGAAAAATGAGAAATGAAAATAGACGTCCATCCAATCGGGCCCTTAAACTCCTACTTTTTTTTCGAAAACCTTTAAACTCGTACCTGATTTGATCGAATTTAAGTGTAATCAATTACATATGTGATCGATCACAAAATAAGTGTAATTAATTTCATTGAATTTGAGTTTGACCAAATAAAGTTTGGATTATAATTTTTCATTTCTTTCAAGTGATCATTATTCTTATTCGAATTACTTTCACTATAACAAAAAAGAATATTAGTGACAAAATTTGAGGTGAAATTGTTAAAATTATTACAGTAAAACCTTTATACAAGAATACTCTATATAAAAATAACATCTTTATAGTAATAAAAAACCATGGTTCCAACTCGAGATTAGTTATAAATAAGAATAAACTGTACATTGTAATATCCATGTTTTTTTTAGGACCATCGTTCAAAAATTTACCTCCATATAGTAATAAAATGACATTAAATTACAAATATATATATATATATATATATATATATCTAACCCCTATATAAATGTGTGAATAACTTAATTATTTGTTTCATTGTGAAAAGACTTTCATACCCACCCTTACTATTAATAATTAATAATTAATATTAGAATTTATTAATTAAAATAATCCATTGAGGAGTAGGAAACCATTTAGTAGTATCTGAAATTATTTTAATAGTTGAAAACTCTTTAATTATTGATAAAAATTGAAATATGTTAGTAGTAGGACATTATTTAATATATGAAAAATAAATAGATTTCTACTTTTTATAAAATACTAACAAATAAAATAAAATAGATTTTTATCCACAACCACCAAAAGAAGAAGGAAAAATTTATACCCATAAGTAATATTCCAACTTAAACAAAAAGTTGGTTATTAATTTTGATAATCTTAAATTCTATAAATATTTTTAGTATTTGATAATTAGCAGTAAGTTGCTACATTGTCGGATCATTACTTTGAATAAGTTGACTTGAATATTAAAAAGATAATTTAAAAAATTATACCTTATTCTGATATTAAAAAAAAAGTGATAACTGTGAGACACAAACGCATATTTTAGGATATAGATGAATTATTTTCTTATATAAAAATATTTATTCATTGTTATGGAATATAACATATTTGCACAATAGAATTATCAACATATGTCTGAAAGTTTGTACGTGCTCAAAGTTATTAGCATGATAACAAATATAAAATAAGCATATTTACGAATAAAATCATATTAGTACTTTTAGTGTGAGAATATGATATATTTTGTACTTAATTCAAAAGAACTCACAAACACGAGTGTTTTTTTGTAATATGATGATGTTTACAATTATTTTAGAAAATTGATATCAGCACTCCATATTATTATGAAGATATAATATGAAGACACTCCACTTACTTTTTAATTTGTTTAAATAGACAATAATGTCCCTCCATGTGGAAATTTAAATCCATCAACTTTAAAAGATGAACTTGCCCTTTTTAAATATTTTTGTATACTTTAGTCCCTCATCTCTCAGATGCATTCAAACAGTCCCTCAAGTCTATCATTTGTCTCACTTTAGTCCCTTATCTCTCAAATGCACTCAAATAGTCCATCAACTCTTAGATTCATCCCATTAAAATCCCTGGAGTTTTTTTTTTCTTTTGCAAAAAATATTTCTTCAAAACTACCTACCAACCATCTGCAACAATTAAAAGTGGGTAACAGGGCAGCAATGACGAGAAGAGATGAGCAACGGGATTTACAGATGGTGGAGGAGGAGAGGGTGATTTGTAGATGGAAGATGAGGTGGCGTGGATAAGGCGACAACGTTGTATTTGCAGAGGATGGAGCGACATCGTTGGATTTTCAGAAGATGGGGATGTTGTGTTTTATTTTCTAAAGACGGGGGAACGTCATTTAATTTTCAAAGGGTGGGGGCGAAGGCGCAATTTGAGAAGGGTGGCAGCGGTGGCAACACAGACGGTGGATGGAAGGTGGAAGATTGAGCTAGGAAAGTGAGATGAGAGAAAATGTAGGTTAAGGTTAGGGTTTTTGGGAAGAATAGAAAAAAAATTTAATCTAAAATAGATAAAAATAGGAAATTTTGGAAGAAAAATTCTTGCAAAAGTAACAAAAATGAACTTCTAGCACTACCACAAAAAAGCCCTATTACAGCATACCTATAACAGCGGTTTTGAAAAACTGCTATAATAGGGAGTACTCGGTTTGGACCTATGACAGCGGTTCAAGCCGAACCGCTGTCATATGATGTCAGAACCAAAAAAAAAAATTGAACGCGACAGCGGATTTGCCAGAACCGCTGTCACAAAGTATACATGTGACAGCGGTTCAGGCTGAACCGCTGTTACATGTATACTTTGTGACAGTGGTTCTGGCCGAACCGCCGTCACAAAGACACATGTGACAGCGGTTCGGCTGAACCGCTGCCATTGGGACCGGGTTTTCTAAAACCCGGCCCCCCTTCTCTCTCACTCACTCACTCTCTCAAATCTCTCACCACCACCACCACCACCAAGACCGTACACCTCTCTCTCTCTCGCGCGCTCTCTTTTGGTCTCTAGCTCTCGGTTTCTCTCTCTCTCTCTCGATCTGAACGGCCGCCGTCTTCCACCCGCCCGTCGCCGCCCGCCCTCGCCGCCCGATATATCTCTCTCTCTCTCTCTCTTTCTAGATTTATATATATATATATATGTGTGTGTGTGTGCATATATATGCATATATTCTATATATATATATATATTTAACTCTTTATATATATATATATATATATACATAGCAGCCGTCCGTCGCCGCCGCCGCCGCCAACTGTGGTCATTTAGTTTAGGTAATATATATATATATATATACACACACATAGAGTATATATAGATTTAAATATTTGAGTATGTATATATTTGTGTATATGTGGGTGTATGTATATATATTTGTGTGTATGTGTGAGTGTATGTATATTTGTGTATATATGAGTGTATGTATATATATTTGTGTATGTGTGGGTGTATGTATATTTGTGTATATGTGGGTGTATGTATATATATTTGTGTATGTGTGGGTGTATGTATAAATATTTGTGTATGTGTGAGTGTATATATATTTGTGTATATGTGGGTGTATGTATATATATTTGTGTATGTGTGAGTGTATTTGTGTATATATGGGTGTATGTATATATATTTGTGTATGTGTGGGTGTATGTATATTTGTGTATATGTGGGTGTATGTATATATATTTGTGTATGTGTGGGTGTATGTATATATTTGTGTATGTGTGGGTGTATGTATATATTTGTGTATGTGTGGGTGTATGTATATTTGTGTATATTCTTGAGATTTGCCTATTTATTGAAAAATTTAAGGGAACTAGGAATTTGACTGAATTTAGTATTAATTTTGGTTAGTCGGGTGTTAATTACGTTTGATTTGAGATTAAATTGTGGTTATTTGGTGGTTTAGGGTACATTGATCCAACTGGTGATCTATATTTATACTTAGTTGCTGAAAATATGATGTTTTATTTATAGTTTTATGTGATTTATGTGATCCGACTGGTGATCAATATTTGTAGTTGTTGGAAATATGATGCTTTATGTGATTCAACTGGTGATCAATATATTTTTATAAAATGATGCAATATTTTTAGTTTTATGTGATTTATGTGATCCAACTGGTGATCAATATTTGTAGAAATATGATGTTTCATGTGATCCAACTGGTGATCAATATTTTCGTATAGTAAGATCGGCATTTTGGGTTTGTTGTGGGTGAAAGATTATAATATTGGGTTTGTTGTGGTTGAAATATACAAATTTTGGTGGTTGCAAGTTTGGGGGAAGATTAAGTCGAGAACTTGGTAGAAATTTTTGCGTTGTTACTCTGCCGAATTTTTTCTAGAATAATGGGAAATAAATTAAAATGAAAATTATTTAATTAATTTAACTATCAACTGATGATAAAATTGTTTAATTTAATTAATTCAGAATCAAAATGGATCGAAGTTGGATTTTAGCAGATCGTATGTCGGAACGATATGAGAAAGGGGTGAAAGAGTTCATAAAGTTTGCGGTTGACCATGCACCAGATCGAACTAGGATCACTTGCCCGTGTTTACGTTGTTGTTTTAGAAAGAGAATTAGTCCACGTGAGTTGGAAGATCATTTGGTGTGTAATGGAATTGATAAAAGCTACAAACATTGGACAAGACACGGTGAAAGCAGTGTCCCGTTGGATGATTTGGGTGGTACATCATATCCATCATAGGATTTCAACATGAATGATTATGAGCATGATCGTTTGGAGGAGATGAAAAATGTGATTGAGGAGGATTTGAGAAATTGTCCTAAAATGTTTGACAATTTGACAAGTGATTCAAAGACACCACTGTATAGTGGTAGTAAATTCACAAGATTGAAAGCAGTTCTTAACCTATACAAGTTAAAAGCCAACAATGGGTGGAGTGATAAGAGTTTCACAGACTTGCTTGGTTTATTAAAAAGCATGCTACCTGAGGATAATGTGTTACCTAATCGTACTTATGAGGCTAAACGGATGTTAACCTCAATTGGCATGGGATATGAGAGGATATATGTCTGTCTCAATGATTGCGTATTATTTAGAATTGACTATGCATCATTAAAGGCCTGTCCAAAATGTGGCGCCTCACGGTACAAGAAGAATGGATCTGCGCCTGTCAAAACCATGTGGTATTTGCCTATAATACCACGATTTAAGCGCATGTACAGTAGTAAAGAGTTAGCCAAGGACTTGACATGGCATGCTGATAGAAGGCTTGAAAAAAGGATTGAAGATGAAAAGATTCGACATCCCTCAGATTCTCCTCAATGGAAAAAGATTGATGATGATTTCCCTGAATTTGGTGAAGAATCAAGAAACCTGCGCCTTGTATTGGCTAAAGATGACATGAACCCTCATGGCTTGCAAAGTAGCTCACATAGTACATGGCCGGTGATTTTGATGATCTACAACCTTCTCCCATCGCGATGCATGAAGCGAGAGCATATAATGATGCCTATACTCATTTCTGGGCCGAAACAACTGGAAATGATATAGATGTTTACTTGGCTCCTTTAATTGAGGATTTGAAGGTGTTGTGGGACACCGGTGTTCAAGTATATGACGGGTTGAGAGAAGAACATTTTAATCTCAGAGTCATGTTATTTGGAACAATCAATGATTTTTCAGCAAGAGCAAACCTCGAGGGATATGGTGTACATGGCCAATGTGGATGCCCCATATGTGTCAAGAGTACAGATCAATATCGATTGACACACTCTCAGAAATATGCATTCCAAGGGCATCGGAGATGGCTAAATCGGAATCATCGATATCGTCGGTGGAAGAAAGCTTTCAATGGGAATATAGAAGAAGGCCGAGCTCCTAAGCGCTTAACTGGTGAAGAAGTGTTTGAGAATGTAAGAGACTTGGAGGTTAAATTTGGAAAGACTTTTGCAAGTGGCCTTGCAAAAACTGGGTGGAAAAAAAGGTCAATTTTCTTTGAGTTGTCGTATTGGACGTCTTTACATGTTAGACATTTTCTCGATATAATGCATATTGAGAAAAATGTATTTGATAGTGTCATTGGTACACTTCTAAATGTGCCCGGAAAGACAAAAGATGGCGTAAAGGCATGGTTAGACTTGGTTGAAATGAAGATAAGAGGAAAATTGGCACCAACAAATAAGGGAAAACGTACTTATTTGCCTCCAACAGCTCAGAAAAAATTGCATTATGTGAGTTTCTTAATGGAGTGAAAGTTCCAGAAGGGTATTCATTAAACATTAGCAGTCTTGTATCAATGAAGGATTTGAAGCTAAAGCACTTGAAGACTCACGATTGTCATGTAATCATGGATCATTTGCTACCAATTGCTATACGTGCCATTTTGCCAAAAAAGGTGAGAGACACGATAACTAAATTGTGTTTCTTCTTCAAAGCAATGTGGATCAAGGTGTTTGATCCTGAGCAATTTCCTGCACTTCAGAAACAAATTGTCATCACTTTGTGTGAGCTTGAAATGTATTTTCCACCTGCTTTTTTTGATATAATGACTCATCTACCCATTCACTTGGTTAGAGAGACTCAACTATGTGGACCGGCTTTTATGAGATCTATGTATCCGGCTGAGCGTTATATGAAGGTATTGAAAGGCTACGTGAAAAATCGTAGTCGACCGGAAGGTTGCATTGTTGAACGGTACATAGTTGATGAAGCCATTACATTTTGCACAGAGTATCTGGCAGATTCTAATGTTGCAGAGCTTCCAAAGCCTCATGTTGTGGGAGGGGGAACAGAAGGAGTCGGATTAATGGGAAAGCAATTAGTTAGTGTTCATATTACACAAAGGGATCAGGCACACCTATATGCGCTCCACAACACCGATGAGGTTGACCCATATGTTGAAGAGCATAAGAACCAACTTAGGAGATTCAATCCAATTAAAAATGAGAGCTGGATTTCAAGAGAGCATAATAAGAGTTTCATCGATTGGTTCCGAAAGCATTTTGAAGAGAAACAGAAAGAGAATCCACAGCTTTCAGTTTCAGATAAATTGACACGACTGTCGATGGGTCCGGACAGACTAGTATTTTGTTATTCAGGTTATCGTATAAATGGTCGCACATTCTATACAAAAGACCAAGATG
The DNA here is from genome assembly GCA_019426215.1 of Buddleja alternifolia. Taxonomy (NCBI): domain Eukaryota; kingdom Viridiplantae; phylum Streptophyta; class Magnoliopsida; order Lamiales; family Scrophulariaceae; genus Buddleja; species Buddleja alternifolia. The sequence goes on from CM033390.1 coordinate 58,182,505, forward strand.
AGCAAAGTACAATGCAGAATAGTGGTGTGAGTCTTGTAGCTCAAGCAATGCATATCTCAAGTGCGAAAGATAATAATCCTATCTATGCCGATTTATCATATTACGGAGTGATTGAACGTATATGGGAGCTTGATTATAGTTGGTTTTGGGTGCTTGTATTTGGGTGTAAGTGGGTTGACAATAAACATGGTGTCGATAATAGTGAAATAGGCTTCACTCGAGTAGACCTTGAAAGGGTGGGATACAAAGATGAACCTTTCATTTTAGCGTCACAAGCTAAGCAAGTGTTTTTTGTTACCGATCCTATTGATAAGAGGTGGTCCATTGTTTTATCGGCAAACAAAAATACTTGTATTGATGATGATTATGAAGAAAGTGAAGATGATGGAGAAAATCCTATCTCATTAGGTGATTCACAATTAATTGATAGTGATGATGACTTGGATATAAGTAATGATGAATTGTATATGCGACAAGATTACCAAGAGGGGATATGGATTAATCCATCAGTTCGTCGCCGTATTAAAAAAAATGGTCATACCGATGGGAAGCAAAAGACTGCTAAGCCAACGACAAAAAGAAAACGATGAAAGGTATTTGAACTTATTTCATAATTGTATGATAGACTTATTTTTTTATCAATATTTATACTTAGTTGCTAGAAAATTTATATTCTTGAGATTTGCCTATTTTTGTGGAAAATTTAAGGGAAATAGGGGATTGATTGAATTTAAGGTTAATTTGGTTTAGCTGGGGGTTAATTGTGTTTAATTGGGGATTAAATTTTGTTTATTTTGTGGTTTAGGATAATTACGTTCTAGAATAATGGATATGAACCCAAATTCTGTATTTATTACTTCTATTTTAAAATTATTATTGCCAATTGAATCTGCCAAATTTATATGAATCTAACTTCTGTATTTATTACTTCTATTTGAAAATTATTATTGTCAAATGAATCTGCCAAATTTATATGAATCTAACTTTTGTATTTTTTGTCTTTTGTAGGTCGATGGCTTCAAATCCTGATGGTAGCTTTCCCAAGGATGATGTATATGGATCAGATAGCGTTCATGAGGCGGAGATACGGAGAGGTGTCACGGCTATGAAAAAAGTTATCAATGCCAGAAGTAAAGGCATAAGGCTACCTGTCGGCTGGAATGACAGAGGTCAGCCAGTTAACCCAAACAAATCAATATTTGTTGGTTATATAGGCGTGCAGGTTTGGCAGAAGGTGTCGATTGCCATGAGTGATTGGCGAAAAGTCCCGTCACCAATAAAAAAACGTTTGGGATGAGATAAAGGTAATTTGGATATTATCATATTTGTAAGTGTTAATGTATTATCATATTCTCTAAATTATAATTTTATATATACTTTGTTGTTTGATTTTTGTAGTTGGCATTTGATATTGACGAAAGTACATACTATCAGAAGGTGGGAGGCTAGCACGTAACTTCAGGAGCTACACAAGCAGAAAGTATGTGCGAGATGATGATGGAAATATTAATGTCAACCCACCCCCACAATATGAGATATCACAAGCCGATTGGACGGCATTTTTAGATGTTCGCTTAGGAGATTCTAATTGGCAGGTAGCTAGTCATTTTAATTTACGGTTTCATTTCTTGGTTATTGCGTTTATATTTAGCTAATAATTTGATAATGTAATAAACAGAAAATGAGTAGGGACAATCAGGAAAGAGCAAAGAACCCTGAGTATCCTTACCGGAAAGCGAGTCTTGGACATGCTCTTGTGGAGCAAATGGAGGTATGTAGTTCATTTAGCAGTGAATCTTTACAATTTTTTTAATAAAAATTCTATGTTAATGCATACATATATTTTTTAATGAAAATATAGAGAGATAGAAGAGGGGATGCGGGATCCGATTGTACAGAGGTGACATGAGCACTCGTGTGGAGGATTGCGCGTTCCGATAAAACAAATCAAATTAATAACGACAATGTTAGAAGAGTGGTGAATGAAATGGTGAGTTATTGACAATTTTTAGCTCTATAATGTGCTGTATGTTTGTTTTGAAATATTATTGAAAGAACAAGGTTCACTATTTTTTTTTAATTTTTTTAAAAATATATCATTACAGGAGAGCATTTCACAAGAGAGTACTAGCCATAGTGGAAATGAGACGAGTCGAGATGACCTATTGGCTAAGGCTCTTAAAAAGAAGGAGCATCCGGATCGCGTTAGGGGTGTTGGCTTTGGGGTCTCACAAAGAGACTATTTTAAGGATCGAAAGCCTGCTACAGAAATGGAGGTGAAAAACTTGAGAAACATGGTGAAAAACCTCTCCGAAACTATGGTTGCCATGCAACAACGAATTGATGTTTTGGAAGCCCCTAACTCGCATCAGCCACATGAAGATGACGTGATTTCTTTGAAAGATAGCAGCCCAGAACCAGGTTATAAGATGCTTCCTGAGGTTAAAATTTGAACTTGTTTATTAATCCTACAACTTGCGACTCTCTATTTTGTGTAAATCATACAAAACTTTCTAATATAATGTTGTGTGTATATATATATATAGATGTGTGTGTGTGTGTGTGTGTGTGTGTGTAGGGTATCAATCCATGTCAATTAGCACTTTCATCACCATCATATCGTGTGGTGGCTAAAGGACAGCTATACAATCGATCGGAGACTGATAGAACACTTCACAACTGTCCATTAGCCACCAACAATGTGAAAGTGCGCATTGACACTGCTGTTGAGGCGAATACACCCCTACCCGTCCCTCTCAATGATGAAATGATCACCATTTCTAGTGGTCTGGGTACCTTTGTTGCTTGGCCAGCGAGTCTTGTCATTGTTACTGATGCACCGGTATGTAATTAATAGCTAGTCATTAATAAATTATAACAATTTGTTTGAGGTTACTAAATATACTTTGGTGTGTAACATTCATATTTTATTTTCTTGCTTAAACAGTCCAAATCATCTGGAAACCATAAGTCAGGGACGTCGAAGCGGCAGTTGTCAAAGGAAAATCTCCAGTGGCCGAGCCTGTAGGTGAAGTAGACATATGTGCAGATCTTCAACTAGATGGACTCCCTAATAACCTTGTATTTCTGGGAAAGTACACAAAGATGATGAAGATTGGTGCCCTGATCAATATATACATGGACGAATCCATTATGAATTTGTCATTCCCAGAGTACATTGGAAAGAGGAGATTTGTCACCTTCTGCGTAGAACAGAGATAGGAGCCTCTATCATTACAGCGTACATAAAGTAAGTTTTTTAATTATTTTATTACATCTGAACCTCGATTATTTTCGTTACTCGAAATTCATTTTTTATGCTCAATTTAGGTGTTTGTGGTTTAACTACGTGATCCCCGAAGGGAAACAAGCAAGTTTCGGGTTTCTTAACCCACATTCCATAGCTGCTCATGCAGACGCGCCAATTCAACAAGTGCAGTACATAGCACGTGCTATGATACAGAGTGCACAATAGAATAAGTTATTTCTTGCACCTTACAACACCGGGTGATCTACTAAAGAGTCGACTTTAATTTGTAAAACTATCTATGCAAAACAAATTTTCAACTTATCTTTTGAATGCTTTGTAGGGGTCATTGGTTGTTGCTTGCAATTGATCCATTTCAAGAGATTGTTTACTATCTGGATTCTGTGCATGGTGAGCCGCAATACCGAGATGATATGATACTAAAATTCAATCAGTAAGTTTTTCAATCAATCAATGTATCCATTATATTTAATATTTTTTTAAATTGTATTTATTTCACATAATTGCTTGTTTTTAACATATTTCCTTATTTTTTATATTTTTTTATAGAGTTGTGCACATATTTCGTGCAAATTGCAACAACCAATCCAGGAAATCCAAAAACTCGGTTTGTAAATGGTTTACTATAAAGGTTAGCGTTTTCTAGTTTCATGAGATTATATATTCGTATAGAAGTTCGTCTTCTAATACAACGTAACTTTGATTGCTTTTGTAGTGCCACCGGCAGACCAACGAGGTGGATTGTGGCTATTTCGTTATGAAATTCATGAAAGAGATTATTAGCCACGGACAATCTATAATCCTAACAGCGGTATACATAATCCTAATATATACTTAATTCTATTACTTTTGAAATTATTAAACCTTTGGTAGGTAATTGAAACGTCATTTCAGTTTGCAATTAATCTCTCTCTCTCTCTCTCTCTATATATATATATATCTTGCAATACTTTCATGATTGTCAATCCTTCTATACTAATGAGCAAATTGATGAAGTACGCTGCGAAGTTGCATGTTACATTTTATTAGTAGCTCCTTAGAAATTAGGTAATGTAGTTTTTGTACATTGTGACTTGTTGTAAATTGAGATTTGATTTATTGTATTTCGGAAGGTCATTAGTAATTTAATTAGTTGATTGTACATTTTGTTGGAGATTATAACATTTTATTATTGGAGGAAAGAGATGGTAATATTGAAGTTCGGGGTAGTGTTTGTTTATGTTGAATATGTTTTGTTGTTAGTTGAAATTTGTTGGTTGGTTTATTGCATATTTATGTATAGGAATATTATCATGATAGGGCAATAAATAATTCAAAAAAAACAAAAAAAAAATTGTACTTATGACAGCGGTTCTTCCGGAACCACTGTCACAGGTTCGTATTTTTATTTTTTTTTATTTTTCGACAACGGTTTCTGGAAAACCGCTGTCATAGGTTGATCTATTACAGCGGTTAAAAACCGCTGTAATAGGTCCACCCCTATAACAGCGGTACCTATGATAGTGGTTTTAACCGCTGTCATACGCCCAAAAAAACCGCTGTCATAGGTCATTTTTGTAGTAGTGTAGCTCAAATTCTGTTTGCTCAAACTCAAAATAGAATTATGTCAAGATAGATAAGTTAAATCTACAACATGCTTGTACAAGTAAATCATCATCTTATATGTAGAAGTTCTTTTATCTTCTGGTCATTTAAATTTAGAAATTCATATGTAAATGAAGTGATTAAAATAACAACAAATGCAAAATTGTACTTAATATTCATATGTAATATGTTGTTAGTATTTATTTTATCTTTATAATCTCATGATAAAAAAATGTATTCAATGTTACTGCATGTAGAACTATGAAAAGTGATATATTTTCTACATTATTAGAAAGGCTGATGGGATAAAAAAAAATGAATCCACTTGTGCGAAGCAAAAAAATACAGTGTTGTGGCAAACCAAGAAAGATACATAGACTGATGATTTATATATAAACATGCCAAAATATAATAATAATATTATATTAATATAAACATGCTGAAAAGTTTAATCTCTTGAAATAGATTTAGTTAAAGATACATGGTGATGATATATGATTACAAAATTAATAAATAAAAAGCATAAGATAGGCACTTCCAATTTGACTTCTTATCTAATCACCACGTGCAAAGCACGTAATATTTTCTAGTATATATATATATATATATATATATATATATAATATCTAGAATTATTTAACTATGTTACATTAAACTTAAGATGATATGAAATACTTATCTAAAGTTGTCTGTGACAATGACTTAATTTTTTGTCTTAATGCTGCATCATTTAACTTGCGCGTTCGTAGTAACTCGTCAACACAATCCCTTTCATGTTGAATCCATCCAACACGCTTGAAGTTTCTTGACACGAGACTTTTTCTATTTCTACACTATCATCCTCCGGATTATCACCTTGCGCTTCTTGCCTGATTTCTGCAATGATTTATTCTTCAGTTAAAGCATACACTATTTGCTGCTCATTTGGATGATCGAGAAAAACATCCATATCCATTTGGTTATTGTAATAAAGTTCTTTAATCTGATTTCTCAAATCTGCAACTATTCTTTGATCCTCTTCATCCAATTCTTTTGTAACTTCTGAGTCATCGGCACAATCGGTTCGAATTTTGCAGTGCTTGAAGCAATTTTTTATTGTGTGTGGCTTCACATCAATTGACCATGAAGCAACTACATTTACAATTCCAACTAGGAGAGATACCTTTGATGGTTTCAAAACACGACCTTCAATTCGCTTCAAGAGTAGACAATTAAATTGACGACAATAAAACCTTTAAAATTCCTAACGATGCCTGCATTACATGGCTGAATTTTGGAAGTGCTATTTGGTGGTAAGAACATAACAGTTGTGTGGCAAAGAAAGGGAAGATTATCTTTTTTTTCATGTGTCGTACAATTGTCCAAAACAAGCAAAATATTTTTGTTCAAACGGCTATCAAACCACGTTAGTCATTCCACAAAGAATAAAGATGTCATACATGCATTTGAATTCGCTCGATAAGTACAATTGAGATTATCACGGTTGACATTTTTAAGGCATTTGGGATTAAGAAACTTACCAATGATCCAAAGAGGAAGTTTGTCAGAGCCATCACCATTGCAACAAATAACAATTGTAATTCTTTCTTTGTTTTGCTTCCGTCCCTCTAATTGCTTCGTTGTAAAAGAGTTATTCGCTTGCATTCGATAAAATAGACCGGTTTCATCCATGTTGTAAATGACCTTCCAAGCCCATTTGTCTAATTCTTCTCTTATCGATGGCAAACTAGCTTTAATTTTCTCTATATCAACTGAGCCACTCTCCCCAAAACGACGAAAGGACCGAATTGCATGTCGTTGCTTGAACTTTTCCAACCAACCATTTGAAAATTCAAATGAGATAGCTTCTGGATATAGGTGCCTTACGAATATGTTTCCCTTTTCTTTTAATAATTCACCAGAAATATTTGTGTGTTGTTGATTGCACACAAACCATTCATAAAGTGCAGACTCCATTAAAGGATACTTTACCTATTTTTGACGTTTTACATTCGGGTTTGAAAGAACTTCTCCTTGTTGGTCGGTTGAATTCTTGACAGTTGTAATTTTGTAAAATGGATATTTCAAAGATAAATAAATATCTTGAATTGATTGGTCATACCTTCCTTATTTTGGAGAGATATCTAATCTCCTTAAAATTGCAGCTTTATTTTATCCCACAAATTTTGGCAAAATCAATCCTTGATTAGTGGACAGTTACTGCAGTCAATTTATTCTCCAAAACTTTGGGTCACATGGTCTTATCTCGGCCTATAAAAGGAGATAGCCTCATTTGTTTTAGAACACACGAGAAAACCACAAAGCAACCCCCTTTTTACATACAAAATATCTCACCCTCGTTCAGGGACGGATCCAGGAATTGACTCTTGGGGGGGCCGGCTTACATTTGACAGTATTTTAAACGTCGAAATTTATTCTTGTTTAATAGATAAGTAAATAACAAATATCATGTGTAAAAGTAAAATCAAATTTCAATAAAAAATATAGTAGGTTATATATATATATATATATAAGCAATTTAAAAAAAAATCGAAGTTGTATTAGTATTTCTTCGAGTATCTATTATCATATGATTGAATAAGTAAATATACATAAAAGTACATTAAACTCTATCCGAATATAATTGTTCATATGAATATTCATTATATTGATAATAGCATCAAATGATTTCATAATTGAACTTAATATTTAATTTATTAGTGATTGAACTTTTTCCCAATATTATTCATCCTATTTAATTTCTTGTCACATTTTATTTGAAGTTAGTGATTTTGTCAATTTTATTCTTAGATACAAAGAATTAGTTAAAATAATAGTGATAAGTGCTTTATTCATCACAAATCAATTTACATTTAAGTAAACAAGAAAATATTACAAAATTAAAAAACAAAAAATAAATCAACCGCAAATTCCAACAGTAATATATTGATAATTTCTCAAAAAAGTATAAAATAACAACTATTAACACTAGTATAATTGTTGGTCCCAAGTGGTTTACGAAAGGGTCTAGAAGGGGGGGTTGAATAGACCCTGAAGTCTTTTTCGACTTCTAAAAATTCGTATCACTTTGAAGTATTTGAACGCTCGGAAAGCTTTGAGCGCTGGGTGCGGCGCTTGAGAGATAATGACTTAAGCACTAGTTTCAGGCGCTTGGGAAAAGTTAACTTAGACTTGGTGATTTCAACGTTTACCAAAGTAGGGCAGAGTTTAGTCACTAAATCAGGGTTAGCACAGCGGAAGTATTTTATAGCTTAGCGTTCGGTTTGTTAATCAAAAGTAGTCGCTTAGTTGTTTTAAAACTTTATCAAAGTATATGCAATATGAATAGTAAAGCAATAAAACAGTAAATAGTTAAAGCAGTAAATGACACAGGATATTTATAAGGTTCACTGGGTGATGTAATCTCAGTTACGTCCTTCTTCTCCTTTTATCAGGGAGGTTTTCCACTATGATGATTATCGAAGAGTCACACAGAGACTTCTACAAAATAGAGGGAGATTGGATATGATCTCGGAACTCCTTGGTCACACAAATTTCAGCTCCACTAAAGACCTTTTATCCCCTTACTTCTTTCACTCAGAAATGGTGCAAGTTACGCTTGATCTCGGAACTCCTTGGCCACACAGATTTCAGCTCCACTAAAGATCTTCTTCCACAAGCTTCTTTTACACAAAAATATTGCTTGTAAGTCAACAAGCTTTCTCACTCAGATGAAAGGTGTTGATGGTTTTGGTCACGGGTTTGTTTGTTTTTGGAAAGTTCAAACAACTTGGAGATATCTCAATAGTAGTGTAGGTTCTTCTTAAAAAGAGGTTTGAAATATGGGTGACTGTCTAGGAATGTATTTTAGAAGCTTAAAGGATTTCGGCTCTGGAGTTTATAAGCTTTTTCTCTCAAGTAAATTCAGCAAAGTTTTGGACCCCTTTTTTTTGTTTATATGTCCAGATGTTTATCTATATGTATTATTTTGTCACTTTTGCTGAAAAGGTTATTTATAGGTTGTTTTGAGATTTTGTCCGTTGGACATGGTTGGAATCTCGTTTCCCTAAACATTCCATGAGTTCTGACAATCCTAACTTTGGGTATATTTAATTGGTTAGGCATGGTCTTGGTTTCATAAGTCTGACAGTCTTGGTCAAAAATATGGCTTGCCCATAAGTTGTAGCTTGTCCGACTTTTGATGCATTTTGTCTTATTTCCGTTTGGGAATAATTTCCGTTGATTCATGCATCTTTGATAGCTTGGATTTGAATCTTCAGGTTACGCTTGGAGAACTAGACGCTTGAGCCTTTGGAGTTTAGGCTTTTTGAAAGTAGCCTTCTTTGTTAATCAGACGCTTGAGAAAGGTCATAATCTTTGCCCGATTTTTAGACGCTTGACCTTTCACTTTATCTTTGATAGACTCACTCAGAATTCTATCATTGACTTAGTGTTAAGTACTTGGTCTAAGGTCCATAACAAATCTTGAGCGCTGAGTTCATAACTTGGAATAGTCTTTTAGCGTTTGACGGACGCTTGAGACTAATCTTTATCTTTACTGTTTCTTCAGACGCTTGATCTTCAACTTCATCACTTGGTAGACTCACACAGAACTCTTCTAGTGATTTAGTATCACATTCTTAGTCTAAACTCTATAAAGATAAAAATACAAGCCTAGTATAAAAAACACGAGCTTTCAGGCGCTTATACATTTGTTCTTCGAAAGCTTTTATACTTTACATTCTTGGGGTCTGACAGGGAATCCTAATTGTCATCATCATAACATCTAACATGAAATTTCTAACAATAATATTTATGCACACCTTGTGGAGGATAACTCTAAATAATTGATAATAATAGACTTTTTCTTGTTTTAACTTTGTTGATGTCTTGTATGTTTTTCTTTATCAACAATGCTTTTTATAGTTTTTGAAAAGATATTTATTAATTTTAATCCTAATATGTCCTTATTAAGAGTATCTCTTACAGGTTTTGGAAAATGGTTGATTAATTTTAATATCCTTTATATATTTCTGCAATTTTCGGTAATAGCTTGTTGTCCTCTTTTCCTTTTCTTTTTCAGTAATTACTTGTACAGCCTAATGTACAGCCTAAATAAAAAGAAAAAGAATGTTGGCATTGGGATGAGGCTTATGGAAGTCAAACCCCCGACCTCCTCCTGGAGGAAGTAAGCGCCCACCAGTGCAACTAACTTCATCTTGTGTTGCATCTTAACACCTTTTTATATATTGGTGGGGTGGCCATATAACGAAAATGTATGTACTCTACAATGAAAATTTAAAATCCGTCCCTGCCCTTGTTTAAGTTCATTTTCTGTCATTGGTTAGAAATAAAGCAAGGCTACTTGATTTCATTCTTACATTACGAGTGCATGTTCGTAAGGACGAGACTGTTGAATCTTGCAGGTGGACCGTCAGTGACCTATTGCGCCGAGTCATCGACTCTGAGGGGCGAAAATCTACCTTTAAGATAGTGCTACACACGCCTCAGTCTAATTCGATAAGCTTATTTAATTTCTTCAAATTATCTTACTATTCATATTGATTTTATATTTGATACTGCTGTGAATTAATTGTTTATTTTCCAATTCTATTTTTTAACAGAATTCTAACAATCTAAAGGTAGATTAATTCATACTTGATATGTTACTTGCTGTTGAAAAATTTAATAAAGAGAAAATATGTGATAGCGTGCATAGGCTTGAGAAGCATACTGCAAATGACGAATCTAGACCATTAAATCAAAATTGGATTGTGGTAGATGATAACTACTTTTTAGTGGTGTCTGATAACAAATTTGTGATTGGAAAAAATGAATGGGTGGTAGATTCTGGTGCTTCAAAACACATCTGTTGCAATATAAATGCATTTTCCTCTTATACTCCGATCAACGAAGAAATAGATATGATTTATCTAAGTGATTCCAAGCCTTTATATGTTTTTGGCAAAGGAAATGTAAACCTAATGTTATTCTCTGGAAAAATATTAGCTCTTAATAATGTTTTTCATGTGCCTGAGATTCAATAATTCAATGTAATATTTGTAGCTTTACTTGTCAATGTGGTGGTTAAAGTTACCTTTGACTTTGATAATATTGTTATGACTAAAAATGACCTACTTGTGGGGAAAGGAACTCCTAAAAATGGTTTATATTTTTTTAAATATCTCAAACGTTATAAATAACAAGGCTAGTACTTCATTTGCTTACTTAGTGAACGACGTTGATTTATGGCATGATAGATTAGGGCATGTCAATTTTTCTTATATCAAGAAAATGAAGGAATTAGGTATTTTGAAAAATATTTCTATCACTGATCCTGTGAAAAATGTCAAATATGTGCTGAAGCGAAAACCACCAAGAAACCTTGCAAACCTATTCCTGAAAGGCAAAGCGAATTATTGAGTCTAATTCATTCTGACTTGGGTGATATGAAGTCCACTCCGTCTAGGGGTGGCAAATATTACTATGTGACTTTTATTGATGATTTTCCTCGATACTATTTTGTATTTTTACTGAGAAATAAAAATAAAACAAGGGAAAAATTTATGAAATACAATGCTGAAGTAGAAAATAGACTAGTTAGAAAAATTAAGAAACTTCGGTTTGATAGAAGAGGTAAATATGATTCTGGACCTCTTAGTGTTTCTTGCAAAAATAATGGTATTGTACATGAAGTCACACCACCTTACTCACCTCAATCAAATGGAATAGCGGAAAGGAAAAATAGAACCCTTAAAAAAATGATTAATGCAATGATGATAAATGCTAGTGCACCACCTAATTTGTGGGGGGAAGCGATTCTTACTGCTTGTCATATTCAAAATCGGATTGTATTTAAGAAAATTGGAAAGACACCTTATGAACTTTAGAAAAATCATTTACCAAACCTTAAGTACCTTAAAGTGTGGGGGTGTCTTGCTAAAGTTTTGTTGCCTGAACCTAAAAAGAGAAAAATAGGTTCTAGAACGTGTGATTGTTTATTTGTTGGATATGCTTAGAATAGTGTTGCGTATAGATTTTTAATTCTTAAAAGTGATGTTTCGGATGTTAATACCATCATAGAATCTAAAAATGCTGAATTTTTTGAGAATGTATTTCCTTTGAGGGCCTCTATTGAAAGACCTGTCTTTTCTTCTCATGCTGAATCTGATATTTCTGAGAATATAGATGTTGAACTTAGAAGAAGCAAAAGGACTCGAACGCCCACAAACTTAGGTGATGATTTTTTACATTTTTAATGGATAATGATCTTTTAACTGATAGTGAAGCGATAAAATCACCTGATGCTCCATTTTGGAGTGAAGCCATTAATAGCGAAATTGAATCAATTATGGCAAACCATACTTGGGAATTAGTTGACTTACCTCCTGGGGCCAAACCCATAGGCTGTAAATGGACATTTAAAAGGAAACTTAAATCTGATGGTTCAATTGATAAATTCAAAGCGAGATTGGTGGCTAAGGGATATGAACAAAAGAAAGATCTAGATTATTTTGACACATATTTTCCTGTGACTAGAACTTCTTCAATTAGAGTTTTGATTGCCCTAGCTTTCATTTATAAATTTTTGATTCACCAAATGGATGTTAAAACGGCTTTCTTAAATGGTGATTTAGAAGAAGAAATATATATGAATCAACCTGAGGGTTTTATAGCACCTGAAAATGAGAAAAAAGTTTGTGTGCAAACAGGCTCCCAAACAATAGCATGACAAATTTGACTATGTGATGACATCTCATGGATATCATGTTAATGAAGCTGATAAATGTGTTTATACTAAATTTGATGACCAACTTGTTGGTGTGATTGTGTGCTTATATGTGGATGATATGCTGATATTAGGAACTAATCTTGAAGTCATTAATAAGACCAATTCCTTCTTTTCATCACAATTTGATATGAAAGATTTAGGTGATGCTGATGTAATCTTGGGAATAAAATTGAAGAAAATTAATAATGGGTATAGAATGTCCCAAGAACACTTCACTGAGAAAATTTTGAGAAAATTTGGTCATTTTGATTCCAAACCTATGAGTACACCTTATGATCCTAGCTTGCACTTAAAGAAAAATTTGGTTGATAGTGTGTTACAAACTGAGTATGCACAAATAATTGGAAGTCTTATGTATTTGATGAATTGTACTAGACCTGACATTGCATATGCAGTTAATAGACTCAGTAGATACACTTAAAACCCGAATAAGAATCACTGGACTGCTCTTTATAGAGTTCTAAAGTATCTCAAGGGTACTTTAGATTATGGTTTACTCTACTGTGGTTTTCCTGCTGTATTAGAGGGGTATAGCGATGCAAATTGGATCTCTGGTTCTAATGAGACGAAGTCCACAAATGGATATGTGTTCTCTCTTGGAGGAGGTACAGTATCTTGGAAATCATCCAAGCAAACCTGTACTGCTCGGTTCACTATGGAATCTGAGTTTATTGTCTTAGAGAAGGCTGGTGCTGAGACTGAGTGGCTCAGAAATCTCTTAACTGATATCCCTTTATGGGTGAGACAAGTTCCACCTATGTCTCGACATTGTGATTGCCAAGCTGCGACAGCAAAGACAAGAAATAAGACCTACAATGGCAAGAGTAGGCATATTCGTTTGAGACATAACATTGTGAAGTAGCTGCTATGTGATGGGATAATATCCCTAGGCTTTGTGAGGCCAGAGATGAATTTGGCCGATCCTCTAATTAAGCCACTTAATAGAAAAGTAGTGGCAAACACATCGAGTGGGATGGGCTTGATGCCTATTGAGAAAGTTAACAATGATGGTAACCCAACCTATGTGATTGGTGATCTCAAGAAGTTGGCTCATATGGGTAATAACAAGTCATTGATTAACTTAATGAGACACTACCCATTTAAGTGTGTCCATCCCTATGGTGTGAGATAGTGTATGACTGCAGCGTGTGAGGTTGAGCAAATGCTCTTAATGAATTCATAGCCCTAAATTGGGTAGTGTGTTTGACTGCGGTACACACTTGATGGAATCAACTATATGAGTGTAGAGGTGGGGCCGCCTCTTATGAGAACTTGGGCATGTTCTCTAGAGCACTTACGAAGCAGGGAATGGCACATGGCCGTCAAAGTGCCAAATCGCGTGAGTAGCCTTGCTTAAGGAATGCTGTGTGGGCAATATGATGATTGATTCATGAGATGGGAAGTTCATAGAAATTCTATATTTCACTAAGTCCTTGTGAGTCACGTCTTATTTGCTCTACACATTGGTTCATAGCCCCAAAGGCACCAATGTTGATGCATTATATTCTTGTATATATTTGCTAGCTATGTCATATCTCTTCGTGTTGAGTTTATCTTTGAAATATGTGGGAGATTGTTGTAATTTTGTAAAATGGATATTTCAAAGACAAATAAATATCTTGAATTGATTGGTCAAACATTCCTTATTTTAGAGAGATATCTAATCTCCTTAAAATTGCAGCTTTATTTTATCCCACAAATTTTGGTAAAATCAATCCTTGATTAGTGGACTGTTTATGCAGTCAATTTATTCTCCAAACCTTTTGGGTCACATGGTCTTATCTCTGCCTATAAAAGGAGATAGCCTCATTTGTTTTAGAACACACAAGAAAACCACAAAGCAACCCCTTTTTTACATACAACATATCTCACCCTCGTTTAAGTTCATTTTCTATCATTGGTTGGAAATAAAGCAAGGCTACTCGATTTCATTCTTACGTTACGAGTGCACGTTCGTAAGGACGAGACTGTTGAATCCTGCGGGTGGACCGTCAGTTACCTATTGCGCCGAGTCATCGACTCCAAGGGGCGGAAATCTACCTTTAGGACAGTGCTACGCACGCCTCAGTCTAATTCGATAAGTTTATTTAATTTCTTCAAATTATCTTACTATTCATATTGATTTTATATTTGATATTGCTGTGAATCAATTGTTTATTTTCCAATTCTATTTTTCAACAGAATTCTAACATTGACTATATATCTTGGATATTGCTAGCTGGGACAACTTAAGCTTATGAGTATCTTCTAACCATTTTGCAAGATCTTTTTACTTCCAATCGGGGTTGGTTTCTTTCATGTTGCACAACTCGACACAAATACTTTTAGTGATTTGAGTTCGTTTATTTTTAGGTGTCATGACTTGCTTGAAGTAGAAAATGTATGATTTGAAATGATAATGAAATTCATGATTATGCTAGCATTTATATATGTATAGAAAAAAAAACAAACGAGAAGACATTTCGAAGATACAACATACATGAGTGAATATTTTAAATGCATATTGATGTACATATATTTTTTTTACATTTCCTAGATACATACATGAATGAATCTTCTATATCTTATATATACACAATGTACATGCATGATCTACGTACATTTATTTTTTTTAAATTCATGAATCTTATTTATCTTTTAAATTCATGTTTTTAAAATATGAAGGGACACAGTTCCAAGTGTCATATAATGTATATAATTTATTTTTAAGATTATACATGAATGAATATTCTAAATCTAATATATATACAGGTACAATGTACAAGCATGATGTACATACATTTGTTTTTTTTAAAATTCATGAATCTTATATATCTTTTAAATTCATGTTTTTAAAATATGAAGGGACACATTTTCAAGTGTCGATAATGTGTATTAGTTATTTTTTTTAAATTATAATTTTTATATGTAAATCTCTATTTAAGAATAACCTCCCTATAGTAATATTTTTCTCTAATCCTGAGGATATTACTGTATAGAGGTTTTAATGTACTATATACTCATACATAATGAGTGACAATAATTTTTGTTTTGTCATAATAAAATTTTGTAGTAAGAAGGGTTTCTTTAAAGTTGATACTGTTGACAATTAGTGACACATGTATAGTGGCAACTTAGTAAGAACACAAATAAAGTGACAATTGTAACTGTTGTCACTAATTGTCAATAGTGATAATATATAACTTCCTTGTCGCTAATTAATATGACAAGTTCAATATAAATATTGTCACTATTAAACGTGTGAAACCTATTTTTGTGTCTAGTCACTACCAAAAAAAAAAAAAAGGATATTAGTGACAATGTCAAAGTTGTCTCTAATTGTAAATTTATAGTGACAAAAAAATTTATTTTGTCACAAGAATAAGTTTTACATATTTAATAGCGGTGTGGTTTCAATTTTTTTTTTTCACTTACTCTCAAATCGAATTGCCCAATGCGATTTTGTCAAATAATAATTTCACATTGCGGTTTTGAGATCCCAAATTGCTCGTAGGGTTTTGCACGGTTCAGTGCGATTTTGCAATTTTTATATTAATTTACATTAGCTTAAAAAATAGAATTGTATTTTGAAGTGTTAATAAACTAAAGATTCCCTTTTCTCATTGAAATCTCCAACGATTTTTTTTTTTTTTTTGTAAAAACTTGTAAAAGTTGTGGCTTTAAATTACTAAAATATATTATCAAAATTAGTAGATAGAAATCATCGCGAACTTTATTTCACCAGTAAGCAAACTTGTAACAAATACAAGATCAACTCTTTTATAGACAATTGAAAGTAAATACGACACATATAGTCCCGTTCTTATAACATCCAGACCACATTATAAATTAAGAAAAATGTTATATACCACCATTTTCATGCCTCTGGTTTTTCACCTCTTCTTAATTTAGAAGTATAGATGTATTAAATTCATTAAAATCCATTAATTGCAAATGATTTTTTGCCAAAACTAGGGAAAGTGAAAAATCGGAGGTACATAAAACATGGTATATAGCATTACTCTTTTATTTAACAGTCTTGAACTATTCAAAGAATTTTAAACCATAAAGTCATAAGCTGAATGTATTAAATCATCATCACAAAGATCATGACGTACAAATATATTCTTATAACTTATGTGCAATGGTAGGACACCTAATTGCAATTGGAGGCTTGTTGGGTTGAGAGACAAAGTTCGCAGATTTTTGAAGATGATGGATTATCACATCTCACGCACATATATATATATATATATAGCAAGGGAAATAGGGTAGTCAACTTTTTCGCTAGTGAGGCCTGCTCTTCTCTCCATTCACAAACTTTCTTTCCCCATCAAATTCCTCGGGATGCTCGCGGGTTAGTTAGAGTGGACAAAATTAACTTACCTTCTTTTAGGTTCTTTTCGTAATTATAAAGGGAATAATACTCATAATTTATTTGATGCGTATTTTGAAATTAGTGGTCCTACTTGTATGCTCTCTTGTATATAAATTTGGCCGGTGATATTGATATGGGAGGGGAACCTGAAAAATCTCCCCACCGCGGCGTTGGTGGTTTTTGACTAAAAAAAAAAACTAGATTGATTTTAAACATAAACTATAAAGTATTATTAGGAATAGAAAATATAATAATTAAATTATAATATTTGATACACACACACACACATATAGACAGTGTGGTGCGGTGCAGTTTTTTATAAGTAAAATTAAAACCAAACCAATATTGCGGTGTGGTTTTCATTTAATTTTCAAACCGGGGGGTTTGTATTTGGCAAAGTGGTCGCAGTTCGGTTCGACGCGGTCGGTTTCGGCGGTTTTTAAATTCTTTTGATTAGCCCTCGTGACAAGATTTGTATATAAAATGTGTCTCTTAATAATTAGTGACAAGGAATTTATTGTCACCATTGACAATTAATGACACAACTTTAGTGACAACAATTATAGTTGTTACTCTATATGTGTTGTTGTTATACATGTATCACTAATTGTCAATAGTGAGAACTTTAACACTACAACAAAAAGTAATATTAGTGACAAAATTGGAAGTGACAATGTTAAAATTGTCACTAGATATATATAATGAGTGACAATAATTTTTATTTTGTCACAAAAAAAAATATTAGTGACAAGAGTTTCTTTAAAATTGTCACTATTGACAATTAGTGACACATATATATTGACAACACAAATAGAGTGACAATTATAATTGTTGTCACTAAATTATCACCAAAGGTGTGTCACTAATTGTCAATAGTGACAACAAATTTCTTGTCACTATTACACATATAAAACTTATTCTTGTGACAAAATAAAAAATCTTGTCACTAAAAAATTATAATTAGTGACAACTTTTATATTGTCACTTGATATTTTGTCATTAATGTATTTTTTTTTTCTAGTGTAAACAAACTCTTGTCACTAAAAATTGTTATTGTGATAAAGCAAGAATTTTTATCACTCATTATATATATCTAATCTAACGACAATTTAACGTTGTCACTTCAAATTTTATTATTAATTTTACTTTTTTTGTTGTAGTGAGTGACAACATTGATTCTGAAAATCGGTATTTCAAGTTTTGTTATCATCATAATTATTATGGTATTTAAGTGAATTTCCTAAATTAAAAATTACCCTATTATTGTGGACCCGACTTCGCGAGTATAAATCGCATTTATGAGAGCTTTTTTTTTATATACCTCTTTCCTCGATGAAGATATCTAATAAACAAGTATAATGTTTATATACTAAGGTTCACTATTAAAACTAATGTAATCATGAGACTAATATAATTTACTTGTTTTATGCGTGGGACTTCAAATTAATATTTTATGTTGTGTAAACATTTTTGAATTTGTTCAAATAATTAATACTCTTGTTAATTAATCTGATTGTCCATTGGTCACAGCGGAAATGCCAACCCCATTTCTTTATGATTTTGTATGAAATGATAGACAAGTTTTGTAATTACCGAGGAGATGTGAATGTGATTAACCAATTATAGATGTTCCTTTTGTCCAGTAATGATTAAGGAGGTTTGTGGTTAATTTCATGAAATAGTTAAAAGTACTACAATTTAATTTGTTCTATATATTTTATATATATATAAAGTTAAAAATGAATATATATCGATAATTGGATATATTCTGTTTATGAAATAAATAAAGAACTCACCATGTTAGAGATTGATAGCTAGAAATTAAAGTGAGTGTTTTTTAATTAAATATATAAGAAAATTTGAATAACGTTCAATTTGTCGGACACAAATATAAATAAATACGTATTTAATTTTAACAGATAAAGAAACACGCTAAAAAATGATTGAAGATGAATTTTGTATTTTTTATCTTTTATTTGATTAAAGATATTTTGTCTTCATTTGCTTCTTCTCATTCTTCGGTCATGATGAAATAAATGCAGCTGTATAGGTGTTGTTAGTCTACCTGGCCGCCAGTCAAGCACACGAAGAGAAAACACGAAAATCGATGTTGAAATTCTATCGACTGCATTTAATTCCAAACACACATGGCCTGCCCAGACAGTAACATTATATATATGTCATACACAATCACCTAATTAATTTTACCTTCTTGAATATACTTATAGATACGATGTGGCAGCATGTATTTGACTTCGTCTTGCACATTGAATGATTTTACACGAGTTATTATCTGCTTTGGTCAAAACTTTACGAGTTTGTATCTAATAGACAAGGGAACTTAATTACACATAAATAATATATATATATATATATATATAATTTATTCATTATATGCATCTTGAAAATGTTTATTATATAAACTTGCGACACAAAATAAATGACACATACTATAGTTTTTTCATTGATATATTGACTTCTTTATTTTTTATTGGGTTATGATTGTAACTCATATAAGGTTGGAATTCCAATTATATAGTGTATTATATATGGTTATAACCTAAGGTTTTGTTTATATATGGTTATAACCTTAGGTTTTGTTTGGTACCCTTTCCTAAATAATTTTAAGGAAATAATTTGGAAAAATGTATTTAATCAGAGGAAATGTACAGGAGAAGATGTGGGTAAATGATGTTTTGTTTCATTTCATCGAAAATATGTTGTACTTTACATATCTCTCATGGTTTTATTTAGGTAATGTCTTATAAAATTGTCATATTACTATAGAGGTTAGTTTGCTAAGCCAATGATTACAATATATATTCTTATATTTGAGATAATTATGAGATCTATAAATATTTTTTCTTTTCTTTTGTTTTAATGGTGTCGCGTCTAGTTATTATATTAAAATTTTATAATTGGGATGTATAAATACACATGTTATCTTTTTATATAACAAATGTGGTAAAAAAAATGAGAATAGGCAATGATATCAAAAATAAGATGACAAATATTTTCGAGGAAAGAAAACTAACAATTTAGAAACAAAATCAAACAAAGCCTTAATATGTAAAATAAATTTTAATGTAAGTACTTTTATTATTCTAGCGATGTTGAATGCATCGAAAGCAACACACATTATCCAACACTATTCCATCCATTATAATTTTTTATGCATGTTCAACAAAAAGTGTTATTAGCTAGCATAGTAATTAATTTTCTTAAGGGCCATATGAGTTTAATTTGTTTTATTGCAAAGTATTTGGTTTAGCAATAATAACTTTATAAATTAAAAGAGTGTTAAAACAATCAAATCAAAATGCCATTCAGAATGAATTCCCTTTACTCCATATAAAATTGATTCATCAATCATTAACATCACAAGCAATATCAAACCCATACCCTCTTCATGAAAATAAAAATAGTGGACCAAATTAACTTTTTTATATATATATATATAAAAGGCCAAATTAACTGGATTACACGTTGATGGTGAAGCAATAAAATTTATAAAAAAAATGATTGTATACGTTTGAACTCGAGATGTTTTACAAGAATGGCATGTTTTCTAAAATTGTTTATCGCCTCAAGAAAAAATTATCTATTTATTGATGATCGAACGACGGGGATTCAACACGTACGTGGTCGATTATGCATGTTAGGATAAAGGAAATCATAATCAACTAAAAATTTCTTAGTTTTACTAGATAATGTTATGTTATCTTTTATTTATTTTTTGATAATTTTATTGTAGTATTTTGGTTGTGTAAGAAGTTAGAAAGGAATAGTAGAAATCTGCAAAAGAACTAAAGAAGTAGGGCCGTAGTAGAAAATCTTCAAATACAGTAGGGTCATATATAGGTCTGCCTGCCAAAACAGCAATCAAAGTTGAAGTGACTGTACATAATTTTACCTCTATTTCTGCAAGCCCATTTCATAGGGTTTGGACCAATTACAAATCCTACTCGAATTCTTGTAATCACTTAATCATTAATCAATAATCCTCTCATATAGACATTTGTGATTGTAATAAAAACATTATTTATTTGTCTACATGATTTATCATAGGCCTGTTTACAAAAACTCGGAAAAAAAAGAAGAATTTTTGAGCTTTTTGATGGATTTAAGCTGTTTTTTACTGTTTGGTTTTACTGTTTTTGATTTTGTTTTTCTGGAAAAAAATTGAAAATAAGCAGAAACTAAAAGCATATCATTAGGTAATTCTATCAGCTTATTCTATTTAATTGATTTTTTGCAAGTTTTGTAAACAAATTCAACTTTAACTTTCACGTACTTTTACAATTTTTTCTAAAATTTAGCATTTATTTAAAAGCATAGCCTTTTGCAAATAGGGCTTATGGGTCACTTCTTAAGCAGGATGTGGGTAAAAAAGAGTGTCTAGATTAATACATACATGATCAATTATTGTGATACAATAAGACACTTTGTAGTAAATTATAGAAGTTGTGTACCAAGTCAAGTGCAGTTATTTATATAATTATATTACGTTGACTGTATCATATGTCAGATGATTAATGTTGTTATATTGAGAGTTGAAGTTCTTAAACTATTTCGGAACCATTTCTGAATATGATTGCACTTTAAGAATTGCATTAGCCTGGAATCAAATCATGTTCGAATAAAGTAATGAATTGTGATCTATAGCTTTTGTTCTTGTGAATTAAAGGCTAGGCACTCAATAATATTAAAAAAAAAAAATAACCAACAAAAAAAGGTTCATTTTGTAAAAACGTGATGGATGTATAGTTTAACTTGATTGCTGCAATTTACCTGCTGCAATTTACCAACACACTATAAAAACAAGTACTAGTTTCCATAAGTCAATCACCGTCTACTCATGCTCCTATAAATTATCAACCTCTACGTACCCGATAAAATTCGAACTTGCGACATTTAAGTAAAAGTTAACCACTAGACGAAGTAGTTGCATACCGTAAATTCTCTAATTTGAATTGATTATTCAAGAAATCGACATTGGATTTGGGCCACAAAGTCCAATCCTCAACACACCAATGGAGCCAGTTTTAATTGGCCTGCGGCCCACCTTATTACCGTGGGCTACGGAGCCCAAAAGAATCACTAACTAATTAATATATGACCATTTTCCTGTACTGAAGAATGTTCCGAGCCACATTATTTTCAGATTTGTTGTCTCATTTTTATGCTACCCAAATGACTATTACTTTCACTTAATTACCAAGAATAGTTTAACTTGATAATATGTCAGTTTATTATACATAATTACTTATTGCGTTTTGTGATACACCATGTATGTGTATATATATATATATATATATGAGTGGTTTACAGACTATTGAAGTATTATTCGAACGGATAGTACTATGAGTGGCGTGAGGATTGAAAATTTAAAATGTCTTGTTTTCTTATTTTTTACTTTTGTCAATGTTTGAGCCCGCAACATTTCTCCATTATTAATGCGTAAACATTAAACCCTAAATCTTAAATATTAATCATGATGTCAATTAATCCAAAATAAAATTCTAAAACAATTTTGTTTTAGCTCTTCGATCTCCCTCGACTAATTCCCTAGGCAAACAGTTATATTTTCAACAGATCAAATGATAAATATGTAGATTAGCTAGTTGACCATATATATATATATATGGTCAAAATCTAATACATATTTTATATTAGATAAGATATAAAACCCAATTTACATAATTATATCTATTAAATCCAACAGTCCAAAAAAAAATCAAAAAACATGTGGGGAAATTGATTCCAATTGGATCAGCCGATCAGGGGTATAATAGTCAATTGATCCCACAAACCCACATCTCAGTAATATCTTTTTCATCGTCTTCTTCGCTGCTTCTCTTCTCTTCTGTTCCTTTTTTTTTCTTTCTTATTTTCGAATCATCCTTGTAAAATCTTCTTTTCTTCTCTTCCGCCATTAACGATGAGCACAAGAAGAATTAGTGAAGCAGAGAACTATTACTCCAAAGACTTCGATTGGGATGAATTTTTTAATTTGTACCCCAAAATATCAGAATACCACAGTGAAACAACAACATGTATATATGTAAAAGTATATATATAAAGTGAGAGAATGTGTGTGAAATTTAAATGGGAGATGAGATGAGATGAGAATGAGGTCTCTTTTTCTGTTTCTTATTTATATAATAATATAGTAAAATTGTGGGTGATTTGGTGTGCTTGGAATTATCAGCTGCTCGAGGTTAATGGGGGTTGGTGTTTATATATGATTACAGTATTTTATAAGTCTTTATATAATATATTATAATATATTATACAGTATATTATAACTTATTATACAGTATATGTTTATAATATTTTAAAAATATTCAATTATACAGTATCTTATAAGCCGTTTTACAGCGTGTTATAACACATTATACAGTATATTATAACTCATTATACAATATGTGTTTATAACATATTAAAAATATTCAATTATACAGTATCTTATAAGTCATTATACAGTATGTGCTAACACATTATACAGTATATTATAACTCATTATACAGTATGTGTTTATGACATATTAAAGATATTCAATTATACAGTATCATATAAGCCATTATACAGTATGTTATAACACATTATACAGTATATTATAACTCATTATACGATATCTTTTAGTCATTATATAATGTCTTAATGAAGAGAACGTTGTTTTCATGGAAGAAAAATTGCACCCAATAGAAGAAGAGTGGCAGCGGTTGTGTGGGAGGGTGTCGGACGACGACGGCGGAACTGGTCATAGAAGAAGACAACGGCGACAGAAGTAGATCGAGAGAGAGGCGGACTTGAGTGGGTGCAGAAACCAAAACAGCGCGTGTGGAGACCGGAAACGCGGTGGTGGCGACGTCGGCGTCGCTGGTGATGGTTGAAGACGACGGCGGCGGTCTGTAGGTGGAACCGCGATGGCGCCAGCGGCAGAGCTGATGGGTCTCAACATTGGACCGCTGACTCTATTATTTGGAAAAGGCGAAGGTGGTGATGGTTAAGGGCGGTGGGACTCCGGTGACTGGTGGTGGAAAGGCGACTAGTGGAGACGACGGTGGTGGCTCGGTGATCGGGGTGCAGTGGTCGGAGCTGGTTGGGATGGAGTAGGTGAGTGGTTGAGGTGTTGTGAGAGAAAACGAGAGAGAGAGAGAGAGAAAGAGAGAGAAAGATTGTGACTGAGATGATTTAGACCTATTGACTAAAATACCGCTATCATCATTAAATTAAAGATAAAAACTGAAATAATGGCTTTAAATATAGACCTTGGGATCAAATGGTTTAAATGGTTTAGATTAGGTCTTATATCTTACCTAGAGTATAAGGATGTATTTGATCCATACCCTATATATATATATATACACACATATATCTTCTTATAGGGAGATTAATAATTGTTTGCATTCATTAATCATTATTAGCATATGCATGATTCAAACTTCAAACTACTACTTTGACTCCTGAAATTTTTTAGTTCTAAATAAATATGATTACTTTTATTTTTACATTTACGCAACAAATAATTATAAGTTGCCGTATGTCGGGGTGACATCCTGGAATTTTAAACACATTTCCTTAACAAAATCTTAGCAAACTGTATTGCTTTTAGCTTCCACCTCAATTTCATTAAATAAGTTCTATAATTCCTAGGTTTTGACCGCACGATTGGAAATTTAAGGTCCTACGTTCATCAACTGATGAATAATGTATATATTATTATACTCATTTCTTCTTAAAATTTAATTTGTTTTTGGACAAAAAGAAAAAAAAGAAAAGTTAATTTGTGACTACAATTGCTTCATCAATTTTATGTAAAAAGAAAATATTTTTATCTTTGATTAGGGGTGGACTAATCAAATCAAATAAACGAGGTGGTGTTCAAGTTTGTCTAGATTTTTTTCGGGTTCCAAAAATTACGTCTGAGCCTTATTCGATTGTTGATTGAATTGAGTTTGAACAGACATTAGACAATAGAAAAATAATATATTATTGATAAATATTAACTGACAATATCAAAATTGTCATTAATTAAATATATTGAACGACACTTATGCCACAAAAATGATTATAAAAGTTTAATTTTAAAAAGGATTCTAGTCACTAAAATTAATTACAATGACAAATAAAAAATTAATATCACTTATTATGTATGTTTACTGTCAACTTTGACATTGTTACTTCACATTTTATCTCAAATATTGTTGTTTGCATAGAATTATTTATTTTCAACTAATGGAGTAAAAAATCAAGAAAGAGTTCGAATGATAATTTTATATTAAACAAAATGAGCCCAAACGAGCTTTTTCAGTCAATTTCAATTCATGTATTGAATAATTTGATTTGTTTTTGAACCATGTTTTTTATTAACTATTTGTGATACTATTAGATAATTTAATAGGATGCATGAAGCTTTCACATCCAAATTTAGTTGCTTTACTTATTATAATTTTAATTATTCAACTAATTAATTTTTATTATATCAACTAAAATTTTAATTTATATTATTGTACTTCAAAAGAACTTGGGAACAAATTAAGTGAATTAGGTGAAATTAAGGGAGTGACTGTTGTAACAGTGAGCTAACCGTGGCAGTGAGAGTAGGTGGGACCCAGATGGCCATCCTGTCATTGCTTCCTCTTCACACCACACGCTTTCGACAGAAACCGGACGGCGCGGTGATCGCGCCGTTACGCACTGTTACTGACTCTTCTTCTTTACCTTTTCTAATTCATGACTCGTTTTAACAATTTTGCTTTTGATGTTCTCATTTTATACACACACTCCCTTAATTATATACATATTAGTCGGTAAATGCACATTCGATACATGTGCAAAAATAAAAATTGATATAGATCTTTTTCAATTGAATTTAATTAAGTCTAAATAAAATACGAAAGAAAGAATGAAAAATAGAAAATAAAGGGTGAAGGGTGGAGCATTAAGTTAAATTTAATTAAAAGAAACATTGAGAGTGAGAGATTTTTTTCTTTTTTTTTTGAAAAATAACGTGTGTAAAGCTAAAATGCTAAATGAATATTGAATAACATTTCACCACAATTTGTTTTATGGACTACATGATTGTTAGCAAAGACCGGGGGCTAGTGGGGTACCCGCTCCCCCTCAACTTTAAAAAACTTATTTTTGTTGTCTATAAACTTTTGAAACTTAAAATTTTGCCCTATAAAATTCAAAAATATCAAGTTTTGATCTCTTTTTATTTTGTATTGGCACCCCGAAATCCAAATTATGGCTTCGTCCCTAATTATTGGGATGCCACATCACCAAAACACATGAGATAACACTATGATCCATTGCATCAACACTTAATTCACATAATTTTCTATAGACTTCACCAAAATTGCTTTCAGTCTAAGTAGCCATTTTCTAAGTCCCAATCTTCAATTATAAACACTATATATTAGTATATATATAATCAATGTACTCATGAGTATTAAAAAAATAATAAGCTAATTAAAGCCTTTGTTTCGTTCAAAGAAAAAAGCAAACTAGTAGAGATAACTGAAATTATTTATTAATTGCAATTTTTCTTATATATATTGTCATATGCCTTATTGATTTATCATAAAAATAATATTATTTAACTTTGCTAAAAGGTTGAATGTATTTCATTGTTATTATTGTTGGGAAAAATTCTAGCGCGTAACGGGCGGTGTTTATGAAGATGCAAAATGATAATGATATGTCGAGGCAAGGGTTACCCTATTTCCTTAAGACAATATTGCCCCGCACTTGGTGGTCACGGAATACGACAATTGTCTCCCAAGATACAACGACAAACGTCTCGAAAATAGTACCACTACAAATTTTCGAGCCTAGCGAACAAAATACTTGTTCCAAACTCTCTCGATGGACATGGATGAATTAAATGCACATCTAAACATTTAATATGCAAACTTATTCTAGCAATATTAAAATAATATTTAAAAATATTTAAAGTACTCAAATTAGTACTAAATCATTCTTACAATATTATAAATAATATTAAAGAATCAAAAGAATATTCAAAGTACTCAAATTAGCACAAAGAATGAAAGAAAGATGAGAAAATAAGATGTTGGTGTAAATAAATCCAAACTATGGGGGGCTATTTATAGAGAATGAAAGGTTTTGGGTCAAAAAGTGTGACTTTTCGGATTTCTGCAGAAAAACCCAAAGGTTGTGTCTTTTGGACAAAATGCCCCCTGATTGCACCTTTTCGGACTTTTCAAATTAGCCCCAAGAGCTGCAATTGTTCAAAACAACCCCTGAGCTAAAAGACAAAATCCGCCTGACATGGTTATGATCCGGTGTGGCGGGTGCACCGTACACCCGCCTTTCATTTTTTTGGGAAATGATTAGGTGTGGGCGGTTGCACCATCCGGCTTGAAATTTCAGCCCCTATCTTTCCACAGACTTTAATGTTGACCCCAAAACTTTGAACCATGATTCATTGAGTCCTTTCAAATTGGTCCCTCAATTTTTCAATTTGAACATTTTAGACCACGAACTAAATGAACTATTTCTTATACAACCGCGGCCGTCGATCGTATAATTGAGATCATTTATTCGCCTTTGTTCACATCAATTATTGATTCCAATTACGAGAAACATTTTAAGTGATACACTTTGCTAATTAATTTCTCATTCACCCGAAATCAGATTTGAGTAATTAAATACTCTAAATTTATCTACTCAAAAAGTAGATTAATTTAAGCCAAAGACACTCCAGTCTCAACATGTGGAATTCACTTAAATCTCCAATAAAATCGCGTTAAACACAATTTACTCAATCAAGATTTCCAACAATTATGACTTTATTCAAGGTGTTATTACAATGCGAATATTTAAATATATACGTTTTAACGGCTTTGAACTTGTGATCACTTAAAAAAAGGTGAATTAGTTACAGAAGAACACTTATTAATTATCATGTGTGCAACTTGTGAATACATTCATATTCAATGATACTATAACTATATTATGGTTAATGACATGACATAATGTTTGGCTTGAACTCGAAGGTGAGGGTTCACTAAATAGATCCATGAAAATTCTATTTCATTTTCAGTTCAGTCATACCTAAATGTATTTTACAAATGAGTGATCAATCATATGACGAGTGTAGTACACTCATTTTAAATACACTTAGGTGGGGACGAGTTAGGGCGAGCTAGAATTTTTCTTAGACCCAACACCTTCAAAACATTTGTATCTACATATGTTTCTAGAATTTGTTGACGTGCAATGGACTAGGGGGCTCACATCAAATTCTAGCATAATCAACTGATGTTTTACTTATTCAAGTTTAGACCTAATATTACTCTATATGGTTACTCCTAACTAAATCATATACATTTTTTCACTTTTAATTGAAAAGTTTCTCTCCTTTTCAATCTTCGACACATTATTTCGTATTAAGCTTCTCGTTTTCAATCCAACTAATTCTTATACTTTAATAGTAAACTGGTTTCATATTAAATTAATTATTAAACTTTGATGCACAATTGATTCTTATACTTCACCTAATAATATTGATGATTGTTTTATCAATTATCGTATTAGCATATCAATTAGAGAAAAAATGATTAATTTGCCTACAACCCAACTTCCTAGCTAGTTACTCAAAACCTGTTGATTTAGTGGTTTTCAACTCGTACTTTTTGTGAGAAGTCTTGGGTTCGAATTCAGATTGCCACAAGTTGTGACTCTCCCCTTCTTTATGGAGCTAGATAAAGTCTTTATGACTCGGGATTATGACTAGCTATCAACCCTGGTTTGTTAGGTTAGATATTTAGAGTATCTTCTAGCTTTGTTCCCCTTGGTTTATGTCCTAGCTTTGCTTTCTTCGGTCCTATCGCTTCTTGAATTTCAAAAAAGCTTCCTAGCTAGCTAATCAAGACGCGCAATTCTTGTTTGAATTCCAATCATGTGTCATTATTATCACCGAATTCACACAAAACATATTTCTTTTTAGAGAGTATTTTCAAACCAATTGGCAATTCATAGCATGTCAATGATAAGAAGAGATGGAGCTAAGAGGGCTAGTGATGGCACTCGCTCCCTTAATTTCAAGACAAAAGTTATTTTGCCGCATAAATTATTTATATTTGGAATTCTTTCCCCTTAAAATATGAAAATAACAAATTTAACTCATTTGATGTATATAAAATATGTACTTTGGCTCAAGCTGAAGATTTGGACGGGTGACATTGAAGATTAAGTATTTGAGCTCACTTTCTTAGAACAGACCCCACAAAATTATGAGTCTAATATTAACTTTGATCGTGATTAGACCATTTGGGTATTTGTGCATTTAGTCCTTAAATTGGTATACTATTGTATGGGGCCGAGTTATGGTCCACATCCCGCAAACTTATAAAAATTAGGGCTTACTGTATTTTGGAGGGAGAGGATTGTTAGGTTGTCGAACCTACAAAAATATTTCCTACTCCTAAATTTGCAGATAGCGATAAGTAGGGTCGAATCCACAGGGATTGGTTCGGATTATTTCTCAATTTGCTAATATTAAAATAAAATAGGGGGGATTTTTAATAATCGATTAAACTAAACTTAAAATAAATAACAAAAAGTATTAAAATCAAGAGATGCAAAATTAAACAAGTAGAATAAATCAATATGTAGTGAGATTCTAGCCTAAGGAATTTTATCCGTTTTAATTCTATAATTTGATCATCGATGCAAAGATAATTCAATATTCTTGAATAAATTGGCTATAGCCGTTAACAAGCTCTAACAACCTCGTTTCTCCTTATTTTATCGATAATCAAAACAAGCTCTTTGATTATTTCTCTTATTGATTGAATAACCCTAAACAAGCTCTTAAGATTTAATTCAATAATAGCTTTAAGAATTAGAGAAACACCAATTCTAATTAACGAACTCACAAGCTCGGTTCATTTAAATTAGATTACATATTCCCATAATAACAATTGAAAACTTGTCCATAATCAATGTTATTAATTGCTACCAATATTAGAATTGACCAAACAATTACGAATTTGGGATTCTAACTAGCTATATATTATTCCAACAATTAAATAACCGGTCGAATTACTCAATTAATTGAAACAATAATATCAACAAACATAAAGAATATGTAAATACACAAGAATAAAGAAAGAATAAGAATAAATTCGATCTCACAAATTTTTGTAGAATTAAAACTTCAAATATCCTCGGCTAGAACTTGAGTTTTTAGCAATACATCTCCATGGAAGCAAAAACACAGATTTTCCTTCTCCTCTCTTGTACAAAAACGTGAATAGTGATTCTGTCGGAGAGAGAGTGAAATTCCAGCAATAACTAATTATCTCAGCCTAGCCAAAAAGACTTCTAACTAAAATAAAACTCTAATTCTAAAGGAATAAGGAAAATACTAATAAAACTCTTACAAAATAGGGAAACTCCTAAAACTTAGGAAGACTCCTACAAATTAAAATAGGATTTTCTCCTCTTCTTCTTATGTATAAAAAACGTGTCTTCCATTTTATTTTTCTTTTTCTCCACCTTTTTCTTCTTTTTTCTTCTTCTTTGAAATTTTACCTATCAAAATAAAAAACCATAATAAATATCTATCATTTAAACTTAAATACCAATAAAAGAATGAAGGAAATATATGAAAAATATGCATAAAATGCACACTAACAAATTCCCCCACACTTTAACTCTTGCACGTCCTCGTGCAAAGACAAAAGACTCAAAAATAAATAAAAACAACTAAAACTAACCACTTTCGTAGGTATCACGATTGCATTTAGCGTATGCAACAAGCCTTTAAACCCCTAGGTTACCCTAGTGGACGAGTTGTGTCTCGTGAGGGTTTGCAGACGATATACCCACAAAATCAATCTCTCAGTATACAACAAGTAAGTCAAAGAAACTTATTTTTCCAAACATCAACCCTTATCATCAAAAATTTTAACAAAAATTCTTTAAAGATATCCATCATGCCTCAACTATAACTTTCGTATCCATACATACTCTTCAAAAATTCACAAAAATCCATGATTGCAAAATCACGTATACAACATTCAACTCGCATTATCCATTTCTATCTCCTCAAGCATTTTATAACCAATTTAGCACCAATATCACACTTACATTTACTTAAGCAATTACTTGTCTTTTGACGCGAATACAAACAGTGGTCATGAATGCACCCGGTTACTCAACAAGTTTATCATTTATCATTTGATACCCTCTTATAGCCCTATTAGGATACTAACACAGTAGCAGGTTTGGGCCGATAGATCCCAGACCAGTTGGCCTTAGGTTACCAAGCTTGAAAACTCCTCAGGCTTAATCCCTTCAGTGTAGTTAGCCCCAGGCGCTACAAGAGGTTATATCATACACATTTTAAGCACAAATTACTTCATAGGGTCTTAATACCCATATTTTCAATTCATCATCAATTTAATTTCACCAAACTTTAAACCTAAGAAAATATCAACGAACTTTGCGAGTCAAATATCACATACACAATTATTCCAAATTACAAACTTCCGTAAACTTCTCAAAGAAGCATGTACTTCAACAATTGTAACAATATAAGCATGCTTGACTTCTCTCATGAATTTCATCAAATTTCTCAAATCAAAAGAATTGATACTTCGAAAAAATTTACACTAATTTAACTCGTTGCACACTAAGAGAATTATACACACAGTACGACAAAGGATTCTATCCCCTTCCCCCACACTTATTGCAAGCATTGTCCTCAATGTATGAAAAGAAAAAGCACAAAAGGAATAAAAAGAGAGGTAAAGGAACGGGACTCCCCTGAACGTAGGTGTGTGAACCTGAGATCAATCCGGTGGAATGTGGAAATGAGCAAGGATTCGATCCAGCTTAGACTCAATACGGTTGAGTCGATCCTCGAAGTGGCGGGAGAAGGAATGCATGTTGGAAGTCTCGGGAGTAGACGAGGTAGTGTCTCTTGATGGCTCCTCCATATCACGGCGTTTGCGCTTTTTTGGTTGCACCGTGGGTCCCGGAGATGTAAAAGTAGGACGTCCGTGTTTGAGAGTCACGATGCCCATCCTATGTAAGCAATCAATATCCAACGGTTCCATGTGACAAGCAATGTGCATATTAGTGTTACTCAAATTAAGCAATTTAAGAGAAACAGCTAATTGTGTAATGTAAGAACCTAAGATAAGACGTTTTTTGTTCGAGGCCGATTGGAATTGAATAGCTAACCAAATACCCAAATTAGCTTTGATTTTGTTTTGCATACACCAGATGAAATAGAACTCGGCTTTAGTGAAAGTGCCGGAACTATCTTTCCTACCCGAGTAATTATAAGCCAAAAAACGTTGAATATATTTCAATACAGGCTCACGCAAATAAGAACTTTTAGATTGACTTGGGTGATAGCAAGTAGTATCGGTTGAAATAGTTTTCCAAATTTGATAAGGGCAAAAATCACGCAAATAATCACAACAAGAGTTGCTATACGCGTCCGCTTGAACATAATCGTTATCAACGAAGCCCAAAGCCACATTAAATTGAATAATCGAATAAGAAAACTCTTTGCCCATCAATCTAAATTTAACAACAACGGGGCTAGTTAGAGTTAAATCCTTCGTTTTATTGAACTTAAATGTGGTGTAAAACTCCCTCGTAAGTTCGATAAACGCCGGGAGTTTAACATGAAAATATCCACTCCACCCAATTCCATCAACCAATGCAACAAATTCATCACGAATATTCAAAGCATTAAGCGCATCATAATCAACACATTTACCGGGAATAATTGGATAACGACACAATTCATTATACCTCGTTTGTTGAACTTTCGATTTGAAGGTAGCAAAACCACCAAGTTTTGAACTCGGTGGTAATACACTCTTACCCTTACCGAGACGAGACCGTTGTCGTGGTGAATCATTGGGACTTTGGCTCGAAGAACTAAACCCCGAAGAAATTGTTGGAGAAGACGACCGAGGAGGGTTGGTTTGAGCAGCAGGCGGCGGCGGTTTCGAGGCGGTGGTCAGTTTCTCGGTGGTGGTCGGTTCCTCGGAGGAAAACCCGATGACTAGCGGCAGCGGTGGTGATGTGGCGGTGGGATCTGGTGAGGTGACGATTGAGACGGCGACCGGTGGTGAACTGGCATGGTGGACTCGCGGTGGCGTCGCAGTTGTTGGATCGGAAGAAAGGGATGGCTGTTGTTGAGCCCATGGCGGCGCCGCTGTGCTTCGCCTGACCTTCTGTCGCGGGTTCCGGTAGCGTGGTGCCGCGCGCGGCGGCGCACATGTGTTCGGAGAAGCGGCTTCTCGGTTGGATCTGGGCCAGGCGGGGTTGATAGCGGCGGGGTTGTTCGCTGATACCGGCGGAGATGATGCGACGGCGTCGCGTTTGGAAGCCGACGTCTGGTGTGGCCTTGGTGGTGACGTGACGGCGTTGCGGTTGGATACAGTTGCGGTGGGCTGCGATTTTGCCGCCCGTTTCGGCGGTGTAGCGCTCGGCGGCGCGGCTGTGTTTGGAGCGGCGGCGGCGGTGCTTGATTTCGGTGGTGGTGGACTTCTTCCCATGGTGATGAAGATGAAGCTTCAATAGTGGTGGATGTGGGTGTGAGTTTGTGTGGGTTGCTGCAAAAGAAAATTTTGGGGAAGAATTAGGTGTAGAGAGGAAGAAAAGAAGGAAAAGAATTTTGCTGAAAAAATTGAAAATTTTAATTTTTTATTTTTTTTTTGTAAGAATAAAGGGTGAAGCGTGGCTTTGTGTTTTTAAGGCAGAGTGTGACTTATAATTAAGCGTGGGCACGCCTTATTTTAAGTCATGAATTATCACCCTTGTGCACAACTAGACAGATTGCAACTTTGAGTAAAGCGTGGGCACGCCTAATTTGAAGTTGTAGTCTGCCCCAATTTTATTTTATTTTTTTCGAAAAATTTCTAAGTTTAAAACGTACCCCGTGTGGCCTTGGGATGTGTTTCTCCTTAAAGAAAAAGTTAAAATAAAATAAAATAAAACCAACAAAAACATCAAATTTAAGAACTAGAAAAGGTAAAATCTTGGGTTGCCTCCCAAGTAGCGCCTTTCTTTAACGTCTTTGGCTAGACATAGTCACGCTCAAGTGGTGTAATTGGGAGGTTCGAGGTCCATTTCTTCCACATTATGCGTTTGAAATCCTTCGTAGAAAGGCTTTAAGCGATGTCCATTCACTTTAAACATTTTCCCAGTAGTCGGACTTTGGATATCAACTGCACCATGGGGAAAAACGTTAATGACAATAGAAGGTCCAACCCAACGTGAACGTAACTTACCCGGAAATAATTTAAGTCGAGAATCGAAAAGAAGAACTTTCTGTCCAACAACAAAATTCTTTCTTGAGTTTATCTTATCACGAAATGCTTTCGTCTTCTCTTTATAGATTCTCGAGCTTTCATATGCATCATTCCGGATTTCATCCAACTCTTGCAATTGTAGCTTCCTTGTGACACCGGCATCATCCAATTTCATGTTGAAGTGCTTAATCGCCCAATATGCTCTGTGTTCCAATTCAACGGGAAGATGGCAAGGCTTACCGAAAACTAAACGAAATGGGGACATACCAATGGGTGTTTTGTAGGCCGTACGATATGCCCATAGAGCATCGTCGAGTCGCGTACTCCAATCTTTCCTACTTGGATTGACTGTCTTCTCGAGTATAGACTTGATTTCTCGGTTAGAGATTTCGGCTTGCCCGTTTGTTTGTGGATGGTAAGCGGTTGAAACTCGATGAGTGACATCGTATTTCTTGAGTAGGGCCTCCATCACTCGATTGCAGAAGTGAGTTCCACGATCGCTTATTATGGCTCTTGGTGTGCTGAACCTAACGAAAATATTAGACTTGACAAAATCTACAACAACTTTAGCACAGTCAGTTCGAGTAGCTTTGGCTTCAACCCATTTTGAAACATAATCCACAGCAAGTTGTATATAATTATTGCCAAAAGAAGAGGGGAAGGGGCCCATAAAATCAATTCCCCACACATTGAAAATTTCACACACATGTATAGGATTAAGGGGCATTTGATCTCTATGTCCTAAGTTACCCGTTTTTTGACAATTTTCACAAGATTTGCAAAACATGTAAGAATCATGAAACAAAGTCGGCCAAAATAAACCACTTTCAAGCACCTTAAGAGCAGTGCGTTTGGGACCAAAATGTCCTCCACATGCATATGAATGGCAAAATTTAAGGATTGAAGGAATTTCAGTCTCAGGTACGCATCTTCGGATGACTTGATCCGAACCATGTTTCCACAAATAAGGGTAGTCCCACACATAATACTTAGCATCACTCTTTACCTTATCCTTTTGAGCTCTAGACAAATCGTCAGGTAGGGTCTTAGTAACTAAGTAATTCACTATATCGGCATACCATGGATTTGTTAGTTGAGTAGCAAAGAGATGCTCGTCAGGAAATTCATCTCGTAGGGGCAGTGGTTCCTCACTCACGACTAATCGACTTAGATGATCCGCAACAAGATTTTCAGCACCTTTCTTGTCTCGTAGCTCCAAGTTAAACTCTTGCAGCAACAAGATCCATCTAATGAGCCTCGGTTTAGCCTCCTTCTTAGTGAGTAAATATCGAAGAGCTGCATGGTCAGAATAAACAATCACTTAAGTACCAAGTAAATATGAACGGAATTTTTCTAAAGCAAAAACAATAGCTAAGAGTTCTTTTTCCGTTGTCGAGTAATTGCATTGGGCACTGTCAAGTGTTCGTGAGGCATAATAGATGACATGTGCAGCTTTCCCCACTCTTTGTCCAAGCACTGCGCCTACAGCATGATTACTGGCGTCGCACATAATCTCGAAGGGAAGATTCCAGTCTGGTGGTTGCACAATAGGGGCTGAAGTTAACAAGTCTTTCAACTTGTCAAAAGCACTTTGGCACTCCTCGCTAAACTTGAATTCCACATCTTTTTGAAGCAAGTTGCACAATGGTCTACTTATCTTCGCGAAATCCTTGATAAAGCGTCGGTAGAATCCTGCATGTCCAAGAAAAGAACGAACTTCCCGCACACTCACGGGGTAAGGCAAAGATTTGATAACATCTATCTTGGATTTGTCTACCTCTAAACCCTTAGAAGATACCACGTGACCTAAAATATTACCTTGTTCAACCATAAAATGACACTTTTCATAATTTAGAACAAGGTTGGACTCGATGCATCTTTTCAAAACTTTTCCTAAATTAGCTAAACAAGAGTCAAAGGAATCACCATGAACTGTAAAGTCATCCATGAATACCTCTATGATGTCCTCAACAAATTCTGAGAATATGCTAACCATGCACCTTTGAAATGTTGCTGGAGCGTTGCAGAGACCAAAAGGCATACGCCTGTAGGCAAAGGTTCCGAACGGGCAAGTGAAAGTCGTTTTTTCTTGGTCTTCGGGTGCCACCGGAATCTGATGAAAACCTGAATAGCCATCAAGACAACAGAAATAAGCTCGACCAGCTAACCGTTCTAACATCTGATCAATAAAAGGGAGAGGGTAATGGTCCTTTCGAGTAGCAGAATTCAGCTTGCTATAATCTATACAGACCCTCCACCCATTTTGGACTCGGGTTGGAACTAACTCACCCTCAGCATTTTCAACAACGGTTATACCGATTTTCTTTGGAACCACTTGTACCGGACTTACCCATGTGCTATCCGAAATTGGATAGATTATACCTGTATCTAGGAGTTTTTGAATCTCTTTCTTTACAACCTCCATCATCGGTGGATTTAATCGCCTCTGAGCTTGGATTGAAGGCTTAAAACCTTCTTCCATTAATATCCTGTGCATACAGACAGCAGGACTGATGCCTTTGATATCTGCTATAGTCCAACCGATTGCTTCCTTGTACTCTCTCAGAAATCGAATCAATTGTTCCTCTTGTAAAGGACTTAGCTTGTTAGAAACGATCATAGGAAGTGTTTCGTCTTCTCCTAAGAATAGATACTTGAGGTGATCCGGCAACTTCTTGAGTTCCAATTTTGGTGCCTGCACGATAGAAGGGAGTAGTTTAGAACTAGTCACGGGTAATTCAATATAAGAAACATTATGTTTATGAGAATTAAGAGAGTTGAGTTCAGAAATAGCTTCTTGCAGTTCAGAATTTAAACCAAACTCTTTTTCGACTCCTTCCAAGCCATCATCATATAGAGCTACTTTCAATGGATCATCTTCCTCCAATTCAAATACTCGCTGCATCAAAGAGTCAGTAACATCCAAACCAAATACAGAATGATCATCAGAGGGGTACTTCATGGAATCATAGATATTAAACTTTATGATTTCACCATCAAATTCCATAGTAAGTGTACCATCATGAACATTTATTTTAGTCCTAGATGTTTTAAGAAATGGTCTTCCAAGTAAAATAGGGGCTAAATTACTAGATTCATCTTTACCCATATCAATAACATAGAAATCAGCAGGGAAAACCAAATCATTAACTTGAACTAGTATATCCTCAAGAACACCATCAGGGTAAGCATTAGACCTATCAGCTAATTGAATAATGACGCCTGTTTCTTTTAATTTTCCCATATTCAAAGACTCATAGATAGCACGAGGCATAACATTAATTGAAGCTCCTAGATCTAACATAGCTTTTTCAATTCGCATATTACCTATCTTACAGGGGATAGTGAACATACCTGGGTCCTTGCATTTTGGAGGTAATTTCTTTTGAAGAACAGCAGACACATTTTCCCCCACATGCACCTTCTCGTTACCATTGAGCTTTTTCTTAGTCGTGCATAATTCCTTGAGGAATTTTGCATAACGAGGTACTTGCTTGATGGCATCGAGAAGTGGGATATTTACCTCAACTTTCCTGAAGGTCTCTAATATCTCTCTTTCTTGTTCTTCTTTCTTGGATTTTGCAAACCGACTAGGGAACGGAGGAGGTATCACCAATGACTTAGGTTGCTCTTTTCGCACTTCAGTGGGATTAGACTCTTCGGTTTTCTTCTCCAACTCATTTTCCATCTCACGTTTGGAAACCAATTCGGGTTCTTTGAGCTCTTTCCCACTTCTTAAGGTAATTGCACTAGCATTCTGTCTTGGATTTACCACAGGCTGAGATGGTAGTTTACTCGAGCTTTGGGAAACCAACCCATTCACAGTTGTGGCCAACTGACTCATTTGACTCTCCAGATGTTGTATACTGGTCCTCGTCTCTTGTTGAAATTGTTGTGTGTTAGTTGCTAATTGTTTAACAATTTCTTCAAGAGACATACCTTGTGGATTGGAGGATGGCTGAGGTGGTTGTGCTTGTTGTCTGGATTGATATGGATGTTGGAATCCTTGAGCACGTGGACCATAACTCAAATTAGGATGATCCCTCCACCCGGCATTGTAGGTATTGGAGAAGGGATCATACTTTCTCTGTGGAGCCCCCGGAAATCCAACGGCATTGGCTTGTTCGTGTGGATCCTCTTGAAGTGTAGGACACACCTCGGTAGTATGACTGGGATTGTAACAGATACCACATGCTTTTACTTGCGGTGTATTGCCTACTACCAATTTTTGCACCAGAGAGGTCAAATCATCCAAATGTTGGTCTATTGATGCCAAATGCACTTCATTCACCCCTTTTTGCACAGTTTCTTGTCAAGTACTGAATTGTTGGGTGTTGGCAGCCATGTTGGAGATCAAGTTTCTTGCTTCTGTGGGAGTTTTGTGTACCAATGCGCCTCCACTCGCAGCATCTATCATATTTCTCTCCATTGTTGACAAACCCTCATAGAAATACTGGATTAGGAGTTGTTCAGGAATTTGGTGTTGTGGACAACTGGCTACTAGTTGTTTAAATCGCTCTCAGTACTCGTACAACGACTCTCCACTGATTTGCCTAATCCCGCATATCTCCTTTCTTATGTTTGCAACTCGTGAGGCGGGGAAGAATTTCTCCAAGAATTGTTTCTTCATTTCGTTCCATGTCTGGATTGAACCAGAGGGTAGATAATAGAGCCAATCCTTAGCTCTGTCAGCTAGTGAAAATGGAAAAGCTCTCAGTTTGATTTGGTCTTCAGTGACATTCCTTGGTTTCATCGTCGAGCAGACCACATGGAATTCTTTCAAGTGTTTGTGGGGATCTTCTCCTGCAAGTGTTTGTGGGGATCTTCCCCGGCAACGGCGCCAAAATTTGTTAGGTTGTCGAACCTACAAAAATATTTCCTACTCCTAAATTTGCAGATAGCGATAAGTAGGGTCGAATCCACAGGGATTGGTTCGGATTATTTCTCAATTTGCTAATATTAAAATAAAATAGGGGGGATTTTTAATAATCGATTAAACTAAACTTAAAATAAATAACAAAAAGTATTAAAATCAAGAGATGCAAAATTAAACAAGTAGAATAAATCAATATGTAGTGAGATTCTAGCCTAAGGAATTTTATCCGTTTTAATTCTATAATTTGATCATCGATGCAAAGATAATTCAATATTCTTGAATAAATTGGCTATAGCCGTTAACAAGCTCTAACAACCTCGTTTCTCCTTATTTTATCGATAATCAAAACAAGCTCTTTGATTATTTCTCTTATTGATTGAATAACCCTAAACAAGCTCTTAAGATTTAATTCAATAATAGCTTTAAGAATTAGAGAAACACCAATTCTAATTAACGAACTCACAAGCTCGGTTAATTTAAATTAGATTACATATTCCCATAATAACAATTGAAAACTTGTCCATAATCAATGTTATTAATTGCTACCAATATTAGAATTGACCAAACAATTACGGATTTGGGATTCTAACTAGCTATATATTATTCCAACAATTAAATAACCGGCCGAATTACTCAATTAATTGAAACAATAATATCAACAAACATAAAGAATATGTAAATACACAAGAATAAAGAAAGAATAAGAATAAATTCGATCTCACAAATTTTTGTAGAATTAAAACTTCAAATATCCTCGGCTAGAACTTGAGTTTTTAGCAATACATCTCCATGGAAGTAAAAACGCAGATTTTCCTTCTCCTCTCTTGTACAAAAACGTGAATAGTGATTCTGTCGGAGAGAGAGTGAAATTCCAGCAATAACTAATTATCTCAGCCTAGCCAAAAAGACTTCTAACTAAAATAAAACTCTAATTTTAAAGGAATAAGGAAAATACTAATAAAACTCCTACAAAATAGGGAAACTCCTAAAACTTAGGAAGACTCCTACAAAATAGGATTTTCTCCTCTTCCTCTTATGTATAAAAAACGTGTCTTCCATTTTATTTTTCTTTTTCTCCACCTTTTTCTTCTTCTTTGAAATTTTACCTATCAAAATAAAAAACCATAATAAATATCTATCATTTAAACTTAAATACCAATAAAAGAATGAAGGAAATATATGAAAAATATGCATAAAATGCACACTAACAAGGATGAATACCCGACAGATTATGTTTGTAATGGGAGGAGGAGAGATTCAGAAAATACATTGTGCAAAATTTATATGCATCATCATTTATTTTTTATTTTGTATTCGCCCCATCAAACCTAAGATCCTGGCTCTGTTTGTGACGATAAGACTCATATTATATGGACATATCACAATCTAAAACACCCCATGTAAGCAAGTATTTTAACAGGATCCATGTGAATTCTCACATGGAATTCCTATTTCTAAAAATTTTGCACCTAAAGACAAATGGTGAGTAGATCCCCACAGAAGTGCTGAAGTCATCAATGTTCCCTTCAGTTACGAGTGACTTCATCGAGTCCGACGTGGCAGTTTATGCTGGCAAAGGAGAACTAAACGCTGGCGTTGTATGCTTTGACCGCCGAACTGTCATTTTTGACTTTCTTGACTCCTATTATTTTTAGTTTTTCTTTTTCTTTATTTATTATATCATATTTTCATATGGCAATTTCACGAAAAATTCTAAGATGGACCGGATCCAATAAAGAGGGTCCATCTATTATCATTGGATATATGTATTTTAAGTGTTTTTTACTATCTTGCACATGCATCCAATATTGTATAGTGCAGTGGTTCTGTTGGACCCGGTCTAGCAAAGAATCACCCCAATCTCACCTTTCTATCAAATATGATTAACTAGGGTGTACATAAACCCGCACAACCCCCCGAACCGCTCAACCCAAACCAGACTCCTGAAAATCGCCGATTTAAAATTTTTAAATATCAGTGTCGGGTCAAAAATATTGCAACCTGCCACTTTTGGATTGGGTGGTGGATTTAATAATTATAACTCACAACTAAACCGCTAATTATATATGCTGCAAGTATATGTATATTTAGTTAAAGATATTAACACTAAATTTTGAAAAGTATGTATTCATATATACTCTCTAATAAAAGTAGTTTTATTCATATTCATGTAACACACTTTATTTTTTATTTGAGCAAATAAATTGGCTCCTTTTAACACTTATTTTTACTTGATTTGAACAAAAATTTAATTTTTATAAATAAGAATATATATATATATATATTATATGTATACTTTTATATTAAATTTATAAAAATAATTTAATTTTATTAATATTTTAGAGTTTTCATGAATTACTAGTGATGATCATATGATTTTTATTCTATAATGCCACTTGTTTTAGTATTTCCCTCAACTCAATTTTTTTAAAATTAAATGTACAATAAGTATGTTATTTAGTTTCTTACTTGATAGTTGTAACTAGAAGTAAGTTGTAAGAACCTGTCAATCCGCCCATCCGCCCGCTAAATACATTAAACCTCACCGATCCGAATTTGGAAGATAATTATGCGGTTCTAATTTGATATTTTATCAACCTGTAAAACTTCGTAAAACTGTGTCCCTATGATTAAAGCATTAGATAAAAATGTCCGGT
Organism: Buddleja alternifolia; assembly: GCA_019426215.1. Taxonomy (NCBI): domain Eukaryota; kingdom Viridiplantae; phylum Streptophyta; class Magnoliopsida; order Lamiales; family Scrophulariaceae; genus Buddleja; species Buddleja alternifolia. The sequence goes on from CM033390.1 coordinate 58,224,336, forward strand.
TTCATTTCACCTATGTAGTCTGTTTCGACTCGACTCGACTCTCGATCTCGAGTGACCAACTCTTTCAATTCTCATCAGATGTGTAAGTATATATTTTTGTGTAAATATAATTGTTAATAATATGTAAAAATAAATTAATCATTGATGATTATTAATTCGTTGTTTCTTCAATTTATGATATGATGATGTAACAACTTTTTAAGAAAAATACATTTCATATGCATTAATGTAAATTACTTATATATATATATATATATATATATATATATATATATATATATCTTTACTAAATTAATGACCATTTCACTTTATTTTTAGAACATTGAGAAAATGTTCTAACCCCATTGTCACGGGCCATTCTATGCCACACCGGTACCAATGGTCCCGTTGTGGCATACACCATTGGATCCCCCCAACAGGGGGGGTATTTACTAAAATACCCTCAATCCAATGATGTATGCCACACCGGGACCATTGGTACCGGTGTGGCATAGAATTTTCCCATTGTCACTGTGTCCCTACCAACTTATTTACGCACGAAATGTTGAATACAAAATTGTTTAAAACACTGTAAGATTGGAATTTTAGTTGCTTAATTAATTACCAAAACATTTAAGATAACCTCAAGTGACTAAGATTATAATTTGTATATTTCTTAAATTAAGGTTTTCCTTGCTTTTTTTTTTTTTTGGATAAGTTTCCTTGTATGAAGATATGCAGACTGCATATACAATTTCTCTACTTTAGTGGAGTACAATACTATATCCATCCCTATTGACTTATATACTTTGAATTAATCGTGTCAAATAACAATGTAATAAATAATAGAATGAAATTGTAGTATAACAAGATATAAGAAGCCAAGGCATAAAAGGCATTGCAATCTTGGTATATCATATCTAACAATTATATTGTAAATTAAGATTTAAGAAGCCAAGGTAAAAAACTTAATTAATGCTAGAGGATACATGAAGACAAGTTAATCAACTCTAATAACCCTAGCTTTTCTCCTATGTAAAGGAATTGAATAATTATGCGTTTAATTAAAAGTCGAATGAACCAGAGCAACGACTTTTTTTCGACGTATCTATACAAAGAGTTAACTTGTAAATTCTCTATATCTAGCTATAGATATTGAGAACACATACCGCACAAATTTGATTATACAAATTGAACTTTTTCCGGCTTATAAGAAGAATTTGTCGTCAACAAATATTGAGATTGTGAGAATCAATTAGGAATTGCATGAATCTAGTTATAAGATTTTGTCGCTTTTCCGACATATGAGAATCTGTCGGCGGTTCTCTGATTCTTGAGTTGTAAACATTTGAAAGGATTCACACGAATTTAATTACTGATATCACAGTTTCTTTGACATTTATATATGAAGCATTTGTCATATTTCTATCATAGAGATCGTTAATTGTAAAAAAGCATTTACACAAATCTAATTTTAAAATTCCAATTTTTCTTCGACATATACAAGTAATCCAGTGGCATCCACTCGAAGATCAAGAACTTTAATGTTCTAGACATTTGGAAGCTTGCCAATATAATGTTCACAGGCTGAATATATGTTGGTCTGGGACACCACGAACTTCGGAAGTCAAGACACGAGTAACTCAATTAAAGTCTCAATGCAATTTCTCCGACACACACACGACATTTGGAAGGTTGCCAACGTTCATTGGCCGAATACTGGTCGCTCAGCGACACCAAAAACATCGGAAGTCAAGACACAATTATCCCTGATTAAATTCTCAATGTAATTTCTCAGACACATGCACGCACACATACGCATATGTATATACATATACATACATACAAATATATATACGCATACATACATCCTATTTATCTTTTGTTATTATAAAGTATGTAATTATTGTAGTTATTTACGAAGTTATTTAAAAGAAATGTTAAATCTCTTTCTTGTACTATAGAATTGTACATTACAATATTTTCCACTTTAAGCATTATATATAAAATTGTCCAATTAATTGAAGTTCAAGAAAGAGTTGGTAATTAAATTGTTGCATGATCATATGTACATGTATATATAAGAAGTCATCTTACTTGATAGTCTGAATTTGTTGGTTAAGCTAATTTATAGGAAAGGAGAGTTGAATCATCACTATTCTTTTCTATCTTTAATTTCGAAATTTGTTAAGTTTGTAGGTTAAGTAGCAAGCGCAAGTTGCAATATGAAAATGGATAAAAAGTTGTTAATGATGATGACTAACACATTCCATATATATATATAGCTCATACATAAATACAGATCATTTGAGTCTATATTACATAAATAAACCACTTAGGAGAGTCTAATTAAGCTTTATAGGCATATATATTTACTAATCGAGTTTAAAACTATCACGGATCAATTAATGTATATATATGATAAATTAGGTCATTTTTTGGTAGCTAACCTTATATATATATTCTTTGTTTTCTTTTTCTTTTTGAGAATTTATAATAAAAGAATAAATTTATACCGTACATATATTAAACTGTTGTTATTCCACACTTCAAATGAATTAAATCTCCATTACATGTATATTTAAAAAAGAATACAGATATGCGGCGTGCATAAAAATATGAAAATACAAGATGATACATCAATTTAGAAATAAAAAAAAAATGAGTACTTGGTGAAACTTTTTTCTTTTCCTTTTTGTCCATTTCTATAGATAAAAACGATGATTCAAAAGAAATCCCTTTTAGCATCAAAAGATCGATAGGGAGATAAAAAGACACGGGCATTTTTTGGCCTCTACGCAGCTTAAAAGACGCAATAAGGCCAATATGTAGAAACTCATGTCATATTACACGTTTCAACCTTCAAAAATTCCCATTCTTTTTTGTCTGTAAGCTAGCCTAATACTATTACCATCGACACACACTCGAATATCGGATCGGATCTTTTATCACATTTTGGTGAACTACTTTAGTGTCACACCAATAAATATCAGACACTGTAAAAACTGAAAGGGAAATTGAAAATTATGACTTACAGACACATGTTGACACATGTCAGTTATGTATTGGTACATGTGACACCAAAGCGGCTCACCATAATGTGATAGAAGATCCGGACTAAATATTATTATATCAGAACTTCTATCGCATCTTGGTGTACCACTTTGGTGTCACACCAATGAATAACAGACATGGTAAAAACTAAAAGGGAAATTGAATATATATTATGACGTACAGATACGTGTTTGTTATTCATTGGTGTAATGTGACACCAAAATGTGATAGAAGATCCTGACCGCTCGAATATATACACACTTTTTGTGAAAACAAACCAAAAAAAAAAAGTGAGAGAGAAACTAAAACATGAGTTTTGTTAAGCCAAATTCACGAGATAAATAAAAAGGCAGGTGGCTTATCGCATGTTTGCTTCACGCAAGCAACTAATGGGGTTTGCTTCATCGCGTGGCTTCAAAGTATTCATTTAGTGTTTAAAAACCCCTCTCTCTCTCTCTCTCTCTCTCTCTCTCTTCCAAAACAACAAATACCACCAAACCCTAAAGCCAAAAAATGTTTAAAAAACTTTTATAGAGCAGATCTTCAAATAAAAAAGCCTTTTTAACAAAACCCTTATGATGAAATCATATATTTAGTGTCCCTAAGCTAGAATTTTTCGATTTCGGATAAAATTAATTATAATGAGTACTGCTAACTTGTCAAGCAGCAGCACGGCGGCGGGTGGCGGAGGAACCAGCAGCGGGAGCAGTGGCACCGGCGGCGCCGGAGGAAGTGGCGGCGGGGGGCCATGCGGGGCATGCAAGTTCTTGAGAAGGAAGTGTGTGGCGGGTTGCATATTCGCCCCTTATTTTGACTCCGAGCAAGGCGCCGCCCATTTCGCGGCGGTGCATAAAGTCTTCGGTGCTAGCAATGTGTCGAAGCTTCTTCTACATATCCCGGTTCACAAACGGCTCGATGCGGTGGTGACAATTTGTTACGAAGCTCAGGCCCGGCTCAGGGACCCGGTTTATGGATGTGTTGCTCATATCTTTGCTCTTCAACAACAGGTAATTAATTAATAATAGTAATTCATGGATTTATTATAACATGCTACAATATTTATAGATAATGATATATATATATATATATAGGAGGAATTATAATTTGTGATTACTAAGAAGATTCATTCTTAAAGATCTGTCGTATCGGAGTTGGTGAACAAAAGACAAACTATTTCTCTTCTCTGCTTCAATTTCAAATTAATTTTATGTTGCTTCATGTTTTATTTCTTACCAGTTTAATTTCTTAACTTTAATCACTATTATATACTATCTAAACTATAAATTTAAACTCTAGATCGAATTTGAAGCATCATAATTTTTTTTCCTAGATTGAGCAAAATCCAAGTCTTTTAATAGTAAAAAATATATTGAGCTGCTTAATTGGCATGTACGCTTCAAATTCCTTGATTAAAACACCTCTCATAGTAGTTTTCCACATTCTAGTTATCTTTAATGTTTCACCTTTTATTTCATATTAAGATGCATTTTAACAAAATATTATATATGTATATATATGATTTTGAAATACAATATCAATTTTATATAGGTTTCATTTTTTATTTCATATATTAAGATGCATTTTAACGAAATATTATATATATACAGAGAGAAAAGAGTTTGAACAGAAATTTTGCATATATATAGCACAATAATTCGGTAACATTTATATACTATTTTTCTGATCTGAACAAGATTTTATGAGAATAAAACATTAGGGTTTTTATGTAACAATTCTAACATTGGAAGCTTGAAAGATGGTGAATTGGGATGTCGTCTTAATTAGTTATCTCTTTCATTGAGTAATTGGTAAGGTTTGAGTTGGCATATATATATATATATATATATATATGTATGTATCTTAAACATTAGCCAGCTAAAGGGTTCCTTTTTTCTTTTTTTTGACAAACTTTAAGTAATTAATAAAATTAAATTAATTATAGTAGTCAATAGTTTTCCTTGTACTAGAATAGTATTTTTAAACATTTTGGAGAAGAATTGAGGATTCATGGAAGTGTGGACCATGATGTGTTGCATTGGGGGAACAGTTATATGCTTTGCTGAAATCAAGAAACCTGATTCTGACTGAATATGATTATCTCTTCGCCGTCTGCTACAAATTATATATATATATATATATGTATATGATTTTTTGCTCCTTTTTCTGCTTGCAAAAGTTCTTAAAATTCTGCTGTTATTAAGGAACTGGTCGGTGGTTCCGTGTAGAAGAAATGGGGTCCTGATCAGTTCAAACGTTTGCTGGTCTTTGGGTATAATTGTCTTTTACTGGATACAATTCTTTCCCAAGATATATATTCTTAATTTTGCTGTTTAAGGGTACTGGAAGAAATTAAACGAAGTGTTAATTAAATTTATAGGAAAGTTCATTTTTTTCTATAAATCATCATTATATATAATAAGTTTGCATTATTTTTACATGCTGTATTTTATTTTTGGAAAATGCTATATACCACCGATTTTTTACCCACCTTAATTTAGAAAATATGGATTTTTTAAAGAATACCACCTTTCATATGCCACCGATTTTTCACCTCCCCTAGTTTTTGGTAAAAAATCACTTGCAATTAATTGATTTTAATGGATTTAATAAATTCATACTTTCTAAATCAAGGGGCGGTAAAAACTTGGTGGTATGAAAATGGTGGTATATAGCATTTTCCTTTTTTAAATTCATTAAAATTTATTTGTTGCTAATGATTTCTTGCCAAAATTAGCAGAGGTGAACATCGTGTTATATGAAAGGTGGTATACAACATTACTCTTTATTTTTATACACGTAGTTTGATATTTTCATGAATTTATGGTATGTGCTTTTTGGGAAAATTGCACCTTTGGTCTCATAGGATATCGCGTTTTGCAATTTTAATCTCATTTGATACAAAGTTGCAGTTTTAGTCCGGTAGTACTAAAAAAATTACAACTTTGGTCCCAACCATAAATAATTAGACGAAAAATTACAAAACACGATTTCTTCTGAGATCAAAGTGCAATCTTCCTCGTGTTTTTTGTTGTGTGCAAGAAATGTACAACTCAAATGTGTACATATAACTAACTACATATATACACATTTTGGGCTAATTTTCAAGTATATTATAGAGTGGATACATGCATGCCTTGGTATGTATGTGCAAGCAGGTTTAGACGTTAGATTTTACCATTTAAGTTTGTAAATGATTCGAGCCCGACTTGAAACTTGAACTTAATTATAAAAATTTTCAGGTTCTAATTGAACTTTAGATAAAATTAATTTGAGTTATTAGGCTCACACGTCTCGTTAAAAAAAGCTTAATCATACCAAGTTCGACCTCGAATTCGTTGGTGTACATAGAACATTAATTTTATTTTTATTTTTATTATACTTGTTTATTTCTAGTCCAAGTTAATCAATCCCCTTTCTTTAAATAGCAACTGTGATTTATAATTATCTTGATGAGTAGACTTATAATCTTTGCAGTAGATTATGTCTGAATCTCCTTATTAAGTTGCTTTCAGCAGAAGGCAGGGTCTCTGTAGTAATGGTCTCATCACTTGGATTTGCTTGTTCCCACAAGAAAACTGCCGAATTTCAAATACTTTGACTAATTAAATAATTATTAATTATTTTTGTACTTATAATTTTAGGGGAAAAATGCAACTTCATCCTAGTTTGGTCACGTGCACGACACGTGATCAGAAAAACTCAGAGGCGCATGCGTTCCACGCGCCAAATTCCTCCAAACGTTAATAGGGACCAAAATTCCAACTAGTTGAATTTTATAAGACTAATTTTGCAAGTCTCTGAATAACTAGATTAAAATTACAATGAGGCTAATATTGCAATTAATTCTTCCTAATTTGAAATCTTATTATTTCTGATGTTTTATTTAACTTTTTATACTCCCAATATATGCATTGGCATATATCACAGGTGGTGAATCTACAAGCAGAACTCTCCTACTTACAAGCCCATCTCGCCACCATGGAGCTTCCAACTCCGCCACCAGCGCCACCGCATGCTCAGCCTCTCCTCATACCGTCAGCCCTAACCATATCAGACTTGCCGGCGGCAGCTTCCGCCGTGCCGGCAACATATGATTTGTCGTCACTATTCGATCCAGTGGTGCACCCTTCATGGACCCTTCAGCAGCGGCAGCAAATCGACCCGCGTCAGTTTTCCACCACCAGAGCTCCGCCGGAGATGCCGTCATCGCCAGATGGTGTCGGCGGTGACGACTTGCAAGAATTGGCTCGCGAGCTTTTGAACAGACATGCACCCCCAACAGTGCCATGCAGAAACCAAGCTTCGAGTTTTCCACCAAACTCTAGATGAAGAGAGAGAAAGTAATTAAAGTACTGATGATGAGATGATTAACTAGCAGAACTTGCCTCAATTACAAATTGAGGAAATTAACTTCCATTTTTTTTTTATGTGTTCATGCACATTAAATAAGTAAATTTTCATGATCGGTTATAATTTTTATTTTGTTTTGCTCATTGTTTTGTTGCACTCTTTTGCATGGGTAATGGGAATTAATTCAATGTTATTACTTGATGGACACCAAAATGATAATTATAATATTATAACGAAATAAGAATACATGTGTGACAATAACCATTTAGTTAAACGACATTGTCTTCTCGTGGTTATGTGTGAGGTCAAGTGTTCGAATCCTCATTCTATGATCCTAACATTGTAATTAAAACAATAAGAATACATGTAATAATGTCATACATGTATGCTAATAAAATTTCAAGCGAATTCATGATTTTGGTCAAAATTGTAGATTCTCGAATATTCAAAAAATGAAATATCCACTCTCGATTTAATTTTGCAGGAATTTGGCTTTTGAAATTGTTGTAGTGGTACGTTCTTATAAGTTAAAATACTCAATGCTTGATGTACAATCTATGAATTCTGAGAAATTCTAATTCGAATCAAGTTAACTATATAACAAATATACATGGAGTTAAGAGTAATCATTCATAGAGAAATGTTATTGTATGTGGTTCTGCAATTATTTTCATATGACCAAATCAGTTAAGACAAGGATTTATCATGCTTTACTTGGAACTTGTTAAAATTGTCACATTAAGTTTGAGAAAATTTTAGCCTGCCCTTGGCTCGATCACGCTCAAGTGTATTTAACAAGGCGAGTGATTACACTTAGACATATAATTGCTAACTCATTTTATGAAATACACTTGGGTGTCGCTGAGCCAGAAGCAAGCTAAAATTTCTCTGAGCCGGAAGCGAGCTAAAATTTCTCGCAAGCCGACAAAATTAGAAAGAAAATTCTAGCCTGCTCGTGGCTCGATCACGCCCAAGTGTATTTAACAAGGTGAGTGACTACACGTAGACATATGATTGCTAACTCATTTTATGAAATGCACTTGGGTGTGACTGAGTCGGAAACGAGCTAGAATTTCTCGCAAGCCTACAAAATTAGAAAGAATATATATATGGCCCAATAAGAAACAAAAGGCAAACCAGTTAACCCCATTTTGTAATGGACCTGGTGCCTGGGTACCGGTCCAGCCCAACTAGACAGCTTGAATTAATGTAATTAAAGTTGGTTCCAGCCCAAGAGATTAGATCAGAGTTTGAATCCTATATAATTAGAATAGATACTGAATTTTAATCTATATGTAACTGCAGAACTCGCTCAGAGGCACATGATACTAATTATATATGAAATTAATTATACATGTATATATATTATTACATAATTTATTTTTAATATAAATAATTAAAAGCTTGATTTAAATTTAATGACTATTATCGAAAAGTGTATTTATAGGAGTACTAAATCATATTATTTTAGCTTAAGAAATAATAATATATGATTATACTGAATAAAACGAATACTAAAAAATAAAATGATTGATAAATATCATTAAAATAACTAGATTTAAGAAGTTAGTTTTTTTTATTTAAATTTAAATTATGCTAGTAACAACTATCTTTGTTTGAATTTCAAATTTTGAATATTTTAGATAAAGATTAATAATTATATTTATTCTCGTATGTGATACAATTGTGTTCAACTAACTTATTCATATGTGTGCTTACTTTGATGGCCTCAAATGTTGAGTTCTATTATATATAGATGGCAATAAAAAATTATGTGTATTTAAACCGTTGAAAAATATTCCATATGATTCATCCATATGTTTGAAATTTAATGTTTAATATGCTGAAGTAATGTGAAATATTCCATGTGATTATATATCTGATTAAGAAGATTGATATATAATCTTTTAGATTAATTAGATTTAGATATAATCCACATTTTTCTATCTCTCCATCCAATATAGTATAAGATGTAAGTGAACCGAATTGAGAATTAGTCGAACTCGAGGAACTTATTGATTGAAACGGTCAAATTGAGCTTAAGTAGCTTAGTTTATTTTATCATTTTCAGTAATGTGACAAACACTTTTCTTCTCGAACATCGCATGTTCGGAGTCGCATGATATTGTCTTTAGAAGACGCCTCGCCAAGAAAAGGGGAGATTCTATTTATATGCCTCTCAAGTCAAGTCTCTCCTCTCTTTCTGATGTGGAATGATAGTTGCATACTCATCATTAGCAGCTTCACACGAAATACACATGGCATCGTTCCCAAGACGACTCTTGATGCCCTTATATCACAAAATGTTGTCCGCTTTAGGTAGAGCTATACAATTTTGTCTCTGAAAGACGTCTCATGAAGAAAATGGGAGTGGTGCGTCTTATATGCCTCTCAAGTCCTAATCTCTATTCAGATGTGGAATGACATTTGCATGCTAGTATTTCAACTGATAAATTCGAGTTCAAATCAAGTTTCAATCTTTATAAAACAAAAACAAAATATGTCCAAATCTTAGTTTGTTATATGGAATAGGTAGAATTTTGAGGAAATTTTTCCAGTATTAATTTAGAAACGAGTATCAAATAGTTTAATTTTGTTTTTAAACCTATATATTAACTCCTTCAATTGTATTAATTACATTGTCTAGAAATCATTAAAACAAGATAAAAACAATCATTGTTGAACAATAAACAAATTTATTTTTGGATCATAGATTCACAATTCACAAATTTATCAAATCTCAAAATCCAAAATCTCAATACATTACCCCACAATTCTCAATACTCAATAGTCAACACCAAGGACTATCTAGTCATTTAACATTGTCTTAAACTTCACACTTTCCCGTTCATCAAATCCTCCACCCCTCCCCTCCGCGATCCAGATGCTCCACCCCTCATTTCTCTAGATCCGCCACCACGCTCGCCGCCGCTCCACCGCCGCCGCCACCACATCGGAACTGCCAAAAGACCCTCACCTCCGCCGCACTTATCTCCGAACGAATTTCAACTCTTCCACATCTTCAAGCTCCGGGAATGGCTTCTTCGCAAGCCGATTCCCGCCTGATCGGAACCCTAATCCCCGCCCTAGACAAGATCATCAAAAATGCGTCATGGCGCAAGCATTCGAAGCTCGCCGCCGAGTGCAAATCCGTTATCGAACACCTCAATTCACCCAACCAAAACCCTACCACACCCCCTGCATCCCCCTCCGGCCAATCCGATTCCGACGCGTCATCGCATCCCGGTGTTCTCCTAGATCTCTCATTATCGGATTCAGATATCACTCTCAGTCCTCTTATCAATGCCCTATCTTCTAACTACCTCAAAGTAGCGGAACCTGCGCTTGATGCGATACAGAAATTGATTGCTCATGGATACTTACACGGTGAGGCGGACCCTAGCGGAGGCCCTGACGCGAAGTTGCTGACTAAATTGATTGATTCTGTATGCAAATGTCATGATTTGGGGGATGAAAATGTGGAGTTGTTGGTTATTAAAGCGCTTTTGTCTGCTGTTACTTCGGTGTCATTGAGGATACATGGCGATTGTTTGTTGCAGGTGGTGAGGACTTGTTATGATCTTTACTTGACTAGTAAGAATGTGGTGAATCGGACTACCGCCAAGGCGTCTTTGGTTCAGATGCTGGTAATCGTGTTTCGAAGAATGGAGGCCGATTCGTCGACTGTGCCATTGCAGCCTATTGTAGTGGCAGAGCTGATGGAACCAGTGGAGAAAGCTGATGTCGATGGTTCCATGACAATGTTTGTACAGGGTTTTATTACTAAGATAGTGCAGGACATTGATGGGGTTTTAAACCCTGGTACACCTAGTGGTGGCGTGGGATCAGGGGTTGGTGCACATGATGGGGCATTTGAGACTAAGACGTCAACTGTGGAGGGAACAAATCCAGCTGATTTGTTGGACTCGACGGATAAGGATATGTTGGATGCAAAGTATTGGGAGATCAGCATGTATAAGACGGCACTAGAGGGAAGGAAGGGAGAGTTGGCCGATGGCGAGGGGGAAAGGGACGATGATTTGGATGTTCAGATTGGTAATAAGTTGAGACGTGATGCATTTTTGGTTTTTCGAGCTTTGTGTAAGCTCTCGATGAAGACTCCACCCAAGGATGCCGTGGCGGATCCTCAGGCGATGAAGGGTAAGATTGTGGCGTTGGAGTTGCTCAAAATTTTGTTGGAGAATGCTGGGGCAATATTTAGAACTAGTGAAAGGTACGGAATGTGCTACATTTATTAAACTTATCTTTGTTCATACTTAAGTAATTTTAGCTCTTCATTCTATGAATATTGGAACTTTTATCATATCCGTATGATCATGAGGTTGTTGCAAATGTTTAAGATGAATTTACAGCTTGTGCAACTACTTGGAGCACATTAAAGTGTTGTGAATGGTGCAAAATGTGGTTGCTTTTGGTGCTATGAATAAGGCCAATCACCAAAGATGATATAACTGAAAAGAGTGCTGTGAAATAATCAATGAAAAAAAATAAAAATCTTAAAGTAGTTATATAACATCTTAGAAACAAGAAATATGTATTTTACACGCATTGTTATCCCATTACCATTTGATGGTGGAATGTATATTTATGATAATATGCAAGTAATTGAACGGCATGAGCATAATGCAGGCATAATTATCAATATGCTGCTAGACATGGACAATTAATCAGAATGTTGCTCGCAGGATCATTGTGGAACTGTTTATGATATAGTTTTTGCCCCTTCATAGATCTCATAACATCGATTTATCATCTCTTTTTTGCTGGAGAGGTTGCCTTCAACTTTGTGTTTGCAAGTCTGCAGAACCCCTCCATTAACTTTCTCTTCCAACATATAAACAGAGGAGCAATCTATGGCCGATGGTTGTTCTCTTGCAATACTTAACTTGATGCAATATTTGCTTCATTGCTTTGGTTGTTTGCTTATAAATGCATCAATCCCCTAATCTCTATGTACTAGTGCCGCATTTTCACTGCAATGTACATCTTCTCGCTCCCTTGGTGCAAATTTGCTATGAATTTCTGTAATGGTTGATCTTTCTTATCATCAACATTTACCCATCTCCTTAAACTGGATCGAGTAGAGTTACAGTATTCATTCTGCTTCGCAGTTAGGCAAAAAGCTTGAACCATTACATGCATGAAAAGAGCAAATAGTATAGTCGTCTTGGGCTCATTGAACACGATCATTTTTGTATGAATAAGTAGTTCTTCATGTACTTCTTTAGTTTGTGCACTAATTTTGAATTGGCTCACTGCCAGTCCCTCCCAAGCAGACCTGTTTAGTGTTCCTCATTTAGTTTACGCTGGTTTATTGATTAACATAAATTTGCATTCCATTGGTTTCCTGCTTTAATCTTGCTTTCATTTCCCCCTACTTTAGCTATTTATTTATGCCTCTTTTGCAGATTTGAATCTTCAATGTTTTAAGACAATTTGGTCGTTTGAATATTGATATTTGTCCTCTCTGTTTGTTTCGCTTCATATCATTCTTTTTCCTTTTTAAATTGACTGCTAACGCCTAATAATTGTTACTCATTGTCACTCTGTTTTTCTTCTTGGCAGATTTTTAGATGCTATTAAGCAGTACTTGTGTCTGTCACTGTTGAAGAACAGTGCGTCAACCCTTATGATCATTTTCCAGCTTTCTTGCTCAATATTTATAAGTCTGGTCTCACGATTTAGAGCTGGACTGAAGGCAGAAATTGGAGTATTTTTTCCTATGATTGTCCTTAGAGTATTGGAAAATGTTGCACAACCAAATTTTCAGCAGAAGATGACAGTGCTTCGGTTTCTGGAGAAGCTGTGTGTTGATTCACAGGTCTTGATAGACATATTCCTTAACTATGACTGTGATGTTAATGCTTCCAACATATTTGAGAGGTACGGTTTTGCTCATCACTTTGTTATTTTTACCTTATTTAAATCCTGTCTATGCATCTATGCATTTGAGTTTGCAATATTGCTTTTTTTGCCGTAAGGCTTCGTATGTTACATGTTGCAGTACCTATAGAGCATATGCAGTTTTATTAAGAATCTGAAGCCATTAATTTCTTTTGTCATTTTGTTGTGATTTACCAGAATGGTCAACGGACTACTTAAAACTGCTCAAGGGGTTCCACCTGGTGTTGCAAGTACACTTCAGCCTCCTCAAGATGTTACTATGAAACTAGAAGCTATGAAATGCCTGATTGCTATTTTAAAGTGCATGGGTGACTGGATGAACAAACAATTGCGGATTCCAGATTCTCATTCTGCAAAGAAATTTGAGGCTCTTGAAAACAGTTCTGATCCTGGAAGTCCTCCTGTGGTAAATGGCAATGCCGATGAGCCCACTGAATCATCGGATACTCAGTCTGAAGCATCCAGCGAGGTTTCTGATGCTTCAGTAATTGAGCAGCGCCGTGCATATAAACTTGAACTTCAGGTGCAATTTTTGAGTTATTTTTGTCTGATTAATGTGGTTAATTGTTCTATCTTTGAGCATTACAGTGGACCACTCATGGAATCTAGTACAATATATATGGCAGGAAGGCATCTCTCTTTTTAACCGCAAACCCAAGAAAGGTATTGAATTCCTGATAAATGCAAATAAGGTGGGGGACTCACCGGAAGAGATAGCAGCTTTCCTTAAAAATTCATCTGGTTTAAATAAAACTTTGATTGGTGATTATTTGGGCGAAAGGGAAGATTTGTCACTGAAAGTGATGCATGCATACGTCGATTCCTTTGATTTCCAAGACATGGAGTTTGATGAGGCAATAAGGGTCTTCCTACAGGGCTTTAGACTGCCTGGTGAGGCACAAAAGATTGACCGTATTATGGAAAAATTTGCAGAACGGTACTGTAAATGTAATCCAAAGGTCTTTACAAGTGCTGATACAGCTTATGTGCTTGCGTACTCTGTTATATTGCTTAACACCGATGCTCATAATCCTATGGTCAAGAACAAGGTATATTTGTAGATTTGCAACACAGTAATGGCTGATGGGATATTTGTGACAGATTTAATCTATTTCCTGTTTCTCACATTGTTCATTTAATTAAGCAGATGTCAGCTGAGGATTTTATTAGGAACAATCGTGGGATTGATGATGGAAAAGATCTACCTGAGGAGTACTTGAGATCATTGTTTGAACGAATATCAAGAAATGAAATTAAAATGAAGGAAGATAATTTGTCTATCCAACAGAAGCAGTCTGTGAATTCAAATCGAATTCTAAATTTAGATAGTATACTGAATATTGTCATCCGCAAGCGAGGGGAGGACAGCATGGAGACTGGTGACATGAGGCACATGCAGGAACAGTTCAAAGAGAAAGCTCGGAAATCGGAGTAAGATCAACTATAATCTTCTGCATCATAACTATAATCTTATTTTCCAGCCTCTATTTTTCTCTTTGTTGTGTTTCTTCGATTTTCTGTAGGAAGCTTCGCTTGTACAAAATCTCATCCTATATTTATTTGACACATGCAACTGCACTTGGGAAAAATAGGAATGGGCTAGAATTGATGAATTGTAATATAATAATTTTTTTTTTCAAGACAGAAAAGTTGGATTTTAGAGCCTTTTCATCTTGTTAGGACAAATGGAGATTTTATCATTCTGGGATGTAAAAAATCTGGAATTCCTTTTGATGTTCAACTTGCATTGGCAAATTGCAGGTCAATTTATTATCCTGCAACAGATGTGGTGATCCTCAGATTCATGATTGAGGCATGTTGGGCTCCCATGCTGGCTGCCTTCAGTGTTCCTCTTGATCAAAGTGATGATGAAGTTGTAATAGCCCTATGTTTGGAAGGATTTCGTAGTGCAATCCATGTTACTGCAGCAATGTCCATGAAAACTCATAGAGATGCTTTTCTTACATCATTAGCAAAATTTACATCCCTCCACTCACCTGCAGACATTAAACAGAGAAACATTGAAGCAATCAAGGTTGGTTTTTACTTTAATGTATTTGCCATCCTTGTATTCTCAAGCTAATAATGGCCTCATTGAAGTCTAGCAATTTTCTTTTAAAGCAAATAGAGTCTATTGTTTTTCCAACTTCTATTCAAGGTATAGTTGTGCACCAACAGAATGACGAACTCCTAGTCTTAGAAATTAGAATGTGCCTGCTCCCCGTTACCCTCCTGAGATGCCAACCAAATCTTGCTTCAATCATTAAAAATTCCGTGTGATTTTTCTAATCGTCGAGTAAAATACCCTTATTCATGTTCATTTATTAGCCCCAGTTCCGCTGTTTTGCTAGTGTGTTTCATCTCTGATGTCACAGGGTTAGTGGATATGATAGTCTGCATTCCATTCGAACTTGGCTCATCTGTACTAAAGGAATCTCTAATATCATATTGAATGTGGATGCACTCTAAAGAAATAAAGGTCACATGTAAAAGATTGACTGCCTTGGATACGCGATGAGACGCAATGGTGTAGGGATTTTCACAGGGTTAGTTGAAGTGATAGTCTGCATTCCATTTGAACTTGGCTCATCTTTACTAGAGGAATCTTTAATACCATATTGAATGTAGATGCACTCTAAAGAAATAAAGGTCACATGTAAAAGATTGACTGCCTTGGATACGCGATGAGACACAATAGTGTAGGGGTGTTCATCGGTCGGTTAAAACCGAACTTTTTTGGTCTAACTGAATTTCCCAAAAAAAAAAAAAAAAACCTAAAACTGGCAGTTTGAATTTTGACTCTCGCCTTTTTCTTTATCAGATCGGAATCGATTAATTTAAATTGTGAAATGGCCGAGACAGTTAATCAGTTGTAGAAGCATGCAATTCAAATGTCTTTCTTAAACTTTCACAAAAAAAAATTGAAAATTAGATGGAAATCATTGGATTTTAATTAGGGCTAATTTTAATTCATTTTCTTTCTTTTCCTTTAAGTTGTCACCATAGTTGTTAATGGCGCGGCGCTGCGCATAGGGCCCCATCGCGCCGTGTGCCTTATTACAAAAATAAATTAATATGCATAAATATATAGTTATATACAAATAATGATAATAGTTATACAAAAACAAAAATATATATTTATATACCCCTAAAAATTTCAAAAGCATTTAGTTTATTACATATTATAATACATATATATTTGACGTTGGGTTGTATTTACTGTTGGAAATTATCCCCAACTTGCCCTAATTTTACTAAGTTTGTGGACCAAATTAAATTGACCAAAAAGCCTAATTTGAACCAAATTCGATTTTAGAGAGAAGTTTCAAGGCGCAATACTGAACCTCTGCGCCGTGCCATGAGCCATAGCGCAAAGGGTGCGCCATAGCGCGTCATTGATAACTATGGTTGTCACTAGGAAACACATTTTTTTATAGTTTTGGTCTATATAATACTATATATATAAAATAAAAAATAAAAAAAATCGATTTTCAGTTAACCGAACCGAAAATTTCTAAAAAAAAAAAACATGACAACTGATCCGAATTTTTCGGTTTGGTCTCCGGTTCGGTTCGGGCGGATAACCGAACAGGGTATAGAGATTGTCTTTCTTTTAATCAGTGAAGTAACTGAAACGCCTTGTAGAATGAGTTCCTAGAAGTCCTTTTCAGCTTTGACACTTTTAATTAGTTATTAAATAGTTCGGTTGATTGCTTTTTTATGCTTATTCCTCACTGGTCATAATCCCTCTTGATATTCCTTTTCTCCCTGTGGTGATATAAACATAAAGAAAGAAAAGATACTTGATCACCAACTCGCGCGCTCGCGCTCTGGTTTCGTTTGACTGCCTCCAGAACACTTTCCTCCTTTTCCTTGTTTTGCTATGCATCTGCAATTTTTTATTGAAGTTTTTTGTGTTTATTGCTACCCTGTGCTTCTATATGTTGTCAGCTCTTATTCTCCCATGTACTTTTCTGCTCCCAAAATCTCAATCGACTTTTGTGTAATAACGTGATTTTATTTTTGACATTTACTGTATGCTTATTAGTTCTTTATTTTTCTCACTTCGAGTATATGCATATAAAAGTAGAACGGTCGAGCTTTTTCTTTAAACTGAATGCTTCTGAAGTCGGTAGAATGTAGTCTGATGGTGGAGTTAACATGAGTCTCGAAAAATACGTCTTAAATATACTGGGATTTGTACAATCTTCAGATTAAAATTTGTATGTGTGCAATCGCAAGGCGATTTGTATACGTCTGAACAACTCTAATACATTACTTGCATCAACAGGCTATTGTCACTATAGCAGAGGAGGATGGGAATTACTTGCAGGATGGTTGGGAACATATTTTAACATGTGTGTCACGGTTTGAACATTTGCATCTCCTGGGTGAGGGTGCTCCACCCGATGCCACTTTCTTTGCAAAAAATGAAGTTGACAAATCTAAACAGCCCAAATCAAATATTCTTCCCGTTCTAAAAAAGAAGGGACCCGGTAAGCTTCAGAATGCAGCTGCAGCTGTGAGGAGGGGTTCATATGATAGTGCTGGTATAGGTGGTAATGCCACTGCTGGAATTACATCTGAACAGATGAACAACTTGGTCTCCAACTTAAACATGTTGGAGCAAGTTGGCGAAATGAATCGCATATTCATACGGAGCCAAAAGCTAAATAGTGAGGCAATAGTTGATTTTGTCAAGGCTCTTTGCAAGGTGTCTATGGATGAATTGCGATCTACATCTGATCCACGGGTTTTCAGCCTTACAAAGATAGTGGAGATTGCGTATGTTACTGTTACCATTTTGGTCTTTCACTCTTTCCACAATTGTTTCTGGAAAACTGACTGATTTTTGATTTGGTTCCTTTGAACAGGCACTACAACATGAACCGCATTAGGCTTGTCTGGTCAAAAATTTGGCGAGTACTTTCTGATTTTTTCGTGAACATTGGTTGTTCTGAGAACCTTTCGATTGCAATATTTGCAATGGACTCTTTACGCCAGTTATCAATGAAATTCTTGGAGAGGGAAGAATTGGCTAATTATAACTTCCAGAATGAGTTTATGAAGCCTTTTGTGATTGTGATGCGCAAGAGTAGTGCTGTTGAAATCAGAGAATTGATTATCAGATGTGTTTCTCAGATGGTTTTATCTCGTGTTAATAATGTGAAATCGGGTTGGAAGAGCATGTTCATGGTAGTGTACTCTATCCCAAATATTTTTTTTTCTTGAATTAGTATTGCTCATGTAAATTCTCTTTCATAAACTTAATGTTGATGCATTTACTAGGTTTTTATTTCTCATTTTCCTTTCTGGTTATCTGCACAATACAGGTCTTCACGACAGCAGCTTATGATGACCATAAGAACATTGTCCTTCTGGCTTTTGAAATAACTGAGAAGATTGTTCGAGATTATTTCCCATATATCACTGAAACTGAGACCACCACTTTCACGGACTGTGTAAATTGTCTGATCGCATTCACCAATAGTAGATTCAACAAAGAAATTAGTCTTAATGCCATTGGTTTCCTCCGTTACTGTGCTGCAAAACTTGCTGAAGGTGACCTAGGAAAGGAAACTTCTGAAAAGGCGGCCCCTCCATCTTCACCTCACAAAGGAAAAGAAAAAAAAATTGACAATGGGGAACCTAAAGATAAGGTGGATCATCTCTATTTCTGGTTCCCATTGTTGGCAGGTAAAATAAAGTTGCTTTTCTGCTTGTGTGTATAAACTGGTCTATAAACTGATCAAAGATTTTAAGCTTGATTTATCTTGATTGAGTTTTCCCCTTTTCCTCCCTTCTCAAAGTTTTACACTCTGTTTGGTTCAAGGAAATTGCTAGGACAATGGAAAGAAAACACAAGGAAAATCATTTTCCCTTGTTTGGTTACTAGAGAAAATGTAAAGGAAAAGAAAATAGGAGAGAAACTATAATACAAGTTTGAGAAAATTCCTTTTCCTCACCAAATGGTGAGGAAAGTGATGGAAATAAAGAACTCTTCTCACTCCCCCATTTAGCTTCTATCTTTCTCAATGTGATTTATCATCTATGTAATGACATTCGCAAAATTATTTTTTTGGAAACATTTGAAGTCAAATTCATAGTTTAGTTCCATAGCTGTTTTTTTTTTCTTCTTGTCATTTTCTTGCGAGTTACCAGTAAGTTTTCTATAGACAACCAAACAAACTTTAAAATTTGGATTTATTTTGATTTTCTTTTCTTCACCAAACTCCTTCAACCAACCAGAGTATTAATGCAAGTCTAACGAAGTGATGTGCTTTCACTCTCTGTCTTGCCAGGTTTATCTGAACTGAGCTTTGACCCAAGGTCTGAAATCAGGAAGAGTGCCCTTCAAGTACTCTTCGACACTTTACGCAACTATGGCCAACATTTTTCCCTGCCCTTGTGGGAAAAGGTGTTTGAATCTGTCCTATTTAGAATCTTTGATGATGCTCGACGTGCTATTGATCCATCATCCAGTGACATCTCCCTCAGCCACATGGCTGATGGTGACGTGGAAGAGCTTGATCAAGATGCATGGCTTTATGAGACATGCACGTTGGCTCTGCAGCTGGTTGTAGATCTTTTTGTTAATTTCTATGATACAGTCAATCCCCTTTTGAAGAAAGTATTGATGTTATTGGTTAGTTTTATCAAACGCCCACACCAAAGCCTTGCTGGTATTGGTATTGCTGCTTTTGTTCGCTTGATGAGCAATGCAGGGGAAATGTTTTCTGAAGATAAGTGGTTTGAGGTGGTTTCATCTCTCAAAGAAGTGGCTAAGGAAACACTTCCTGATTTTTCTTTTGTTTTCAATGAAGATGGTAAAATCTGGGCTCATGAAGAAGATTCAACTGAAAACAGCCATGATGAATCTATTGGGACAGTTATATCCAATGAAGATTCAGATAACTCCAGGAGACATCGTCTGTATGCTGCTATATCGGAGGTTAAGTGTCGAGCTGCCATTCAGCTTTTATTAATACAGGTGAGTAACACTTCTCTTAAAAGCTTTTATTTCCAACCTCTGTGCTCTTGTTTACTCTTTCTCACTGGTGAATAAACTTGCTGCCAAAGTTGTCAAATGAGTTTTTCCTTTTCCTGGGAAAATTAGTAAAAAACCCCTAAAATAAACTTTTGTATCTAGAAGCCTATAAAAACGTTTTTCATTCTCAGAAACCCAGTATACGAACTTTTCATTTGAAAAAATCGAAAAGTTACGTTTGTTTCTATTTTGAACTTATATTTTGGCCAAAATTTTGGTCAAACTCGTTTGGCTTATCCATTTTTCACCAAAGAGGTATTTTTTGGCCAAACATTTGTGACAGCTACATTGCCTACACCACCTTACACCCTTTTTTACTTTTGACTTACTTTTTTGTACTGTATAAATTTTATATTATATTTTTCAATCATTAACTAATTATAAACATTACTTTTCAGACAAAAACTTACGTGATTTGACTGCTACAGTAACTTTTGTCTCTTTTGAAAATAAAATCAAACACAAAACCAAACAAATTTTCACCAAAGTACACAACTCCCAATAAACTTTTTCACCAAAATTTTCATCAAAAAAACCCTCTAAAATAAAAACAAACGTAGCCTAAAATTGACAAATTTTTGGACTAAATTACCTTTCATTTCTTAAGTCAAAATTTCATCAATTGATTCTTTTTATCGTAATCTTTTTGTTTTGGATTTTTCAAATTGATATATTGTATAATACTTTTTTTTTTTTTTAATATTGAATATTTTTATATAATTTATTTTTGACTTTAACATGGTAGTTATCTAAAATACTCTTTTTTAAATTTTTAAGAAGATGAAAAAATCTGAAAATTTGAAATTAAATTCGTGATTAATATCTGTTATTAATATAAAAATTCTAAATAAATAAATATCAATGTAAAATTACAATGGACTAATTCTTAATTTAGAAGGCTAAGGGCATATACGTCCATAAATTTTAGGGTTTAGAATTTTGGCTTTTCTCTATTTAAGTAAGTCATGAATAATGATTTATAATTGTTCATAATATCTGATAATACCTTTTCCATGGACTATACGAAAGGCTATCGTGGAAATCTACAACATGTATCGAGCTCAACTATCAGTGAAGAACACTGTCATCCTCTTCGATGCAGTCCATACAGTAGCTGTTCATGCTCACAAGATAAACAGTGACGTATCACTACGTCCAAAGCTGCAAGAACTTGGGTCCATCACACAAATGCAGGATCCACCTCTACTTCGTCTCGAGAATGAATCATACCAAATCTGCCTCACATTTCTACAAAATCTCGTACTCGACAAACCTCCTAGTTACGAAGAGTCAGAAGTGGAATCTTACCTTGTTGACCTCTGCCAAGAGGTCTTGCAATTCTACATTGAAGTTGCAAGCTCAGGAAATACGCCCGATTCATCCCACCGGGCCCCGCACTGGATTGTACCTTTAGGTTCTGCAAGAAGAAGAGAATTGGCTGCACGGGCACCTCTTATTGTTGCAACCCTACAAGCTATATGTAGCTTAGAAGATTCTTCATTTGAGAAGAACTTGAATTGTTTCTTTCCCTTGCTTTCGAGCTTGATAAGCTGTGAGCATGGGTCGAATGAGGTTCAATCAGCCTTAAGTGATATGCTTAGCTCATCAGTGGGCCCAGTTTTGCTACGGTCATGCTGATTTTCACGTTTTTTAGATGTATGTAATTTTTGATGGGTTTTTCAAAAAATTTCCTTAAATGCTTTGGAAATAGGGTTTACAATTTATGAAAAGGTCGGTAATGGTTCTCTACTGCGTACTGCTGTTGAAACCTATAGAGTTTGCTCGGGGTTTTCGTTTAGAATGACCAGTTATCAGGAACTACAGTGTTGTATGTTTAGAATGCGTTATCTCAGTATTGGAACAATTATTTTGTACAAGAAAAGTTATTTCAGCAGTAAACTTGAGTTGCTACTGTTTTGTTTATTCGATTCATTTTTTGCAGGTTAGTATATCATTCAAAGTAGGCCGTTTGTTGGGTGGTGGCTTAAACACACATATTGTCCAATAGGCTATCCCGCAGGAGGTAAGTTTCTTCTTTGCTGATATACGGGAATTCATATATCGTGTCTAGACGTGTCTCCGTGTGATAGAAGTTCCTGGTTTAGGGGCATTCCTTTTATACCGGGTGCATGATTAGTAAAATTATGATCACCAATAGAAGTTTACTTGAATCTAAGCTTGATGTTTGATGATAAGTTGATACGAAGTTGAATTCTTGGCAAAGGTTGGACAATTAATTATACGTAATCATATCTTGAGATTGACGAACCATGTATAGTGGTGAACAAGTTTTAATTATCGTGCACTTTATTGTGGTCGAGGTGAGAGAGTCGTCCATGGTAGCAATTGTCACTCAATCTGAGTATTTTTCGGTGCGTGGAGATTTATGCTCACTCTTAGGGAGATTTGATGTATTGATCGTCCATTGTCCAATTTTTAATTATGTGTGTTTGTATAATATACAATAATATCTTGAGACTGTTCCGAACGAGGTATGAACATTGTAGTCTCACATGTTATTCAAACCAAAGTTTATATTCTGGAAGATCGTCAAGTCAAATATTTGGATTTGCCGTCTGAAATGTGTAGAATATAGACTACAAGGATCCTGATAAAAATTAAAATTTGCTCCTTCACTTGAGGAAATCCAAGCTCGAAAACAACATAAAAGCTAAAATACGATAAATTTCCGGCAATCGCGCCTACTTTCCTATACTAGTACCTCAGACTTAGGTGTAAATCATTTGTCACATAACTGTATAATATTTTTTGTTACCGCACATAAATGGTGTTGCAGTTCTATATTCGGATAATTAGAATGCAGAGAAAAAAAAAATTATGATGTGAGAAAATTGTTCTTCTTTTAGTTAAATGTTTTCTTTCTCTTTTCAATTTAGCCCTTACAGAGTAATTTTTGTCCTCTTCTACTCCAAAATTCGAGTTCTCTCTTTTTTTAAAAAAATTTAAACCCAAGGGTCGTCTCAATTGGTACAATGAGACTTTATTTCAAATGACAAAAAAATGAGCTCTTAATTTTTTTATAATTATGAGAATTTAAAATCAAATCCCACCAAAACGTGTGAGCGAGTCTATCAAGCAGTACACATGATTGGGTACCGGGTGGACGGTTTGATAGGACGGCTATGTGTAATATGTGGTTTAGGGAAAATTATATTTTTCGTATCATAACTTTGTCCTATTCTAATTTTGGTCCCATTCGTTACAGATTTATTATATTTAGTCCTATAACTTTCAAAGTATCTCACATTTAGTACCAACCAAAGTTTTCATCTAAAATTTAATGGTCAACTCCGTTAGTCAATCTTTTGACCGATTTTTTTGAAAAGTTCTGTGCGTGAGTGACACGAGATTTCGAATAGAAATGTCGTGATAATGAATATAATATATGTGAATGAATGCATTCACGCACGAATTCTTCCTAAAAAAAATCAATCAAAAGATTGGCTAAAGGAGTTGACAGTCAAATTTCGTATCAAATTTCGTATCAAAACTCAGTTTTGAATAAATGTGAGACATTTCAAAAATTAAAAATCTAAATGTGAAATTCGTATCGAATGAGATCAAAATTAAACTAGAAAAAGTTATGGGACAAACAAATGCTATTTTCCCCATGTGAAGATCCATTCAGAACAAAACTCTTGTGTTTCTGTCTTCCATTGCCGACTTGTGTGGTCCATGACCCATGCTTATCCCTTCACCATTCTAGCAGCAAAACGTTTCATAAGGCTTTATTTTAATTTTGGTTTCATAAGTTATAAAATTTCAAATTTAATTTTGTAATTTTCATAACATTTCGCATTTAGTCCCCTCCAACATTTTCGTCCAAATTTTAAGGATCAAAATCATATACTTCGTTAGTCAACATTTTTTACCGGCCTTTTGGAGAATTCGTATGTGAATTATACTCACGCATGGATTCTATTCAATATTATGATGTTTCTATTCAATATCAAGTACCACCCACTCAAAATATCGGTGAAAAATATTGACTAACGGAGCATATAATATTGACTGTTAAATTTTGGACAGAAATGTCGGTTAAGACTAAATGCTAGATATTTCGAAAGTTATGACACTAAATGCGAGATTTCATGAAGAATGGACCAAAGTTGAAACATAGCAAAGTTGTAGGACGAAAAATGTAATTTCCGCCCATTCTTGCCGTATTTCTCACCAAGTTGTATTGATCACAAAATAGGTTGACTTGATCACTAATGGTGCATTCTTAACTGATTTTAAGATTTAACGTTTCGAGATATTCCATCCAATAATAAATGAATATCACACGCAATCTCAATATCAATGCACAAGATGTCCCATGACTATCTAAGAACAGCCCGTGTTGAAGAAAAATGAGAGTTTTGTTTTTCTTTAGGGCCCTATAGCTCTCAAATTATCACATGGGGCCATAGAAATTGTCAAAAGTGCAAGAGGCACATGCAAACAACACACATGCTAGTAATTTGAGTCCAAAAGGCCTAATCATTTTGTTTTCATTCTTCTTCACCTCTCTTTAATAATTTATTCCACTCCCATTTTCTTGACTATATCAACAATTTCAACCCCTCCCCTCAACTATCCTCCACCAATAATTCACCATCATGTTAGATCATCTTAAGCTATGCTTGATGAATTCCCAATTCAAGGGTGCAAGAAAAGCACTTCTTGAAAAGCTCAACTTCTCAAATAAGCTCATAAGCTGCATAAAGAGAAGAAAAACTAAAAAGCTTATTTCTGACTTAAGCTGCTTAAGCTCATCTTTAACAGCCCAACTTAATCAAGTTTTCAATCTCATCGACACAAACGGAGATGGTAAACTATCCTCGTTCGAGCTCAAACGAGTTTTAATCAGCCTCGGGCATGGAAAAGCAGAAGCTGCAAAAGAAGCTGAAGTAATGGTGAGAGAAATGGATTGTGATGGGGATGGCTTTGTTGACTTAGATGAGTTCATGAGTGTTATGGAAAGTGATCAAAATCAAGATTCTGAAAATGGGATTTACATGGAAAGTCATATTATGGACGCTTTTCGAGTATTCGATGTCGATAATAATGGCTTGATTTCTGCTGAGGAGTTGAAGAGGGTTCTTGGAAGACTTGGGTGTGGAAAGTGTAGTATTAAAGAGTGTAGAAAGATGATCAAAGGGGTTGATAGGGATGGTGATGGTTTTGTGGATTTTGAGGAGTTTAAGTATATGATGAGTGTTGGATGTTAGTTATTTTGATCTTCAAATAGGTTTGAATTGTACTATAAAACTCTTGTGTTTCTGATTTTTTTTTTGTATACTGGAGATTGAATTAATTTTCAGTTATGTAGGAATTGTGATAGTATGAGGTTCTCTCCATTTTTGTTTTATTTTTATAGCAAATTTCATAACTTTATAAATTATCAAGAATATTTTAAATTGCTTATAGATTTAGCCAAAGAAAATTATTAGAAAGCATGGAGAAGAAATTTTGCTCTTATACTCTTTTAAATGGCAATATAAAATTGAGTTTGTTCAAATTTGACTTAGAATCTATATGCTCCGGAAAAAACTAGTTAAATTTAGATTTAATTGAAATCAAGTGTAATTCATAAAATAAGTGAATTACATTACTCATGTGATTCATATAACACAAAAAAAGTAAATTACTTTTTTTATTTAGGCCCCAATCCGGGCTAAAATTTCCCGTAAGTTTTATCGAATAGAGATATCGACTAATTCTCGGCTATAATTCAGTGATTTTCAGCCACCTATTTGTCGAATTTTCAAATATGACCCATTATTTACCTAGATGTAAACGTTTCCTAATAATCCAAAGTAGCAACAAGAAATTTTGAGGGTACTGAAAATGCCAACATGCAATCGTTTGTGACCAACATTGATTGTACATCAATCATCATCACGCTGTCAAGAACTATTACCTTTATTGATAATAAAGTTGGTACCTTTTTTTTTTTCTTCTTTTTTTTTTTTACCAAATAAGTAGTATTTGGAAGTGATGCTGCCTGCTGGTGAACTTTGCATTGTAAATCTTTAGAATCTCATGCATTATTTCGTCATGAAGTCCCTAAGCCTGCTAAAGTAATTAAGAGAGTTAGAAGGAGCGTCAGAGAATTTTTTCACAGATGGCGCTAATATGATGCAAGTGAATTTTGAATCATAAATCTTTAGAATCTCCTCCATAACACTACAAAAAAAAAAAAAAAAAAAAATTATGACAAAGTGTCAATTGACAATATAAAAGTTGTCACTAATTATAAATTTTTAGTGACAAGATTTTTTGTTTTGTTAAAAAAATAAGTTTTACATGTTTAATAGTGACAAAATTTGTATAGAAGTTGTCGCTTTTAATATTTAGTGACAAGAAATTTGTTGTCATTATTGACAATTACTGACACACTTATAGTGATAACTTAGTGACAATAATTATAGTTGTCGCTCTATTTCTGTTGTCACTATCCATGTGTCACTAATTGTCAATAGTGACAATTTTAAAGAAACTCTTGCCACTAAAAATTCTTTTTGTGACAAAACAAAAATTATTGTTACTCATTATATATATTTAGTGACAATTTTAACATTGTCACTTTCAATTTTGTCACTAATATTATTTTTTATTGTAGTATAAGGAAGGTCTTAGGACCTCAGATCCAGAATGATCTCCAAAACTTATTGTGTAAGTCTCTTGTGTGGATACTATGTTTGAGAGAGGGAAGATATATCATCTAGGATCTGGAGATCCAGTACCGATCTCATAAATTATATATGATTTTATTCTATATATAGTGACTGTTTTGTTCCATTGGCAGTCGATGAA
Organism: Buddleja alternifolia; assembly: GCA_019426215.1. Taxonomy (NCBI): domain Eukaryota; kingdom Viridiplantae; phylum Streptophyta; class Magnoliopsida; order Lamiales; family Scrophulariaceae; genus Buddleja; species Buddleja alternifolia. Next base: position 58,251,514 of record CM033390.1, read on the forward strand.
CTTGTTAGGGATGATAGTATCAGAGCACGAAAAAATAAATAAAAAACAATCAAACTAAGCCTAAACATGAAAGATAAACAACACAAGGTTCGGCAATTTGCCTACATCCACGAGCCTAGACTATATATTTATTTCTCAGAGTGAATCAAACAATTACAAGGAGAGTTCTACTATTTATAATAGTTGGAGTAATCTAAACTTTTATCAAATTAGAAAACTTATTCCTAATAAACTTATGGAACAAGTCTAATAGAATTAGGAACAAATATATCTCAAAACAAGCCCAAAAAACTGCCAAATCCGAGTTCAAATCACACAAGGAAACTGCCAACTCACTGCCGAATGCCGCGGCGTTACAAAAAACCGCTATTGTCGTGAACATCGTGGCGTTCTGACAAATCACTGCAACGCCGTGCCGTTGCTTTCTGCAACCTCCCCCGGCCTTTTTTATCCAGTTTTCCTTTCTTGTTTCGACTCTTTCGTGACCCCAGGTTTTCTCGACCCATCTCAACTTCATCTTGGCTCTGTTTTGACTCCATTGTTTCCATATCTCGATCATCTTTTTGATTCCACTCCACTATATACCAACAGAACTTGCTCGTTTTCACAAGGCCTGAAATTCTAACCTAAATCGACTCAGATCGATTATGAGCTAATCATGCGATGAATGAATTACACTTTTCATGTAATTGATAATACAAGGGGACAGACTAATCACAAGATACATTTTCAAAAATTGGAACGAGTAAAAGCTTTTCAAATGACATCATAACTCTTCATCGTCTTGTCCTTCTATAAGGAGCCACATTACGTATACCATAGAGATAACTCGTACTCTTGGAAAGAAGAAAATATTCAAAATCACGACATCATCTTACCAAATGTGCAACCATATCGCAATTAACATATCAAAGCCACTTCTTGTAAGTTGTGAGGCAATTAAACGTTTATTTTATGTTAGATTGGGTCTAATGGCCCGCATATGCATTACCCTTCTGATTCAACTAAGTGTGATTTACAACATTCATAAAACCACAACTCCTTAACCTAATTTGAACAAATCAATGAAAGTTTTGAACTAAATAGTTCGTGGCTGTACCTTTTTATTCTCAACACATCTCAAATTTTAGCTTTAATTCTTTAATCAAAGCAGTTTATCACTTTTTCATGGATCGTTTTCGATCGCTGCTCATAATTATCCTTAGTAATAATCTTGTTCTCACATCCACGCCATGATCAACACGAAAATTCTTAGCTAGTTGTCTGTCTAAAGACTCGTTAAATGTTGATCTTGTGAGTCGTATAACGTGTAAAATCCAAACCTTCAATGGTCGGAGACCTTCAAAGATCAACTATTTAAATTCGAAATGATTTTTAGCGAATTTTAAGATTTCAAGTCTCATATAAACTCCTAAGAATGATGCATGAATGATGGCTTGGGGTATAGAATTTCAGTCATCTATTGCTCTACGCCAGTTGATGTCAATGACAAATTGCTGCAAGAGCGTACATGTTGGGCCTAGTTAAGTGTAATAAATTAAAAACTTGGGCTTTAGGCCCATTAGAAAAACAAAGAACCTGCAGATAGCCCAAGTAGTGTTGCCCAACAGTTGGTCGAATAAAAAAGGAAAACATAATAATAATGGCGTCTTTGTCAATTAATTAACTAACATATATTAATTAACTTTACTACCAAGATCTGTCTGATTCCACTTCATTTTTGGGCTCTTTATTGACTTAATGCTTGAATTGACAATGAGTACATTCATTTTAAAAATTACACACACACACACACACACACACATATATATATGATTAGTAAGATTTTCTTTTTAATTTGTTGAATTAACCTTTTTAATTAAATACCATCAGTGTTAAATGGTGATTTTCTTAATTAAGACCAAAAAATCTTTATATATAGATGTTTGGTTGCTTGTATTCTCCTACAGTGCCACTTATCATCATTATAATTTTATTTAAATTGGCGATAGTTGTTTGCTTTAATCTACTATATATTATGATAATTAAATAGCTTGATTAAAACTTTTCTAGACACCAACTTAAATATTTCTTAAAATTCAGGATTAAAGTACAGTTCCAGCATGAGAATCAGGGTTTACAGTTTAAATTATCAAAAGACATATCTAGGTCGTTATCTTAGCTTATGTCGGGACAAACACTAATTAATCCTCTATTTTTCTTTACTTCTTTTTACTTCATATTTATGTCCAATAATTAATGTACGGAAAGTAAAGATCCCTCTATAATATATATCAGCAACAATGTTTTATAACCTCAATTTTGCCAAATATAGTACTGTGAATCTCCAAATTTCCAACTAATATATATATATATATATATATATATATATATATATATGTTCGAGAGTAAAACAAGCAAGTTTTTGGGAAAGTGTAGAACAAGCAACTTGATATATATATATATATATATATATATATATATATATATATATATATATATATTGGTAAGAGATGTAAATTATGTCGGCTTCAATTTCATATAACAGATATAATTTGTTATATTGTTGTTAGTCATGTTGGTCGCAATCATTTTGTTTTCTTTGTCTAATTAAAATATTGGGTTTGCAAATATTTTATGAGTTCTATCATTTGTTATGCTCTTCAAACTGACCACTTTAGAAGACATAAAGATTTCTTCAAGTTGTCAACTTTTAGAATGTTAGAGAGCAAAAGACTTTTAAAATTAATGATTATTATTAGTACAGATAATTTAAATTTCATATGTCTATCTCAACTAGCTAGGTTGGAAAAGTTTAACGAGTTTCAAGATTGAAAATAATATAAACCCAGATTTCAAAGTGATTTTATTACTATATATTATTATTGAAAAAGAGTTTAATTCATTTAATTAAATTAAATCCCAGTTTATGTAATCTATTCCTGATCCTAACAGAATTTTCTAACTTGTAGAATAATATTACAAGAAGAAATAAGCTCATCCATAGAGGTTGGAATCATGCTTTATTTTCTAAGTCAATAATCTACATTATCTGATTCGAATTTTTGCATAATTAATTAATTAGTAGTATAAGCTTCACGAAGGTGTTAACTTTATAATTGTTTATCTGGCCCAAACTATGTGAAGATGTCTAGGAAGCAAGTAAAAGTAGCTACAAAGAAAGGGAAAAGAACATAATTAATGAACATTGTGATACTTACTTGATGCTGCTGTAATGATCTAAATGAATACAACAGCTGTATTATTTGATTCGTAATTTTAGGATATCACTGATCAAGTATTATTATTTTCCAAAAAAAATTATACAGGGAAAAAGTGTCATTATGTACTACTGCATTACATTATATACAAATACGATTTTTTGACTTGAATTGCGTTTGATTGGATTGAAGCCAATCACATACAAAGTGTATATATACTACATACTTGCTTTCAATTGGTACTTTGCACTACAAATAACATTATAGGCTATAAACAATTGCAATATATTCACTTTTCATGTACGGAGTTGTATTCGCTAAGTATGATTCGAACCGCAAATTTATACGGGGCAAAAAAACTTATAACTCATATAGTTAAATTTGAATCTTTTCACATAGTAATAGATAATTTAGTGTTAAGTTCGACTGGTTGATCAACTAAGTGGAAGGTCTCTGGTCAAAGAAACAAGACATCTCGAATTTGGATCCTTGTGTATTTAGAATTTTTTCCCCTTGAGATAGACTTACAATTGTACCTGATGGTTATCGCCTAGGGCAATCTTGAAAAACCAAAAAAGAGAGTATATAATTTAGTGTTTGCAACTGCAATTAATGACTCGTATTCTTATATAGACTCTATATGAAAAGATCGAACAATTCGAATTTATGTAATTGTACTATTTTTTAAATTTAATACTATAGCATAATCCGAATCGTCTAGTGCACATTAAGTCCATGTTAATCAACTAATGATATAATTTAGTGGAGGGGCGAATATTCTAAGAGTTGGTCATAAACCCTAATCCACCAATACAAGAAAGAAATCCGTTGACATAATGCAATTAGCTAGACACCATTAACCTCTTGATGATGAGCATGAAACTTAGTAGGTGGAGAGATGACTAAAACGATTCCAAAACCCATCAACATCTATCACGTGCTGACCTCAAATTTTGGTCGGCTCTTGTTTAGCCCCTAATTAAAATAATATACAATTTGCATTAATAATTAACCTTCAACTTGTAACTCCAGGGATTGGAACAAATTTCAAGCCACTTCAATTCAAAAGCGGCTTCCAAGAAAGTTAGAACATGGGCTAATGTTATTCTATGAGTCGCATTTATGCAGAGACGATAACACAGCGCGCATATCTGATTCGTGTTTAATGAGCTAATATTATTCTGCGAACGCATTTATACAGAGACGATAACACATATAAGCTAATAATTTTCTCCGAGTTGCGTTTATGCAAAGAGCGCGTATATCAGATTCGTGTTTAATGAGCTATAATATTATTCTATAAACGTATTTACACAGAGATGATAACAACACGCGTATAGGCTGATATTTTTTTGCGAGTCGCATTTATGCAAAGACGATAACAGGGTGCACATATCAAATTTGTGTCTAATGGCACTACAACAAAAAGTAATATTAGTGACAAAATTGAAAGTGTCAATGTTAAAATTGTCACTGGATATATATAATGATGAGTGACAATAATTTATGTTTTGTCACAAAAAGAATTTTTAGTGACAAGAGTTTTTTTAAAGTTGTCGCTATTGACAATTAGTGACACATGTATAGTGACAACACAAATAAAGTGACAATTATAATTGACAATATTTATAACAAAAAATCTTGTCACTAAAAATTTACAATTAATGACAACTTTAACATTGTCACTTGGTATTTTGTCATTAATATATTATTTTTTGTAGTGTTGACTAATATTAGTTTTTGAACGCATTTATATAAAGACGATAACAACATGCACGCGTTTATCAGATTCGTGTAATGAAATTGTATTCAATTAGCTATATAAATGCGAAGGCTCTTGTATGATATAATAAGATTCGTAGGATAAAATTTCTCGAGAACATGCAACATTGCAATAGATTCGAAACCTTATTAGGTGCACATCACATGAAAGTAATAGTATTGTTTCAAGTGGTCCATGTTTCCACCATATATTAGCTAGCTTAAGACAATTGTTTAATATGGGGAAAGGTAATGGCATCCATTAGATTAATAGGTAAAGAATTGATTAAGATAAGCATTACAATTAAGCTTGTCGCACAAGGTCCAAAGTTGCTTTAATAAAATAATAATTGTCTATTATTTATATGTTTAATTTTCTTCTATCTCGAGGGAATAGTGCTACATATGTCTTACTTGAAGACCCCACATCAAAAGTATTACAACATTTAAATCATATTTGGCTGCTAAGTAAAAATCAATAAAAAAATTATAACTTGTGTTTTGTTGGACGATCAACTTATATAAAATCCATCCAACACAATTTGCGAAATGAAAATAGGTTGCGTTTTGCATATATAGGAGGGTTTGAAAGTTAAGAATTATTTATAAATATTCATAATTAACCACAAATTCCTTGCAAATATTCAAATAATTATCTGTTATTATGGATTCCAAATCATTTTGTTGCATTAGGATTGTTCTGAAACCACATATATTCAGGTAATTTGCAGTAATTAAGCCATCAACGCTCAAGGTGGCTGGGCAAGTGATAAGCGCCTGTGAACCCAGAAACGAAAAACTCCAGAGGCTACAAAGTTTCGATTTCTACTGAGACCACCATGAGGAGGGTTTCTCTAAGCTACTCGACTCTAGAGATTAGACTTCCATGTCTAACTTTTTTGACCAAACAAAAAGTTAAATAAATTTTTTTAAGCTGCATTAAAAACATTGTTTATAGAATATGCTTCAATAAGCCACTAGATAAACAGCAAGTATGATGTTTAGAACACAGTTGACAGGGTTTTGTCTATGATATCTTAGTCTAGTGTCAAGGTTGAGCTCTTATGACTTTGAGGTCATGGGTTCGATCCCACATGATGTGTGAGTTATTTATCTATTTATATAGCTTTTGTTTCTTGTTTGTTGCTCATTGTTACTAGTTTATAATAGAAAATTACTGATTATGATTGTTGATTTGATATCCGATGTAAAGATGTAACCGTTTCATTTAAAAAAAAAAAAAGTTGGCAGGGTTTACTTTATTTCAGTGAACTGTTTAATATATTTATGAAACATATCGTAAGTGAAATGATGATATTTTAATTCTTACACTTTATCCATTAATTAATTTGACCAAAAGATTTTGAAACCTTGAGTTAAAAACCATAATTATTAGTTTATACTAATTTAGATATTAACTTCTCAACTCTCAAAAAGGCATATTATTACATTACTTGTTTTAATATATTCAACGGATAACTAATAATAACCCGAATCATTTTGTAGACAACTTCGATCATTAGAATATCCAATTACATGAATTTAATTAATGTGTTATCAATAAAAATAATACCATCTCTTTGGCTGCATCAAAAAGGACAAATGAAATGAAATTATCGTTATTGTTTAGCTACGCATTCTATCATACGATATTAATCATCATACTAATTAATTTTATAGCACAATCAAACGATATGCAAACAACTTAATTTGAAACGACATCCAACTAACGAAATGAAAAATACTGTAACACTTACTTTGTGATTAATTATTCTTTTTTGAAACGTACACTAATTACATAATAAATATTATTCATTCACCATATCATCCATATCATTGCTCAGATCCAACAAAACCAGATACTCTTTTTACTTTGTTATGCTCAATTGAATTTCTTTTTATTTATATATGTACATCAACTATTGATTTTTTGACTATGTTTCCAAGATATCAATATGTTTATAGCTGAAATGATAAATAAAGTAATAGGGAGAACCCTGATAGGGAATTTTGGTCTGAACAATATCATTTCTCTTTTATTCACTCTGTCGTATGATATTTTCCCCCTTTTTTTCCTCTCTTTTTTGTTGGGGGGTGGTCAATTTGGGGAAAGCTGATTGATGTAGACGTGACGAAGATATTGCAAAACAAGCCAATCATTTGGAAAACAAATGCAAGAATCAATTATAAATAATATGAAAACAGTATCGAGAGAGGTTTCTAAAAAATAAATAATAAATGCTTAGAAATAAACTAATTTCATGGGGGTTGATAGTTGACTACCACTCCCCTGGAAAATGACATTTTTGTTATTAATACAAATGCATTATTAGGCATTTGACGTTACACAATTTATTTTGTAGGGTTGTGTGTGTGATATATATATATATATATAGAGAGAGAGAGAGAGAGAGAGCATATAGACAGGCAACAAGCAATGAAAGCGATGAATGAAAGTAACATGGAGCGGGAGAAGAAAGAGGGCCGGTCGTTCCGGAGGAGGACCCGCTACTGTTCTCATAATCTCATTTATCCCCATCACCAAACTTTGTCCTTAATTAAACAATTCTTATTCAATTATGTGCATTTATTATGCGCTAGGAGCAAACGCTTATCATTGAACTAAAAACTATAGTTGATAGTAAATGCGCAACTTTATTTTTTTATACACTTAACAGTACAAAGCGTCAAATGTCTATGAGACGGCTGCGTCTATATAAGACCTTGGGGCAGAAGTTCGACACAATGCTAGTGTTCCAAAGTCAAAGGGTGGTGCTGCCAATAAGTGCACAATCACAATGCTGACAAATAAATTCACATCATGTAACAAGTGCAATTTGCTTGTGATGTCTTGGATTCATCCAAATTCAAACCGGACTAGAAATCTTTTCGCTTAATTGTACATGTTTTCATTTAAATATGGCGGTCGATGCAAGTTTGGATTTGGAGGTAATGACAATATATCTGAATGACATAAGTTCGTTTCATGATGACTCTTAAAAACTCACCAAATACTTAATCTTAATATAATCACAATAATTCATACAATATATGCATATTGTCATATATTTCGCTCAATATAAATATTTGTGATTGCCAGCGTAATTCAATTACCAAGACTTTTGAGAATATGCTTTTGATTTCATCAAATGGAAATAGAGTATTTTCTTTTTTGTTTCTCATAGTGTCTTTGGGCCAAAAAATGTTCAAAACCTATCACTCGAGCTAATGTCAAACGTAATTACGAAACCTCTACCAGATTAAGTTTTTAGCATATATATGCAAGGTTTTACAACCGAACCTTTTATTGAAGTGATCTTGCCATCTTTCACTCGAGCTTACCTCTTTTAATGAAATCAAGTAAAATTGGTTCTGAGACAATGGTGAGTTAAGCGAGGTTTGGGATCTCAAGTCTGTGTTGATATCCACCCTACATGTAAGTATGTTTACGTGGTGTTGTGTAAATAAATGCATAAGAAAATGTGGAGATCACTTAGGACATAAAGTCCCATACCTACTAAAAATGACCCCAAAGCGGAAGAGGGGCGCCGGTGGGTTGGTGCACCCGGGGGTGGGTGGGTAGGGGGTCTGTCTCCTTGTCAGCGCTATCCACGCGTGTTCTCAATCACGCCCATTCCCTCCGGTTTCTCATTCCAATGGCACCCTTTGACCCTGTCACCCGCTCTAACATTGTCACCCATTTAATGATTTCTATTTAATAAAATAAAGAATAACAAAAGTTATATACCTAAATATTTGAAGAATTATTCAACTATACTAATTTATCATTTAAAACAAACTATAAAAAAAATCAACTACTATTCATTAATCACCCATATGTAATCCAATTTGTTGGCGGATGCAACATGTTGCCAAGTCTAAATTATTGGTTTGACCAAGGTCTTTAAACTTACGAACTGCAATGTTGCATAACACAAATTGTTGTATTAGTTATATAAAATTAGTTCCATTCTTTGATCCTATTTCATTTTGGCATTTTTTCTCGTTTTCTATGTCATATATTCATATCAGGGTATACAAAATTATTTCGTTGAATATAAATTTGAGTGAGAATATATACCCTAAACGTATAATATTATGAAATAAAATACAGGAAAAAATATAAATCGAAACAGATAATCCAAAATCTATCTTACAAAGTATATATATATATATATATATATATATAGAGAGAGAGAGAGAGAGAGAGAGAGAGAGAGAGAGAGAGAGAGAGAGAGAGAGAGAGAGATGAAAGAGATCAAGTTTATTATAAGAGTCAACACATCTCCTGGCATGCAAGTTGAGCTTTTTTTTTTTGCAGGTCCAATAAGAAAGTAATATTAGTAACAATATATATTACAGTTGTCAACAGTGAAAGATACCAATAACATCAAATCTCGTCTTGCCACAAAGTGTTTGACAAATTTGATAGTGATAAGAATAGTGTTTAAGTTATAATAATTGACGATTACTTAATGATACATATATAGTGAAAATTCAATGACAACATCAATTATAGTCACCAAGTTATTCCGAAAATTTTTGTTGTTAATTTTCCGAGATATATGTCACTATATGTGAATAGTCACAATTTACATAATTCTTCGTCATTATTTCTGACATCAATCTGATATAATTCTCGTCAATGTTAAACTAGTGAAAATTACAATTTTCATAAAGTAAAAATTCTTTTTCACTTAATATATATAGTTAGTAACAATTTTGACATTAATACTAAATATTTTATAATTAATTATCATTTTTTTTTTCTGAAATGAGACCCACTACCAGAAAATCTTGCACGAATTTTACACATACCAAATACCATATTGAATAGATATATCTCGTTAAAATTTTTACAATGTGCATAATTAAAAAAATAATTGAAAAATAATAAAATGTATTTTCTTCTTGTTGATGACCTTTATATGCAATGGGTAAGACTAAATCCTCAACGTGCAACAATAATTAAGGCTGTTTGTTTATGCTAATTAAGTAGTGAACATATTTTTAACAAGATTCACTTTTATGTTCTTTTGATCTCATCTTAATACGTCAATAATCGATTAATTTCGCTTTGCTTATGTTAGTGATTATGAATTTAATACTCTAATTTCTCTCTTCTAAATGAACTCCAGGTTACCATTGTTAGTTACTACGTTGAAGGTATATTTGTCATTTCTTTGTTTAAAAAACGATAAAAATGAGATTCTGTTATGAAATAACCCCAAATATTATAAAATATATACAAATATTCTAAAGTAGAGAGACTAGAGAATTAAGAAGAGAATTCTTTCTTTGATTTTGGTGTATTTCTCAATACAATGGGAAAGCCTATTTATAGGCACAAAACAAGATCAAATATTGATTACAAAATGAGGTAATGGAATTGTAGGTGAATCCACTAAATGAGATATTGGAGTTGTAGGTGAATCCACTAAATTATGTATTGGAGTTGTATGGACATCCACTTAATGAATTATTCATAACACTCCCCCTTGGATGTCCATCACTTAAGAATATACCTCGTTAAAACCTTATTAGGAAAAACTCAATGGGACAAAAACCTAGTGAAGGAAAAAGAGTACATATCAATACGCAATCAGATGCTGCCTCATTAAAAACCTTACCAGGAAAACCCAGTGGGAAAAACCTTGGTTAAGGGAAAAAGAGTGCGGCGCGTATTATCTCCCCCTCATGACAATATCAGTCAAGATCTTTAAGTCTACGCACGCCAATATTGTAGACTAGTTTTTCAAATGTTGCTGTAGGAAGTGCCTTGGTGAACAAATCAGCAAGATTATCACTGGAACGGATTTGTTGAACATTAATATCACCATTCTTCTGAAGATCATGAGTGAAAAAGAACTTTGGTGAAATATGTTTTGTTCTATCTCCTTTAATGTACCCTTCTTTCAATTGTGCGATACATGCGGAATTATCTTCATATAAGATCGTCGGGATCATTTTTCCAGAAGATAAACCACAAGTCCCTCGAATGTGTTGAATCATGGATCTTAACCAAACACATTCTCGACTTGCCTCATGAATAGCTAAGATTTCTGCATGATCAGATGATGTGGCCGATACAGTTTGTTTCATAGATCGCCATGAAATGGCTGTGCCACCACATGTAAATAAATAGCCCGTTTGTGACAACCATTATGAGGATCAGACATATATCCAGCATTTGCATATCCAACCAATTCGGACTTGGGTACATTGAAATAAAACAAGCCCATATCGAGTGTTCCTCTAAGATAGCGGAGTACCTGTTTAACCCCATTCCAATGCCTTCGTGTAGGAGAAGAACTATATCTTGCTAATAGATTAACAGCGAATGCTATATCAGGTCGAGTATGACAAGCAAGATACATTAGTGCACCGATTGCACTTAGATATGGTACTTCAGGACCAAGGAGTTCTTCATCACTTTCTCGAGGTCGAAAAGGATCTTTGTTCACATCTAATGACCTTACGACCATCGGGGTGCTCAATGGATGTGATTTATCCATCTAGAAACGCATTAGCACCTTTGATATATAAGCGTCTTGATATACAAAAATTCCATTTTTTAAATATTCAATTCGTAGTCCAAGGCAAAATTTTGTTCTTCCAAGATCTTTCATTTCAAATTCTTTCTTCAAGCAATTAACAGTTTTTGAAATCTCTTCAGGAGTTCCAACAATATTTAAATCGTCAACATAAACTGTAATTATAACAAACTCATTTCCAGATCTTTTCATGAAAATACAAGGACAAATTTGATCATTCTTATATCCTTCCTTCAACAAATATTCACTGAGACGATTATACCACATTCGTCCAGATTGTTTCAGTCCATACAATGACTTACTTAATTTAATTGAATAATGTTCTCGAGAACTTGATTTATATGCTTCAGGCATATTAAATCCTTCAGGGATTTTCATATATATATATATATATATATCATTATCAAGCGAGCCATACAAATAGGCTGTAATAACATCCATTAGACGCAAATCAAGTTTTTCATGCACTGCCAGACTTATTATATAACGAAAAGTAGTTGCATCCACCACAGGAGAATCAGTCTCCTCATAATCTATGCTAGGTCGTTGCGAAAACCCTTGGGCAACAAAACGTGCCTTATATCTTACAATTTCATTTTTCTCATTTCGTTTTCGCACAAATACCCATTTGTATCCTACTGGATTTACATCTTCAGGTGTACGAACTACAGGTCCAAAACTTTTACATCTTCAGGTGTACGGACTACAGGTCCAAAAACTTTTACATCTTCAGGTGTACGGACTACAGGTCCAAAAACTTTTACATCTTCAGGTGTACGGACTACAGGTCCAAAAACTTTTCGTTGGTTCAAGCGAGTTTAACTCTGCCTTCATTGCGTCTTTCCATTTTGGCCAATCATTTCTTTGTCGACATTCATTAACAGACTTTGGTTCTTGATCCTCATTATCATTCATCATATTTAGCGCTACATTATATGCAAATTTATCATCAACGTTGACTTCATTTCGATTCCATCGTTTCCTGTTCATAACATAATCGATTGAGATCTCATTATTTTCACAATTTTCAGGTACCTGAGGTTCTTCTAGAACCGAAATATTAGTTATGACTGGGGACTCTTCTGGAGTTATTTTATCCTCGATTAGACCATCTTAATTCTTAGCTCCTTTTCTTTTTCGAGGATGACTATCTTTGGAACCGATAGGTCTACCACGCTTCAGGCGTGCAGTAGACTCATTACTTTGACCTTCAGGGACAACAATTCTTACTGGAGCATTAACAGCTGGTACATGTGACTTAATCACCTTTTTTTTTTAGGTCAGTAAATGCGTCTGGCAGTTGGTTAGCTAAACCTTGCAAGTGAATTATCTTTTGAACTTCCAGTTCACTTTGTTTTGTTCGAGGATCAAGATGATATAAAGATAATTTATTCCAACTAATTTTTTTTTCCAGCTGCTTATTTTCTCCCCTTAATGTTGGGAAATCTGATTCATCAAAATGACAATCAGCAAATCGAGCCGTAAATAAATCGCCAGTCAATGGCTCTAGATACTTTATTATCGATGGAGACTCGAATCCAACATATATTCCCAATTTCCTTTGAGGACCCATCTTAGTGCGTTGTGGTGGAGCAATTGGAACATATACCGCACATCCAAAAAAATTTAGATGGGAAATATTTGGTTCCTGACCAAAAACCAAGTGTAATGGGGAGAACTTATGATAACTTGTTGGCCTTATGCGAATAAGTGCTGCTGCATGCAAAATAACATGTCCCCAACAAGAAATAGGAAGTTTTGATCTCATAAGTAAAGGTCTTGCAATTAACTGCAGACGTTTAATAAACGATTCTGCTAGACCGTTTTGTGTATGAACATGTGCTACAGGATGTTCAACATCAATTCCAATAGGCATACAATAGTCATTGAACGTTTTGGAAGTAAATTCACCCGCATTATCAAGGCGTATCTTCTTAATTGGATAATCAGGAAAATGTGCTCGTATTCTAATCAATTGAGCAAGCAATCTCGCAAACGCCAGGTTGCGAGTTGATAACAAAGATACATGTGACCACCTTGTTGATGCATCAATTAAAACCATAAAATATCTAAATGGTCCACACGACGGGTGTATTGGTCCACAAATATCACCTTGAATACGTTCCAAAAACGTAAGAGATTCACTTCCTACTTTTGTTGTTGATGGTCGAATAATCAACTTTCCTTGTGAACAAGCAGCACATGAGAAATCATTCGATTGAAGAATCTGCTGGCTCTTCAATGGATGACCACATGAATTCTCAATTATCTTTCGCATCATAATTGATCCGGGATGGCCCAACCGGTCATGCCAAACAACAAACTTATTTTGATTTGTAAACTTCTGGTTTACGATAACATATGTTTCAATAGTAGATATATGCGTGTAGTACAAACCGGAAGACAATGCTGGCAACTTTTCCAATATACATTTGTTACCAGATATTGTATTAGTGATGTAAAGATACTCAATATTGCCATCACTTGTTGTCTCAATATGATATCCATTTCGGCGGATATCTTTGAAGCTTAGTAAATTTCTTTGAGACTTAGTAGAATATAAAGCTTCATCAATATAAAATTGTGTTCCTCCGGGTAACAATATATTAGCTCTGCCGGAGCCTTCAATTAATTTTGCACTACCCGATATAGTATTAACATTGGCATTACTAAATAAGAGAAGTATTTTTTTATTTTTGAGGATGGTGTGAGTTGTTGTACTATCAGCGAGACATATATTTTCATTATTGATATTGTTGCTGATCGAGTAAATACTCATTCTTTATTGAAACATAAAAAGAAATAAATCAATATCAAACAATATTATTTAATATAAGAAACGATAATCTTATGAATAAATTCATTTATTGAACTTTAAAACAACATACTTAAATATTTATTTATAAATTACTAGAATTAAAACTTAACAAATTTGTTTTTGAACACTTCCATCTCCAATCAAGTGATCAATTTTTTCATTAGGATCATCAAAGAAATCAGCAACATCTAAATGAGTGTCATCAAAATCGGCCATGATCAGAATCGCCTTCTTCAAAAGCAAAATTTGTTTCTATTTTCTTTCTTTTACTTTTTAGCGATTCTTGGTAAAGGTCAACAAGATGCTTTGGTGTACGACAGGTACATGACCAATGACCTTTACCACCACAACGATAGCATAAATTTTTACAAATTTGCTATTTTGGCCACTTTCATGTTTCTCTTCATTTTTTCCACTTCTGGTGGAAAGATGTGTTCTTTGAATAACCACCACGATTTCCATAACCATATCCACGACCACGTCCACGTCCATGATTTCTTTAATGATTAAAATAGTTATGTGCTGCTACTTTCACTTCAGGGAATGTAGCAGAACTAGTTGGACGGGACTCATGATTAAAATAATTATATATTGCTCAACACATTCACTTCAGGGAATGGAGTATAGTTATTTGCATATATGAATTTATATATTGCTCAACACATTCACTTCAGAGAATGGAGTATAGTTATTTGCATCAAGATGAATTTCAATATCTAACGCCCAAGAAAAATAATTTTTCCTTGTAATATCAAGAGTCACAAAGTCAAGTTTTTTTCAAGATTCATCATATAATACTATTATCAAAGTATAAGATGAATAACATAACAATCATTCAACTTCTTAAAATATTTTCAACATGATAGGATTATTCAAAAGAATAATACTAATCAAATATATGCACATATATATACATATGTCTTCTTTCTAAACATCAAGAGAATTATTGCATATTTTTATTTTTGTTAAATATTGAAATATACATACCTTTTCTTTACCTTTTCTTCTTGCTTTGTTTTGAAAACCTTGTTCATCAATTTTCTTTACAAACTCATAATAACTCATAAAAATTTCCCACTACATTTACATCATATGTTGAGTACCCCATGTATATCTTTTGCCAAATTTCAAAATGATTAACACCTTGAGACGGATCGTGCTGATAACGTGTTATGAAATAACCCCAAATATTATGAAATATATACAAATATTCTAAAGTAGAGAGACTAGAGAATTAAGAAGAGAATTCTTTCTTTGATTTTGGTGTATTTCTCAATACAATGGGAAAACCTATTTATAGGCACAAAACAAGATCAAATATTGATTACAAAATGAGGTAATGGAATTGTAGGTGAATCCACTAAATGAGATATTGGAGTTGTAGGTGAATCTACTAAATTATGTATTGGAGTTGTATGGACATCCACTTAATGAATTATTCATAACAGATTCAATGTTATTTGCTATTTTTCTAAAATAATCGATCATTTTTATCACCGTAGGTCCTTTTTAAAAATACAAGAAGGTAAAATATTTTTAATCTTGTATAATGGTAAGGGGCCGGGAACAATTATTCTTTAGTAATCATACATCACTGATTATTAATTGAATTAATGCGGACCCGTACGTTTGCCGATTTCTTCTTAAACATTGACTAATTGATGTGATTTGTCTAATGTTTTGATTAGATATCCATTCTTTGAAGTATATATATTTGGATTATGTATAATTCATGACAAGAGTCAAGACGGATCAAGGTAAATATGGATCATTTAGCGAGAAAGCTTATAATTACGGTTCACGGTTATATAATAATTTACCGTATTTTAAAAGTTTTGATTTTACAATTAATCTAGCTCTCTATGTTACATCTCGTACTACAAAATTTTATTTTCTTGTCATCAGTCGAGAATGATTATATAAATAGCAACTATGAACTAATTAAAAACCTCAATGGACCAAACGTAAAAATTCGAAAGGTGTTTTAAATTCGTAATTGTCATAAAAATTAAACTACGTAATTACTAATAACTATACTTTTTGTTCCGATGATAAATATTGTTTTATAGTTTATACACACAATATTTCTTGTCCAATTAAATACTTTTTTTTGGGATGTTTTTCCAAACAACCTTATATTTTTTCCAATTATAAATATTTGCTTGTAAAGTATATATGGTTTCATTAAACTATATTTTGAAGGATAAAATTATAAAAATATCAATATCATATTCAAAATAAAATGTTCCAATTAGAGCGTAACGAAGTAAACAACTCTTTTATATTTCTTTTAACAACGCTCGAATCCTACACATCCTGTTATTGTCATACATACATTTGTTATGAGATAGAGCATGATATTAAGGATAAAACACGACTTTTTGTATGATATATGTCACAAACTTTAAGGGTATATATATCCTGTTAAAATTGATATATCGTAATTGAAGAGTCAAAAATCAAATACAACCCCCTCCCCTTCCCCCCCAAAAAAAAAGAAAAAAGACAACAATTTCGATTAGAATTGAATTATCGATTCTCGGTTCGGTTAGATCGATTAGCCGAAATGTGCACTTAGTCATGACAGTCATCATCCATCACTTGGGTTAGAAGCAACTTACATTAAACTCACACACACACACACAGTAAGAGGGAGGAAATCCGCACTTCAATGCAAAGCAAAGAAACAAAACCCCAGCTCACATACACACTGGGAGAGAGAAAGAGAG
Source organism: Buddleja alternifolia (assembly GCA_019426215.1). Taxonomy (NCBI): domain Eukaryota; kingdom Viridiplantae; phylum Streptophyta; class Magnoliopsida; order Lamiales; family Scrophulariaceae; genus Buddleja; species Buddleja alternifolia. The sequence continues at coordinate 58,268,576 of CM033390.1, forward strand.
AGAGAGAGAGAGAGAGTAAATGGCAACGCCGGCAGCAGAATATATATTCCGTCTATATATATCATAATCATATATATGCAAACTAGAGGAAATGAACTTTATTGGGAACGAGGCAGTGGTGGCAAATGGCCAAAATGCAGTGTATTATCCCCTGCGTGCACGTGCACACGACTTCCATTATTGTTACATCTCAGACGTTGCTCGCTCTCTTAAACACACACATCAATTCCAACTATGCATTAACTGCCTCTTTCACCCTTACTCATTCGTCCAATCTCTAACACTGCATTTAGACAAGAACAAAATAAATTATTTGGTTTTCAAATGAATTTATTTAATTTGTTCTAGAGATAACAAAAAATAAAAAATGGAAGATATATTTTGGTTTTAATGTCTTTCACTAGAGGGCTTTTCATGTTGAGAAGCATGCTCAAATCCCTATATAGCTCATAATATATATACAAAAATCTATAGCCCCGATGACCATTTTTTTAAAAGAAAGACAATCAATTATATTATTTATTATTAAAATACCAAATATTGATTTAAATAGGTTTCAACGCGATTCAATTGTCAATTTATTATAGAGTTATATATATATTATAATGACAAATATGTTAAAATAAACGGTGACATGTTTTATATATTTGCATGTCAATTTCTAGTTTCTATTAATATATCAAGTTTTGCTCATTAAATTAAAGTAAAAGACCCTTACAATTAATATACATAAATGTTTTTGTACTTTTGATTAAAAATCTTTAAATTTTACCCTTGTTTTTCTATACTTTATGCTTTTTTGGCGTTTTCTTGTCTTAAAGAGAGGAAATATAAAGAATAAATTCCACTAAGTAGATAGACTAACAAACAAACAAGTTAAGGATCAATGCTGTGGACCCATTTACCCCCAAACTGCGCTGTATAAAGGTGGAAAGACTAATTCCAAGATGTAGCTAATATTGTAATTAAAATTACCTGTAATTGTAAATGTCAATTATTTCTTCATTGGTCTGAGCTTCGGCTAATTACACCTCTTCCTGTGAAGTTCCTTCTTGTAAATTCTATTACAATATATATTTACTTCCAATAAATGTGTGTATAAATTCATATATAAATATAGCTATATATTATCAAGAAAAAAGTATTTTGATTAATGTATACTATATATTAAGTAGAAATCAAAGAATCGCTATATATTTCTATATACTAATAAATGACACGTGAATTATATGTTTTCGTTAAATAATTCATGTATATAAATAATGTTCCATTTAGAAATTGTATATATTCAAAATAGTAATCTAACTAAATAAATTATTGTTCAATAAACTATAATCACCGAATCGTCGTCGACGGAATCTTTTCAAATATTCCGTCAGAATTTGTCAAAAGTGTGCACTTTGCAGTCTATCATATGACATTTGTGCACCCCCGCTTCTCATTCATTACATAATTTGTACATTTTGCACCTTGACTCAGACGAAATATTTCAAAAGATTCCGCTGGCGATGGTCAAATTGACTGAAGTGTCACAATTGACAAATGTTGGGTGATCGGGTGTCAAAATTAATAGATTGAAAATTAAAGTGCTCCCAACGACACATGTTAGGGCTGACATTGCTTTTTACCAAAGAAAATAATAAGTTGGAGTTAATTATTCTTTGACTTGTACAATTGCAATTGAGTCAAATATGAAGTTTTATTTTCTTTATATGTAATATATAGTTTTATAAACAGTGAATTGTCAAAATTACTTTTCTTAATCTTTTTTTTTTTGATATAATCAAATGAATATTTTTAAAGTAGTGACTAAATTAATATATTAGATACCAAAGATGATCAAAACTAAGACACTATAAAAATATTCATTCTATTAAAAACTGATTATTATAAGTAAAATTATTTGTATTGGTCCAAATTTGTGTAGAAATTAGTAAGTCAATGATTAATATGTGTAATCCATAATGAAAGTGTATTAATTATATATTAATAAATATCAATTTCGAAGTACACATTTTCAAATAATCTATAACATGATAATATATGTGTACCATAATGCAATTATACTAAACAATTAACAAAATATCAATTTTGAAGTTCATATTTCTAAATAATCTAACAACTAATATACCTTCACTACTTGTTAAGTGTTTCTTTCTTACCTACATAATATCAAATATATTATTTATCGGTAAGAAAGTAATATACTATCTCTACTTATTAAATATTTCATTCGTACCCACACATTTCTATCCAATATTATATATATACATACATACATATATATATATAGGATAACAAACTCATATTTGTTCCACTTGCATTAAAGTACATGTATATATTGCTAATATTGATTACCTGACATATTTTTATTACTTTTGTATTGTGTGCTTGTATGTACAAGACCAACAACAACAACAAAAATGTACAATGTGTACGTCGTACTATAAATATGATTACATATTTATAGTAACAAAAATAGTAACAATTAATACAAGTGTAATAGCCGTTATCAAAATATCAACTTTGAAATTCAGATTTAGTCAGATGTCACATTGCAATTTTAGCCCCATTATTTTACAAACTTGTAAATTTAGTCCAATTAGACATTTTTTTTATGTATTTTTAATCTCAGCCGTTAAAAGACAAACAAATTACAATGTAAAACCCCTACTTATGTTATGTAAATTCAGCAATTCTCCTACAATTATCTACTTCACTTCATCCACACCCCATCTTTCACCATCAACATTCAACAACATAATACATGTTTATGTGTATATATATGTATTATGATGCATTCATTTTTTAATATACTATGTTGGTATATATATATATATGTGTGTGTGTGTGTGTCTGTAATATGTAGTATGAGATATCAAGTACATATTATATGTTGGATCTTTATCAAATATATACTTTGATTATTATAAATTTCCATAATTAAGATATATATATATATTCTCTAGAAAAATCACTAAAACCCCCTTAATTACATTTCATAAATCCAAAAAATTCATGATAGTACTTTTGAATCCAGAATACTCATTCCACCAGCTTTCGTTCACAAAAATTTGATAGTTAAGGGTCAATAAATTTTTGACTCAATTATCCTTGACACTTTGATAACTTGTATTACTTATGATTTTACATTTTACAAATCTTTTATCATCTAAAATTTGAATTAGAGTATTTTCAAATTAATTAATGTGTTACACTCAAAGAAAATTACATATAGTATTTTAATATTAACCATGAAAAAGGTAAAATTCTTATCAAACAAGTTTTCCATTTCAAAAACCAAAAAAAAAGCAAAAAATTCAATAGAGAATAACCAATAGATTAATCCCTAACCTAGTGATGATGAGAAACCAATGATAATTCAATCCAAAAAATAATTATACAAAACTATCTAGTTGTTTCGAGTAAAAATTAGTTAAATGAGTATTTTCCTGAGTGTTTTTAATATAAAAATTAATTTTATGCGTTTTTAGTAATTTCCGTGTGTTATAAGATTGATATTTGTTTTGCAAATTTTGTAATGTTCGTGGGGTATTTATGCAACTTATCCTAAACCCTCAGATATACATGTACAGAATGCGTGAAATTTCATCTGTTTTTTAACAGATGGGGCCAACATTGTAAAAGAAAGAAAGAAACTCGAACCTTATGTAATTACTGTTAGATGTCGCATTGCAATTTTAGCCCCTTATTTACAAACTTATAAATTTAGTCCAATTATGCATTTTTTTTAATATATTTTTAGTCTCAGATATTTTAAAAGACAAACAAATTGCAACGTAAAACCGCTACATTTGTTATGTAAATTCTACAAAAAATACATCTATTTTGATTGTTTTCTTCCTTTTCTTCTCCTACAATTATCTGTTTCACTTCATCCACATCCCACTGTCACCCCATCTTTCACCATCAACATTCAACAATTTATATGTATACATAATATATGTTTATGTGTATATATATGTATTATGAGGTGTTCATTTTTTTATGAATAATACACTATGTTTGTGTGTGTGTGTATATATGTGTGTGTGTGTGTGTGTGTGTGTGTCTGAAGTATGAGATATCAAGTATGTATATTATTATAAGTTGGATCTTTATCAAATATATACTTTGATTATTATAAATTGACATAATGAAGACATATGTTTATACATATATATATATTAAGTATTAAATGTGGATCTTATCATCTTCATAAAAAAAATGGTTATATAATGGTATATAAAATATATACATATATATTCTCTAGAAAAATCACTAAAAAACCCCTCAAATTACATTTCATAAATCCAAAAAATTCATGATACTACTTTTGAATCCAGAATACTCATTCCATCAGCTTTCGTTCACAAAAATTCGATAGTTAAGGGTCAATAAATTTTTGACTCAATTCTCCTTGACTCTTTGATAACTTGTATTACTTATTAAAAATAATTAATATGTTATACTCAAAGAAAATTGCATACAGTATTTTAATATTAACCATTAAAAAGGTAAAATTCTTATCACATAAATTTTCAATTTCAAAAACCAAAAAAGAAAGAAAAAGATTCAATAGAAAATAACCAATTGATCAATCCTAACCTAAAAAAGTGATGATGAGAAACCAAGGATAATTCAATCCAAAAAATAATTATACAAAACTATCTAACAGTTTCGAGTAAATATGTTAAATGAGTATTTTCCTGAGTGTTTTTAATATAAAAATTAATTTTATGCGTTTTTAGTAATTTTCGTATGTTATAAGATTGAAATTCTTTTTGCAAATTTTGTAATGGTCGTGGGGTATTTATGCAATTTATCTTAAACCCTCAAATGTGCATGTACACAACGCGAGAAATTTCATCTGTTTTTTATAAAGAGGAGACCAACATTGCAAAAGAAAGAAAAAAACTTGAACCTTATGTAATTACAGTTGCAACTTTGAACATAATGGAACTAAAATTGCAAAATCTATCGTACGGGATCAATACTGAAATTTCCCCTACGTTATGTATATGTGCTTGCACTATATTATGTATTGATTAGACTTAGTAATTCAAATTGATAAGTTATATTTTTTATGCCTTTTGTAATGATATAATCAATTAAAATTAAAATATGAATACTAACGTGGTGATCAGTAAAAATGGTAAAACAAAAGACCATTATATTCCCCTTCTAAATATATGAGTGTTTAATGTTTATTGATTTAAGGTTAGGGAGATCCAAATATTACACTATACTTCCACAATATTAAAAAAAAAAATTGTACACTTTTGGGATTGCTTATAATATTATTTTTCCTAGCTGAGAAATTTCCTGACTTGTCAATTTGTATAAAATTTGTCAAGATTCATGATCCATTAAGTGCTGTGTACTAAAGTAGGTGCTATTTAATGATCCATTCTTGAGATTTATATTTTATGATCAGCTAATTTTTTTAATTTTTATTTCTTTCTTTTATGAATAAGTTAATTATAGTGTCCTTATGTAACTTTGTCTCTAATTATTATCTATATATAATTGCATTGTAGAGACCAATTTGTATTAAACTTGTCATGATTCATGATCCATGATCCATTAATTTTTGTGTACTGAACGTAGGTGCTACTTAATGATTCATTCTCCAAAACCTCTCACATGAATGTGAAAACTGATACCACTATACTAACAAATCTAGAGTAGAAGCAATCGAATTTCACGAGAATACATTGTAATATTATCATTCTCGGCCAAAGCAATCAAACTATCTATCACAACTAGATATAACACCGTGCCAAGGCACGGGATATTGAATATGTAAAAAAATATTTCAAAATATGCATCTATCATTACACAATTTATTTATATATAACCTACAAAAAAAAAAGTAGTACATTGTTGGCAAATTTAACAAAGAAAATATTAAAAGATAAAATGAGAGGCAACCATCATCATTAATAAATTGACTCAATTTTGTTAGTTATCATTGAAAAATTAAACAAAAATGGGAAAAGAACAAAATATAAAACAATTTTGGTAATTTGGACTTAAATAATTATGATGAAGAGAATTTTATAATTACTATATTGAATTTTAATAAAAATCCTCAATTGCTATGTTGAAGAAAGTCAATATATTGTTATATATTGATATGCATGCGGGTGAAAAGGGAGAGAATATGTTTTTATCATGTAAAATTGAAAAAAAAATTATCAAACAAAAATATAAATGAAAGAGATTACCAAATTAACAGTTACATAGCTCATTGTTGTTTTGCAAAGTACTTGACATTTCAAAAGTTTATAAAATTGATATGTATTCCCAAAAATGCTACAATAATTAATTTTACACATAAATATGAAGTCTAAGCAAGATAAATGCTGCTAAAGCTTTTAGTGGAGGTTGATAAGTTTTGAACTTTGATTGAAAATAAAAACATGGTATGCTTTGAATTTGAATAAAAGCTTAAACTTTGGCATGATAATAGAGCTAGAAGCGGATTTAATTAAGTAAATATAATAAAATATTTAAAACTTGATTTTTATTTTGAAATCAGTTTGATCTATGATTTGGGGAATATATGGTGAACTAACTAATTATGATAGACATATGGGTATTGGATACCATTCGAAATTTGGATAATAAAAGAAATTTCAAAGAATTCACCAATCAAAAAAATTCTTGATAATTAAAAATTTCAAAATTCTAAAAATTAGTATTAATTAAAGTAATAAATGGTCAATTACAGTCAAACACTGCTTTGCTATATATATATATGTGTGTGTGTGTGTGTGTATATATACACACAGATAGAAGCATAATATATATATATATACACACAAATATATCAAGTGAAAAAAATTGAAGGATATCAAATCTATTCAGCAAAGCAAAATATGACGAAAAGAAAGTAAGATAAATCAATCCAAGTGAAAAAGAAAAATTAAAGCACACATTAATAAACCACTTTCAAATATAGAAATCTCCATAAAAAAATAATCCAACTTATATATTATGAATGAAAAGCTAAGATAAATAAATTAAAGTGACAAAAATAAATAAAAAACACAAATTAAAAACTTCATAAATTTGATGAATAAGAAACTAATATACGTCAATGTGAAAAATTAACGCAATAACATATTAAATAGATGTGAAAACAGGGTAAATATCTGAGATGGCAACAATTGAATATACAGATATAGTAGACGAACTTGGAGAATAATAAACAATAAAATAATAAAAATTACATATTGAAAGAATATGGCTTTCAAAACTTGGTAAAGCTCATAAGTGGCGAAATCCAAGAGCATAGAAAAGAAAAAGACAACACACTTTTGGCAAGATGACCTACAAAGTTGCAACTGACATATGATATATGTGCATGTTATATGGAAAGAAAAGGAAGATAGAGATTTAAAATTAATGAACTAATAAAACCAAATTTGTATAGTTGCCAAACTATATACAACATAGAAAAAACGGAATTCAAGACTCTACTAAAATTTGTCAAAGATTAAAAATGGTGACTGTATCAATGATATGAAGTTCCACAAAAAAAGGTTTTAAAGGGGCAAGATAAAAGCGAAAAAAATGATAGGCAAAAGTATAAAAACTATGTATATAAAATAACTGTCAAAATCAATTTTAAAATATATTATATTGATAAAGTAGTATGAAAATAAAAATATGATCACTTGGAGATCAAAAGAAGAAAAATCATTATGATGAAGACAAAAAATAAAGAGGAAAAATTAAATTTCATCATTTGGAATTTAAAATACACAAAAGAATATTAAGAACAATATGAAAAATGAAAACACAAAATAAATGTAGAAAAAATACACTCAAGAAAACTTTTACATACAGTAACCTTTAGAATGTGATAGGGAAAAAAAAAGAAAAAAAGGAAGAAGGGAACCCGACAGGGAAGGAAAAACAAATATCCTCTACCTGAAAATAAAGAAAAAGAATTACTATCTTAGAAAGTATGTAGAAATTGACTTAATAGTTTAGTGATATTAATAGAACCTGGAAGGCTTAAATGCATAGTTTAAGAAGATAAAGTTGAAAGGAAGATTTCTTAGAGAAGAAAAAATAAAATTGAAAGGGAGAGACTGGTGGATGAAGAATTTCAAGGCAAAAGTTGAAATGGCTATGTTCAATCGATTTATATTTCTTTTCTTTTCTCAACTTGCAGCTAATATTAATGCATGATTGGAGGGAGGAGTTGATGCATAGCATTCCTTGAATTAGCTGATTCAATCGATTAGTTGAGATTTACGTAAATTTATCCTAGCTCAAATTTCAAACTTGAAAAGATTGAATTTTGAACTAAAATAATTCAAATTTTAAATTATCATGAATTGTGTAGGCCAATAGAATTTTTTCTTTATAATTAAAAAACTCAAATTACAGAAAATTAGTTAGTCTAACTTTATCCAAAAAAGATATGAGGTTGTTAATATATTTGGATAAAGATTGATAATTATATTTTTTTGAATTTAATAGATATTTATATATTTAATTTTACTTACATGGCAAAATTGAGTTCAATTAAGCCATCCACATATACGCTTATTTGGATGGCCTCAAAGGTTGTATTTTATTATATATAGATTTACTTACATGGCAAAATTGAGTTCAATTAGGTCATCCACATATACGCTTATTTGGATGACCTCAAGGGTTGTATTTTATTATATATAGATAAGAATCGTTACGGGTAAAGAAATCCCAACTAATTAATCAACAAGATCTTGTAAATCACCCTCTCACCCCAATCTTGCGCTTGAGCCACCAATTTTTACACTTCCACATCCAACGGTTGATGATCACCAAAGATTTCTTCAACCTCACCACCAGCCATAAGATCATTACTGAGGAACTCCTCCCACACATTCTGCACCTTAGGATTCAATACGCCATCACTAGGACCTTCCAATTCATCATTGCCCTATTAATATTTCATTCCTAATCAAACCCAACTTCCATATGTATATACACACACGGAGATTAATATAATTTGTATAGATTCCTAACTAAACTCAACTTTCATATTAAATTATGCAACTAAAAGGATTTTCACAAGAAGTAGAATATAAAAAAGGGAAAATTGCGTATGGACCCTAATTTATTGTGTGATTATCAAAAAGAAAAAACCTCATTTTTTTTAAAATTACATAAAGTTTTCCTCATATTAAGGCATTTCATACAATTGCACCCTCTGTTTATTAAAATTTCTTATAATTTTACCTCTACAGACCTTACAAATAGTCTCTTGAGGGGGCGTGTTGGTAACTTTAGATAAGTGAGTGTGATTTTGGTAATTATAAAAATAAGTGAGGTGTCTAAGTCGGATTTTCCTTATTTTATATATATATATATATATATACGTGCACGCGGAGATTTAAGGAATTTGTATAGATTCCTAATAAAACTGAACTTCCATAGAGAAACCCCGTCGATAAAAAGGATTTCTACTATAATTGTAATTCCCTTTTGCCTATTCCTACATGAACAAGGAAATAAACCAATTTTTTGCCTATAAATAGAACCAAAACCACATTAACTCATTCGCTACTTCATCATTCAATTACATACTCAACCTCTTCGCATAGAAAATTTTCATCAACTTTGTGATCATCACATTCTTCAACAATTTCTTGATCATCATGGAATGGGAATCAGATTACACCTATCAATCCGCTCCTCTTTTCGAGCACATGTTTATTTGTCGTCCTTTCTCCAAATATAAAAATCCGAATCTCGAAACCGGAGATAAGATCATCATGCCACTTTCAACCCTCTCCAAAATCGTTTCGGTGAGACTCAAGTACCCCTTACTTTTCCAAATCGAGAGCTACAATGACAAAATAGTTTCGCACTGCGGCGTGTTGGAATTCGAGGCTGAAGAAGGTTCAATCTACTTGCCAGAGTGGATGATGAAGAATTTGAAGCTACAAGAGGGAGATCTTGCGATTATACGCAACACAGCGATGCCAAATGGGAGGTACATTAAGCTACAACCTCATACAACCTCGTTTATCCAGGTTTCCGACCCTAGGGCCGTGCTAGAGAAGACGTTGAGGAGTTTCACGTGTCTGACGACGGGGGACACGTTTATGGTGACACATAATAAGAAGGAATTTTACATCGATGTTTTGGAGATTAGGCCGCCGGGGGACGCGATTTGCTTGATTGACACGGATTGTGAGGTGGATTTTGTGACTCCGTTGGATTATAAGGAGCCGGAGGTGGAACGGCCGAAAGCAAAAAAGGAAGATGATGAAAAGAAGATCGCGAAAGTTACTCGTGGGGATGAAAAGGGAGGAGATAGAGTTTAGGCCGTTTACGGGGAAGGCACGGTGGCTGGACGAGGAGGCAGTGACAAAGCTGAGCTACGCAGCCGTGGTGAAAGGCCTCACCAAGGTTGTGATTGAGGATAAGATCAAAGATAGTGTAAAAGAGGCGGGAAAAGAGGAGTTCAAAGCTTTTACAGGGAAGAGTTATTCTCTCGGAGGGTCTTGAATTTGTTTATGCTTTGTTGTTCTTTTTTTCGGATTTTGGTGTAGTTGAATTTAGTTTTTGATTTTGTTTTATATTTTTTTGGAGGACTGTAGTAATTTGATTTCACTAAGTTCCTAATAAAAAAGTTTGATTGTATTTTAAAGGGAATTGATATGTAGTACGAAATATTTACAATCAATCATATCGTATGATGTTACTAAAACTCGATATGGGATTATATATATGTACTATGAATCAATTCAGGAAAAATATTAAATTCCAAAATATTTTTTATTTGATAGTCTATCTTCACATGTAAGATGAGAAAAACCATAATAACTTACCAACGAGTAAGTTTAGATGAGAAAAACAAAGGAATATCAACATCAAAAACAACACTAAATCTGTATGAAAAAAAAGAAATACAAATCGAGTTTTTGTGATTGTCTTGAAACTTGCAAAAAAAAAAAAGAAATACAAATCGAGTTTTTGTGATTGTCTTGAAACTGCTTTGCAAGTCGGAGAAAGCTTTCTAAACATTTGTGTAAGACATAGATTCATAAAACTAACATCTTTATATCTAATGTTTATCATCAATTTTTTTTAACTTTTATTTCTTTCTTTTATGAATAAGTTATAGTGCCCTTATGTAACTCTATCTCTAATTATTATGTATATGTAATTGCGTTGTAGAGTTCTAATTTAATTCTACTTCTAATTGTTGTAGCTATTAAAAATGTATTTTTAGTATTTATTGATGACTCTTTTGCCATTAAAAAATTGAATTCCATAGGGATATTTTAGGTAAATAAAAAATGTCGAAAAAAAAAATCGTACTTTTATAATAGAATAGATAGATGTATAATGGTTATATAGAAATTTCTACTTGCATGAAGATTCTTGTCCACGTAATATTTTTACTTTGATTTGTGACATACATATGGCAATTTACATTAGGTTTTGTACTCATATGATATTCTTACATTACAATCTATAACATTATATTGTATAATCGTATAATAAGTTTCTTGGGGATCATTACTTTGAAACCTTTTGAAATGTTACATGCATGATAATTTATGACTATACTCCTGCGGGTTTGGCTTAATTATAAATATAGCCCACTACTTATGTACTCAACACATTTTGCTCCAATAAGAAATCCAACTTAATCAACAAATCAATTTACCACATTATAAGTCACAACATAGCAAACCTTATAAATGCATAAAAAGAATACACTATATCATTCATTATATTCCGAAAATACCCTTTCACTACCTCATGTTGTTTAAGATCTATATATAATGACTTATCAAAAAAAAAAAAAAGATCTATATATAATGTACTTCCGACAAAACAATATATGTACTTGATAAAAGAAAAACAAAACAATATATACAACAAATAAACACACATTATTGCAGGACTTTTCCTAAACATTACCGAAATTAGGGCTGTTTGCACTTTTTCACTTGCTTTCTCAGTGCGTGTGTGTGTGTGAGAGAGAGAGAGAGAGAGATCTCCCTTTAGACACGGTCTGCACTCGACTGACCCCATTGTTTTGTGTGGGTCTTTGGGTCTATTCCAATTTCCCATGACCCACATGTGCTTACTCTCTCCCTCTCTCTCTGTTGTCGTCACATTGAAATGTCCAGTTTCTTCTTATTGCCTGCATTAAACTACAAAATGCCAGCGTTTCCCCCATCTTCATGGCACTAATTGTACGTGAAATCAGGCCGGGGTTCATGAAACGAAACAATTTGTAACGCTCCCCTCCCTCATGTTCAATTCATCAGGGCTACCTAAATAAATAGATTAGGGGGCCTGGTCAAACCTATATCAATAATTGTATATTATCTTGTCTTATATATATAAAGTTTTTCAATCACACCCCATAATTTGATCCGCTTTATTGGAACGCACCGGATTACCTGGTCCATATATATCATTGAGGTCTTGCAGGTTTAGCAAAATTAACCTAAAGAATAAAGCTTTATTTTTCTTGATTTCTTATTTGACAATGTTTTGCTTCATAAAATGTGCTTTTAATTTTAAGTCTACTCGCGAGTGATCCTCCACCATATATCATATTCCATATATATACAATTGGAGGATAGATCTATATTATAGAAACGAGGCAAAGGAAAATGTACATTTGAGCCCATATATGTATGTATATAGTACATATAAAATGAAATATCAATCAGAATAGATAATCTAAAATCAGGTATAGATTGAGAAAAGATGAATCGCAAGAAGAGAAATGAGCCTAACATTGGGCGTTTTGAAAACATGTCTAGCTCATATTGTGTATGCTCGAACCAAAGCTAATTGATTCGACTTATATGTGATGATACCACTATGGAGGTGAAGTGGTTCCAATCTTTCAGCCAAATGGTTTGGTAAGTTTAAGGTTGTGTATATATTCCAATCTCCTTTGTGCTTTTGTTAGAAGCATTTGTAAATCGTGTACTCTTTCATGTGCAAGGACCATTGCCAATTTCTGTGTCTTATACTCACTCTTTGGTGGTGCTACACCGATGCTAGTATATTGGTTGCTTATTTTGTCTAACATTTTTATGAACGAGAACCTAAACACATCGTCGCAGGTGAAGACAAGACTATCATTGCCGCTACCCTCATTAATTGCTTATAGAAAAAACTTACACTGGTATATGTAGCGGGTAAACTCTAAACATATATCTTACTACAATATACATAATATTTATTCATTGCATTTATTAAGTGATTAGATGTTTTTATGAATGGTAGCAACACGAGCATCAAGAAAATAAATAAGAAAATTCAGAAAACCTATAAGATGACACAAGAATTTAACGTCGTTTGGCAAACTGGCTACATCCCCGAGCCAACACTAGATCTACATCTTTATTTCTAAGAATGAATCAATCAATTGTTGAGAGCTTCTATTGATAATAATAGAGTAAGTCAAAACCCTATCAAATAAGGAAAATAACACTTCTTTGACTGGGGAACAATTCCTATCACATTAGGAAACAATCTCATCTAAGAAGGAAACTTGAAGCACCAAAGATAGCCCAAAAAACCAGAAATTCACGTCTTCAATTCATAGACGCGCGCTGAATCTCCAGCCATCTCGTGCTGCAACATGCTTTGTTCTCATTGCAGCGCGAGATAGCTTGCTTCCTCTGCACCACACTGTGGCGCAGGTTTTCTCGCCCAACTTCCCATTGGCTCGATTTTGCACTTATTCCTAGCACCCATGATTCGTTTCCACACATATCTACATCAATATCCCAATTGGAGACTGATCTCAAGATAACTCGAACTCAACTTGAATACACCTTTCATTTGTTCCAAGTGAATCTCGATCTAGAAGACACATTCCCAAAATCAATGGATCAAACCCGAGACATCTTTATGCCTCGTAAATTTATCTGCCGTAGTGCTTCCCACTTGACGGTCTCTCTTTCTCTCAGTGCGTACAAGGTTTCCTTCTTTGAACCTCTTGCCACTACTATATTCTTTTAGTAATCAGCCAACTCCTAAATACTGTGGTTTACCCCTCTCGATCCAACTGACCCACGGATACATGTTACTCCCAAGACCCAGAACACACCCCATAACTCGCCAATTCAGATGCACTCAATTTCATCCCCCTCCTCACTGGAGGGCAACTGTTGTGGTCAACTTGTCAACTGACATCCTTATGCTAAAGAATTTTTCCAATGGTGATATTGGATCCCTTATATATTTGTTCTCTACCTCTGCATGAGCTATTTCTGATCCATCCTCCAACAATTTTGACTTTCAATGTCCAACTCGAGTCTCTCATATATTTGCTTGATGCTCCCATTGCACGAGCTATATATGTCTTATCCTTCTACCAACAAATCCCGAATCCTCAAATCTTTCTAACTGGCTTTGCACCCTACCTCTATGGTTACTGGCTCCATGTTTGACCTCCCGGTGTCGTGCCCCTTCCTCATGGTTTTTATCTACGGGAATCTACATTATTGGCTCCACAAGTCTGCCTTCTCTGATCTCTTGACTACACGACTCTGCCCTCACGGTTGCTGATCCTATCACTCTGACCTCGGACTCTGTGGATCTGCCTTATGGCACCATAATTTAGTACCTTCGGTCTCCGACTGTGCATTCTAAATGGCTTCGTGTCTGCCCACCTGACAACACAGATGTATCTCTACTGCTATGGATCTGCCTATTTAACATCATATTTTTTTATTGCATTTTCTCATTTATATTAAACGGGATTATTCTGCTTGGTCCGATGATCTAACTGATCCCTTACCTTCTTTGTCATCTTCTGGCTTTACCCCGATCTCTGCTCGTGCTACCTGCAACGAAACTGTCGATCTTGATTATTTGTTTATCTTCTACCATCGCTCCCACAGATCTAGATCTAAGAAATCTCCTAAATCTACAAACATAGGACTCTGATACCAGTTATTGGGAACAGTAGCATCACGAGCATGAAGAAAATAAACAAGAAAATTAAATCTAAATCTTAAGATGACACAAGGATTTAACGTGGTTCGATAAATTGCCTACATTCACAAACCAATACTAGATCTATATCTTTATTCCTTAGAGTAAATCCATCAATTACAAGTTGAGAACTCATATTTATAATAGTAGAGTAAGTCAAAACTCTGGCTTGCTTTTGCACATATCCCCATCAAGATGTGTCAAATAAAATTGTATATTTGCAAAAAAGATTCATTTGATTATGTGCTTTTAACATTTTGAAATTTTTTATTTCAATTTGATGCTTCCTCTTACACATCAAACATAACAAGTTTATTTTTTCCTCAAATACATAACAAATAGCAATGAACGAAATCCTAACTATTAGAGAACCATGAAATGAAATTAGAAAAGAATTAGATAACATAATAATTTAAGTGATTCGACAATTGCTTATATCTACAGGAGATGATGAGAAAATTCCACTATTAGCGAAGGAGATACATAATACAAAAAAAAATATTAATTTAAATCTAATCCCTAATTTTCCCAATAATTATATCATTAAAGTGGTATAACATGTCTTTTGCTAGGACCTCCTACTTAATTTAAACTTAAAACTTTAAGACATTTTACGATACTAACATAATTTTCGAGAGTTTGATGTTATTTTATCCACTTGAGGGAGTCATATCACATATACGAGTGAAGAGGTGAAGAGAGAGAGGGGAGAAAGATAAAGGGGTCCCATTCCCACCGCCCATGCGGCCATGCGCACGCTGTGTATTTACCAAATTGAACTCTCTACCCACCCACCCCACCCCACCCTACCCCACCCCCTCCCCTCGATCCAATCCTCCCTATTGACCTAACCCTAACCCAAACAATACTTAGCTCCTAAACTAAAGCTCTCAGACATAACATCTCAACTTTCCAAACTCTCTCTCTACATATTCTCTCCCAAAACTCACCAAAAGCTACAAATATAAACTCAAGAAACAAAAATTACAGAACTATCACATGAGAGCAGTGGGAAAACGAGATGTTTGATTCAGCTCAATTCTTGTTGAGTGATCAAAACTCCATAATTCATCAACTCTTAATTCTCTGCTGAAACCTAGCTATTTACTTTTACCATTTATTTAGTTTCCTTCCTCAAATTCCCAAGAAAAAAAAAGGAAATTCCACCAAGCTGATTTGAACAAGAACTTTCTGCAGCCTCAACCAATTTCCTCTATATATTTTCACCAAAATTTTCGTTTTGTTAATTATAACAAAAATTTGGAAAGAAAGTGATGGATCAGCTAGCTCACGGCCGCCCTCTTCCACCGCCGTTCCACACAAGAGATCTTCAGCTCCACCACCACCAATTTCAACAGCAGCAGCACCATCAAAACCCCGTCGACGACGAACAAAGTGGTAACACCAACCCTAATAATCGGATTACTCTAAAACGCGACAGAGACGACAACTACAATCTTTCTACCACCACCACCTCAGCCGCCGGAGCCACCACCCCTACTTCCGAAGGCAAAGAAGTCATGGCGGCGGCGTTCGATCAATCCGAGGTCACGCGGCGGCCACGCGGCCGCCCCGCCGGATCCAAAAACAAGCCCAAACCCCCTATCATAATAACCCGTGACAGCGCTAATGCACTCAGATCCCATGTTATGGAAGTGGCTAATAATTGTGACATACAGGAGAGTATATCTACATTCGCCACGCGGCGGCAGAGAGGGGTTTGCATCTTGAGCGGCAGCGGCACCGTCACTAATGTAACTCTCCGGCAGCCGGCTGCGCCGGGGGCGGTGGTGACTTTACATGGAAGGTTTGAAATTTTATCGCTTTCAGGTTCGTTTCTGCCTCCGCCGGCTCCGCCGGCTGCATCCGGGCTGACCATATATTTGGCAGGCGGGCAAGGGCAGGTGGTGGGGGGAACTGTGGTGGGGCCGCTGCTGGCTTCTGGGCCGGTGGTGATTATGGCGGCGTCGTTTGGTAATGCAGCGTATGAGCGGCTGCCGTTGGAAGATGAAGAAGCTGCTCCGGCGGCCGTGCAAGGGAGCGGCGGGCAGCTAGGGTCGCCGCCTGGGATTGTCGGGCAGCAAGGGCAGCAAATGATGAATGATAATATGTTTCAAGGGATGCCTCAAAATATGATTAATTCTTGCCAGTTACCAAATGAGGCCTATTGGGGGACAGGTCGCCCTCCATTTTGATTTAATTTGAAAAAAAAAAGAAGAGGAAATTTAAAACCCTTTTGGTTTAAATTTTCCTTTTTTAGTAGTTATTGGAAAATTAAATCATTTTGCATTACTATTTAATTTCTTCTTCTTGATTTTCATCTTTTAAGAGTAGTGTTTTTTTTTTTTTTGGTAATCTTGAGTTCATGGTGTCATCTGGTGAAATATATATGTATATATATATTAGCCTGCAGCAGACTTTTGAGATATTTGAAGATGGAGAGATGTACAAATTCATGAATTCTTTGTGGTTTTAATTTTAAGAGTTTTTTTTTTTTTACAAGCTGGGAGTTGAATGAAATTAAAGAAGATGAAAAACCCATCATCAAAATTAATTGGATTTTCTTGATTAGTTTTTTTGTTTGATTTTTCAGCACAATTTGTTGGTGCAGTACTCTGATAACTTGTGTGACAATCATATTTCATCACTTCCTGCTGAAGAAAAGAAGAGGGTTTAATTTGAGGTTACTTTTTGTTGGTGATCATATATATTTGTTTCTTAAAGTTTTTCCTATATTTGTACTGCCATCATAACCTTTGCAATATCCAAAAAATGAACTTATTTAAACATCTTTTATGTTATCCATATAGTTTATATATATAGCATTTCTACATAAAATAATTAAATTTTTTGTCCCTTTTAATTCTCTCATGACTCACACCTCATGAAATATAGAAAACAATTGTGATCAAATTCCATGGCAAGAAAGTACTGAAATTAAGCTTCAAGTTTCAAGATTTAGAGTAGTACTATGCAAGTGCATGGAAATGATGGGAGTACTTAATTAATTTGAGTGAAGAAGTTAGAGGTGCAGGAGCAGAGAGGTATGGGCCTAACATTGTACTTTGATTTCATCTTTGACTGAAAGAGACCAAATTAAAAGACATGACATGAATTATATTGGGGTTACACTTACACGTGCACTGCTCTGAACTTGGCTCTTTTTCGAGGTACAACTAACTCTCTCTCTCTCTCTCTCACATCCAAAAGCCAGCAACAAACAGCATGGATGGATTATTACATCTCTAGATAAGTTTTCAGGCGTTACATCTCTCTCTCTCTCTCTCTCTCTGTGTTTTATCAGTTTTGTGTCCAGATTCAAGTATGCATGTTCACTGCATCAAGATGTTGGCTTTTTTCCCTTGACATGCTCTAATCTATCATAAATTCCTCTATTTCTATTTATCATTTATATTCATGTATATATATATATATGTGTGTGTGTGTGTATACCGTATATATATATATATATATATATATATAATTTAAGATCTTGCTAAACAATTGAACGTAAATTCTGAGATTTTACTATTTTTTTTTCCTTCCAGACAAGATATTAATCGTAGAGAAAATGGAATTTCCAAATTCTATGGCTTCTTTAATATATGCTAGCTATAGTTTTTTTTTGTTATATATGATTTCTAGTAGTCTTCATATCTTCTTAGAACTTATCAATGATTTATATATATGTAGCGTAAATATTAGTTCAACTTCGGTCAATCCCGGCTCGAGCTAAATAATGCATACTTATCACCTTATTTTCTGAACTAAAAAGTTATTATTATTATAATATCATCTTAATTTGACCTACTTTTGGCTTTTCTTTTTTTTTTGGTGTTTGCTATTTTCTCTCTATTTACTAACAAAACGTTAAATTTTTCTTTTTGCTTCCTTGATTTTGGGAATAAATAACTAGTTTCTTTTTGAAAGTTCCTTTCATTCAGGAGTCATAGCTGCTGTTTATGTACAAAATGCAACCAGGGAATTTTTTTTGTCAAAAACTGCAAGCTACTTGAAGTTTTTAAACAACTAGGGTTCAGGCCTTTATATATTGTATCAGGCTGTATATATATGTTGATTTCAAGTGCAATTACTAAAAAAGATACATGTGCAATATATGGTAGTAAAAAAATTAATTAATTTCTGAAAACCCTTTTCTTCTTCATCCCCCAACCCCCTAAAATCCTTATTTTGAAGGGGTAGAAATTCCTCACTTGAAACTTGTCAAAGTCCTTGTTTACTAACAATAATTTCTTATCTTAAATATACACACATATATAAATTGAGGAAATGTGACCTATGTAGTTTGTATAAATATAACTTGTGCTTTGATAAAGATATTTACATATATATATATCGATATAGTTTTTTATAGAGTTTGGTATAAATTATATATATAGTTGTTTATAATGTTTGGTATAAATTATAAGGTGAAATAAAGCAGGCAGCAGATTGTTCAATCATTGGTAGCTAGGAAGCTCTTATGGTTATTTGAACAATCTAGATATCTTTATTCTTATCGATTGCAATGGGATTAATAATTCATTCCAATTCAAAAGGGAATTAATTTAGGCAGTTCACTGATATTTAAGATGCAAACTAATCTAACCTGCATTCAGCACACAAAATTATTCGAAACCCTTAAATCTATATGCATATATATATATATATATATATATACATGATGCAAGCTAACAGCATAAACATGCTAGAGTTTATGTTTTACAGTCATTATATTTATGTGTCGAAATTATGTGAGATAGGCGTCCTAACACGACGAGCTAAGTTTCAAATCAAATTTGATATATACATGCATAAATGAGTAACCCTAATCTCTAATGTCATTCTCTCTTCTTCTTTTTTTCTATTTTTTATGGTAAATTAGTTTCCATGATTTCTAGAATAATTGAGGAATAATTTTATTGTGTTACTGAATCATGGACAATTTTACATGTTAAAACGTGGAAATTATGATACTCATTTTGCCTGATCGCCCTAGCTAAAGTCAGACGAGATAAACGCAAATAAAACTAGTGATTTATAATTAGTAGGTGATATTTCCAGTGAAACAATTACATTTATCAAATATCAAATTAATTATCATGAATTAATCAATAATTTTTCCAGTGAATCGATTAGAAGATTGATTATCATGAATTATTTAATAATTCTTTACAAGTAGATAAACACTTACATTTGGTGAGATTTCAGTCCAGGACCTGCTATAAGGCTCAACCTTACGACTAGATCAAAATATCGTTGACTACTAATTAGTAGGTGAATTTAAACATTAAGTTGGCTTGTATTGAAATGTTTGGCATTTGTAGAAAAAACTCGTATACTACTGATAATTTTATATTGGACGAGGAAAATGCGAATCAGTCCAATCGTGCTATTCATATGGTAGGAGTTGAAAAACCACTCATCGCACCTTGATCTAACATTAAAAAATGGCATGTTCAAAATTTTTGCAATGTTAATACCAAGATTAACCGAATTTGATCCTTTACTTTTTCGAGCATTAGAAACTAACAACAAAACTTGCAATTTGTTGTCTGGAGGTAGAGCTGAAAGACTAATCAAACTATTCGGTACTCGATTCGAAATCGTTCAATAAAAGCTTGTTTGAGTTTGGTTTGTTAACATATCGAACCAATCATTGAACAACCTTTTGTGTGTTTCATAAGTGTGAACTAAGCTCGAGCTCGACTCGATTAGTAAAAAATGGTAAAATATGTATAAAAAAATCAAGATACTTGAGCTCGACTTATATTCGGCTCTAATTAAGCTTATTGAACTCGGCTCGATTAACAATCAAACTAGACTCAAACACAAATTCTAAACCTCGATAATAATTCAAACAAGTTTGAACACCAGCTTAATTGTTGGACTTGACTCGACTCATTTACAGCTGTGCACAATCCTCATCTATAATGTTTTGTATCGTTTATCCCTTGAACTACAGTAATACACTTGCCACGTAACATAAAATCTATATTTACTTTCACAACTTCTTAATTGTGCATGGATGGGTAGTTAATGGGGCGAGGAAGGCGAAAAAGAAAATGAAACTGTGAATTTTTTTTTGAAAATGATGAGAAAAAATTATGAAATAAAAGTAAAAATAATGGTTTAGGGGCGTTAGTGACAATTCATAAGTTATGAAATGAGGTAAGTGTAATGTTGTAGGTTCAAGATTCATAATTTTGTTTTGGAGGGTGTTTTAACTTTTAAGGTAGTTTAAGGGGACCAAAATACAATTTAAACATTAAACATTAACGGTACTCCGTTGGTTTTCAACGAAAGATAAAGCAAATGACTAATTTTCTTAGCGAAAGGACTAAAGTTTGCAAAACTTTTGAAATATTGATATCAAAAGCAAAATCGTGTAATACTTAGTATTAAAAGTAAAATGGGTCTATCTCGTATGACTAACATACAATTTTGCCCATAAACCCGTGTACTAAAAGAAAATTTAATGCAGAGCTACAAATTTGAAGTAGGTGTAAAGTACGCTGTCAAATCTGAATAAAATTAGGTTTAGAACTATGATTCACCAACACGGACACGGCACTATACGGACATGGGAAACGATATTTTAAAAAAAATATAGGATATGACACGGCTTCGACATGGCTATCCAATTTTTTTTATATATATAAATTTTTATTTTTACTTGTTTTTTCGTAAAACTATACATATTGTAAATAATTCAACTACTTATCATTGTTATCAATAACAAATACAAAATAAAAAATATAAACATAAACTAAATATAACAATAAACATGTTTTTAATCCAAAACACGATAAACAAAAATAAATACTCCATTGTTCAAATTCGTGTCTTATAAAAAGTTGGTAAGTTTTTATTAGATTTATAAAATTGATAATCTTTTATTTATAATTTGACCCCCCAAAGTTTTAGTATCTTATAAAAAGTGACCCGGCCGTGTCCAAAAATTTTCTTTTTGTTTTTTTATTAGGGGCAAGGGGATGACATGTCCTTGTCAGAACGAGTCCGTAATGATTTTTTGGAGTGTCTGTGCTTTATATATTTAGAACTACAAATTGCATTTTGCGTGGCAGCAACAGCATTCAGAGGCCCCTTATTGATGATGCATTTTAAGAAAAAGGAGCTAAAATTATTTGAAGTTCGGATTGACATTTCATGTTGTGATCCAAATGACATGTACGCAAGTACATAAAATATCCTCTTAAATATATAGATTTAGTAACAACTAATTACAATAGTATACACTTGACATGCAAGTTGAGTATTAAATTACAATTCCGAAGTATTTAAATCAACTCAATCAGTGGATAGAATCATATTTGATGACTCTCGAGAGTTTCAAGAGATTCCACCATTCATTTATAATTATAAACCTCACTCGTAGGTACTACTATTACATGGAGTGTTGGGATCTTGGACTTGACCAGGAGTGACTTGTCACATTTTCTTTTTTTAGCCTTCTGAAACCCCTTTTGAATTGAGAAATTCTACAGTGCACCGTAACAACATATGCTTCAAGTCTTATACTATCACACAAAAAGAAAATACCATTATCTTCTTAGTTCTTATATACAACCATGCATAAAGAGAAATTTAACTATTACAAAATTGGAGCTAACACAACAGCAAATGGTGACTGCCCGCGCCAAAAAAGAAATAAATAAAAAATAAAAAAGAGACCACATAAGTTGTTAATCGACAATCAACTAAAGATAAGAATTACAAACAAAACCCAGAACTGATCTCGAAAGGATATATGGTTCTTCGTGCCTCAGTTCATCTTTTCTAGCAGAAGCTATAATCACATTTCATGACGCAAGCACTCTTAAGGGCTGTGGAAGGCATTCTAAAGAGCTTTTTGCTAGTTAGCAGCCAAGCCAAATATAATAGAATAGAAGACAAATTAGATGTAGTAGTTAGCATTTACACCTCTATTCTTAAGCGTCGCATTTCAGCTTGGAATGTGGAACTTGATGTCAAGGTTCGACGAGCAAGAGTCCTAATGTCCTCCCTAGAACAGTCACGTGAAATACGAACTAGCTCCCAAAGGGCTCCTCCACTTATCATGTCTTTAGCGTTGACCTCTGCATAAACCGTGGAGAGAAATATCTTAAAAGGTTTTGGAAAATGTTTTATGCTTGAAAAGCAAAGAACATTTCGTTTTGCCAAGACACTTTTGTAGTTTCAGGCAGAAAAGTGTTTGTTTTACTTATTTTCTGAAATTGTGTTTTAATTCTTGTCAGAAAACCCTATTTTTCAAAAGCCTTCTATTTTCACAAAATAGCTTATTTATTTAACATTGAGAACAAGTAAAGCAAACATATTTTGTCAAACTTAGATATTAAATCAACCTAGCTATCAATTTGTCAAACTTGGCAACTCAATCATCCAAACGTATTTTCATTGTTAAACATTTCTTCAGGGGATCCTCTCAAAGCATTTTTCAGAGTTATTTTTTTGCATAAAATGAAAATGAAAATGGGAATATAGAACTTGGTTTTCAGTCATTAGATAATTACCATGCTGTGCCAGATGGCAGAGTGCCAGTTCAACATGGCGTCTGATCAGTGATGCTTCATTGTTGGCATTTTGGACAATCCACGGCAATGCGCCATCTTCTATCAGAAGAGATCGTCCGCCTCTTGTGCCTGTCATTGAAGTATCACATAAGCCAATGTATGAAATTAATTGTCCACCACAATATGATGATGTATACGCTAAGTTACTAAAAACCACTTCTTGTATATGTTCACAAAGTCTGTGGTCAAGTTTTGTGGATGTCATAGGTCAATTGAACTCGACTTTCTTGGTTCTTATCTTTTGAGGTAAAAAGGTGTTCTTTTTTATTATTAAATTGGGAGTGGCATGCCTGTACAAGACAATGTCTTGTGCATTCATATAAACATTTAAACGGACTTACCTTGAGTAGATGCCCTAGATTCACACTTCGCGAAGTTTGCAATACCACGGGCAACTTGAGAGAGAACATCCGGATGTCTACATCTCACCATTCCTAATAAAGCTTTGATGCCACCTTCTGACCTGAGTCTCATTTGCAGTTTATCTGCAAAAACCATAGAATCAAGGACCAAATTATTTGCAGTAGTTGTTGGGGGCTCTAAATTTTAACAAAAAATAATTAGACAAGGGTGGATTAGTCGTTCCTTTATTTAATTTTAATTTATTTCACTTTTATTTTTTATTTGGGGGGTTTTTTTTTGGGGGGGGGGAGCTAAAACCCATAGGCCATAACAAGTCCGAATGAGAACACATTCAATTTGAGGTAACCATAGAAAATGACAGCCAGGATAGCAGTAACGCGATGACTTCAGGAAACAAAATGTCGTTCTTGAACAATCTCACACAGATCAATTTAGGCAGCAGTCTACTAAGGGGGTCCCATAAAAATGGAACAATACAAGAGGGAAGAGAGTGGAAAACTATTGAGTTTCGAACTGCAAAAGCAAATAAACATACCATTTCCACATAGATTGGCAATTGCTCCAGCAACCATTCTAAGAGTCTGAGGATCTTCAGCATCAGTAGACGTCATTGCTAACAGAGAGATTCCGCCTTGGGCCATTATGAGTTCTTGATTAGCCTCTGAACCAACAAAAACAATATTTGTGGCTATGAGTCAAATAATTATAAAATGGACTATTGAAGCTCCAATTACAACATTACAGTGATGGGAACCATATGAAAACAAAAAATAAATAAAGTAATGCAAAAGATCAAATATATGAAAGCATAAAAGTACAAAATAATGAAGAAGTTACCATTCATAGCGAGATTGGCAATCGCACCAGCTGCAATTCTACGAATTGTTTCATCCTCGTACCTTCTAAGGAGCATCAGCAATGAAGTGAGACCACCAGCTTCAACTATCTTTTCCTGATTTGCTTCTATATAAATACATAGTAGGTGCACGTAAGTTTCTCGTCGTATGATTTGAAACAAGACCGGGCACTATTGAATTAGGAATAACTCGCATCATAATGCGATCGACTTGATAGCACGAGGGCATGAAACAAACAAAGAGTTTCCAAATGCTCCAACTACCACTTATAACTATTTGTCCAAGTCGTATAGTCAACTTATGAATCCTCTTCTCAACGATCATACAAGGACAATAATCCCAAATCAGATTCTCATCAAATTAAAAAAAATTGCCTGAGAAAAGACTTCTTAGCACCATTTGAGTGAGAAAATTCATGATTTAGCAGGAGATATTCGTGGAGCTGTCCAGTTTATGCAAATTTGTACTTGTAGACAGCATAATCTAAATAGGTATAGAACAAACTTCAATAAAACATGTCATATTTCTTGTGAGGTATTTTCAATGGACAGTTTAATCATCCAAACTGATTTCCATAGTCCTTTTCCTCAATTTTCATCATTGAATATCTTGAAAACCAATGGACAACAAATGAAAAGCGCATATTTCATTTGGGAAGTTTGAAGTATCATCTAAAAGTTAACGAAAAAGTAATCATAATCATGATATAGTCTTTGGCGGCCAGCAATAGTTTATAGTGATACCTAGTAGGAAGAATAAGCCAACCAAAAGACACTATTCATTGAATAAATGTGTGAGAATTACAGTTTTTAGCTACTCTATTGACACACCGAGGTATAAAAGCATGGCTACCCAGGTATAATTGCAAATCATCAGTAATACAAAACAACTATGAAAAACTTGATTTAAGATTGCCTTAAATTGACGAAGCATTTAAGACTATTTAAGAGAAATATTATATATCTAACAAGGTCGAACCATTGGCTGAAAAACCAAAGCAAATGTAAGAATCTCAAAAATAGATGATCAAGCCTGCAGATATAGTTTGTAAATCGGAGGAGAATAGAAAAGCATTTAAGTTCATCATCTCATGAAATAAAAGCGAGGGAGTAAAAACACCTTCAGCAGCTAAGTTGGCCACCACTTTTACGGCATGAATCCGTACATTAGCATCCTCTGACTCGAGTAAGGACAATATCTTTTGCAACCCAACTGTCAGATTAATAGCTAGATAAATACAGAAGCTCGGAGGAGAATCTTAAATGATATGAAGTAAAACACTAGTAAGCACCTTGTTCATGAAGGTTTGTAATTGATGTTTTTTCTCCATTGGTGTCATTTCTAGACCGCAGGTTATTAAGTGGAGTTAAGCAATCTAGACCAAGAAGGGGGTTCCCAGAGTTGGCTCTGTCTGGATAGCTTCTAGTCTATGAATGTAAATATCAAAGATAATTATGTTCAGCCAAATATTAAAATTCATGTGTATGCACAAAAACAGCTGTGGAACAAACAAAAAGGTTATCCAATTTTCTACTAATGAAATAAAGTTAGAAAACTTTAAAAAAAAAAAAAAAAAAAAGGTACCACATTAGGCATATACTAATATGGATATCAAGTCTAGTATCTATGATCACCTTTATAGACGTAAAAAAGACAACGAAGAATGCTTACCGATCCGAGTTTATATGCTCACATATTTTCTAGGAAATGAACCCAATAACTTTCAGATAAATGACCTCCCAGTTTCATTGCAAAATAAGGGTGAAACGAATTTGATAGATATTGACAACCAGATTTAGTCTAAGGAAACATAATAAGTACTTTGCAGTTCTATATATACAAATATATATAAACTTACTTGATTGCCTTCCATTGACAGCTGTTCCAATTGACTTCGTAAAACTCTCACTTCTTCTTCAAGTTTGTTCTTCTGACGAATCTCCTCTTCCAGGACTTCGTGAAGGCTAAAACCATCAGCATTTCCACCTAACAACTATACGAAATTAACTAGTTATACATAATCAGTTCAGATATAGATGCAAGAAGTGTTAGAACGTGTGGCAGAATCAGAACTCAATTTTGACTAAAACCATACCTCCGCCTTTGATAATTTAAGAAGCTGATCTTTTAAGTTGTGAATTTCCTCTTCAGCTGCCTTTCGTAGACAAGTTTCATTCTGAAGCAATTTTTCCAACTCAGCTACATCTTCACCACCAGCACCCATGTGAATCTACAAAGAGAAACAATAACGATCTTAAAAAAATTTCGAGTGGTTTCAAACCAGTAGAGGGCTTTATCATCCTAATTTATTGAATTTAGTACTGAGCAGATGAACGGAGAGGTAACTAAAATTTGTGTGCCAGGTGCACATATACGTGAGAGAGTGATGGAAGAGAAAGGACAAAACAATCTTATTCTCTTCTGGTTTAAATGCTTCTGTATTTATAGTATTTTCTTCTTTAACAATTAAACTGCAAAGAAGGAATGTTTTGACACAAGGGCACATTAACACAAAGGTAATTGTCTTCTCCTCCCTATGATTCTTCCTTCTCCTTACCAATTTTCTACTTTCAAGAATCCACCCCATTCTTTTAGAAAGCAAAACTTCTTAACATGCCTTTAGCCAAATAGCATGAGATTGTTATTTGTAACAGAAACTAGAGGGAACAAACACCACCGTGCAAAAGAAGACTGTTTCAGAACCACACTACCTCTCCAACAATGGCATGCTTTTGCTGGTTGACTGTCCACTTCTCCTCAAGCTTCTTAATTGACTCCATATAATCCATCTGGCATTTCGTTTTCTCCTCCTAATTAAAAAGCAGAAAAAGGTAGAAAACGTCAACTATATCAAGGTACATAAGTTTTGGGTCTCTTATTCCACTTCGCCTATTCCAAATGGACAAATAATGTAGTGCACCGAAAATGGGTTTTGTAATACAAGGTGGCCTAAATTGCTTGGAACATATTAAGTAGTTAAAAGATTGATAATATTGGACTTTTCCAATGTTAGCCTTCAAGAACAAGTGTTTGCTCAATTAATATTTGTATAACTACAACAGAAACATGTACAAGTTCAGAGGCATATGAATGTGTACATACCTCTAAGGCTTCCACATAATTCCTTTCAGCCTCAGCAACATGTTTTTGCGCCTCTAATCTGATTCTCTCAATCTCATTTTCATAAACTTTCTGCTGTCTTTCATTTTCAGCTATGAGTTTGTCAATTTCCATCTCAAGTCTTTTGGACAAACTCTTGTAATCAAATTCTTCCTTTATTTTCAGCATGTTCTCCACCTTCATAGCCTGTGTAGAGCAGAAGTAACAATTAAACATATATAATCTGAAGACTTAATTATATCCAATAATTGACTTTTTACTTTGTGCTGTGATTATAACTTCTATATCTAACACCTCACCCTTTGTCCAAATAAAATGGTACTTGAAGTCTCTGCTCGATGGCGTGGGGACGGACCGATTGTGACGATTAATGAAGTTCTGGATGTCCCTGCAGCATAAAAGGAAAGTTACATCAACCGAAGTTCCAAACCAACCAATTTGATCTATTTACATTTTCTAAGGTGTATCATCTTTTGATCATGTAATGGCTGTATTAAAGGCAAAGAACCGAATAAGGTAAAAGTGAAGGTCTTAATCATCATTTCTTTAAAAAAGGTGATGAAGTGGTAGAAAATGTTAGTTCTAGAAACTGCCGACACAAATTACTCAACTTCAAACAACAACATGAATTCATTCGAAGGTTGATACCAATATATAAAATTAAACAAGAAAATCTCACCTCCAAATGAATCTTTCAGTAACCTTGTAAGCTTGGAATCTCGAACAGGAACATGAGAACTATTCTCTGCCAAGGCATTTATACATTTTCCTAAAGCACTAAGTGAAAGATTTATAGATTTGGCTTCTTCTAACATGTGTCCCTCGCTACCTTCAAGAAACATTGAGAAGTGTCTCAGATAACAGTTTCAAATCGTAAACCACTCGAAGAAAACTGCATTCACAAATCTAAAACATCAAAAACAAGAATGGTCAGGCAAGCTCTAACATAGTTTCTGGAAAACAGTTGTTTTGTATTTGTTATGAATAAATCTGATTCCAGATCTGAGAGTAAGTCTAGATTATGATTGCTGCACTACCCCAATCTATACTCAGTTCAGTCCAAGTAGGAGTTAGAAATTAATCAAAAAGAAAGGTAAATATATCCTTTCAGTTCCATAAATGAATAGATGTGTTTCATAGTTGGCAAACTTTATTACATGACTGTTGAAACTATGATCCCAAAATAGCAGGCTTTCAATATCTTGTTTATTTAATGAAATCAAGTAGAATTAGTCAGGCCCAGTTTAATCCTATTTTCTAAGTTTCAACAAACTCTATGACTCAGAATACTTGGCCATCTTTCAGCCATTATGACGAAATACAGCAAATACAAACTCATCCAAATACTTGATCCCTCTTGGATTTAAAATGAAATAACATCTCCATCTGGTATCTAATTGTTCAATAACATACATAGGATTCTTTGAGGCATGAATAAAGAACCATGGATTATAACTCGTACAATAAGTGTAAGTAATACACTAGAAAATGGTTCTTATATGTTTTACAAATGGATAAAAGCTGTGCAAAAGTTGTACATATTAGACATCATTAAAATAAATCGTGCACATAATTCAAAAGGATAACTTTTTTTCCCATTAAGTTTCTCATGTGCCCTTGTCCTGCTTCTCTCCCCCTTTCACAAGTAAAACGGGAAAAAAATAAAGATAAAACAGATTATTTAAAAGTTAAGAAAGTAAGCTGCCCAGTCAGTATGAAATAGAGATGCTATAGCACTATTTGGGTGCAAATTCTTAACATTGAATCTTATAAGCACAAGTTATTTTTGTTCAAAAGCATTTATTAACATTTGAAGTGCGAAAAACATTCCTTAGCAAGTCGAAAAGATCTCTATTGCATACCACATATCCGCAACTATTGATCTCCTGGTCATGCTCATTAGAGAAGAAATAATAATAAAAAAAAAGTATATGCATGTGCACAAATTCATCGATTTCTTGTAGAGAACACAAACAACATCAACAAAATGAAGATCTCTTTTTACAATAGTAGGATAAGAGCTTCAAAAGAACCTGATTTGTGAATACGTTCAGAACCAGCAAGATCTACAACAATTAATTTGCCTTTTCGTAGCATAGGTGGCCTCAAATTACCAACCATAGAACGATTTTGAGTTTCAAGAGAAAAATCATCATCTCCGCCCAACACAGACCTCTTCACTTGTACCTGTACTACGGCATATGAGTTTTATATCCAGAAGCCAAATAAAAAGAGAATAGGCCGAATCTCACCGGTGATCCTCAAATCTTAATTTTGACCCATTTTAGTTCGTCAAGTCCAAAAGGCACCTTGTTGATCCCTCAACTTTCAAAATCGCCTCATTACGGTCCTGAGGTCACAATTCCGTTAGGAATTGACAGAATATTCTTACATGCAAGGTCAAAATTGGAAAAAAGAATCATCTTCCATCAATTCACAACGGATTTGTGACCTCAGAGACTAGAGTGAAAAGATTGAGGGGCCATCAGGGCACATTTTAGACTTGAGGGACCTCTAATAATATTTGGCCAAGAAAGTATAAACAAAAACAGAAAAAAGAGCTGGATCAAGCGTCAACAATATTTACCATGAGAAGGGCATGACTACGGGAAGATTCAGTGTTCAGTTTCGTGTTAGCAGCAAACCTATGAGCTTCCCCCAAGCGTAAGAGTTCGAGAAAACTTTGCTGATCTCTGATCTCCCAGACAGTCGCCCCTGGCAAAGAAACATCACCAGTTCTTTGGTCTTCAACAATTGAAATATTATCATTTGCTGGATTAAGTAGATCCTGGATGGTTTCCATATAGAGCTACAAAATAAACAGATCATTCTAAATTAGAATAGAAAAAATCTTCTAGAGGACAAACAAACAATACAAAAGAAAACCAGGACATTACAACACAATGATAATGTAATCATGAAGGTACTAAAAGCAACCTGCAGATATGACACTGAGATAGAATCAGTCTCAGGAGAGAGATTCGCAAGTATATCTTCCATTGAGCGAACCATTATACCCCGTGCAGAGGTGTCTTCATCACCCAGTCGTCCAAGAGTATAAGTCTTCCCTGTACCAGTCTGACCATATGCCATCACCGTCCCATTGTACCCTTCTAAAACGCTCTGGTGAAATCAGGAGATGAAACAAGAAATTGATAATCAAGTGAGAGCTTTACAAAGTAGGTAGCAAATAATATGAATGATCTACTATTGAGATAAAAACCAAATTAAACTCGATTCTTTCATGAAATTGCACAATATCAAGTCACATCATAGCATTACAGTCCATCTTTAATGGCAGCATATGACCCCTTACTCTGTCAGACTCTAAACTCTTTTCATTATACGATTCATGTTTCAGCCTAGAACGATAATATAAACTTCCGGTGAACTACAAACTGATAATAGATAAAATACATTACATGACGTGTTGTGATCACATTCCTCCATCCTCATCAAAGTACCTCCAATTTTTAAGCGTTAAAAGGTTGAGCACTTTATCGCTCTTAACTAGAAAATATTGTGAAAATGTCAAGCTAAAACTATGTCAAACATACTTAAGCAATAAGATGGCAAACAACTAATGAAAGAATAGTCACATATGCGAAGCTTTGCTGCCTACAAGCCCATGTATGTCCATGATAACCTACTTCAATAATAGAAAAAAGTCTTAAATTTCATTTTCAAGTAACAGGGCTCTAAATATTCCACAAAATAAAGTGAATGTGTGGTGCATTTTATCACGAGTTTGCAGAGAGTATCAAATGGATCACTGTGTTTGAGCCTTCTCGTCTTCAAAATCCACTATGGACATCATGTATTGAGAAATTGTTTTCTAAGTCAAGTTCCATGTCCTTACTTGAAGCAATTACCAGAAAGTAATATATTTGCAAGCACCATGCTAAGCCACAAATAATCCGAAGAGCAACAATAAAGGGGAAAACCCCAGGATTTTAGTGTTCATATTGAATCCTCATAAGTTGCACTACAACAGTCAGATATTACTGAAATATGAAACAACGGAAACATGGGTTGAATTTCTTAAAATTTGAATATGGTCTTAGAGTTACAGGTGTAATTGCAAGCATAAAGAGATCAGATAGATCAAGGTACCATCTCGCCATGGAGAATATAATGACAAAATTGTGTAATTAAAAGGAAACAGCAAGGTCTATCATGTCAAGGATTGCTTGAGATGCTAGACCATCTATAATGTGAATAACTGCTAGAGCCAGGTGTTGTCTCTAAACAAATGAACAATAAAATCTGTCGATACTAGAGGGCTAATGATTATAAGATGAGAACAAAGGACAAGCAACTTATAAGATAGTCAAGAATTCTTCAAAGAAAGGGCATTTGTAATGTTCGTCTTGATAGCTAAAAACAGGCATGATCATCGCACGAAACTATTCAATTAGCTATATTTAAAAAGTTTAATATCACCAAGGGTCACAGCCACTATAATTCAGACGTATAAGTGAAAGAAAACTCACATTGGCAGTCAAAAATGCTGACTAAACAAATAACACTATGAATGAAACTGTATCCAGCCATCCAAAAATATAGTCCATAAATATACAGGAATACAATGTTCAAGTCTAGACATACAATGTCCTTTGGCTGAGAAAATGCTCACACATCTTCAGAACAAAATGTCCAAAATTCAGAAAAATAAAATGGCTTCACGAAACCAACCTCGACAACAGGTTTGGCAACAACTTCGTAGACACGCTTCTGAGAAGCAAATTCCGTAAGAACCTCATCAAACTCATAGGTGTCTGAATCCCAATTGTTTTTCCGAAGTTTCAACCTTTTAAGCTGCAAAGCAAAATGTGAAAAATATTAATTAGTGGTATTATTCACATATAGAACTAAGTGATTCATCAAATTAAAAGGACTGCACAGAAATATTAAAGTTAAAAATTTATTGTGAGAACCTCCGGCTGCAACTCCACACAATCAGCAAAATCTGCATCTGCTACCAACTCTTCAGCATTTTGAGGTCGTAATCTTACAGCAACTCGGACTCTTCCTGAAACTGCCCAGCACATACATCAAAAAGAGTTGGCTAATTAAAAAAATGTACAATCACTTGGGTATTTTCATGTATAAGCACAATAAATAGTGTAAGATTAAGTGTTTCAATGTGGCTAAGAAATTAAGCAATTCTAATACTCATACTCCATAATCAATAATTGGAGATCCATTCTACTGAGTATGAGAGAATAAACATCCGAACATGAAAAAGCTTAAAGTTCATTACTCGAGGTCCATAACAATATATCCATTTTCATGATCTAAACTGAGTGTGGATATGCATCGGAGTTAGAATAGTATCCTAGGGAGAAACATTGATAAACCATGCTTCAAATAAATAAATCTATCATACAAATAACAATCTATCCTCTATAGTTCTTGCCTCATCGCAGATATATGTACGGAGTATTTTCTTCCACATTGCCCAAATATGGCAAGACAAGAAACAATTTACAGGCATCTCAATATGAGCAGAAGAAGCGCAAAACTTCCCTAATGTTACTTTGGTCTTTGCTACGAAACTCCATCCTAAGAACAAGTCTTCAGTAATCATACATTTTAATATAGTTCTTCAACTTTCCCCAATTTAATAAATAATCATATGAACTGTAGACATTGCAAATTCTTATACAAGCTCATACATATAGACACCGATATATGTAACAAAAATCATAACTACGCACAGCTACAGGCTACAGGCATATTCAACAAATTAACGAATTAACCTAAATAATTACACGAACGAAAACTCAAATCCACGATAACTAGCAGATTCATTCAGAAAATCACATTTCAACAAAGTTCTTCAACTTGCCCGAATTCAATGAATAATCATATGAACTTTAGCCATTGCAAATTCTTATACGAGCACATACACATAGACACCAATAAATGTAACACCACAAAATCATAACTACGCACAGCTACAGGCGTATTCAACAAATTAACCTAAAAAATTACACGAACGAAAACTCAAATCCACGGCAAACTAACAGATTCATTCCGAAAATTACATTTCAACATTTTCTCCAACTTCAACGAGTTTATCCAGAAAATAACAACTAAAATTAAAACTCAAAACTCAGTTGCAAGTAGAAATGATCAACTATTAGAGTAGCTTCTACTGCTTCTACAAAAGCAGATCGCGCTCATTGCGAAATGCTACAATACAAGTCCACGCAACTCACCGGAGTCGGCGCCGGCGAGCGACGCCGGGCTGCTGCGGCGAACATTCGGCGGCGGAAGCTTCGATTTGAAGGAAGATGAAGTGCGAAGATTTGGTGCTTTGTGAACGCCATTTCTGTTACCAACACTTGTAGCCATTTCTCTCTCTTTGCTACAGATTGGAAATTATTTTTAAGAAATTTATATAAAAAAATAGATACAGGAAGTAGCGCAGATATATGTTTTGTGGGAGGAGTGGGGAAGAATTAAGTGAAAAGGAGAAGGGGTTTTTGGTCTTTTTACTATTTGCTTTAAGTTCAAACATGAAGAAACAGATGAAGTGCGGGATGCATGGGAAGTGGGGGCCGACGGTGAGCGGTGCTTTTTAGCAAGAAGGGAACTTAAGGGGTAAGTCTACAAATTTTCCTTTTTTTTTTTTTTTGGAAATTTCAGGTTAATTCTTTGCCAATCACCCAACAGAACAAATATGTCCATACGTAATAGCTCGCAAACCACTTATGAAAGTAATCCGCCATAAGTTACCCATAAGTGACGGGCTCAATAAACACAAGGACCCCAGGGGAAGATGTAGGAGTAAACCCCTCATCCCCTTCTCGGGATTTCGAAATCGGGTGGGTTCTCTTGGCTGAAAGCCTTGTGGCCACTAGGCTACACCCCCTTGTTTTAAGTCCAATAATTTTGAGTAAGAATTTTGTATCTATCTATCTCATACAAATATTAGAGAATCGTACACAATACACCTCAGAAATAAAGACACTAGAATCATTGGATTCGATATAACATAGAAGTTTCCATAGAAGTTTACAACTTAAAGCCTTGTTTGGATACAGAAGTTGTGATGCTGACAAATAAGGTTCTTAATGAATTATTGAAGGTTATAGTTTTAAAGTAAGCTCTTAGGAATAGAAATTGAAAGTTATGAGTGATTCTTAGAAGTTTTCGAGCAACTCAAATTATTAGTAATATTTATTTTTTAAGAGTCTCGTTGGGTGAACTATACGTAAAAGTTGGTCGATATTTGGCATTTGGAATCTTGATACTTTGAAAAATAGCCTAAAAGATAATAAGAGTTGAAAATTTAAGATTACTCCTCTCCTCTAAAATAATTATTTTCATTAGTAATAATATAATTTTTTTTTTGTTTAATTGGTTATAGACTCACTAATAATTTCAATGAAATAAGTCTTAATATTCTTAATATTTGATGTGTGATTAGTATTGTTCAAACGTGTCATGAGGTCTGATTTAGTTGGTTAAGGTTGGAGTTATATATAATTAAGAGGTTATGAAATCTTACTGGTGTATGTATATTGCTTTTTCTACCTATTTGGTAACTTGTAATAGATATATAACATCATTTGTTGATTATACTTATTTGTAAATTGTATTAAATATCTCTTGTGATGGCTGCAAGACAATGATGATTTCACTTCTGTAAAAAAAAAAGAAAATATGTTGAAATGCAAATTATGTATTAATAATAAATCATTTATCATTACACTTAAAACTAGTCCAATGTACTAGTCAAACATTAATTTTGAGGAATGCAGTATATGAATTATTTTTTGCACACATATTAATTAGCATGTACTTTTTACCCCCAATCAAACAAACAACCATGGAGATGGAAAGGACGGAAATGCCACTGGCAAAGAAAGCGTGAATGTTTGTAGTGAAGGGACCTCCCTCGTGGGAGGTTGAATTGCGCCGACCAATAGTGGATGTGGATGAGTGGATTGACGAAAATGGGCTCCCACGATACATAGAAAGGGCAGTACTTCTAACTGTTCAACTGCCTTAAAAGTTGTGCTAGAGAATCTAGGCGTGGATTTGGAGACGGTCCATTTCTCAGGTGCAAGTGGGCTGGACCCAGCTTCATTCAAGAGTCAAGAGGCCCAATTGTAAGTATGATTGGGCTTGAAGAAATTTGTAGTGGCCCTTCGAAAACTGTATATAAATACGTATGTATGTATATATATATGTGTAGTCTATTTGAAATTATACATTTTATTAAAATTCGTTATGAGTTAAGAAGATAACAATGTTTGAAGAAGCTAAAGCAGATAAGGTGATACGAAAGAAAATGAAACGTATCTTAGATAGTTACAGAAAGTAATTTGATGAAAAAAGAAAAAAAAGTACATTGTGAGAGAAACAGAAATATATGGTTAGACCAAAAAGACGGAAGTTAAGAGGACGGGAATAGTAGGAGCGGTCGAGTGGAGGGGTACACAATACACTTTACTGTATGAAAAATATAAAAATTAGGACCATTAGACTTGATCTAACATAAATTTTCCATTGGATTGGAGTGGACATGCCAACTTATGAAACTAGTCAATTTTGGTGAGCTTTGAAATTTTCAAATACTGAAACATTATCACTTGAGTGTGATTGAGCCCACAGCCCACAAACAGAGATGAGATCTCCCAGAACTCAGCCATAAACACTACTTAACAAATCTTTAATTACTAAAACCAGTCTCAACTCAAGACAATAGAACCCATATAACAGGTTCAAATGGCATCACTATCTTTCACAAAGAACTATTTACAACTCAAAGAAAAAAAGTATAAACAAATTAAACTACAATATTTGCTACAAATTTGATACATTCTAATTATCCCACTGAATCTTCTTGAGTATCATCGTTTTCATCCATTTCATTACCAGACATCGCTCTCTCACTACCAACCGTCTCAGCATCTGATGCCCCTCGAACGCCACCTTCGTCCCGTTCATTATTATCACTACAATCTTCAGTATCAGAGCTAGAAGAAGCTACTCCCACTCCATCATCACTCCCCACAGCGCAACTAAACTGCTCCCTCAAATCAGGTGCAACAATGCCAATCATCTCGCTCAGTGCTCTACGCTCATGGTCCCGCCTCACAGCAGCTTCAGTCCTGGAGGACGGGATGTGTTGACTCTCAGCCACCAAACTGCTTGAATCATGTAAAGGTACAACACCTTCTTCACCGTCGCCATTTTCTTTGTTCTCAGGGTCATAATCGTCTTTACACCCAAGGGAATCGTTTTCTCCATGTACTGAAGGAGCTGTGCTGCATGCCCAGCTACCAGCAACTTCCGAAGCCAAAAGGTCAGCCGTTCTGATACCTTCTGATGATATAAAATTAGTACATATGTGCGAAGAAGACTAATTTTATGAGATGTGCATGTTGTAAGATATTCTCTTCACTCTTGTTTAGAAAAAGATGATATAAAATAAAATAAAATAAGTTAAGATCATTTTCTCCACCTTCTGTGTCTTCCATTGGGTCCTGCACCTCAATTGGGCTGTTTTGATCTCGAGAAATTTTTTGATCATTTTCTGGCGCTTCTTGTGCGTCGGGATTATTATCATTATTATCGTCTATTTGCATTGTATCGCCAGCTAATAGGCTACATTTATTTAAATCGACATTCCTGCCATTATGAAGTCCGAGGCTTTCAGTCTCGATAACCCGCTCAGTTTCAAGACCCTCAGTTTCAGGAATTTGCTCGGTTCCATCAGAAGTGGGTGCTGTGCCAATACCATTGATATCAGAGCCGAATCCACCATTGACATTATTACGTTCAGTGCTGGTGAATTCTACATCCTGAGTGTCTTCTTCACCATTTCCTAGGATTTTGGAGTTGCAGTCGTGTTTCTCTGTCACGCTTGTTCCATCACTTGATGACTCGACTTGGTTTGTGCCTTGGCTACGGAATGCACCTGATCCTGCCTTGGGTAGGCATTTGTCACTGATAGTTAATAGGTTTCCATTAGCATTATCTGGATTCTGGTCAATATCAACTGATGTCGTCTCGTAATTCTCTTCATCTTCTAGGGTCCTTTGCATTGACTTAAGCTGCTCCTGCTGCTTTGTAAACAACACTGATATCTCCTCTGTGGTAGAGTAGAATGCACGAAGCTGAGTTTCACTGAAGAACCATTCCACATTAATCAATACTCTTTTTAAGCAATTAAATTTTAAAATTAAAATGTTAAGACAATATATAATTTAGGGAAGATTACACTCACACCCCCTCAATAATGGGGTAATTACACAAACCTCCCCTCACTAATTGATAATTACAAACCCACCCCTTCAGGGGGTCTATTTGTAAGGTTTACAGGAGGTGCAATTGTAAGATTTGCTACACATAGGGGGTGCAATTATAAAAAATCTTTAACATTTGAGGCGGTCTATTTGTAAGGTTTACAGGGGGTGCAATTGTAAGATTTGCTACACACAGGGGGTGCAATTATAAGAAATCTTTAACATGAGGGGTGTGTTTGTAATTATCAATTAGCGAGGGGAGGTTTGTGTAATTACCCCATTATTGAGGGGGGTGTGAGTATAATTTTCCCTATAATTTATTCAATCACATAATTTGAGAATCATACCGGAGCATGATCCTTTCTCTAGCCCCTTTCAGTCTGCGTCTTTCAAAATCAAGATCACGCATTGCAGCACTGATTTCAAGTTCGAGAGCAGACACCTTTGCCCATGCTTCCTCACGTGCTGCCTGCTACAACAGCAATAGAAAACTCTCAATTTGAGATACAAAACACACTGTCAGTATAAACATTACTCATCTTTTGTGCTTATATGCAATTAAAGAAGCCTCAAAAGTAAATTGCTAAGTGTAGGAGCAACAGGTGTTGCAGAGCATTGCATCAATAATAACGACGAGAATAAAAAAAAAAAAAAGGTGTACGGGAAATCCTACCTTTTCATGCTCAAGTTCTTTCCTCAGCCTTTTCCTTTCCTGCTCAAGTTCTTCAACCCTCTGAGAATACAAACGTAAAATCATACTCGAAAACATGAAACTGATAGCAATTTATCTTATCATAGCATGCAGATGGAGAAAAGCGAGACTACTTTTTTAACACTGGCAAAAGCTTGCTGATCCTGGCGAATTTGAGCCTCCAGCTGCCGCACTTTATTATCAGAGTTGACCAACTTTTGCCTTGCATCTTCCTGCCATAGACAGAGTAGAGCAATAATATTAGGTCCAAAGACAAGATTCTGGCATCAAGAACATAATATAAACATACCAGTTTGGACCTCAAAGTTTCCACCAATGAACACCTTTCTTTCTCCGCCTCCTGAAAAAATAAATCACAATAAATTGTCTGAACATGAAAACACACATTATAATATAAATTCCTGGGAAAATTGTATTTTCAGTCTCATAACTTAGGCCATGTGCAATTTTGGTCCCAATATTATGACATTCACCACATTGCCTATATCTTCAAAAAAATGTGCAATTTTGTCCCAAGCCTAAGTTCCGTTAATTCTTGGTCAGAAGTAGCACGTGTTTGTCACGTGCATGGTTAATTGTGCACTTTATGTCCCATGATATTGGACCAAAATTGCAAACGACCCCAAGTTTCGGGACTAAAATTGCACATGACCCATGTTTGTTCATTTCTATTTAAAAATTCATGAAATTGTGTAGGGTAACATCCATAATCATATAATATGAGATCTTATTTCTAGAAATGATATGCACATATTTTGTTTGTCTTTATATATGTTCATTTCTTTTCTTTTACTAATCTATATCATGGCCTATCTAGTTAATAGAACAATTAGTACAATTTAATTCAAAATTAAAATTGTTGATTTGGTGTTTATTAATTTTTTGTCATATTTGGACAAAATAAAGGAAAATGAATTAAAAGTAACTGAAAGAAAAGAAATTAGAAACGAAAGAAAATTAGGACAATATATAATTAATTTCAAAAAAATGAAACTGAAAGTCGTGTGCAATTTTGGTCCTATAACTTAAGACTTTTGTGCTATTTTGGTCTCAAGAGCGAAGTAACCGCGCACGTGATATTTCAGTCTAAAAACTAACGAAGATTGGGGCTTGGGCCTAAAATTGCCCATTTTTCGAAGATATGGGATGCAATGTGGTGAGTTTTATAATATTGGGACCAAAATTGCACATAGCCTAATTTATGGGACTAAAAATGCAATTTTCCCTAAATTCATCATCTGCACCTGAAGCTTATTTATCATTTCTTGTTGCTCCTTTTCTCGTTTCAAAGCACCATCTGAAACTCGTTTTATTTCCTCTGCAGCCTCGGCTTGAACTCTCTGTACCGAAATTTTGAGATCTACAGAAGCTTTCTCCCTCTCCTCTCTCCTCTGATCACGCTCCTCGTCTAACAGAGCTTTCATTTCTGATATAGATGTCTTCTGGCTGAATCAAGCACAAGAAAATCTAAGGTGTCCATGCATCTCAAGAAAAAAAAGATTCAATCTGACATTTAAAGCAAAATCATAATAGAAGGTTTTTGAAGAATCGAGCACAGAGATTTAAGACTATTTGACGTGTGTTAAAGAAGCAAAGGTGTACAATAAACAAGAGAAGATATACACTGGACAGGTGATTACTTACTCAGATTTTCAATTTCTCACCTATTAATGATTTCATTGGCTTCAACACATGACTGCATAGATGCACTAAGTCTTTCGTTAAGATCTTCAATCCCATGTTTTTGTTCAGCAGATAATCTATTTATCTCAGCCAGCTCCTTGTCTTTAGCCTCTAACGACTGGTTCAACTCAGTGAGCTGATCAAGATAAGATTTTGAAACTGATTCTTTCAACTCTCTCATTTCCTGCAAAAGATAACATCCTTTATTTCTGGTACTGCAAGACAATCAAGAATCAGACATAAAAGTTTGGAGTTAAGGGGGCAACATAGGAGAGAGATGAATGAGATGATTATATTCCTAAAATCAACACAAAAGGAAGAGCTTCTGGATTAATCAACGAGAAAGAGCCTCACAGTGCTTTTCTGCCAATAGATCAACTCTACTATACCTATTAACTTGGTCCAAATAAAATTTATGTCACATTTCAAGCCCACAAATTCAACTTCCACATACACAAGCTCATAAAATAATAATAAATGAAGAACAATGATATACAAATTGCATGAAGTAACGTTGCACAAAGGAAAAAACGCAAAGCATGTTTGGACAACTCTGGAAGTTATTCATCGATGTTAAGATAGACGCTTTTCAATGCTCTTCATATAAACACAAGTGCATGGCGGTTGAATAATAGTATAACAAATTTCAAGAATTTCTTCATATACTATGGAATTACATAATCATGATTTTCTTAAGAAAAATTCATAATGAAGAAGAGAGGTAGATTCTTGATGAGAAGGACAGAGCAAATATCTTCCACATAAAACATCCTACAGAAAAGAAATGCCCTAACTACTTAAAAAGTGTCACCTCCATAAACAATTAAGAAACAAAAAAAAAAAAAGTAACCAGAAGCGAAAGCATGGATGAGCAAAGCATGACATACAGTTTCATGCTTCTCAATAGCTGCACGGTTTTCACTCTGCAAAGACTCAATAGTCCCAACTTGATTTTCCAGAAGTTTCCTGAGTTCCTACATGTTCATAAATTATTCATCAACTAAAGAAAAAGGAAAAGGAAGGAAAATTTGAATCCAGTCTTGAACGAGTGCACCGATTGAGGTAACATACATCAAAGTGCAACAAGTCAATACAGTCCACAAAATTACCATGTTTGACTTTTGAAGACTCCGAAAATCATCAAGAGAGATTGGACCATCAGAAGATCCTATGCCAATTCCTTTCAATCTTTTGTTCTCAGCACCGTATTCCTCTTCAAGAAAACTAGGGTATAAGTAATAGAAAAGTACAAATCCCATCCACTATACATTTATGTATATCAAGCATGACCTTATATATTCCAGGTGTTGTATCCCTCATGTATAGATCCCAAAGTCGAAGCGGTTATATAGAGCAAGTTCGTTACTTTTGAAAGTTTGGGTACATACAGATCCTTTTGAAAGTTTGGTCCTCAATTTTTCGCTATCACTGTATTCATTTACCTTTTCGAGACCCATTCTCCACATATACAATTGATATTGACCCCAGAAGCGATCAGCCTATATATATATATATATTTTTTTTATTTTGGGTTAAACAGTCTATATCTAGACGGGGATAGCTGCGGGACCCCGATCTTTCATAAACTTATCAAAAAATATTACATCAAAAGCTTAAAGAATGAAAACCAAAAATAAGGAGTACTACTCCCTTACACTTCAGAAAAGCGAAAAGCAAGCATGAAATCCTAACTGATCAATATTGATATAACCATGAAGTTCCTTAGGACAGTTTGAAGACGTGAGAGCCAAGAGATGAGCAAGCCTATATATATATATATTGGTCCTCAATTTGTCTCTATCACGGTATTCATTTATCTTTTCGAGACCCATTCTCCACATATACAACTGATATTGACCCCACCAGTGATCAGCCTCCCTCCTTGATACACATAGTAACTTTCTCTAAATTCATCTAACCATCATGATTCGTATTGTCACAATTTCATTTTGACGGGTACATTTAAACTGGTTAGCTTCTTATAGCATTTCACGGAAAGAAACTCACCCCAGGATTTTCTAAGCATACCAGGTATCTTCATAAATATTTAACAAATTGAGATGCTTGATTTACTGATGAGCATATGAAGCTTTACCCACTATAGTTTGTAGTGATTATATTTACATGTCTTATCCTTCATTTTTCTGTAAATTTTGGGCTCTCTCCTCATCTATTCTAAACTAGTTCTCTTCGAGATCTTTACTTCCCAGAAACACATGTCATCACTTAATATCCCAAAACAATTACCTGGTTTTCTCTTTAGAAGTTTGCTATCAGATACACAAGGGGATTTCTGAACTTCCCGAAACACAAAGGCAAAAGCAAGTTCTGCAAACATGAACAAGAAAACAAAGGTCATAAAACACAATTCATGCTGACATTTCTTGGCGATGGGGTGTACTCAGACAATTTTATGTTCAGTGAGTCACTAAATAAAAGGAAAGAACTTAGCAAGTTGGATGAAGACGCAGCCCTGGTAAAATTTAATAACAAACAAGCAAAGTGGGTAAGAATAAGAACCAAACACAAATCAAGTTTTTCCCAATTCCATCAGTCTCTGGAAGTTTAGCGTGGCATCTTTTCCTTCTATAATCCAATTTTAGGTCTTTCATTCTCCTCCATCATTGACAAATCCTTTCACTACTTGTTATAGGTGCATTTTTTGGTCTACTTTAAC
Organism: Buddleja alternifolia; assembly: GCA_019426215.1. Classification (NCBI taxonomy): domain Eukaryota; kingdom Viridiplantae; phylum Streptophyta; class Magnoliopsida; order Lamiales; family Scrophulariaceae; genus Buddleja; species Buddleja alternifolia. The sequence goes on from CM033390.1 coordinate 58,311,838, forward strand.
CACACCCAAAACACCCAAGGGGTTTTTCTCTTGATTCTAATTATTGCTACTCTGAAAGAAAAATTGACAGACATGTTACAAGACTAAAGTAGTCATTATTGATATTTTCCTATAGTCTCCAAAAATATTCCAATCGTTAAATCAATTAGTATTGAATATTGACTCCAGGGACGGCGATGGGAACATCACATCTCCAAAAATATTCCAATCAATGTCCTAAATACTGTCTCTTAACACAACAAGAAGCAGAAAGTTACAAATGGAAAATGGGTAGATATTTACTTGCCTGTGGTGTACTTCTTACCAAAAAGAAACAAAGTGTAGCATATATCTATAGAACTTACATTGTGTCACTCTCTTTCAAACATCAGTGTGCATAGCTTCGACATAAACAATTTCATCATGTTGAGGAGCCAAGATAAATAAAAACAAAAATCACCAAGAAAAATCTGAAAACGGTACAACTGCATTTAGGTTGACACTCTAGGGCAGAGGCAGATTTTTTTTTTCCCCAATAATTAGGTATCAACTCTACCATGTTGTGGAACAAATGCTATTGAGATGATGTCTCCATGCTGCAGCTTTGCTTCAGAGCTACTTTTATTCAGCTTCTCCCAATTTAAATATGTCCCATTCGTGCTGCAGAGAACTTAGAAACATCAGAATATTTTCTAAACCAAAATCAATTAATGGAGCCATTTACTAAAGAATATTTGACCTAGTATCCTTCAAGAACACCGAAGAACAACTGTCTGACGGATGTTCTGGATCTACAGTAGCAACCCTCTTGCGGTAAATCTTGCAATGATGAGCACTAACTGCAGGTGCAATGATCTGGAAACGACCATCATCTACCAACCGACCAATGCAGTGTTCATCAGAAGTCAGAAGCATATTCATGCCCTGGTAACCAATACTTGCATAAGCCAAGTTCTTAAACATTTCAACAAGTTCTCCCAGAAAACGAAAAGCACAACAGGCTATGGCATTGCATAAAAATCAAGCACCGAAAGCATGTTCTAAAGCTACTGGATTCAAATAAATTAAACAAGGTACCCTAAAATTTATTCTTTTGCCCTGTGCAACACTTGAAATACATTCCTTCATCATAAAACATCAAGGAACAAGTCTCTAGATTAATGTTCTACCAAAAACCATTCTGCGTAATGCATATACCTGAAAAGAGCACATAACTCAGTTGAGGAAGGCTTAGTCATAGCCCACTAATTTACTCAGATTAGCTTAGCAGCAATTGCAAAAGCCACTTGATACCAAAAATGCAAAATTGAGTCTAGTTCCAACGGATTCATCTATTTGATACAAAAGACCCATTGACCGCAAAACGCCAAGCTTAGCATTCAGCAATGAGCACAAATTTAAAAGTAATAGTAGTCAAACCGAACGTGCAGTGATGGCCAAATGGCCAATAGGTCTTCTACGTGGAAATACGAATGCAGGTTCTCTTAACATTTGAATCATAGAAACTCCCCTAGCAGATTTAGACCATTTTTCACAATTTAATTGTAAATTCCAGGGTCAAAAAACTTAAAATTAGATTGAAGAGCGAGATAGACGACAGGAGAACCAATTGATTCAAGTGACAAGCTACAATTCATAAAATTATCGAGCAGAAAGTACAATTGACAAAGAATATCAAACATTTTCGGGCGGCGGTAAACCTGATGGCGCTTGCGTGCCTTCTCAGATATGGCGGTGAGCACGCCCCAGACATCGGGATCGGAGTACTGAAATGGCTGAGCGGCGATTTTGGCGGCCACTGATGATATGAAGTCTTCTCCATTCTGCACATTTTTGGACAACGGCGAACTACTTTTGTTGTGGTGGTTGCTGCCGCCGGTATGGGGTTCGTCGGAACGCCTCGATTGGGAGATGGACGGCGATGCTTGTGCGGAGTTAGGGCTCGGGGTGGGCTTCGGAATCTGCGGCGGCGGCTGCGGCGGCGTGGGGCTCTCGTCTTCCCTCTCCATGGTGAGTGTGTGTGAAAAGGGATTGGAAATTGGCGGGGATTTTGAAAACCCTAGTTCTTTATATACATATACATACAACTTGTAAATTGGGTTTTGGTGTTTCAGGTTTTGGCGTGTTGAGGAAGCTGAGGACTGATGAGTAAATTTTTCTTTTTCTTTTTGTGTCCCTTTTCTATTATTTATTTACTTACATTGTTTACTTACATTCTATTATTACATTGTTTATCACCAAAACAAAAAAATGTTTAGCAGCAGTTGGGCCGTTGGGCCTATGACTGGGCTGACCACCAAATTCACTCTATTCTACGAATCCCCTCCCCATGAACCACTTTAAAATCAATTGTGATGTAAATATGGAATGCAACCTATGATGTATGGACACGAACACAGGATGAGGACGTGGACATTGACACAGGACACGCCAATTCTTAAAATAAAAAAATAGTACACTAACACATTTCAGACACGATTGCCCATTTGTATTTTTTTTTTTCTTTTTTTCAATAACTGGACACGAACACGGCGCGTGTCTGACACTGCACGAGATGATTTATCGAAGTGTCCGTGCATGATAGAATGAAATATTCATTTAGATTGCGTTTGAATTGAAGTATTGCTAATGAGAATGAGAGGGTTCAAATGCTGAGATTCCAACAATTTTAATTTTGGTGTAATTAAAATTTATCATAATAATTAAAAATATATATAGCTTAATTAAGTGTCAAATGAATTTAAATTCATCATAACTTGAAATCATTTGAATAAGCTCTTAGACTTTCTATGATGAATTTCAAATCAGTAAGTTTCAAATCCTTTCATCCAAACACAACCCGATGGTAATGACTAAATGCATTTGCGATCCGTAACTCGGTATGAGAATTTTAATTTGCCGCCACGTTCCAACTATGGGCTCACGAAACCACTCGAACGGGGATGGAGCTCTTAATGATGATCAAGAGAGCTGAATTTGGTAGCTCACTCAATGAACATGTCAACAAGCATCGGGAAATGACACTATAGAGCAAGGATAGAACTCCTGCATGATAAGCTTAGATAATCCAAGTCCATTCTGTACTTCAAGAAATAATTTTACATTTGGCAATTATTCATTAAGCAGAATACAAGATGATCTCTGTCGAACTTTATTGTGCTGCCTCTTCTTATAATCTCTATCGAACTTTATTCACCAAATGCAAAACAAAATAAACGTACAAAGCTTAAGCAAGTCTTTGGTTCGCTTAATAGAAAGCCGACTTGCTTTTCTCAAGGCAGCAGATCAAGTTATTCTGTATAGCGTCAAACTTGACATTTTTTCAGTAGATGAATTAGCACCACAGATTGTGATTATATAAGCCATCACTACCAAACAAGTACACAAACAACGCGAATCAAAAATAATCTTTCTGGTGCCGGATCAATCTTGTCTAATAGCAATTAATGGCTCTACATACATAAACATCTATATCAGAGTAACAACAATCAGAGTCACCTGTAATATCAGGAACTGGACTTCCTCAAGCTCAATAGCGACGTGACCTTTTAGTAAAAATACAGCGAGACATATAAATTTCACTTGTTTAAGAAGGTTTGTCATTTTTCATTCCTTAATCTACCATCAACCACCACCAAAATCTAGAATCAATGTTGTTTGATGTCAAGATTTGTGACCAGAATGCTTACAGGAAGAGAAAACTCTTCGAACACAATAGCCTCTGTTAAATTTAGGCACAACTTTATAGCTATTTCAGCTGCAGTTAACCGGCAAGTGGGTTAGCATGTATTGTAACACGATTGATTCTGATCTCCATAAGAGGTCGATCGCCGGGGCCTGTTGGAGCCTGAAGACATTTCAGTTACATCAGTTATCAAAACTTTCAGTTGTCAGCAATCAAATTCTCAATTTGAAATGCGCCTATTATGTACTAATTGATCATTCAATCCAAGCACATTATAACACTAGAAATTTCGAGGCACTCCCCTACTGCATATTCTCGACTAATGATAAAAAAAAAGAAAAAGGGATAAAATCCTGGTGAGCTTACCTTTTCCATTATATCAAGCACTTCAAACCCATGAATCACTTTGCCAAAGATGGTGTAGAGTCCATTAAGATGAGGTTGCTTGCCATAAGAAATGAAAAATTGGCTTCCATTGGTATTCGGCCCACTATTAGCCATGGATAATATACCTCTAGCATTGTGCTGGATCGAAAAATATAAACAAAAAAAAAGTTTACATCAAATATCAATATGCATAAATCATATAATCATGCCATATAATTAATTTCATGTGACTTTAATATGGTATTGAGATTCTAGTATGAAATAAAACATCCAATTTCAGGTGTTAAATAAATGGGCATGTAGTTACAATTAGAACATTTTCTAGCATTTAATGTACCAGCAGAGCACACCTCTCTATTTCACTGAGCTCACTTATCACCTATGAAAAAACAGCCTTTTGTATCATCTGTCAATGGAACTAATCACTTTTTTAATGGGAAGAGGTGGATGTCTATAAGTAATTAGCCATGAATATTGAGACCATCGTATAAATCACCGGAAAATAAATGTGTGTGTGTGGGGGGGGGGGGGGGGGGGGGGGGGCTGGGTTTAAAATGGAAAAGCAGCCACTAATCACAAATCATGAAGTTCTCACGGTAGTTACCTTGAGAGACTCTCTTATCTCGTCATTGAACTTTTTACCCCATATACTTGTCCCTCCCTTTCCGGTATTAGTTGGATCACCACCTTGTATCATGAAACCCTTTATATTCCTATGAAATATGGTTCCCTCGTAATAGCCACTTGCACACAGTGCCAAAAAATTCTGTAACACAATTTTAGCAGTTCAAGTCCAAGAATATGTTAAACAGAATGGAGTTTAGCAGTACACATTAGAGAATGACAATCATATGGGAGAGGAACACGATTAATTTCAAGATAAACATACATCTGCAGCAGAAAAATACATTCTAAAGCATCCCTTCTAATTCAAGAAAATTGTTCCAAATGTATATAGCCATTTATATAACCGCAAGACGTAAGTAGTTCCAATCAGGCGATCTCATAAAACAAACAATGTCAAATTTACATACAGCACTCAGGTAACATTCGCAATTTACACGTTTAGTGACACGGAAAGTAGATCCCTTCTCAATAATAAACTCTGCAAACAGAGGCGGTTATATTCTCAATGGAAGCAAGAGATTATGCATGCTAAAAACATCTAAATTAACAAGACAAGAAATTACACATAACGCTAACAGATTAATAGTCCTCAAATATCATATACAAGAACATTATAAAACATTTACACATAAACCTAATATTAGATTCCATCTGGAAACTCTTAGCTCCCATCATTCACCCCAACAATTAACAATATCTTATTTTCCTCAGCCCTAAAATTACGAGAAAGAAAAGAATATTTCACTTAATTAAAAAAACATTATACAACTATATATATATATGTATCAACTGAGAACGAAGCAGAAAACACGTACTTCAGCAGTTTTTGGAACCTCGTCACAGAAGATTTCACACTTGATGTCGCCCAAATTTGTGTGAAGCGTTACTGCCTGGAAATCCCACAAAATTGATCATAACACAAAAGTTAAAACTACAAAAAAGAAGCACAAAAAACTGCAAGTTTCGTTACATTAACGAATGTATGGAAGCTGTTCGATAAAATTCCGCAATGAAAACAAAAGAAGTAATAATAAATTATTGAAAGGAAGAATCGAAGGTACGTACCATTTTGGTATGAGATGGAGATATTACTGAACGGAAAGCTCAAAGTGAGTACTGAAATCGAAACACAAGATTTTTGTCCCGTCAAATGGAGGGGAATTTTCTGGAGTTTCTTTTTCTTATCTCGCCTTTTTAAATTCGGTCCGGTTAACTTATATATTCCTTTGAATCTCTTTTTCCTTTTTTTCCATTTTAAGAATAAAAGGACTAAAAGCCCCCGATTTGATTGCACGTCGTTTACCATTTCTCGACTTTTCAGAAAAATATTTCATCAAATATACATTTGTTTGCCATTTTTCATAAATATCTTAAAGAAATGTTATGCTCAATTTCTCTAAAACATCTCAAATTTCCTTGAAAAATTGTGTTTATAGACATTTCTCTCAAATTTTTCAGCGAAAAGTCAAATTTGTTATTGTTCATAATTGGACAATTATCCGAACACACTTCATCATATTTCTATTTCATTAAATATATATTATCTTATTTTTCTAAGAAAAATGAGAAATGATATCTCATATCCTATCCGGGCCAAAGTAGTCAAATTTCGTAGTTGGATGAAAAGTTTATGCTGACCGGCAAGCGTTAGACTATAATACATGAAAAATTGCAAATTTAGTACTATCAGCAATTTAGGAATAGTATGATTGTAAAATTCGCGAATTTAGTCCAAATTTGATTGATTTTTTTTAATTTGGCTAGAAAATCATTCCAATTAGGGGATTTTTATTTTTTTATTTTTTGGGCATTATTTTAATTTTAATTGTTGTTTATAAGCTTGGAGTTTTTATCCGGACGTTATTGTATATAATCCTCCCAATTAAAATACTAAGCTAAAACAATAATTAAAATTTTAATTTGGTTGGAAAAGCCTCACAATTGCAGTGGAAATTGACTTGGTACTCGAACTTTCGTTATATATGCGGATGTTGAGAAACATCCTTTGGGGTGTGTTATTGAAGGTCCTAGGTGGTTTTCAAGTCAAATGAGATCTTCTATTGCAACTCTTATTGCATCTCATATTGCAAGATATTAGTTGAACGACACGTGTTTTATTATAAATAAATAAATATTTGTTAAATTTTTTGTTAAACACATATTATTCGCTCAATATATACATTGCAATATAAAATGTAATAGAGGTTGCAACTTGAAACTTGTAATAGAAGATCCCACCTCATTTAGAAACCATAGTTACAAATTCTTAATTAGAAAACCATTTTGCACTTTGCAGATAGAGAATACAAATTTTTGGAAAATATTAACATCAGTAATTACAAATTTACATGTTTAATCCAGCATAGAATATATCTGCAAAAGCATCCATTTTCTTCTTGGGCAAAGACAAACCAATCTCTAAACCACCCTCAAATTCCCTGGATTTGCACAGTGACATGGATCCAGCCCCATCAATAGACACAGCTTCATACTTCACGGGTTTACCCCACCCGAAATCCGTATCATACATGTCGAATCTCGGCGACCCGGCAACCCCAAAACATCGTTTCGGGATCAAACACCCCAATTTCGACATCCAATTCTCAGCATCTCTCAATATTTCATCTTTATTATTCACCTTTTTGACAATCACCTCTCCGATTAATTCAGCCGCGACGAACAATCCTTCGTCTCCTTTTAGCTTTCCATGCATGTCTTTCGTAGCCCCAAATGCTACACAATTACCAAAATACGTTGCCGGCACAGGCGAATCCAACCTCCGCCGCGCGTCCACCGCGAAGACAAAATGTTCTGGCTCGGTGTCATTCACATCCTCCCCAGCTGCAGTGGCAGATTTTATCAAACACGTCCAAATATAAGCCGTCGTGATTGTAAAAGATGATAAATAGGTTAAATTAAGTTTTTTGGCTTGAATTAAATTCTTGAGTTTCTGGATGTCGTTTTTGCGCAAAATGTACGTCGATCGGACTTTGTTTATCGGAAATTTGAGAGGCAGTGATTCGACTCGAAAAACATCCATCTGTGTCCAGAAAGTATTTCCGACGCCTAATTGATCTTTAACCACAGATCTGTCATAAAACGGAAGTGACTTTTCCGTTGCTAAAAGTTCGTCGTCTTTACCAAGCGTGGCGATCGAACTCCACGCTTTTATGAACCCTACTATCGAACTTGCATCGCCGACGGCGTGGTGATTCGTGAATCCTACGCAAATGTCTGTTTCTGGAAATAGTGTGATTTGAATAGCGAAAACCGGGATTATTTTACAGCTCGATTTGTGTTCGATTTTTGGCTGTGGTAAATCAGGGACGAATGCGTAAAAATCATCAGCATTCCGGGGTTTGTTTCCCGTAAGGTAATTGAAATATTCGGAAGCTCGAATCGACTCAGCAATGGTGACGGAAACTGAGTCACCTGGAAGATATAGAAATTGAGGTTGTGTTCCAGAGTTGAGTGGATAGATTAAGTTTCCGGCGAGGGGAAGGAAATGTTTGAGGGTTTGTGAGAGAGATTTTTTGAAATTTGGAATTAGGGTTTCCAGGAAATGTGTAGTGGAACATGGATATTCGTAGAAGAGAAGTCGTTGGATTGGATTGAAGTGTAGCCATACCATGTCGAAAAACGTGAGAGGAAGAGATTGCAATGCGGTACCGGGTGGTGGTGCAATGCGGCAGCGGTGGAGGATGGTGGTGGTTTCCGGGGTTGCCATTGGAGCCATGATTGTGAAACCAGATTGAGTCGAAATCAAGTCGAGCAAGAATTTAATGTACGCTATATTAGCTAGAAATTGAGGAGGAATAGATATTGAGCATCGAATTCATGGCATAATAAATAGGAATAATTAGTTGGGAGAATGACAAGAGAAAATGGTGATCTCATGGTTTGCATGCATGAAATTACATTGACACGAAACGGAAGAAGACATTTTCATTACCAACAAATTGCATGCATGCATGAAATTGCATTGACACGAAACCGAATAAGACATTTTTGTGGAACTTCACGAGAATCTTTAACTAAAGATCACTAACTAGTAGAAATCATACTTGGAAGCCACTAGTACAGAAAAGGCCTGTTACAGCGGTTTTTTTTGGCCAATTACAGCAGTTTTTAACCGCTGTAATAGGTACCGCTGTAATTGGTTCAGGCCAATTACAGCGGTTAAAAACCGCTGTAATAGATACCTATTACAGCGGTTATTTTTATAACCGCTGTAATAGGTATACCCTATTACAGCGGTTATACAAATAACCGCTATAAAAAAAACAAAAAAAAAATTTTAAGGGGCCTATTACAGCGGTTTAGGAAAAAACCGCTGTAATAGTGTAGCCTATTACAGCGGTTGTTTCCAAAACCGCTGTAATAGTGCCCTGAAATTAAAATTTTTTTTTTTTTACTGTGTCGGAATGACACGAAATTCGCATGGTCATAGCGAAACGGCATTCCGAACAAAACGCAAGACAACGTCTTGCGATCTCTTGATTTTAGCCATCCGAGATCGTTTAAGGCCTCAAATACGCATTTTATTATAAAAATACGTATTTTTGTAATAACACGCGTATTTGAGGCCTTAAACGATCTCGGATGGCTAAAATCACGAGAGCGCAAAACATTGCGTTTCGTTCGGAATGCCGTTTCGCTATGACCGTGCGAATTTCGTGTCATTCCGACACGGTCAAATTATAAACGAAAAATATTTTCGTAAATACACAAATATACATACACATACACAAATATACATATACACCCACATATACACAAAATAAATATACTCACACATACACAAATATACATACACCCATATATATAGGTGGTGTCGGCGGCGTTGATGGAGGTGGTAGTGTCGACGGCGTTAGTGAGAGAGAAAGAGAGAGGAGGGAGAGAGGAGAGAGAGAGAGAGAGGAGTGAGAGATAAAGAGGAAATGAAGAAGATGAAATTTGAAATTTTAAATGAAGAAGAGAAAGAGGAGTGAGAGATATAAAGAGGATTTTTATTTTCGGTCAAAGCCTATTATAGCGGTTCTTTGAATAACCGCTGTAATAGGTCCGGAAAGTTTTGGGCGGGAAAAATGGGGGGGAATTTTTTTTAAATATTTTGACCTATTAGGTCTTTGATTTTATTTTTTTAGGTTCGAAAAATTTTGGGCGGGAAAATTGGGGGGAAATTTTTTTTAAAATTTTTTGACCTGTTACAGCGGTTCTCTACCGAACCGCTGTAACAGGTCAAAAAATTTTTAAAAAAATTTCCCCCCAATTTTCCCGCCCAAAATTTTTCGGAGTAAAAAAAAAAACTTTTTATAGCCCTATTACAGCGGTTCTTTTCAGAACCGCAGTAATAGCATCCGACCTATTACAGCGGTTCTGAAAAGAACCGCTGTAATAGGTATATTTTCAAAAAAAAAAAAAAAATTTAAAATTTTTTTTTACTATTACAGCGGTTCACATAAGAACCGCTGTAAAAGGTTCCTCCGTTCAGCGGTTTTCAAAAAACCGCTGTAATAGGTGCGCTGTAATAGACCATTTTTGTAGTAGTGAGCTTTTGGGTTTGTAGGAAGATCTCCACGTAAAATTACATGTAAATGTGATGGTACCCTCTCCCCCCACACATACATGCATGTGTTAGTACATATGGTTGAGATCACCGGAAAACCAACTCCTTAGAGCTCCCAAGTATGACCCACTTAGTCGGGTTGGTGTCGTCTTTTTCTAGGATTATGCTTGAACAATAATATTGTGATCACTAATATATAATGTTTGAATAGCATGACTTTTTTCTCTAATTTCGAAAAAAAGTGCATATGAAAACCTCAAATATTGAACTATCCGTGAAGTTCACGAAAATAAATTAATGAAATTATATGTGAAATTTAAATTATATATATATTTTACTTCTTTCGGAATCCTTTACATTTATTTTAAAAAATAAAAATTGTTACCTTTATCGTTTAGAACGTGACAAGTTAATGTGCTTCTTTTTCCAAAATCGAGAATAAATATTATATTTTTATGTAAGCTTTTGGATGGATGTTTAATTTAAATAGTTGTTATAGGTAATCAAGGAAAAATCATAAAGGAAGTGAATAATTGCATATATATATAACAATTATATTTTATTTTTCTTGTAAATTATATTTGGATTCGATTAAATCAATAATTGGTTTATGTTGCTCATTTTATGTGTGAAGCATATAACATGAAGTCAAAATGATCTCTATCAAATAACTTTCTTTATTGAACCAAATTTATTAAATTGATATATATATATATATATATATAAACAGTAACAATTCTAATATTCCACTTAATATTTGGTCACCAACATTAATTTTTCTCACATGGAATTAACACAAAAAAAAATTAAAAAAATTCAGGCCATCAGCAAAGAATTCACCAAAAACAGGGAAAATTACATTTTGGTACACCAAAGGGTCCTGTACATTTTCTTCATACAAGAAAGGGCCCAATTCGCAATTTTGGTACACTCCAGCGAGAAATTTGCAATTTGAGTACAAATTTCGCCGAAAAAAATCAAAATTGGCAGGAAAGTATAGTTTGGTGGGAAAATTGACTTGAATTTGAGAATTTTTTCATTTGGGGAAAAATTAACCTTAAAGTTGGGGATTTTTGTATGTGAAGGGAAAATTGACTTTTAAATTTGGGATTTTAACTCAAATACTTTCAAATTTTATTGTTTAATTTGTTTAACGTTTTGAAAATTTTAAATGAAAATATTTTTTTATCTAAGTTATTTTTTCTTTTGTTTGTAATGAATAAAATTTTTATAATTAAATAATATAAAAATATTTAAATTAAAAATTAGAATATTATATCATAAAATTCAAATTAAACTATGTTTTCCTTAATATTATAATTTTTACAATTTTTTTTCTGATTTTTCAGAATCATCTTAATTTTTTCCTGATTGTTTTATACTTTTCTTAAGTTCTTTACATTTTTTTTTATTTTTTTGGATTTTTAATTAATTTGTTTTTTGTCAGTGGAAATTGACAGCAAATGAAAAATACTTTTATTTAAATTTAATAATTAGTTTAAGAAATAATTTATATTTTTTAATTTTTAATTTTTTTTACTGGCTAATGTTTGAGAATTTTTCCAATAAAAGCTATTTTTTTATTTCTAATTTTTTTGAATTTTCTTATTATTTTGAGTTTTTAATTTATTTAGTTGTCAATGGGAAAAAATTATTTTGACATTAAAAATAAATTATTTAAATTTAAAATTTATTTAAGATATAATCTTTAATATTTTTTATTTTACAAGTTTTATGTTTCTAAATTTTTTTGGATAAATTTTTAATATTTTTGTAAACTATATTCGCGTTTATATAAATATTATATTATTATATTTTTCAATAAATAATTGTTTTCTTAAACTTAATTTAGTTTGAAATATACAATTTAATTATTTTCTAATTTTTTAGAAATATATTTTTATAATTTTATCTTCACATGAAATTTGAGGGATATATTGACTTTTTCACTCATTTCCCTCCAATTTTGGGTGTCACGTTGGCAATTTTACCTCCACATACCAAGATTCCTAAATTTGGTGCTATATAGACAATTTTCAGCCAAATTTGAATTTTTCGGAGAAATTTGTACTCAGATTGCCATATTTCTCGTCGAAGTGTACCAAAATTACCAATTGGACCCTTTTTTGTATGAAAAAAACGTACACGACCCTTCAATATAAAAAAAACATGCAAAACAAACATTACATTGACCGAGTCTTTTTTTTTTATGAATTCCCTTGTTCGACAACACAATTTACCAATACTCTCGTTCCAAAATTCGAAGAGTCCCTTTCACTGACTCTCAAACACTACCTTCCCTTGGCAGGTAAATTAATCAATCCTCTAACTTCAGGCATGCCATTTTTTCGTTACCAGGTAGGAGACGCGGTTTCTTTGACAATCGCAAAGTCTAATAGAGTTCCCGAATTCTATTACCTATCAGGGAATCAAACCAGGGAAGCTAATGAATTTTATGCTTATATCCCCCAACTTCTGAAGTTGCAAGATTGATTAAGTTGCCTGCCAGGAAAGTAGTGTTTGACAGTCTGAAAGAGAAATTTTGAGTTTTGGAACGAGAGTATTTATAAAATGTGACATGGAACAAGAGAATTCATAGAAAAAGAGTTGGCAAATCGGGTGGAAATTGAGTCATTTCATGTCGAAATGTGTAAGCGGAAGTGATAATTAATTTACTTGGCCCATTGGTGAAATACGAAATTGTTATACCTCGATTTTCTATTGCATCATTCGAGGGTATCAAATTTTCGTGGGTTCTTAACATAAAATCATCGGTAAAACATATGCTTGCATAATTCAAATAATATATTATACCGAAAAAATTTCATATTCGAAAATATAATATTCAACATTTTTTTATATAATTTTAAAATAAATAAAACATATGCATCAAGTGTCTCACCATGACTAGTATAGATTATTTAAGATATCAAGATGAATATTAAATGCTCATATTATATATATTATTGTATGTATAAATATTAATAAAAGATAATTTTTTACATATATTTAAGGCTCGCGAGCCGGTTGTAGTTGGTCTCGAGCTCGACTCGTTACGAAAGCTCATCTGCTTACTGCTTAGGCTCGAGACAAGTTCGTTATCAAAGGGATTAATGATTGATAGGTCGAGGACAAAAAGTCCGCGCTACTTGTTAGTCGTAGTCGCCTAGTCGAATACGTACTCATATCTATATAAGAAAAGAACACTCAGTACCCAAGGAGTTAGACGTTGTGGATTTCATACTCCTCCGGATATGTGATTCTAGGATTAAGAGATGTGGCAGATATATGGGGAAAATCTATGTTATACGAAGTTCAATAGTCATAGTGTCTATATCTCTCACACAGTTAGGTGTATTGTGTGTGCTTCCTATACACAATTATGTGAAAGAAATAGACACAAAATGCTCACTCGGTCCATTAAACTCGATATGGTATACAATTACACTATATATATTGAATTTTTTGGTGGGATAACTACCTTAAAAAGAACATCACAAACATAACTTACACATGACAAATAGTCTCTCATGGGTTAATTACAATTTTGAAATTCTTATAGAGAAAAAAAAAGCCTATATACAAAAAATCAATTTATCTTCCCGTGAAAAAAATAATGAAACACACTGCTCCCTAAACATATTTCACCTATATTCATCAATAAAAACACAAAAATGCCCTTAATTTTTAAAAATATTTACTTTATAATTTTTTATTTTCTTTTATTTTTTAATTTATTACATTATTTTTTTATTTTTTTTCTTTCATCTTCCCCAATTCATCATCTCCCCCTAGCCCTAATTCACATTTCCCCATCACCATACTTCAAATTCACCACTGTTAGGATTATGCCCTCAGATGCCATAGATAATAGAATGATAGGGCATCTATCTTGTAATTAACTTATTTCGATATTATTAATAAAGACATTATGTAGTTTTCACTTAAATCTTATCTGCGTCTATAAATAGTGTAAAAAGTTTTGTCCATGTTTTCAGTGCGATCCCTCTACTTCTATGGGATAGGAAGAGTGACACTAGAGATATCGATCTTGATTACTAAAAACAAGTTCTCAAGTAAAATGAAGTCTTTAATGAACAAATAAAGACTTAGAATACTTGTACAATCTTATCTCTGACATGGGAGTGCCAGTCTAGTACCATGGGATGCTAAGAGCTTAAGATTGTAGGCACATCAATGGAATTGATATGCTTAAACATGACTCACATCGATTTTGTCACATGGTTCACTCTGTGACTTTCAATGATTGAACTGATTTTGCGTAATAGATGTAAGTGAACCTTTGACCTGAAATATCATGCTGAAGATGCATTTGTGACGTAAAGTATTTCATTAGAGTAGTTAGACCAAATTCACCCGTTGGTGGGGTCGACCCAGAAATGCGAATTGATAGGCAAATGGTAGTCTTAACTGATATCTAAATGAGATTTGTTCTCTCATAAGTGAGTGAGAAAATACCCTATGTGATTATAAATAAATAAAAATCAAAGTCTTTGGCCAAAGCAAAAAGAGACGATTGTACTAGGCACTAAATCGATTTCAATGATCTCGTATTATTATAATTAATACATATGGTCAAGTTCAGTGAGTTTGACATAGCCATGACTCTCACTTGACTGGGGTACACGAACAAAGGGTTTATACTTATACGGTATTTACGATTGGAAGGTTGTAGAAATGATCCAATCATTCGATTTCGTTTGGGCTACGAAGTGGGCCACGTGACTGGCTAGGTGTTACCCACTTCCTTCGTTTTCTCTCATTGCCAAACGAAATGAACCTAAAGAGTCGCGCTAAAGGATTGATAAAGAAAAATGAAAAAGGAGTTTCTATTTTTCTTCTAGGAGTTTTAATTTATTGGATAAATTAAATAATTAAGTATTCATTGGATGAAATAATTAATTATAAGGGTAAGATTAATTATTAATTAATTTTCTATGGAAATATATTAATGAATTAATTTCATATGAAAATATATTAATGAATTAATTTATCTAATTAATTTGATTATTTAATTAATTTATTTATTTATTGGATATAATAAACTATTAATTGAATAAGAAATTAA
The DNA here is from genome assembly GCA_019426215.1 of Buddleja alternifolia. Classification (NCBI taxonomy): domain Eukaryota; kingdom Viridiplantae; phylum Streptophyta; class Magnoliopsida; order Lamiales; family Scrophulariaceae; genus Buddleja; species Buddleja alternifolia. The sequence goes on from CM033390.1 coordinate 58,327,174, forward strand.
TTCAAACAAAACAATTCCCGGACTTAAAGAAGGCGTCCATACTAGGTCATATTGGGCATCCAAGGTGATGCCCAATTTACTAGGGCTCTTTTGTTTTGTCTTGTTCAATAAGTCATGAGGTATATAAGTACTGTTTGACCTAGAACAAGTGAATGATTGTCATAACTCTCCTAGAAAGAAAGAAGAAAAATCCTCCTCCCTCTCTCTAATACTAGCCATCGCCCCCTTAGAGAAATTAGTGAAAAAATTTCGTCAATCAATCAGTGCTTGATAATTTAGAGACAATGTAAGTTCGTTGTTCGGATCAAATTCAAGAAATTTGAAGAATTCAAGAATTGAAGATTATACGTGGATTGAAGAAATCAAGAATTCATCAATTCAAGTTTCAAGTGAAGAATAAGATTTTGCAACCACTTCGCCTCAACGGGTAAGTATTTATTCGTTAAGCGGAATTGTCAATTTGAGCATGCGATCATTGATATCAAAGTTTGGGTTTGTAAATTAAATTTTTGAAATTATTCCGCTGCGCTTATATGATTTTTCGCGAAACCCAACAGTGGTATCAGAGCCAATCTCTGATTCGCATATTTAATTGTGTTTATGTGATTTATGATATGCATAATATTTATTTTCAAAATATGTGATTATGTGTTAATTAAATCTACGTTCTTATGGTTTTAAGCATGGATTTTGTTTTTTTATATTTATTGAAAATCTGGGTACATTTGTGATTGTGTAAAAATTCAAGAAACGAGGAAAAAGGGGCTCAAAGAGCCCCGAACTGCTTAGCACGTGCCTACGCTGTGCGTGCTGCGTGTTGCTGCACGCACATCACACGGACACGGCCCGACGTGTCGTGTGTTCTGAAACACGACCCGCTGATTTGGGTCAGGGATCTGGGTTGGTAAATGGGCTATGTATTGGATCGAAATTGAACTTTGGGTATGGATAAATTTAATTATCCAGGTGGGTCAAAAGGATGATAACCCAATATAATTTAATTAAGCCCAACAAGAAATTTAATCAATTTCGACTTATTAATTAGTTTGAGCTTAATTTAATTAATTCCAAATGGGCCATTGGATAGGTGATTTGGATTTTAATTATAACTAACCCAATAGAAATTAATAAAGTGTGCATGTTTTTCCTAATTAATTAATTTGAGCTCAATTAAATTAAATTCAAGTAGACCAAAAGGATGGTAACTAGGGTTTGCTGAAATCGAGCCCAATAAGATTAATTGGAATAAAATATTTAATTAGAGTAATTAATTATATTTCTTGGAGATTAATTAATTATGGATTAAATATTATTAATTTTTCCTCAACTTGGAAATTACTTGAATATTTGAATATAGAATATATATATTTTTTGGATGATTAATAATTCATTCTTTAATCAAATAAAAGTTTTTCCATTTAATGATTGCTTTAAATCATAATAAAATAGAATTTCATATTTTATGTATTCATTTAGTTGGACTAATATTATTTTAACTAAAGGTAGATATACTTAATTTATAATTTCGTATATCTAAGTCATCTAGTAGGACTAGAATAATTTTAATTGAAATAAATAATATATAAAAGTTGGGAATTAATAAAGAACTTTTTAGTTGGACTAAAAACTTAAATATCAATATAAGTGTTTTAATATTGCGAGCATGTGTTAAATGTTGCGAGCATGTATTAATTGATGAGAGCATGTCTTATGTGATGGAAATACCGATCATGGGCTTAGGTTATGTTCGATTTATTTTTCTTTTCATGGGTTGTTGTAGAAAAATAATTTAGAATTATTTAAGCCTGTAAAGTTTTGTTTTTCCGCTGTACCTTTACATGTAATGACCTATTGGCTCGGGCCCTCTAGAAATGTCCATGAACGAGTGTAAATGAATTTATATGTTTGTTTATTTAATTCCATGATTAATATTGATAGGCATATTTATTAGTAGTATAATTTATGCATGTTCAATATGTGATAGTCACGCTATATAAATTGACTAATGTGCAAAGTGAGACCAAATGTTTGACAATTTAAATTCTCCCAAATAAATAATACTGGGTTAGAAAAGGATGTGTGACATCCTCGCCTTCCACTAAACTTTCTAAAATTAAAATTACTATAAATGTGTAATACTTCCCAATTATGAGGGTTATGCATTTAGAAATAATTTTAAATTTTATTAAGTGCATGGAATGCCTTAATCAAAATATATTTTACCCCAGAAACCTGTTCGGTTGCAAGGTGAAATTCAAATGTTAGATTATAGGAGTTAGTGGGAATGAACTTGGGTAGTTAACGAGCTTAGAAATCGGTTAGGTTTCGGTTTGGTGAACTATGGGGAAAGGTATTGAAATATTTATTGGATAAATTTATGTTATACATCACTTCAATTAATTTAATGGGCCAGAAATCGGTTAGGTTGCAACCCATGTAATTAATTGAGGACCTCAATACCCGCTGTGGAATCAATGCCAATGATGATTCTCGATTTTCATATGGGAGTGTGAGATTCGAAAAATGCAGAGGGAGCCAAGATAAATTTTAAGTCCTTAATTTTTCTTGGTTAAGTCAAATACAAGTAATATAATTTAATCTCGTTTATTTATGCAGTTATTTTCTCGTTTATCTCTCTCAAAATGCCAAATCCACTTTCAATACTACTCGAAAAGAATATTCTTATTGGTCCCAATTATGTGAATTGGCTTAGAAATATGTGGATTTCCTCAATATGGAATCTCTGGGATACATCTTAGAGACTGATATCCCGACGGCTCCTGCTAGAACACGTGCTAGTGAGGAAGAGGTCCAAGCCCATGAAAAATAGGTCAAGGACGACATCCGGGTGAGAGGATACATGCTGGGATCTATGACCAATGAACTTCAAAGGTCACATGATAAGATGCCCACTGCAAGAGCTATCTTAGCTCACTTGGTAAGCTCTATGGTGAGCATAGTCGAGCTGCACGATATGAGATATCGAAAGAGCTCTTCGGAGCCAAGATGAAAGAAAGTGAGAAGGTTGGTGATCATGTCCTCAAAATAATTTCAAGGCATGAGAAATTGGAATTTCTCAACTTCACCATGAACGCCACCCTTCAAACTGACTTAATCTTCCAGTCTCTTCTTGATTCTTTCTCCCAAATTCTGGTTAACTTTAACTACAATGAGATAGAGTGCAATTCAGCTGGGCGAATGAACAAATTGGTTACTGCACAATCTCAAATGAAAGCAAAGGGAAAATAAACTGCCTTGGTCATTTCTTCTGGACTTAAAAAGTCTAAGTCTAAGAAGAACAACAACAAGAAGCAGTCTGGCAAACTTAGAGCAGAAGGGGGTGTTTAAAAAGGTAAAGGAAAGGCTCAAGGGTTTTATAAGAGCAAAGGACCTAAGAAGATGGACAGATGTCTCGAATGCAGTGAGCTTGGCCACTGGAAGAGGAACTGTCCTAAATTAGACAAATGCGCAAAAGGTATGGAACTATTTGTTTTTTAAACTAATTGTTCTATGACCGTTTTTTCTACTTCATGAATTCTGGACTCAGGGGCTAGTGCCCATGTGTGTTGTTTGGAACAGGATCTGCAAAGAAGTAGAAAGCTGGGCCGAGAAAAAGTGATGATCAAAGTAGGCAGCGGGAAAAACGTCGCAACTACTAGGATTGGATTTACTTCTTTATATTTGAATTCTGGACATTTAATGTTTTTAGATAATGTTTTAGTTTTGCCCAAGGGGCTTAAAAACATTGTTTCTATTCCTATCTTAGTTAAGATTGGATATACATTCCATTTTTCTAGATTAAATTACGACATTTATTATCGAAATAAATTAGTTGGCAATGCTTCTTTAGTTAATAGTTTGTATTATTTAAATGTCCGTAATTCATCTGATGTGAATGTTGTAACTAATAAATGTGGTAGGCAAGAAGCTAACTAAAGACTTAAGTGGCATCTAAGATTAGGCCATACCGGGGAGCACTAGATCCACAAAATGAAAAAAGATGGGCTTTTAAGCTCACTAAGGTTGGGTCCCTATCCAACATGTGAATCGTGTCTCTTAGGCAAGATGGCTAGATCAACCTTCATCGGGACTTTTGAAAGAGCCACTCAAGTCTTAGGATTAGTGCACACCGACATTTGCGGACCATTTGGAGAAATGGCTCGTGGGGGTTTCTACTACTTTATCACTTTCACAGACGATCATTCAAGATATTGTCTAGTGTGTCTGATAAAGCAAAAGTCTGAATCCTTTGAAAGGTTTAAAGAATTCAAAGCTTTGGTAGAAAATCAAACTGGGCAGAATATAAAAACTCTACGATCGGATCATGGAGGAGAATATATGAGTGCCGAGTTTGATGAATTTCTTAGAGAAAAAAGATTAATGTTACAACTAACACCACCAGCAACCCCTCAACTAAATGGAGTAGCCGAGCGAAGGAACCGAACTCTGTTAGACATGGTTCGTTCCATGCTTAGCTACACTAATTTACCCATTTCATTGTGGGGACACGCGTTCCTTACTGTTGCTTATATATTGAACAGATGTCCCCCCAAATTTCTTTCCTAAAACTCCACATGAGATGTGAAATAATAGGAAACCAAGTCTTAATCATATTAAGATTTGGGGATGTCCTGCTTATGTCAAGAAGACTAAAGTGGAGAAATTTGAGACAAGATCCCTCATGGGACATTTCATTGGTTATCCTGAAGATTCTTCTTTTACCTATATGATGACCAGAGAATCATTGTGGCCTTACAAGCCCACTTCCTAGAAGATGAATTCATTTTAGAAGGGGACAAAGGTAGAAAGATTGTTCTAGAAGAACAAAATGAAACTCCCTCTGAGACATCTGTCCAAGAACTAAGGCCTAACCCAATAGTAGCACAACCCCCACGTAGATCTGGTAGAATACCACACGAACCTGAGAGGTATGGGTATCTATTGCAGGGGGAGCCTCAGCTCCACACTGTAGTACAAGAGGGTCATGAAGATGATCCTTGTACCTATGTTCAAGCGATGATGGATATTGACGCTTCAAGATGGACAGAAGCGATGGAAACAGAGATGGACTCTATGCAATCGAACCAAGTCTGGAATTTAGTAGATCGTCCTGAAGGTATCAAACCTATAGGATGTAAGTGGATTTACAAAAGAAAGATCGGTAGCGATGGCAAGGTTGACACCTTTTAAGCCAGGCTCGTAACAAAAGGGTATAATCAAAGAGAAAGAATTGACTATCAAGAAACCTTTTTTCCCGTGGCCATGATTAAGTCCATCCGAATACTGTTGTCCATAGCTACATACTTAGATTATGAAATATGGCAGATGGATGTCAAAACGGCTTTCCTAAATGGATTCTTCGAAGAGGATATCCATATAGAACAGCCAAAGGGTTTTGTATCCGTGACCAATGTCCATAAAGTATGTAAACTTGAGAGGTCCATATATGGTCTCAAGCAAGCATCTAGAAGCTGGAATCTACGTTTTGATGAAGTAGTAAAGGGATATGGCTTCATCAAGTACCAAGATGAACCCTGTGTCTACAAGAAGACTAGTGGGAGAAAAATCTCGTTCTTAGTACTATATGTGGATGACATTCTACTTATAGGAAATGACGTGAGAATGCTCACCATAGTCAAGAAATGGCTTTCAAATACGTTTTCCATGAAAGACTTGGGAGAAGCAACTTACATTCTAGGAATTCGTATCTATAGAGATAGAAATAGAATGATAGGTCTCTCCTAAGCCCTTTACTTAGAAAAGGTCCTAAAGAGGTTTAGGATAGATAATTCTAAAAAAGGGTTTCTTCCCATGAGGCATGGAGTACACTTGTCCAAATCTATGTGTCCTCAAAGTGAAGAAGATAGAGAGGAGATGAGTAATGTACCCTATGATTCTGTAGTTGGTAACCTGATGTATGCAATGTTGTGTACCGTGTATAGGACCTGACATTGCCTATGCTGTAAGCGTGGTGAGTCAATTTCAGGCAAACCCGGGAAAGGAACATTGGATAGCTGTGAAGAACATTCTAAAGTATCTCAAAAGAACTATAGATATGATTCTCATCTATGGAAGTGGAGACCTAAAGATGGAAGGTTACACTGACTCGGATTTCCAGTCTGATGTCGATGGCTATAAATCCACTTCAGGATTTGTTTTCACACTTAATGGTGGGGCGGTGTCTTAAAAAAGTTCCAAGCAAAGAACAACTACGGATTCCACCATTGAAGCTGAATATGTGGCAGCCTCAGAGGCAGTCAAAGAAGCTGTTTGGATGAGAAAGTTCCTTAGAGAACTTGGAGTGGTTCCTAGTTCACAGCTCCCGTTGCCACTTTATTGTGATAACAATGGAGCAATAGCACAAGCTAAGGAACCAAGGTCTCATAACAAGTCTAAATGAGAGAAGATTTCACATAATCAGAGTGATCGTTGGCAGAGGAGAGATAGCAATGCAGAAAATAGACTCAACTGACAATATAGCTGACCCGTTCACCAAACCACTACCTCAGGCTGTTGTGGACCGACACCTAGAAGAGATGGGTATAAGATACCACAATGAGTGGCATTGAGTGCAAGTGGGAGATTGTTAGGATTATGCCCTCAGATGTCATAGAGGATAGAATGATAGGGCATCTATCTTGTAATTAACTTATTTCGATATTATTAATAAAGGCATTATTTAGTTTTCACTTAAATCTTATTTGCATCTATAAGTAGTGTAAAATGTTTTGTCCATATTTTTAGTGTGATCCCTCTACTTCCTATGGGATAGGAAGAGTGACACTAAAGAGATCGATCTTGATTACTAAAAACAAGTTCACAAGTAAAATGAAGTCTTTAATGAACAAATAAAGACTTAGAACACTTGTACAATCTTATCTCTGACATGGGAGTGCCAGTCTAGTACCATGGGATGGTAAGAGCTTAAGATTGTAGCCACATCAGTGGAATTGATATGCTCGAACACGACTTGCATCGGTTCTGTCACATGGGTTTTCACTCTGTGACTGTCAATGACAGAACTGATTATGCATAAAAGGTGTAAGTGAACCTTTGACTTGAAACATCATGCTGAAGATACGTTTGTGACGTCAAGTATTTCATTAGAGTAGTTAGACCCAATTCACCCATTGGTGGGGTCGGCCTGGAAATGTGGCTTGATGGGCAAATGGTAGTCTTAGCTGATATTTAAATGGGATTTGTTTTCTCATAAGTGAGTGAGAAAATACCTTATGTGATTATAAATAAATAGAGATCAAAGTCTTTGGCCAAAGCAAAAAGAGACGATTGTGCTAGGCACTAAATCGGTCTCAATGATCTCGTATTATTATAATTAATACATATGGTCAAGTTCAGTGAGTTTGACATAGCCATGACTCTCACTTGACTGGGGTACACGAACAAAGGGTTTATACTTATACGGTATTTACGATTGGAAGGTTGTGAAAATGATCCAATCATTCGATTTTGTTTGGGCTACAAAGTGGGCCACATGACTGGCTAGGTGTTACCCACTTCCTTTGGTTTCCTCTCATTGCCAAACGAAACGAACCTAAAGAGTCGCGCTAAAGGATTGATAAAGAAAAATGAAAAAAAAAGTTTCTATTTTTCTTCTAGGAGTTTTAATTTATTGGATAAATTAAATAATTAATTATTCATTGGATGAAATAATTAATTATAAGGGTAAGATGAATTATTAATTAATTTCCTATGGAAATATATTAATAAATTAATTTGATTATTTAATTAATTAATTGATTTATTGGCTATAATAAATTATTAACTAAATAAGAAATTAATTAAATCAAAATAATTCCCGGACTTAAAGAAGGCGTCCATACTAGGTCATATTGGGCGTCCAAGGTGATGCCCAATTTACTAGGGCTCTTTTGTTTTATCTTGTTCAATAAGTTATAAGGTATATAAAAACTCTTTGACCTAGAACAAGTGAATGACTTTCATAACTCTCCTAGAAAGAGAGAAGAAAAATCCTCCTCTCTCTCTTAATACTAGTCGTCGCCCCCTTAGAGAAATTAGTGGAAATTTCTCATCAATCAATCCGTGAGTGATAATTTAGAGACATCGTAAGTTCGTTGTTCGGATCAAATTCAAGAAATTCGAAGAATTCAAGAATTGAAGATTATAGATGGATTGAAGAAATCAAGAATTCATCAATTCAAGTCTCAAGTGAAGAATAAGATTTTTCAACCACTTCGCTTCAACATGTAAATATTTATTCGTTAAGCGGAATTGTCAATTTGAATATGTGATCATTGAAATCAAAGTTTGGGCTTGTACATTAAATTTTTGAAATCCTTCCGCTACGTTTATATGATTTTTCACGAAACCCAACAACCACCACACTCAAAACCCGTACCAAGTCTTTATTGTCCATTAAAGACTTTATATCACTTGCGAACTAATTAAGTAATCAAGATCAATCTCTCTAGTGCCGATCTTCCTATCTCATAGAAAGTAGAGAGATTGCACTGAAAACATGGACAACAATTTTACACTATTTACAGATGCAAATACTCACTGTTGACCTTCAATCCGCGCCACCACACTCCAGATCCACCATCACACTCCATATCCGCCGCCACACTGCTTGAAACTCCCTTGACAGAGCCGCCAAATCCGCCACTACTCGAGCACCATCAATGGAGCTACCACTATCGCTAGTCGAAGACGCCGCTTCCGCCGGAGTCCCAATCAGCCACCTAAAGTCGTGCACCACCGTCGCGGCGTCGCTCGTCCCCATAGATCCGCGCCGCCCATGTTTTGTGCACAGATCTGCCGCTGTCTCCGTCGTCATTGCCGCCATCGCCGCCGACACTGACTGCCCCATGTCGTCTCAACTTCTCCCACCATCATAGCCTGGATATAGTTATCATACACATGTATATATATTATACATATATATATATATATATATATACCATTAATTATATTAATAGTTACAAATTTATAATAAATAAAATGTTATACATTAAACTTAATATAAAATATAAGACACTGAATGTGGACCATTGATCTCTATTGAGATCTATGGTTGTTATTATTCAATCAATTACAAGAATTTAATTTTGACCATAGATCTCTAATACGTTTGATCCAATGGTGGCAAGATCAAGGGCAAAATTGTCCTAAAAATGCTAAAATGGTAGACTTGGGTAGGGTCCTATTGGGTCCAAAAGAAATTTGGGTCTAACCTGGGTCCACTCTGGATCCTAGATGGCTCCAAGTTGGGTTAAACTTGTAAAAATATTTGTTTAAAAAAACTTATAACTTAAGGTCTCAAAGAGGAGAGATGGGGCAGGTATGGTGGATCTTTGGAAATGGGGATGTTAAGGATGGCGGGCAGACGGTGGTTTGGGAGGAGAGGGTTGCGGAAGATGAGTTGAATTTTTTATTTTTTTTGATAAGTAAGTTTAATTATTATTATTTTATATTATTTTGTAACTTTAATTTTTAAATATTTAGTCAACTTTAGAATGATATTAATTTTTTCTTTAAAATTTTATTGAGTTTTAGAATGATATTAATTTTTTCTTTAAAATTTTATTGAGTGTAAAAAGGAACTTTGATTTAGTAAACTTGTTATTAAATTAGTATTTTTGATTTTATCATTAATTATTCAATTGTAAAGTAATTTTTAGTAAGGGTCGAATGCAAGCACAATACCAAGGCTTTATAATATAATATAAGGGTATAGTTGTCAATTGGATAGGTCAAAAAAGTTGAAAAGAGGCCAAAAAATGATTCCAGTCACAGGACCCACGTGAACATCCCCATCCTGTTAACTTCTAATGGAATGGGGATTTCACGTAGACATTTTGGTTAACACGCGGGTTTTTTAGCCTATTTTGCAATCCTATGGGTCTTTTAGCAAAAAAGTTATAATACATAGGGATTTTTGGCATTTAAAGTTTGATAATGCTTATGCCAACAAAATTTGAAGAAGAAAAAAGGCCTTAAGTTATAGCTGTCTATGCCTTGATTGGATGACACACCATTTCTCATTTTTCAATTTTCAAAGATTTTTTTCCATCAAAAATGCATTTATTTGACATCTTCTAAAAGTATCTCAAAGAAAATCTACACTCAATTTCCCTAAAAGAATCTCAAATTTCCTTAAAAAAATTGATTTAAGTGGTACTTTTCTCAAATTTTCCTCATGAAAGTCATATTTTTACTGTTCATGATTAGACAGCTCACTCAACAAAGACCTTTATCCGCCAATATCCTGATATAGTCATCAAAATAATCACACATCTTGATTCGAAATGACGCAAGGTACAAAATAAGATCCACTTTGAATATTATCGGATTCCTTAATTGATCAGTATAACTTAAATATATCTATATTTTCTTAGAAAATAAAAACTCATTCATATCAATTTCTCCTAAAAAAATAACTTTTCTTACAAAAATACATATTACGTCACATCTAATCATTACTTTTTTATATCAAAAAACTCATTTAAACATATTCCTCCATCATATCTTTACTCCCTTAAATATAAGTTCTCTTACTTTTTCTAAAAAAGTAAAAAATGAGAAATAATGTCTCATCCAATCAGGACCTCTGGACCCATGCTTTTGATTTTGTTTCCGTTCACTTGACGTGGTAAAATAGATCATAGATGACCTTCCATTTTTCTTCATAAGCAACCAATTTTGTGTATCCATTTTTATATACATCTGCAAATGTATCCATTTCGTGTATCTATACCCTATCTAAGAGATGATGAAATTAAAGATTGGAGATGGGATGGCAGGGCAGGGCAGGGCACCAACGAAAATTAAGCAACCCATTTTGTTTATTGCCAGTTTGCCACCATACAGGGTTTAAGACTTAGTCTTATAATCTTTGATGAAAATGTACTATAAGTAAATATAGTCAAAATTACATAAATAATAGTCTTATAATCATTGATGAAAATATACTATAAGTAAATATAGTCAAAATTACATAAATAATATATAACGCTAATTTTATTAAAAAATTGAGTATAAAGAATAAATTATTTGTAATGATATAAGAATAACAAAATCAATAATTTAGATATATGTATTCCATTATGAAAGTGCTAACAATAAATTTGAAGTTCACCAACGGGGTTGGTCCGAGTGGTAAGCAGTTCGGTTTCGCTTAAGCAAGGTATCGGGTTCGAGACCTTGTGAATGCAGAAAACCTCCGTTGGGAGAGTCACCCACCACTGCCAGGTGTGCGACCCGGATCGGATCCGAATATAGTCGAGGCAAAGCTCCGATGAACCGGGTGGGAGAAGTCCAAATTTCAAACAATCCTATAGTAGAGTAGTATAATATATTATGATATAGCACAAATACCTACACTATACACATACACAATGACCAAAAATACATAATCAAATTAGAGATCTTGAAAGAGTTAAATATATGTAACTAACAAAAAGTATATATTAAGCTAATCACAGAAAAATTAGAGGATCAGATTAGAAGATGAAATTAATTAAAATAAATTATATATTTATGCATATAAAAATATATATAATCACAATAATAATAATTAATAAATTATCAAAAATTAAAGTATGGGTGATTTCTTGAAACTTTTAATGTGTTTAACATATCCCTATTTAATTCACTTTTTTATTGGCAAAAGAATCAAATAATAAATAATAAAAATAAGTTGTATATATTTATAATAATATATAAGGTATATAATGTATGTAATTGCATAAGGACTCTACAAGAAAATTGTATATAGAGGACTCTATAAAGGAATTATATATAGACAATAATTAAATGTAAAATCATATAAAACAACTATATATAGACAATAATCAAATGTAAAATCATCTAAAACACAATATTCATCAAAGAAAGCTAAATTTGCCTTTTCTTTTCTTCTTCTTCAAATTCCTATGTTAATTGTATGTACATGAATGACAATAGTTTATAAACAAAATTTCTAAACAAAATGTGGACTATATCATAAGCATTAGGCAGGACACCAACATGTCATGATATCGAATGGGTGGAAGTAAGTTGTAAAACATTTGATCTAAACAAATGTACAAAATTTCATAAATCTATTAGCTAATCTAATGGGTGCATAGATGTAGGCTATAAAAGATCTTATTTAAAACAAATGTACGAAATTTGATCAATAAATTAGCTAAAAGTAACCTTAATAGACTTGGCACAACCAATCATATTGAACAATATTAAACACATATTTGCACATCCTATTGTCCTTCATCTAAATAAAAATTAAAAAATTAGATTCTTCATTATTTTAATTTTAATTTTTAATTAATTATATATATTCATTTATTAAGAAAATTGAGTATCATTAACAAAACATAAAAGACAAGAAATCTTATAGTACATTAATATATTATATAGAGCATATACACATATATAATTATATATTTTCGGATATTTTAAATTAATTATTTCGACTTGTGTGTTATTATCTTGTGTTCCATCCCATCAAACAAGTGTAGAGCAAGTGTCATTGATCCTAAATCATATGTATATAATTTAAGAAAAAATATAAATATGTGACATTTATATGTGATTTGAAATACTAGATGAAACACAATATCGGAATAAAAGGTCTAATTTAATTGTTGAAATTGTGTTTACACTAGATTTTTAATAATACGCATCGTTTTATTTTTAATTTTAATTTTTTATTCCCTTTAGGATTAACTTGATTTTTATATTTCGTTAATTAGACATTCATCATCTCTTTCAGCACATTTTCTTTTGTATTAAATATTAATGTAAATGTGCATGAATATTTATATTATATCATTTATACTATAGGGAGAATGTTTGGATAAGCTTACTTTGAAGAGCTTATAAACTCTTAATCTTAAAAGATGATTTTGGAGCTCATAAACTCCCTCTTATAAAATAACCTATTAAAGTGTTTGATAAAATAAGTTTCAACAACATATAAGTTGTTGACAAAAATGAGTACCTATTAGTTATTTTTAGTATATCAATGACCAAAAAATATGTGTCACTATTAACGTATAATTCTTGAAATATTTGTGTATATATCTACAACAATGAATATATTATTATAACAAATATTAACATATATTAATCTTATCACTTGTAATTATTATAAGATACAAATTAATATATTAGTTTTTATTGTATCAAACATAACAAGACATTTAAATTGGTATTCATACATAGCAATCACAAATATGATATCTATTTTAAATTGTATTTTGAAAATTACTATTTTTATTAATATAAATATGTATCCATATTTATAGTATGACATACACATGGTACATACAAGCATATACTATAAAATAATAAAAATATGCCAGGTAATCAATATTAGCAATATATGCATGTACTTTAATACAAATGGAACAAATATGAGTATCTTATCCGATATATAATATATTGGATAGAAATGTATGGGTAAGAATGAAAAAAATGAAATACTTAACCAATAACGAGAGTATATTACTTTTCTTACTGATAAATAATATATTAGATAGAGATATGTGGGTAAGAAAGAAACACTTAACAAGTAGTGAGGGTATGTCAGTGTTTACACCATAAAATAATTTTAGCTTTCGAATACCAGGGCCCAAATAGCCAAAACTGGGGAAACTCGAAAAGAATGAAAGTTGGGCCTACAAATGGATAAGACAAGACCCATTAAATTCAGAAAATGACAAAAACATGGGCTGGGTTGATAAAAACCTAAGAATCGAATCGAAAGAAATAAAACAAATGGAAATAGGCAATCATCTGCAGAGGCGCGCCAAGTTGAAAATATTTGAAAGAGCATTGAAGACGCGGTTGAAAACGGTTTCCCGAGATAAGGAACGTGGGTTGAGAACGTTTCTGAAGACCCATATATATACCTCCGCGCCAGACAGAAAAAAGGATGATCGCAAGATCACCACACTTTGCATTTTCGTTTTCTTAGGAGTAGTTCATAGCGTAATGTAGGAGTAGCTTCTTAGCATAGGAGTAGCCATAGTGTAATTTACTATTCGACTCGATGTTAGAATTTGCCTTCCAGGCTTGTATTTGCATTAGCGCATTCGATTGCTTTAATGTTTCAGAATTGAAAACTTTCATGGAGATATAAATTATCTTTTATATTTCAGATTTAAAGCGGATAGGTAATTTGTATCTTGACTTGAGTCTTTCGATTCAGTGTTTTTTCATATTCATATCGAAATGAACACTAACACTTCAATTAATGCAACTCAAGCGCAGGGGTTAAAAATAATACATTCGATCGAGAGATTCTCACGTAGGTAAAGACTATCTTGTGTCAGATTTTAAGTATCAGAGATAGTTTTTATCTGGACTTGAATCTTTCCTTCACTGTATTATTGTGTCATTCGAAGACGATAAATATTTTAGTCAATTGCGGTCCTAACAACTTAGTTAAACAACACATCGAAGTGTTAAATTCCGAACCACCGTTTAGCGCATCGAACTCGAGCGCGGGGGTTGAAAGATAATTCTAAGATAAGAATTATCGCGGGGCTTGGAACACGCAGTTGGATCCACCCTAATCGAATTTGTTTTTATTTTCAAAACAAATAAATGGCGACCACAGTGGGAGTCGGTTTTGATAACTGACATTTCAAAAAGTTCGATAACTGACACTTTAAAAGATTTTTGAACAAAATTCTTGTTATTTGCTCAACGAGATTTGGCTCAAAGACGATTTGTGGTGAGGATTTTGGCGCTCAACTAATTCGAAACATAATGTTAGAGCAGATAAAATGTACGTGTTATGAAATAATCCTGGCAGGTGCTCCAGAAGATCAGGGAAGAGAATTCAGTGATCAGTGCCGAGCATTAAGCACAAGAGTTCGGCCTGAATATTCACGACAATTGTGCAGGATACCCCTCGAGGAACAACATTTATCGAGTGAACAAAATGCTGGGGGGCAACCGAGATTGAGTCAAACGAAGAAGATCTCGAGAGGATAAAATAGACCTCCAATACAAGTGTTCATCAGTGGAGGAGTAGAGGTTTACAACCCACAGATACATGGGTTTAAATACTTCATTCTAATCATGTTTTAATTCCTGTCTATATTGTATTTCAATATTTGGATGTGTTTCGAGCATATTGCTATTTCGTAAGTGATTTTTGAGCACAATGACACAAGCATGTTGATATTTTGGGTTCAATAATTTCGAGCACTTTATATCTCGAGTTCATATTTCGAGCACATTGATATTACGATTCAATAATTTCGAGCAATTCAGCGATTTTGAATACTTGTGATATTTCTAGATTCAGCGATTTCGAGCACCTGGATATTTCGAGACGAAAAGGGACCAGTCTAGAGGGTGTTCATTATTTTTGACCTCAAGAATTTTGACTCATTAAAACAACTCGAGAGTTGCAGTTTCACTTCGAAGGACATTAGCTTCTGGAGTTTCATCCACAGGTTCATGATTTCCTTCAACTCGAATGCCCTAAATTGAAGTTCGAAAAGGGGGCCAGTTTCGCGGGTGTTCACCGTTTCGACCTCGAGAGATTTTCACTCAGTTAAGATACCTCGAGAGTTTGCAGTTTCATTAGAAAGATCTGCTAAAAATCAGAACTTGACTTTTCTGATGACGTCCACGTCTTATATTTTTCGAGAAAAAGGTATGGTTTGAAATCGGTTGCTCGAGATACCATACACTTGAGATGCAGTTGAATTTAAAAGCATACGCTCGAATACGAAGGACGCTCGAGAGATCGGCCCACTAGAGGATCATCATGCTCGAATACACATGCCCTCATCCCTCGAGAATCATCACACTCGAAACATTCATACATTCGAAAATTACGCGTCGAAAAACTATGATTTAGAAATTTAGAGTACTCGAAATGCCATCCTGCTCGAAACTTGAGGTACTCGAAGAAAGACATCGAATATGGTCTTGCGCGAAAATGTCATGTTCGAGATCAAGCATGCTCGAAATCAAGTGATGCTCGAAATTAAGCATGCTCGAGATCAAGTAAGGCTCGAAATCAAGCATGCTCGAGATCAAGTGATGCTCGAAATTAAGCATGCTCGAGATCAGTAAGGCTCGAAATCAAGCATGCTCGAGATCAAGTGATGCTCGAAATCAAGCATGCTCGAAAGAGCCACCTTCAGAATTAAGCATGCTCGAAAAGGTCCAGCATGTTCGAAATTAAACATGGAAAGAAACATGCTCGAAACTGAACATGTTCGACGCCGAATAGACTCTAAGTACAAATTATAAGTAATAAAGTTTATTACATTTATACTCAAAATATTAGAGTACCTGAGGGTTGTAAACTTCAACTCCGGGGACGTTATCTGCATAAGTAGGTCTCGGGACGACAAGATAGATCTCCAGTAGGGTGATCATCTATGGAGAGTCCAGTGAATCAATCACTCGCATCCAATCGGGTAGAGCAGTATGAGACCAATGACTTTGGGCTTGGTCGTGCCTTGTCTCGTAAAAGGGACACCATGTGGAAACATAGAGCGGATATAAATGACGCTCAATACTTCGAGGTACGACACCTTCTCGAGAGGAACTAATAAATTTATAACGGCCTCCCCGTAGCAAACCTATTTCGAAACTGGCTCGAGTCGGAAATTGGAGGATCTTTTCCACGACTGTCACTTCTCAATCGATTTCTCGAACGATTGTACAGTCCTGATATTTAACAAGGCGGTATAATATAGAAAAGACCAACATGTCAATACCCAAAGGGGGCCAGACAATTTGTGAGTATTCGAAGGGTCATTGCTCAAATTAAACATCATACGACAAAAGGGAGATAACACTAGTGGAGCTAGCTCGATGGGTCCATAGTGACAGCAATATTAGTAGACAAACTGAAAAAGGTTTTATTCACCACACAACCGGCATGCATAAACAGCTGGGAAAGGATAAAATTTAAAAAACCTGATTACGAAAAGATGCCGGGAAAAAGAACGAACACGTTCGTCATATCATACACGAACCCCTGAAACGAAACGATGATTAACAAGGAGACATGTACTTTAATGTACATGAACTCGAAACGTTCATATACATTAGGGGGCATTTGTTTACACCATAAAATAATTTTAGCTTTCGAATACCAGGGCCCAAATAGCCAAAACTGGGGAAACTCGAAAAGAATGAAAGTTGGGCCTACAAATGGATAAGACAAGACCCATTAAATTCAGAAAATGACAAAAACATGGGCTGGGTTGATAAAAACCTAAGAATCGAATCGAAAGAAATAAAACAAATGGAAATAGGCAATCATCTGCAGAGGCGCGCCAAGTTGAAAATATTTGAAAGAGCAGTTGAAGACGCGGTTGAAAACGGTTCCCGAAGATAAGGAACGTGGGTTGAGAACGGTTCTGAAGACCCATATATATACCAGCCGCGCCAGACAGAAAAAAGGATGATCGCAAGATCACCACACTTCTGCATTTTCGTTTTCTTAGGAGTAGTTCATAGCGTAATGTAGGAGTAGCTCTTAGCATAGGAGTAGCCATAGTGTAATTTACTATTCGACTCGATGAGATTTGCCTTCCAGGCTTGTATTTGCATTAGCGCATTCGATTGCTTGTAATGTTTCAGAATTGAAAACTTTCATGGAGATATAAATTATCTTTTATTCAGATTTAAGTATCGGATAGGTAATTTGTATCTTGACTTGAGTCTTTCGATTCAGTGTTTTTCATATTCGAAATGAACAACTAACACTTCAATTAATGCGACTCGAGCGCAGGGGTTAAAAAATAATACATTCGATCGAGAGATTCTCACGTAGGTATAAGACTATCTTGTGTCAGATTTAAGTATCAGAGAGATAGTTTTTATCTGGACTTGAATCTTTCCTTCACTGTATTATTGTGTCATTCGAAGACGATAAATATTTTAGTCAATTGCGGTCCTAACAACTTAGTTAAACAACACATCGAAGTGTTAAATTCCGAACCACCGTCTAGCGCATCGAACTCGAGCGCGGGGGTTGAAAGATAATTCTAAGATAAGAATTATCGCGGGGCTTGGAACACGCAGTTGGATCCACCCTAATCGAATTTGTTTTTATTTTCGAAACAGTCAGTTATTAGATTGTTTGGAAATATGAACTTCAAAGTTGATATTTTGTTAATGGATAGTACACTTGTATTAATAGTTACTATTTTTGTTTTATAGTATTCATATTTATAGCATGACGTATACATTGTACATACAAGCATATCATACAAAAGTAATAAAAATATGTCAGGTAATCAATATTAGCAATATATACATGTTACTTTATTGCAAGTGAAACAAATATGAGTTTCTTATCTGATATATAATATATTAGATAGAAATGTATGGATAAGAATGAAATATTTAACCAGTAGCGAGAGTATATTACTCTCATACCTATACATAATAAATATATTAGATAGAGATATGTGGGTTAGAAAGAAATACTTAATAAGTAATGAGGGTATATTAATTATTAGATTGTTTGGAAATCCAAACATCAAAGTGGATATTTTGTTAATAGTTAGTGTAATTGCATTATGGAACACATACAATATCATGCTATAGGTTGTTTGAAAATGTGTACTACAAAATTAAATATTTTGTTAATAGTTAGTATAATTGCATTGTGGAACATATATATTATCATGTTATATGTTGTTTGAAAATGTGTACTACAAAAATAATTTATTAATATATAATTAGTAAAATTTTATTATGGATTACACACATTAGTTGTTGACTAACTAATTTCTACACAAAGTTGGACCAATACAAATAATTTTACTTATAATAATTATTTTTTAATAGAATGAATATTTTTATAGTGGGTCTTGGTTTTGATCATCTTTGGTATCTAATATATTAATTTAGTCATTACTTGAAAAATATTTACTTGATTATATAAAAAAAAAGATTAAAAAAATAATTTTGACAATTCACTGTTTATATAATTATATATTACATATAAAGAAAATAAGACTTCATATTCGGCTTAACTGCAATTGTATAAAAAGAACAATAAACTTCTAATTATTATTAGTTTTTTTTCGTAAAAAATATTTTCGACCCCGACTTATGTCGTTGAGAGCACCATAGTCCCCAATTTATTAATTTTGACACCCGACTACCCAATCTTTGTCAACTGTAACAATTCAGTGCATTTGACTATCACCGGTAGAATCTTTTGGAATATTTTGTCTGAGGCAAAATGCAAAGTGCACATATTATATAATGAATGAGAAGCGGGGGTGGACAAACGTCATGCGATAGGGTGCAAAATGCACATATTATATAAAGAATAAGAAGCGAGGGTG
This sequence comes from Buddleja alternifolia, assembly GCA_019426215.1. NCBI lineage: Eukaryota > Viridiplantae > Streptophyta > Magnoliopsida > Lamiales > Scrophulariaceae > Buddleja > Buddleja alternifolia. Next base: position 58,346,496 of record CM033390.1, read on the forward strand.
CACAAATGTCCTACGTTAAGTTGCAAATTGCACGATTTTTGACAAATTCGGACAGAAGATTCTAATAGATTCCTCCGACGACGTCAAATGATTATAGTTTATTGAATAATTCACTTAATTAAATTACTAGTTTGAATCTATACAATGTCTAAATTAAACATTATTTATATACACGAATTATTTAACGAGAGCATATGATTTACGTGCAACGCACGTGTCATTTACTAGTTTCTATATAAATGACCATGTGTTTGACACGTCACACAATGATTTTGACCCCAACAGTTTTAAGACCTCCCTAAGAACAAGTAGTTCGGTCTGGTCCGTGTTGAATTTTCATCACCATCCCATATTTGGTTTCGCTTGCTTAACAATTGGGGAAAATTCTATGTCACACCGGTACCAATGGTCCCGGTGTGGTGTATACCATTGGATGAGGGGATATTTTAGTAAATGCCCCTCCTCCCCCTATTGGAGGATCCAATGGTATATACCACACTTGGACCATTGGTACCGGTGTGACATAGAATGACCCAACAATTGGTTGATTTGTCGGGAGAGTTTCCTTTAGATGAAGTGGCGAATCTCTTTGATTGTCCAATATGCTCGATTTTTGATTTGGAAAATTCTAATTAAGTCCCGATCTCAAATGTAATTTTCAAGGATAGTAAACTACATTTGTCATATAATTGGTCAAAACAAGCCAGTTAAATATGACCATAATATGAAATTAGTCTATAATTGAAAAGTTTATTTTTAATATCTCATATAAAACGTGGAATCCAATGTAGACTTTGCATAAACTTCCAATGATGTTGAGTTTTTGTTCTTATTTTAGCTTGACCGCATCAACCACAGCCTCTTAATTAACTTCACACTGATAAATGATAATACATTCGAAAATTCAAGGCAATTTGCACTGCTAGATTATTATAACAAGACAACTATTAAGAATTATATATACCTCAGAATAGCCGCCTCCCTCCTCGCCCTCTCTCTTTCAAAACCCTAATCATTTTTTTTCTCTATCTTCTCCACCGACGAGAGCTTGGTGAAATAATCATTTCCATCACTATTGATGTTACTACCATCGTCGGCGGGCTGAGTTGGAGCACCCTCCTTCTTCAAATTGTGTATCCCAACTTCAAATCTGATGAGACGGAAATAGATCTGACGAGATAAAGACGAACGATACATCAGATTTTCTAGATATTTTGTTTAGTGTTTTGTTTTCTTTCTCATATGAGAGTTTGTTTTCTCTCTCGAATGAGAATTTCGTCTCTTTTGAAAAAGAGTGTGGTCGTTTGTTAGTTCTTTAGATTTATTATCTTGAAGAAACTTGATATTTGATGCTTCAATTATTATTACTACATCGTTAGAGACAGTGTAAATTGTATTGTTTTTGACGTTGTTAACTTTTTATTGTTAGAGACAATTTAAATATATTTTAGTTTGAATACATCAATGCACTCTTTCCATAATAGCCTGAATTATTATTTTATAAATAACATGCTGAATTGTTATTCGGGCCTCATGGCAAATGTGATTTAGCTCGAATATCGTTGGGCCAAATCGAATCTAGTCTACAACCAAATGGGCCGAACAGAACTTATCAAACGAGATTATAGACTGGACTTGATGAAGTCAAGCTGACTATGTACCTCATTGAATAGGATCAAGTTTAAACGTAGTTCAAGATAATTGGTGGATATATATGTATCTGTTTCGTATAATACGAGGCTAAATATGATTTAGATAATATTGGGTACAGAGTAAATTGAGAGTGTTTGTGAGAAAATTAAATGCTAGTTCTCTCATAAATGAATAGGATGAGCTATTTATAGTAGAGAGTTGGCTACTATTAATGATGAGGCATCTGGGCCAGATTTGGCCTGGACGCGTGTCACTTGCTTAGGTGAACACCAGAATTTGGGTTGTTGGTCGGTGAACCGAATCGGGTCATAACCTGATCCGGTTCTTAAAAAAGCGCGGATCTTTGGACGTCTACATATTTGATTTTTCTTTTAAGGGTTATTTTGTCCTGTGTTTTGCAAAGCGTGTTTTTCCTTTATCAAAATGATGATTAACAAGATCAAATTAACACAGATCGTGCTACGCGTGTGTAGTTTATTAATTAAATTGAGTTCTTTAACAAATATATACAATGTTATATCTATAGGTGCATGCACATATTGTGGCATTATCAATTCGACACAAAGTCCCTCGCGTTGAAAAAAATTAATCTAAATATATACATACATCATACATGATATAAGAGAATGGAGTGGTCAAATGAAAATTGCAATTTTACTTTGTCTTTTATGAATACTGGGTTATTCATGATATGAGCTGATGTACAATAGTTATCCGGAGTCTCTTCTTTGATATGCCAAATTGAGCGATTTGAGCCCATGCTGCGAGATCCTCAAGGTTGCTCACATAAACTGCCTTTGTACGGAAAAATTTACGTTAGATCGAGTCCAATAGTCCTAATGTCTATTTCTCTCATATAGTAAAGTGTATTATGTGTGGTCTCCACATACAATAATGCGAAAGAGATAGACACATAATACATAGTCGGACCATTGGACTCAATCTGATATAAAACATAAAAATTACCCGCCTTTGTACACAAGGATGGAGCCAAAATTTTAGTTTCAGGAGCGAATATAAATAGGGTTGGGGGGGGGGGGGGGGTTTAATATTTCTAGGTTTTTAAAATTTATAGGGTGGAAATATAATATTCAAAATTTGAGGGGGCAGCTACCACCACCACCACCCCTAGCTCCGTCACTGTTTGCACGATCATTTCTTCTCAATTAATGTTTCATCTTGTATTTCATATTTCATATACATATCAAGTATATGATATGTATTCACCCTTAAAATATCAGAGATCTTGATCGATTATTTTAATAATTTGTAACAAAAGATAGACTGTGAGAAAAGACAGACAACTAATGGAGGGAATTCGTTTTACGTTCTTATTCACATTATGTCTCGGAAATATAAAGGTAAACTTGACTCAACTATTGTATAGTTATTTTGAAATAATTGACTCTCGTAAAATTGATTACACAAAAAATTGAATTTTTTTAGTTTGATCAAAGCTCAATTTTGCAACGCAAAAAGTTCAGTTGAAATCAAAATAAAAAAGGGCTAAACACTACAAATCAAAATGGACTCTATGCCTTATATTTCATTCTTGGCTTTGGGAGACATTTCACCTTGGGAAAGATCTGTATTACTTCTGCTAGGAAGTGTCGTGTTCATTACCAACTGAGTCAACATATAACATTTTCCAACCAGAGTCAACCAACATGCTAATAGGCATTTACTTTTCACATATTCTAGAAGCAAAGAAAATGGTATAATCATGTCATTTTGCAGCCGTAATCCAGTAGTTTTTTGGTCCAAATCTATTGGCTAACGTGTACTAGTCTACAATGCAAGGACAACGATTTCAATTCTAATAAATATATCTCAGGGGCTCCCAAGCCAACTCCAAATATCAACACTAATCCTTGTTCGGAAATAAATAAAAAGAATATCAACACTTATCCATGGCTTCAACCACGAAAACGGTCACCATCCACGACCGCTGCTGCGTTGCGCCGCCGCACTCCGGCGAGGTAGCGGCGGAGCAGTCCCTTCCTCTCACGTTCTTCGACATGCTATGGTTGCACTTTCACCCCATCAAACGCCTCCTCTTCTACCCAAGTTCATGCTCCGCTTCAAATTTCCTGGAAACTGTGGTCCCAAGTCTCAAACAATCTCTCTCCGTAGCTCTCATAAATTATCTTCCAATCGCGGGAAATTTAATATACCCCCTGGAATCAGGCATGCCTGAAATTCGCTATGTTTCCGGTGACTCAGTTTCATTAACCATCGCTGAAGCAAGTGAAGATTTCGATTTCAATTACCTGACGGGAAACCAGGCCAGGGAAGCAAATGAATTTTACCCCTTTGTACCTGAATTGCCTGAACCTAAAATCGAACCCGAATCAGGTTTCAGAATAATCCCTCTTATAGCTATTCAGATTACACTTTTTCCAGGAACAGGTATTTGTATTGGTTTTACCAATCATCACGTCATCGGGGACGCGAGTTCGATCGTGGGGTTCATAAATGCCTGGAGTAAAGTCGCAAAGGTCGGGGGACAAAATGATTTTTTAGTGAAAAATGATCTAATTCCAATTTATGATAGATCCCTGATTAAAGATCCATCAGGGCACCGGGCAAATATATTCTGGAACCAAATGAAGCTTTACCCATATGGGTCCCCGGTTTCAAGTTTCCCAAATAATAAACTCCGATCAACATTTATTTTACAGAAAGATGAAATTCAGATACTCAAGAATTTGGTGCTGGAAAGAAAACCAGGTTTTGTTCGCTTATCATCTTTTACTGTAATTACAGCTTATGTTTGGTCTTGCTTGGTGAAATCTGCAAAGAAATCTGGGGAAAACGTCGATGAGAACGAGCCTGAATATTTTGGCTTCGCCGTGGACGCGCGGCGGCGGCTGGAGCCGCCGCTCCCGGCAGCTTACTTTGGGAACTGCCTAGGGTTCGTGGTGGTTGAATCCACGCACGGAATATTGAGCGGAAAAGATGGGTTTTTCATTGCAGCTGAGTTAGTGGAGATATAATCAGTACAAAGGTAAATAATAATGAGGAATTGTTCAGAGAGGCTGATGAGTGGCTGGTGAAATATGGGCCGTTGCTCACGAAACGGGTTATGGGGGTGGCGGGTTCGCCTAGATTCGACATGTATGATACGGATTTCGGATGGGGAAAGCCTAAGAAATATGAAGCGGTTTCGATTGATGGGGATGGGTCGATGTCACTTTCTAAGTCCGGAGAATTCGAGGGAGGCCTAGAGATTGGTTTGTCTTTGCCTGTGAAAAAAATGGATGCTTTTGCGGATATATTTTATGATGGGTTAAAGATATAAGGCTACATTTGTTTTGTGTTTTCATTTATTTTTTAGGCCAATTTTCGATATGCGTTGATAAATGTGTCTTCTCAATATTCATTTGAAAATAATAAGAGGTATGGTTATGTTTTGCAAAATGAAACAGAATTGATGTATGTGTAGAAATTTGATTGTTGTTGAATAAAAGTGATTAAGTAATAATGAAAATGCAACTATTATACCACATAGAATGAAGACTAGGGAATTGATGCAGGACAAAGTCATATAGGTCGGGGTAAAGCATTCCAATACTGTCTTTAGAAGGCAAAACATGTCACATCATTATGGCGCCATACGTAGGCACGAGACCATGTAAACGTCTCAGGTGACTCGTCTAAGAGGCTAATGACGAGTATGTAACTATCATCACACTTCAAATGAAGACAAAAGACTTAAGAGGCATATAAGTCCTAGATCCATCCCCTAGCAAGATGTACATTTGGTGCAAGTTGATGCCACATCAAATAAAATAAAAAGTAATTATTATATGATTAATGTATTAAATTGTTTGAGTTGGTCAATAAAATATTTGAATAGTAATGTAAATAAAATAATATGTTGTGATGTATTTGTCTCTGTTTTCAAAAGTAAAAGTACAGTTTACTTTTTTTTTAACGTGTATTGAGTCATTTTCATGTGAAAATACACGTTTGTATTTTCATGTGAAAATACACATATTTTGGGGTGGCTGGATCTTTGAAGATTGATGTATATGATGCGGATTTTGGTTGGGGAAAACTGAAAAAAATTGAGGCCGTTTCTACTGATGGAGACAAATATTCTGTGTCACTTGTGAAAAGGGAGTTCGAGGGTGGTTTGGAGATTGGTATGTCATTGCCTGGGAAACTAATGGATGCTTTTGGTGGGTTCTTTTATATGTTAATTCCGTGTACAAAAAATGATATTACTATATTGGTGACAAATATTAAGTGGAATGTTAGAGATGTTACAAAATGATATTTATCTATGATTTATCTAAGTGAAAATAAATTCGATGTTGGGCTATAAGCCGAAGCCCTTTTAAGCAGCCCAATTAATAAATATTGATAATTGACTATAATATGTTAGTTTTTCAATTACCTAAAAGTCATTTTACCATTTACCGAGTTAACGTTAATTATTATCGGGAGTTGATATTGGCACTCCAAAAATTACTACTGGAGCTCCACTTTTCATTATTTTTAGAAAGAAATTTGTATTGAATAGTGGAGTGCCAATAACACTTTTGGAGTGTCAATATCATTTACCTTATTATCATGACACATCACGGTTTTATCCTGATAGTTATACGTTGGTTCAAAATTAATACAAACGCCTATTTCTTATAGATAGACTCTTCTATTTTAATTCCTATTGTGTTTCATATTATAAGGTATCGGGTCATGTAAAAATCCTCTCTTTAATTTTTTGAATTGCATTTAAACCATCTCCAACCCACGCCATTTTGGATTGGAGATCACCATTTTGGCACACGATGGGCTCTCCAACCCACCCCATTATTTGCACCAAATTTGGTGCAAGCTCAACTTTATTTTTATTGTGAAATAGGGATAATAGTATAAATTTAGGTGTCAAAAGAATATTCTAGAGAATATTCTATTTGGTGTTAAAAATAGAGTTATGAGTTAGAGTAAATTTACTGTATAAGCTGAACCATTTTTATGTTTATGTGTTAGAGATGTTCTTTATAATACTTATGCCAAGAAAATTTCAAGAAGAAAAAAGGCCTTAAGCTATAGCCGTCTATGTCACTTTGGCCCTGATTGGATGACACATTTTTTTCCATCAAACATTTATTTGACATTTTCTAAAAATATCTCAAAGAAAATCTATACTCAATTTCCCTAAAAAATCACACCTTTTAAAAAATGGATTTAAGTGGTATTTTTCTCAAATTTTCCTCAAAAAAGTCATATTTTTACTATTCATGATTAGACAATTTACTCAACAACCAAAAGATCTTTATCCGCCAATATCTTGACATAGTTTATCAAAATAGCACACATCTTGAATTGAAATGACGCAAGGTACAAAATAAGACCCACTTTGAATATTTTTGGATTCCTTAATCGATTAGTATAACTTAAATATATCTAAATTTTTATTAGAAAATAAAAACCCATCCATACTATTTTTTCCTAAAAAATAACTTTTCTTACAAAAAGACATATCAAATCACACATAATCTTTACACTTTTTAAAAAAAAAAAAAAAAAAACCATCTAAACATAATTCTCCGTCAAATCTCTACTCCCTTATATATAAATTATCTTATTTTTTTCTAAAAAAAGTAAGAAATAAAAAATAACGCCTCTTTGACCCATGCTATTGATTTTGTTTCCGTTCACTTCACGTGGTAAAATAGAATAGATCGTAGATGAGCTTCCATTTTTCTTCATAGGTCTGCTAATTTCTTTATAAATGGTCGTGTGTTTGACATGTCACACAATGATTTTGACCTTAATGTGGTGGGCCCCAACAGTTTTAAGACCTCCCTAACAAGAAGTAGTTCGGCTTGATCCGTGTTGAATTTTCATCATCCCATATTTGGTTTCACTTGCTTAATGTTTAGGTTTTGTCGGGGAAAATTTCCTTTAGATGAAGTGGCGAATCTCTTTGATTGTTCAATAAGCTCGATTTGGAAAATGCTAGTTACGTCTTGGATGTAATTTTCAAGGATACTAAACTACATTTGTCATATAATTATTAAAGTGAGCCAGTTAAATATGACCATGATATTGAAATTAGTCTGTAATTGAAAAGTTCAATTTTAATATCTATACTATATAGAAAGCGTGATTGGCCTAGAGAAACTATTTTAGGCTGTCAAGTTTTCGTAAAAGTTGAAACTGCTTTTACTTTAAAAATTTGACAAGTGTCACATGTTTTATTCTTCTAAATTTTATTTCAATTATTATAACTTTTACTTTCTCTTTCCGTTTTTCTATCACTTCTCCTCACGCACGTTCTGTTTTTCCCCCTTTCAATTTTCAAATGGCTTGGGGGTAATTATAGGAGAGATAAGGGATCATGATTGTCTTTCCATAATACATAATCCTTTTGAAAAATTTGAATAATTAACAAGTGTTAATTAAGTTAGTTAGAGTAAAAAGATCTAAGTCATTGGATCACTCAATTGAACCGGTCCAAAATAGACCTTGCATAAACTTCCAATGATGTTGAGTTTTTGTGCTTATTTTAACTTGACCGCATCAACCACAGCCTCTTAATTAACTTCACATTAGAAAATTCTAGGCAATTTGCACGGCCAGATTATTATAAGAAGCCTATCAAGAATTATTTATTCTTCGTTTTCAACACTTTTATTAAAAAATAAAAAATAAAAAATTCAACACTATTAATTTGATAAATATTGTAGTACTCTTTATCAAATATCCTAGATTTGATTTGATTCTATCAGCCACTCCTCTGCCAGATGTCAAAATATCAAAAGTTAAACATATTTTAGTCTGAATATACTCTTTCCATAATAGCGTGAATTATTATTTTATAAACAACATGTTGAATTGTTATTCAGAGCTCACAACAAATGATAATTAACAAGATCAGATTAACACAAATCGTGCTACGCATGTTTAGTTTATTAAATTGAGTTCTTTTACAAATATATATATAATGTTATATCTATAGGTACATGTAAATATTGTGGCATTATCAATTCGACACAAAGTTCCCTTTGAAAAAAATTCTAAATGTATCCAATCATAGATATATGAAAATGGAGTGGTCAAATGAACTGCATGATGGAGCCAAGATTTTAGTTCCAAGAGGAATATAAAATAAGGGGGGAAACTTGATAATTTTAGGTTGGGCGTAAAAATGTAAAATATTAAAAATTTATAAGGGGAAAAAATATATTTTTCAAAAGTTGAGAGGGACGGTCGCCACCACCAGCCCCCTTGGCTCCATCATTGTTTGCATGATCGTTTCTTCTCAATTAACGTTTCATCTTGTATTTCATATACATATCAAGTATGTGATATATATTCTTTAAATATATAAGTGATCTTGATCGTTTATTCTAATAATTTGGAATAAAACATAGGTAGTGAGAAAAGAGATTGGTTTGTCTTTGCCCATCAAGAAATGATGATGCTTTTGCAGCTACCTTCTATGACGGATTAAAGATATAAGGGTATATTTGTTTTATGTTTTCGTTTCATTTTCAAGATCAATTTTCGATATGCATTCTCACAGCATTCGTTTAAAAATAAGTAGATGTATGGAAGTGTTTTTTTAAAAAATAAATTGAAAATGACGTATATGTCGAATCAAGTAGAGCTTTGGTGGTTGTTGAATACATATAATTAAGTACCGAGGAATATGCAACTATCATACCATATTGAATGGAAATTAAGGAATTGACGCATATGTTCAGGGCAAAATTAAATCATGCGACTCCAGTCAATACTTTGCTCAAGTACATTTTATGTGTTATAAAATAGTAATTTGAGAGAAATATTTGTGGACTTAAAGCCATGATCACACTTTCATTTGAGTGATAATTGCCCCGCTACGAATTTGTTTATCAGTTTAATGAGAATTCACTTCTAGGATAAACAATCATCCAAAGTCCGCAAATAGCAATTGGAAGACTTTCCTCAAAAACTGAGAAGAATCTTAAGTTATGCAGAAAAAGAATTTCGAAAGTAATTAATTATGTCTTGGCATTCTGTATTTATAGACAGTATAACACTCTTCCGAACCATTGCAATTTTTCGTCCAAACATTGCAATGTTATGAACTTAATACAGTTCAAGTTATAATTGCAGCTTTCCACGGAATTTTGGATGCTGCAAAATTCTGAATTGTCACCATTTTTAGAAATTTTATCATATAATTTAATTTCAAAAATTCTAATAAATAAATAAAATATAATTATTTATTTTTTCAAAAATAATAAATAAAACTACTATTTATTTTCTTAGAAACACGTGATTTAGAAAGTAGTAATGTATTACTCATATCAGTATAAAAATCAATGTAGTTCGGACAAATAACTGTAAAATATAAAAGTTGATTTGCAAAAGTGCAAACAACCCCAAAGGTAGTCTGGATGTGTTAATGTCAGTACTCAGTACCTCTCAAATAATTTCAAAATTATCTAACATGTGGGAGAGTAATTTTAATCTTTAGTGGTTATTGGGTGATCCTATGGTGGCCCGAGACCATTGGTCCTGGTCCATTTTTCACCATAGGATCCCCAATAGGGGGTAATTTACTAAATTAACCCGTCTATTGGGGATCCTATAGTGAAAAGTGGACCGGGACCAATGATCTCGATCCACCATAGAATTACACGTGGGTATTGGTACCTACCCTTGTGATGAAAAAAAATCTCATCTTTATATTTTCTAGATGAAATAACAATCACATAATACCCAATCTTTTAGTATGAAATTTTCTCACTGATAAATTAAAGATGAAAAAAGTGCATTTTTCCCGATATTTTTCTTCCTTAAGTTTTCTGAAATTTAGCGAATGTTGTTTAGGAATATTGAAAACTTTTTTTTAGTCGGGAAATTTGGGGGTCATTCTCGTCATTTCATACCAATTATTAATGGAGTTGGGCCTTCAATTGTTCACCAGTAACTAGGGAGCCGATAACAACATAACAATAACTAAAATGTGGTATATAAACATCATCCTATAACTATAATCTCCAATTTTTACTTACTTTTAGCATACTCTCTCTAGGAATAAAAGAAAACAGTTTTACCCCAAAAAAAAATAAAAAATAGAAAAGATGTCATTTTGGAACAGTAATTCCAGGGTATTGTAATAATGACTTGGTCCTTGTCCTTTTGAACTATATCACAATCACGTGTTTTGAAATACTCCTTCCGTCCCAAAAGAATATTTCGTTTGATTTTTCTAAGAATTATCAAATTTTCATTGTTTCCCAATAGTACCATTTTCAAAAACAAAAGACAACTAATAACGTTACCTTCTAAAACATGTCATGCTTTTAATTTGATTTATTATTATTGTTTTCTATTCATATATAGAATTATCTTCCTTAAATATAATTATAGTTTTATAGTAAAAATGAATTAATTGTATATTTTTCAATTTAAACGAAGGGTAATATAGTTCGATTAAACAATAAATACATATATAAATAGTAAGTGACAAATATTTTGAAACAAACAATAATGAAATAGTAGACATCCTTTTTGGATGAAGGAGTACTATTTAATATTTATAGTACCTTATATCAAGCCAGCCACTAACTACCGAGTGGTACGTACCTGATATCTATACTATATATATATATATATATATATATATGGCTACAACAACAAAAAAGGTCACTATCCACCACCGCTGCAGCGTTGCGCCGCCGGACTCCGGCGAGGTAGCGGCGGAGCAGTCCCTTCCTCTTACGTTCTTCGACATGATATGGTTGCACTTCCACCCAATCCAGCGTGTCATCTTCTACCCATTCCCCTGCTCCATTTCAAATTTCCTGGAAACTATAGTTCCAAATCTCAAACTATCTCTCTCCACAACTCTCATAAATTATCTTCCAATGGCGGGAAACTTATATTATCCCCTCCTGGATTCAGGCATGCCTGAAATTCGCTATGTCCGAGGTGACTCAGTTTCTGTAACCATCGCCGAAGCAAGTGAAGCTTCTGATTTCAATACCTGACAGGAAACCGGGCCCGCGAAGCAAATGGATTTTACCACTTTGTACCTGAATTGCCTGAACCCAAAACTGAATCGGGTTTCATAATAATCCCTGCTTTAGCCATCCAGGTTACACTTTTTCCAGAAACAGGTCTTTGCATTGGTTTTTCCAATCATCATGTCATCCGGGACGCGAGTTCAATTGTGGGGTTCATAAAAGCATGGAGTGTTAGGGATGGTAGGCATCAGAGCACGAAGAATAAACAAGAAACATTAAATCTAAGCCTAAATACGAAGATGAAAAGCACGAGGATTTAACGTGGTTCGGCATAACTTGCCTACATCCACGAGTCAATCTAGACTACATCTTTATTTCTTTCAAAGTACATCAATCAATTACAAGTGAGTTCTCATATTTATAATGGTGGAGAAGTCTAAACCCTAACAATTAGGTAAAACACTCCTAAACAATTAGGGAATAATTCCTAACACAATAGGAAACAATTTCAATCAAAGTAGGGCTCAAGACATGCCAAATAAGAAAAATCGTCAAAACGCGTCTCCAGCGCTGTTGCCCACGCCTAGGCGCCACTTCTGGGCGCCTGGGCGCAACTCTGCGTATCTGCATTCCCAGCTTCAATTTTTCGACTTCTTCTTATCCTTTTGCGATCCCAGTCAACCACGACTCTTCTTGGATCTATTTTGGCTCCTCTTCTTGACCTTATTTTGATCTGACTCCACCAAACCCATCAATCTCCCACTTGAAGACTGATCAAAATAACCCGAACTCAACTCGAATCATCCCTTCACTTTTCCTAAGTGAACCTTAGTCTATTCGACCCATCCCCAAACCCAATGGAGATCATACCCCGAAAACTTTCCAGGTCTCTTCAATTCATTCATCCTCTAGTGTCACCCACTTGACGAACTCTCTCTGTGAACATTGTTCCCCCTTTTGAACCCTCGCCACTACCCTATTCTTTTTGGTGATCAGCCAACTCCTGAATACCGTGGCATATCCATCTTGGTCCAACTGACCCTCGGATATAGGTTACTCTAAAACCCGAACATGTCACACTCAAACAGCTTCGGTCTACCCGTCCACTGACATCTTTCCACCAAGGACTTTTTCAACGGAAATCTTGGATCCCTCATGTATCTGCTCCATGCCCCTGCATGAGCAATGTCTGATCCATCCGCCTACTTGGTTTTTCAATGGCCAACTCGGGTCATTGACACATCTGCTCGAGCTTCCACTCCACGAGCTATGTCACATCCCTCTGCCAATAAACCACCACGAATCAGCGACTCTGCCTACCCGGCTTCGCATCCTACCACCATGGCTTCCGACTCCACGGTCAACCCCTCTCGGCACCGCTTCCTGTCCTCATGGTCTCTCTACGTGGTCATGTCTCCACAACCCTGCCTCCCTTTGGTCTCTCGACTACACAGCTCTACCTTTTCGGTTATCGTTTCTATCATTTTGACCTCTGGCTTGGTGGATTTGCTTTCTTGGCACCATAGCTCTGCTCCCTCGATCTCTAGCAACTCGTTCGGTCCCTCTTGGTAACACGAATTTGCCCTCTGACCTCTGGCTCTACGGATATGCCTCTGGCACTTGCAACTGCTCCCACTGGCTTCGTGTTCTACCTACCCGGTAACACAAATCTGCCTCTGCTGCTGCGGATCTGCCTCTGCTGGCACCACGATTTTCCAACGTTTTCTCGTTAACGTTCAACGGGATTACTCTTCTTTGGTTGACGATCTACACGATCTCATCCCCCTCTATCATCTTCTCTGCATCGAAATCGTCGAGCTTGACTACTCTTCCATCTCCTACCATCGTTCCCACGACGAAATTCGTGTTTAGCCAAAAACTTTCCCCATAGATCTAGATCTAAAACGTCTCCTAAATCTACAACCTATGGCTCTGATACCAGTTGTTAGGGATGGTAGGCATAAGAGCACGAAAATAAACAAGAAACATTAAATCTAAGCCTAAATACAAAGATGAAAAGCACGAGGATTTAACGTGGTTCAGCATAACTTGCCTACATCCACGAGCTAATCTAGACTACATCTTTATTTCTTTCAAAGTACATCAATCAATTACAAGTGAGTTCTCATATTTATAATGGTGGAGAAGTCTAAACCTTAACAAATTAGGTAAAACACTCCTAAACAATTAGGGAATAATTCCTAACACAATAGGAAACAATTTCAATCAAAGTAGGACTCAAGACATGCCAAAATAAGGAAAAACCGTCAAAAAACGCGTCTCCAGTGTTGTTGCCCGCGCCCAGGCGCCATACAGTGCCGCTTGGGCGCACCCCTCTGCCTGTGGCGCCTGGGCGCAACTGTGCGTATCTGCATTCCCAGGTTCAATTTTTCGACTTCTTCTTATTCTTTTGCGATCTCAGTCAACCCCGACTCTTCTTGGATCTATTTTGACTCCTCTTCTTGACCTTATTTTGATCCGACTCCACCAAACCCATCATGGAGTAAAGTCGCAAAGGTTGGGGGGACAAAATGAATTTTTAGTTGAAAATGATGACTCCATTTTAGAAAGGATTGGGATTAAGATCCAAGCGGGCTAGAGCAAATTATTTTCTGGAAACAATGAAGCTTTGCCAATGTTGTCCTATCCTTCCCATTTCCCTAATAATAAAGTCGTTTCCTACCCCCCTCCCCCCCCCCCCCCCCGCGAGCACATTTTTTACAAAACTAAGATCAAATTCAGATACTCCCGAAATGTGGTGCTGGAAAGGGAAAACTGGTTTGTTATTTTTTTTTATCATCTTTCACTGTAATTACAGCTTATGTTGTGGTCTTGCTTCGGGAAATCTTGCTATGAAATCCCAAATTTTAAGTCTGCAATTTAACAAACAAGAAATGTTGTACAAAATATATTTAATTGAATCAAACGATTTAATGAGTACAAATCTCTAATTATTTATCCTCTGATTCTTCACTTCAAGAACTTTGATTTGAATATTGGAGCAGAAATCGCTTCTTTGATCTTCTCCAATGTGGATTTGAATATTTATAACGTTGATGCGAGGGCTCGATAGCTTATCTCAGATCAAACGATGTAAATGATTTGGAAAGTTGAAAGCTTCAAGGTTGACTCGTCGCTTTGATCTTCCTTTAACTTGATTTGAACTTCTATAACGTTTATTCGAGGATTTAGCACCTTAATCTCGAATCAAATGTTATAATTTGATGAATTTTGCTTAGAACGCCTTGAAGTTTGCCTTGAACGCCTTCTTGAATTTGAAGAACTTGTAGAGAGAATTTGGGAACTTCTCTTGTCTTCTCTTGCTCAAATGCACTTGTGAATTGGTGAATTGGTCCATGAATCCTTGAATTTGAACCCCTATTTATAGTTGTAGGGGTGGAAAACTTTTCCAAAATCACCATTATTTAATTAGCAATCACTACCATATTTAAGTGGTTGATTTGATTTAATTATGGTTAAATTGCCACATGGCACCTCATAATTGGCCAATGCAAGAAGTATTTAAATATCAATTATTCAATTATCTAATTTAAGGATAAAATTTTATTAAATCCTTAAATATAAATAAATGAGTTTATTTGATATTAATTTACACGTGTCGCCATTTAATTGGCTACAAATTTTATTTGTCTACAAATGCCCCCTCGAGACTTGTCCATGAATGATGTTTGGAAGCGTGTCTTGAGTGGATAAGTCGCGACATTTTTTTTTTTTTTTTTTTTTTTACAATTGGATTTCCCAAAATGTACATAAATTTTAAACTTGAGCAAGTGAACCAAAAACTTGGATATATTTGGTACATGATTGGTTCTCGGATCGCTCAATTTGAGCAAGTGAACCAAAATCCCATTTTATCTCCATACATTGTTTATATAAAAGCCCATTAGAGAAAAATGTCAAGGACCAAATTGAAAATCCAATCTTATTGTCAAATTCTTGGTACATGTGTGTGGGCTATTAAAGATGATTGCCCATTAAAAGGGTGATCCATATGCTAATCCCAAGTTTGGTCCGAAACGAACCTTGCCAATTAATAAAGAAAATCCCAAGTTTTTTTTTTTTGTTTTGTTTTTTTTTTTTTGTTTTGTTTTTTTTTTACAATGCATCCCTTGATTTGAGGAGAATCTTGCTTACTTTAGTTCAAACAAAAACTTCTTCCTTTAATTATGTAGTACTTGGAGCATATTAGTTAGTTTTAAATTCCACTTTGTATAACTTTTGAATTTATTAAGAAAAAGAATTTTCCCCATTTCCTCACCTTTTCTTATCTTATTTCTCATCTCTCCTTTCATAACACACTATAAAATTAGAGTTTGAAGAGAATTTTGCTTGCTTTAGTTAAAAAAAAAATTAAAACTTTCCCTTTATTTATGTAGTGCTTTGCTTTAAATTTCACTTTGTATGATCTTTTGAATTTATTAAGAAAAAGAATTTTCCCCATTTCCCCATTTCCTCATCTTTTCTTATCTTATTTCTCATCTTTCTTTTCATAACACACTATAAAATTGGGGCTTTGAGTTCTAGTTAGAAACACACACAAACAACTTATGTTCTTCTCATCTTTCTTTTCATAACACACTATAAAATGGGGCTTTGAGTTCTAGTTAGAAACACACACAAACAACTTATGTTCTTCTCATCTTTCTTTTCATAACACACTATAAAATGGGGCTTTGAGTTCTAGTTAGAAACACACACAAACAACTTATGTTCTTCTCCCTCTTCCTTTTCTTTCAACTTGGTAAGCTATGTGTATATCATATTTTGATTTCTCATTTCCTAGGATTTCACATATAACATTGCAATTTTTTTTTAATTTTTAATTTATTTTTTTTTTTTTTTTGCAAACTTTCAATAATACCTTGTTTCGTTGTACATTGGCAGGTAATACAATGATTTTTTTCAAAGATACTTCGTCCCCTTCCGGAGATCAATATTTGACAATTCTTGACAACGAGAACCAACCTATGGAGGAAGGTGTTCATCTATCGGTTCATATTTCTCTTGTCGGTCGAAAGGCAAAACGGTGGCCAAGTTTGACAAACTCATTGTCCATGGTGGAATGGTGTGAAGAAATTAATTTGAACAAAACAACTAAGGCATGGAGTCTGCGATCTTCTCACCACCAACCGTCGAATGAGCCACTTATTTTGCCAACACTGGGGCGTAACATCATTGACGGCAAGGCGAAGTGGATTGGAGACGACATCAAATTCCTTGGTGAATTTCACTACATCAAAGGCTACTGGGAGTGGACAGAGGACATCCTTAGCCGGTGCAAAGATAAGTTACTGTCTGCCAGGATCTACGATGCAGTGTATGCCTCGATGTATACTTATGATCGAAACACGAACATCGTGAAAGCCTTCTCCGAGGCTTGGTGTCCCACTACGAATACATTACTGACTTCCATTGGCGAGTTTTCGATATCTCTGTGGGATTTATACGCTCTCGCAGGTCTTCCCATGACTGGACTCTTCTACGACGAAGTCATCCCTAATGCTACGGAGCTCACCGGTATTGACGAAAAGGGGCACATATTTCTCCCTCGCTCATGTGAATACTTATTCCGCGCTTACCATTTACTTCTAGGAGGCTCCAAGGTGAATCAATATTCCCAAGTGTCTGTTGACCAATGGGTGAGGTTTTGGTCCAAGAAGAAGGTGAAATATAGCCAAACTCCTATTCGTAAGGAGAAGAAGTCCACTCGCCTAGCGTCTACTCACAACCCCCTTGGAGATTTAGGTGTTCACGAGAAGTGGTCGACTACGGAGGAGGCGATATTTTCCAAACTCGGCATTAGGGAAACTTTGAAGGAAGAGACTTACTTGGCGGCTCACTTGGCTTGTTGGCTCTGTACCTTTGTTCTTCCTGGGAGAGATGTTAACACTATACGGCCAAGTACTTTCAAGATGGCTGCAATTATGGCTAGTGGTCGACAAGTTAGCTTGACGATCCCTGTTTTGGCAAGCATTTACAAAGGTTTGAATGAAGTTTCGACTTCTATGAGACCAACTAAAGCGAATACTTCGTTCCCTATCCATTTCGTATATGCTTGGTTGGCTTATTACTTCAAGACTCACTACCCAGTTGGGCGTGAATTGCGTGGTCCTAAGATGGTGAAATTCTCTGGCGAAGGGGGTGCAAGATACTTTGATCCAACAGAGGCCCGACGACGCATCCATAAGGGAGAGACTGCTGCTTGGACTTGCCTAATGACCACGACGAGCAAGGATCTCATGTTTATTGATGATGGCGAATACGGGGAGTCTAAGGCGAATCTTTTCATGTCCATTCGCTCGCACTATCTGTCTTTGAGACAGGGTGAAAAGTCCATTGTTGAGCCTTATAGTCCACATAGATTTGGACGCCAATTTGGCTACTATCAGGAGGTTCCTGGTGTTATCAAGTATGATGTCCGAACAGTTACATCAGATGAGGTTCTTCGTTATTGGCGCTTGTGTACTTTTACCAAGTCCCTTTCTAAGGCGATGCTTCTTTCTATTCCCCCAAATGCTAAGAAGCTCTTTTCAAAGAATTATAAAGAATGGTGGGCAAAGACTCATGGTACATATCTTGAGGAGAACATATCGTTCTTGAATGGTTTAAAGCAAACCCCACTTAAAGACAAAAAACACATTGAAGGAGATTGCATGCTTAAAGACATTACTCCTAATCCTCTACATCCTCGTCTGCCATCCCTTATTATTGAATGTAGTGTACCAGCTACTGAAGCTTTTGAGGGGAGTAAAAAGAGAAGTTCTTCATGCGGCTTGGAGGATAGTCGTAGTAGCAACGCGGACCAACACTGGAAGAGACAAAAGAAAGATCTAAATCCACTGCGACATACCGATGCCGATGTTCTGAGTAATCTATCATTATTGGATTTTTCCAAACAGGTTTTCTTCACCTTTCTTTTCTTTCTTCCATTTGAAATTCTTCCGAAACTTTCTCTAATGTAGCCTTTTTTTTTTTTAATTTCAGTTACATAAAGAAATTTTAGATGTAAATGCTGCTGAGGAATCTCAAGATGAATCCGATTCACCGGATGTAGCTCCCATAGCATGTAAGAAAAGTCAAGAAAAGACATCCAGACCTGCTAGTGTTGAACAGAGACCACCTTCTCCTGAGGCTTCAGTATTTGTGGGGATGAAATATGTACTTGAGCAGCAACGCATTCATGTTCAGAGCTTATGGCGTATTATTCGGGATAAGATCACAAAAGCAAAAGTTGATGACATCTCATCTTTGAAGGACGAAGTTCAAGTTGTTTATGACTCAATGAAGGTCTTCAAAGATATAGATGTTTCTCACATTGACGGACTATTGCAATCATTGTTTTATAAGGCAGCTGCCTATGATGCCGCGAGATCCTCATCTTCAGAAAGGCTATCCAAGGAGCTTCTTGATCAACAGCTCGGGGATACCAAGGACCGTCTAGGTAAAGCCAAGACTAGAGCAAGCAAAGAGGTTGATCACATCAAATCTACCAAGGAGGAATTGGCATGCGTTGAGAAAGAGCTTAAAGATTTGAAGCGTCGCAAGAAGAAATTATCTTCGTCCTTAAAGAGCCAGGAAGAACTTCTTAAAAGTGCCGAGGTTGATATTCATGGTATTGAGGATGAGATTATTGCTCTAAGAAGACTGCCCCCTTGAGTGATGAAGCAGCAAAGATTCTGAGTACTTCGATGACGCACCTGACATCTGTCCAAGAGGAGTTGAAGAACATAGATATTTTTTCTTGAGCTTTTTTTTTTTTTTTTTTTTTACAACTATATTTTAATGGATAACATCACTTTATATGGGAAACATGATTGTTTTATTTTTTATGACTGAACTCAGAGGGAATCTAAGCTGCCTACGTACCCTAATAAAAGGGATCAAGTCATAACGTAGTTCAATGATTTTTTTGATTTTTTTTTTATGTTTTTTTTTTATTTTTTTTTTGAAAGGTTAGGGTACAAACTCATGGATAGTAACGCTTTAAGAATTTCCCATTTATGGGGCCAACTCTTAAGCCGTCTTCGGCGACCAACTTGTACGCGCCATTGGTATAAACTTCTTTAACGACATAGGGACCGTCCCATTTTGATATGAACTTGTTGCCGGTCCGATGCGTCATAATGATGGGCCTTCTTACAGCGAGGACTAAGTCACCAACTTCAAAGGAGCGTGATTGAACTTTCTTGTTGAATGCCCTAGAAAGACGAGCTTGGTAACACTCAAGTCGTTGCTGCGCCTCTAGTCTCTTCTCATCAAGGGCCTCCAACTCTTCAAGCCGTAAACGAGCATTTTCATCTTCAGTAAGTCCTTCTTGTATGGCTATCCTCAATGAAGGGATTTGTTGCTCAAGAGGAACTACGGCTTCTACTCCATACACTAACGAGTAAGGAGTTGCTTGTGTCGGAGTCCTATAGGTGGTTCTATATGCCCATAAAGCTTCTCCAATCCTTTCATGCCAATCTCGCTTTGATTTTGTAACCACCTTTTTTAGTAAATTGCAGAGAGTTTTATTAAAGGCTTCAGCTAGGCCATTAGCAGGGGCGTTGTACATTGAAGATTTTCTCTGTTTGAAATTGAACTTTTGGCACAACTTGTCTATCAGAGCATTGGAGAATGCCTTTCCATTATCGGTGACTATATACCGAGGAACTCCGTACCGATATATGATGTTGATACGGATGAAATCAGCAACATTTTCCTTTTTGACCTCTTTGAGGGGTATCGCTTCAGCCCATTTGGAGAAGTAGTCAGTTGCAGCCAAGATGTACAAGTGCCCAGCAGATGACTTTATCATAGGTCCGACGACATCTAATCCCCATGCATCAAAAGGCCATGAAGCAACAGTAGGGTGTAGTGGCTCAGGTGGTTGGTGGATGAAATTCGCGTGAAATTGACAAGCTTGACACCTCTGAGCGAAATCCATGCAGTCCTTAACCATTGTTAGCCAATAATAGCCCATTCTTTTTATGCGAAAGTGTAACTTCGGGCCAGATTGGTGTGCTCCACAAACTCCGGAATGAGCTTCTTCCATGGCTTGAATGGCTTCATCATCGTTTAAGCAACGCAAGAAGACCCCATCAAATGAGCGCCTATAAAGGGTGTCTTTGTAATAGATGAAGCGGGCTGCTCGACGTCTAACGTCGATTCTCTGGCGTGGATCATCAGGTAATTTTTCGTATTTCAAGTAATCCACCAGTGGTTGCCGCCAATCTTCCTTTCCTATTTCAAATACTTCGACAATGTGATTTTCTTCTTCATCGCCATCTTCATCTTCAAAGATTGGTGGGATGACCCAACTTTTACATATTGGAACTCGTGCTTCTTTTTCAGGCATGGCGAGTGTAGAAGCCAGTTTTGCTAATGCATCAGCTTGTTTATTGTCTTTCCTCGGCACATGCTCAATCGTCACATCCCCAAGCCATCCAACAAGTCGTCTCGCATAGTTGAAGTATGGAAGTAGGTCAGGCTTTTTCACTTCATATGATCCCATCTAATTGATTTATCACCAATTTGGAGTCTCCAAATACTCTGAGGTGTAATTGTTTTATATCGACAGCCATTTCTAACCCAAGGATCAGAGCTTGATATTCAGCAACGTTATTTGAGCAGTTTTCAGTCAGAGTGAAGGAGTATGGTAACACTTCTCCATCAGACGTAATAAACACTACTCCAGCGCCAGCTCCTTCTCTATGAGAAGCTCCATCAAAATACATCTTCCAAGGGGGAGCAACTTCAACCAGTAGAACATCTTCGTCGGGTAGATCATCAGATAACTCCCATTCGGCGGGGATAGGATGATCTGCCAAAAAGTCAGCTAGAACTTGCCCCTTCACAGCCTTTTGGGGAACATAGACAATCTCAAATTGTTGCAATTGAAGGTACCACCTCGCAAGTCTATCGGAGAGCACTGGTTTCGACATCACATACTTTAATGGGTTTGCCTTTGAAACAAGGCGAACAATATGCGCTTGGAAGTAATGTTTTAATTTTTGGATAGCGAAGATAAGAGCCAAGCAAATCTTTTCAATTGGCGAGTACTTCATCTCGTTTGGCATCATCATCCTACTCAAGTAGTACAAAGCGCTTTCTTTCCCATGATCATTCTCCTGTGCGAGTAATGCCCCCACAGAACGTTCTTGAGCAGCAATGTAAAGGATTAATGGGCGTCCTGGGACTGGTGCAACCAGCACGGGTGACTTCATCAAATATGTTTTTATGCTTTTGAAAGCATTTCTGCAAGATTCATTCCATTCAAATGGAACACCTTTCTTCATGAGGCGACTAAATGGTTGACATCGACCGGCCAAATTTGAGATAAACCTTCGAAGATATGCTAGCTTCCCCTGCAGGCTTTTGAGCTCATGGACATTTCTGGGTTCAGGCATTTTCGCGATTGCATCAATTTTTGCTTGTTCAATTTCTATGCCCTGATGCCGAACAATGAATCCAAGAAACTTTCCCGATGTTACGCCGAATGCGCATTTTAGGGGATTCATCTTCAGTTGATATCTTCGTAAGCGTTCAAAATCCTTTTTAGGTCTACGAGATGATCTACTCGCCTTTTAGACTTCACAACCAAGTCATCGACATAGCACTCTACATTTTATGAAGCATGTCGTCAAAGATCTTTTGCATGGCCCTTTGATAGGTTGCTCCTGCATTCTTTAGTCCGAATGGCATTACTTTATAGCAATATATACCTTTTGGGGTACGAAATGCCGTTAACTCTTCATCCTTTGGTGCCATGCGTATTTGATTATATCCGGACGACCCGTCCATGAAAGATAGAGCTTCGTGGCCGGTAGTAGCATCAATCATGAGTTCAGCGATAGGCAACGGAAAGTCATCTTTGGGACATGCTCCGTTAAGGTCCCTAAAGTCAACGCACACTCGGATTTGTCCATTCTTCTTCCTCACTGGAACGATGCTTGAAATCCATGTAGGGTATTTGACTTCACGGATGAATCCAACTTCAATGAGTTTGTTTACTTCCGTTTCAATTAAAGGGACCAACTCGGGTCGAAATCGACGTTGGGCTTGCTTGATAGGACGAGTCCCTTTTCTAATTGATAGATGATGGACTGCTACCTTTGGATCTAGGCCGGGCATTTCTTTGTACGACCATGCGAATACATCTTTGAACTCATGTAACAACTCAATGTAGGCTTTTTCTTCGTCGACAGTTAGTAAAGCACTTATGTAAATTGGCCTAATATTGTTGGCATCACCGAGGTTAATCTCTTTCAATTTGTCGACCGTGGCTTTGACACCTTCTTCAAGTTCAGGTGGTGCCGTCTCTGCGTCTTCTTCTTCTTCAAAAATATCTTCCTCTCTTGAAGTGATGTGATATGATGACGCCACACTCTCTTTATCGTCCTCATCATAGTACTGGACTTGAGTAAAGACTATAGTTTGCCATTTAGCTTTCAAGACTTTACCGCATGATATAGTCAAATCAGCGCATCCCATGCGAGACGGTATCAGGCTACGAAGGTTCGTAGTGGCACGTGATTTGTTGACTTTGATAGCGTACTTCGCCCTTTTCAAGACACCCCACCTTCGTCTATCGTTTCTCTTATTGCCATTTTTCATTGGAGGACCAAGTCTTTCAAAGACAGATATGCGTCGCGTCTTATTTCCTCTTTCGTCAAAGATATACTCTGTTGAGGATAATGCTTCTTCACTCACATAGTTGCTACTAGCTCTTCTTATTGCGATGCGAATTGGATTTTGGGGGACAAACCCAAGACCGATTCGAGGGGTCTGAATAGCGTGCCCACTTTCTCTAAGCATTATCTGAGTAGCATTGAGTCCATGAACTTGTTCACCAGAGACTTCTGGAGGGAGTTTTCCCAAAATAGAGCCTTCTTTTGGGTTGTATCCTACTTTGGTAAGGAGTTTGTAAGCCTTTGGATCGAAAAACTTGTCGGTACGGATTCCTCCATGTTCTTCTTTGGCACCTTCAATTAGGCGGACAAATCCTTTAAGAGGCGGATGAGATGGCTTGTTCATATCAAGTCTCGTCATAGGTAGTATCAATTCTTCTAATGACTCATCTTTGACGAGAGGCAATTCAAATTTTGAGTGATTTTCACCGTTGGAATGTAGAGTATCATTCGCCTCACCCTTTGTAGTTTGTTGATTTTCTTCTCTTGGCTTCTTATCAAGTGACGCTTCTGCCTTTGTGGTCTTTG
Source organism: Buddleja alternifolia (assembly GCA_019426215.1). Taxonomy (NCBI): domain Eukaryota; kingdom Viridiplantae; phylum Streptophyta; class Magnoliopsida; order Lamiales; family Scrophulariaceae; genus Buddleja; species Buddleja alternifolia. The sequence goes on from CM033390.1 coordinate 58,370,341, forward strand.
GTCCTTCAAGGTAGTATTTAGCATCGGCGTAATGCGACTCAGCTTCAGTGAAAGGTTTATCATCGGCCAACACCTTTTTTACTATTCCTTCTTGGCAATATTTGAAGCACTGGTGCCAAGTTGAAGGGACCACACCATTCTCATGCAACCAAGGTCGTCCTAGAAGCATGTTGTAAGAGGTTCTAGCATCTATAACATGGAACAATGCGTTTGACGACATCTCTCCCATCATTAGCTTCATCCTTATGATACCGACAGCTCTTTGCCCCCCTTGGTTGAAGCCTTGGATCATCAGACGACTACTAGAAAGTTCGTCAATAGAAATCCCCAATTTTCTCAACGTATGCAAAGGTAAAATGTTGACCGCAGACCCTCCATCAACCAAAATTCTATTTACCCTTTGCTCATGAGTGTAGCAAGTGACAAATAATGGCCTATTATGAGGGTTGGATCCAAATAACAGATCTTCATCCGTAAAAGCGATTGTTGACAAACAGTGATCAACAGAAGACCTTACCTCAGACAAACTATCTTCTTTTGGAGAGTTTTCTTGTTCATGTGTTGCATTACATGAGCGATAGTTAGCATCGTTAAGCTCTTCGCAGGCACTCCATTTGGCGTCTTTATCTATCATAACCTTAGATGACCCAAACGTGACAGATACGACGTTGGCAGTTACGTTATCTTCTTCAAGAGATATCTTTCCTTGACGAGCCAGCTGCATCACTTTATCTTTGAATATGAAACAGTCGTGAATTGGGTGCCCCACTAGGCGATGATACTTGCAATATTTAGGATCATCTATACGCCCGACTTCTTCTGGTCGTTTCATCGTAGGCAGATCAATGAGATTTGCATTAAGCAAGTCATCAAATATTCCAGAGACATCGGAGTCAAGGAACGGGTATTGTTTTGCTTGCATTTCTTTCAGAGTTGATCTTCTTTGCACTTTATCTTGCGAAGTATCTCTCTTTCCGTCGTTCTCATCATTTGCCCTGGCTCGCAACTTGATGGGTGTTGCATTCACTGCCATAGACTCTTTGTTTGGGGCTTTGGAAAATGATTTACCCCCTTTCTTGAATTCTTGTTTCTCTACGACCTTCTGAGGATTCGGGATGGGTGGTCCCCCAATTCCACTTGATGACATACTCAGTTCCATATCATGTGCTCGAGTAGCTAGTTCTTCAAATGTCTTGGGTTGAATCCCTTGAAGGATGTACCGAAGACCCCAATGCATCCCCTGGATGCACATTTCTATGGCTGATGCTTCAGATAAGCGATCCTTGCAATTGAGGCTTAAATTCCTCCAACGATTGATATAATCAATAACTGCCTCTTCTTTCCACTGGCGAGAGTTAGTGAGCTCCACCATGCTAACAGTCCTTCGGGTGCTGTAGAAGCGGTTGAGAAATTCATGTTCCAGCTGTTCCCAATTATCAATTGATCCAGCTTCCAAGTCCGTGTACCAGTCGAATGCATTCCCTTTAAGTGACCGGACGAATTGCTTGACGAGATGGTCTCCGTAAGTCCCAGCATTATTACATGTTTCAATGAAATGGGCTACGTGTTGCTTTGGGTTACCCAAACCTTCAAATTGATGGAATTTGGGAGGTTGGTAACCATTCGGCATCTTGAGTCTATCGATTCTTTGGGTATATGGCTTCGTGTAAGCCAACGATGACTTGGAACCTCCATCGAGTTTATCCTTGATAGTTCCCATGATAAATTCCTTCAGCTGATCAATGGGGATCAATCCATCTGACGATACCTGAAAATCTTCAATGGGAGATTTCTCATTTCTCTTTGATTGTTGCCTTTCAGATGCTTCGGCTTCATCGCGGATTTCCGGTTGTTTTTCTTGTGAGCGACTAGCCTCGCTATTATCCATTCTATTCATCAATTTTGAGATTTGAGAATCTTGTTCTTCCATATGTTTGGCAAATCCCTCGATAATTTTTGTCAAGTTGGCCATTTGTTCTTCTAGAGTTGTAGCATTTGTCATCATAACAGGAGCTATGTTTGAAGTAAATGAGTAACTTGATGTCGACCGAGGAGAGGTTGGAGGAGATTCATCACCATCGCGTATGTTGCTAAGATGATGCAACTCCTTTTCAACAGATCCAAGGAAATGAGTCGACTCAGAAGATGTTTGAAGTCTTTTGGACATGCTCCTCGTCACGACGCCGATACCATTGACCGTAGCACTTGAAGAAATTGAAGCGGCGATTTGGAACGTTGCGTTCTTCGGGGCATTCATTGTGAAACTTTGAACTTTTGATTAAGTGAAGAGATGAGAGGTAGAGATTGTCCCACCGGGCGTGCCAAAATTTGTAAACAACAAATTTTAAGTCTGCAATTTAACAAACAAGAAATGTTGTACAAAATATATTTAATTGAATCAAACGATTTAATGAGTACAAATCTCTAATTATTTATCCTCTGATTCTTCACTTCAAGAACTTTGATTTGAATATTGGAGCAGGAATCGTTTCTTTGATCTTCTCCAATGTGGATTTGAATATTTATAACGTTGATGCGAGGGCTCGATAGCTTAATCTCAGATCAAACGATGTAAATGATTTGGGAAAGTTGAAAGCTTCAAGGTTGACTCGTCGCTTTGATCTTCCTTTAACTTGATTTGAACTTCTATAACGTTTATTCGAGGATTTAGCACCTTAATCTCGAATCAAATGTTATAATTTGATGAATTTTGCTTAGAACGCCTTGAAGTTTGCCTTGAACGCCTTCTTGAATTTGAAGAACTTGTAGAGAGAATTTGGGAACTTCTCTTGTCTTCTCTTGCTCAAATGCACTTGTGAATTGGTGAATTGGTCCATGAATCCTTGAATTTGAACCCCTATTTATAGTTGTAGGGGTGGAAAACTTTTCCAAAATCACCATTATTTAATTAGCAATCACTACTATATTTAAGTGGTTGATTTGATTTAATTATGGTTAAATTGCCACATGGCACCTCATAATTGGCCAATGCAAGAAGTATTTAAATATCAATTATTCAATTATCTAATTTAAGGATAAAATTTTATTAAATCCTTAAATATAAATAAATGAGTTTATTTGATATTAATTTACACGTGTCGCCATTTAATTGGCTACAAATTTTATTTGTCTACAGTCTCCACATACAATAATGCGAAAGAGATAAACACATAATACATAGTCGGACCATTGGACTCAATCTGATATAAAACATAAAAATTACCCGCCTTTGTACACAAGGATGGAGCCAAAATTTTAGTTTCAGGAGCGAATATAAATAGGGTTGGGGGGGGGGGGGGTGATATTTCTAGGTTTTTAAAATTTATAGGGTGGAAATATAATATTCAAAATTTGAGGGGGCAGCTGCCACCACCATCCCCCCTAGCTCCGTCACTGTTTGCACGATCATTTCTTCTCAATTAATGTTTCATCTTGTATTTCATATTTCATATACATATCAAGTATATGATATGTATTCACCCTTAAAAAATCAGAGATCTTGATCGATTATTCTATTAATTTGAAACAAAAGATAGACTGTGAGAAAAGATGGACTCCTAATGGAGGGAATTCGTTTTACGTTCTTATTCACATTATGTCTCGGAAATATAAAGGTAAACTTGACTCAACTATTATATAGTTATTTTGAAATAATTGACTCTCGTAAAATTGATTACTCAAAAAATTTAAATTTTTTTAGTTTGATCAAAACTCAATTTTGCAACGCAAAAAGTTCGGTTGAAATCAAAAAGAAGAAAGGGCTAAACACTACGAATCCAAATGGACTCTATGCCTTATATTTCATTCTTGGCTTTGGGAGACATTTCATCTTGGGGAAGATCTGTATTACTTCTACTAGGAAGTGTCGCGTTCATTACCAACTGAGTCAGGATAAAACATTTTCCAACCAGAGTCAACCAACATGCTAATAGGCATTTACTTTTCACATATTCTAGAAGCAAAGAAAATGGTAGAATTATGTCATTTTGCAGCCGTAATCCAGTAGTTTTTTGGTCCAAATCTATTGGCTAACGTGTACTAGTCTACAATGCAAGGACAACGATTTCAATTCTAATAAATATATCTCAGGGGCTCCCAATCCAACTCCAAATATCAACACTAATCCTTGTTAGGAAATAAATAAAAAGAATATCAACACTTATCCATGGCTTCAACCACGAAAACGGTCACCATCCACGACCGCTGCTGCGTTGCACAGCCGCACTCCGGCGAGGTAGCGGCGGAGCAGTCCCTTCCTCTCACGTTCTTCGACATGCTATGGTTGCACTTTCACCCCATCAAACGCCTCCTCTTCTACCCAAGTTCATGCTCCGCTTCAAATTTCCTGGAAACTGTGGTCCCAAGTCTCAAACAATCTCTCTCCGTAGCTCTCATAAATTATCTTCCAATCGCGGGAAATTTAATATACCCCCTGGAATCAGGCATGCCTGAAATTCGCTATGTTTCCGGTGACTCAGTTTCATTAACCATCGCTGAAGCAAGTGAAGATTTCGATTTCAATTACCTGACGGGAAACCAGGCCAGGGAAGCAAATGAATTTTACCCCTTTGTACCTGAATTGCCTGAACCTAAAATCGAACCCGAATCAGGTTTCAGAATAATCCCTCTTATAGCTATTCAGATTACACTTTTTCCAGGAACAGGTATTTGTATTGGTTTTACCAATCATCACGTCATCGGGGACGCGAGTTCGATCGTGGGGTTCATAAAAGCCTGGAGTAAAGTCGCAAAGGTCGGGGGACAAAATGATTTTTTAGTGAAAAATGATCTAATTCCAATTTATGATAGATCCCTGATTAAAGATCCATCAGGGCACCGGGCAAATATATTCTGGAACCAAATGAAGCTTTACCCATATGGGTCCCCGGTTTCAAGTTTCCCAAATAATAAACTCCGATCAACATTTATTTTACAGAAAGATGAAATTCAGATACTCAAGAATTTGGTGCTGGAAAGAAAACCAGGTTTTGTTCGCTTATCATCTTTTACTGTAATTACAGCTTATGTTTGGTCTTGCTTGGTGAAATCTGCAAAGAAATCTGGGGAAAACGTCGATGAGAACGAGCCTGAATATTTTGGCTTCGCCGTGGACGCGCGGCGGCGGCTGGAGCCGCCGCTCCCGGCAGCTTACTTTGGGAACTGCCTAGGGTTCGTGGTGGTTGAATCCACGCACGGAATATTGAGCGGAAAAGATGGGTTTTTCATTGCAGCTGAGTTAGTGGGAGATATAATCAGTACAAAGGTAAATAATAATGAGGAATTGTTCAGAGAGGCTGATGAGTGGCTGGTGAAATATGGGCCGTTGCTCACGAAACGGGTTATGGGGGTGGCGGGTTCGCCTAGATTCGACATGTATGATACGGATTTCGGATGGGGAAAGCCTAAGAAATATGAAGCGGTTTCGATTGATGGGGATGGGTCGATGTCACTTTCTAAGTCCGGAGAATTCGAGGGAGGCCTAGAGATTGGTTTGTCTTTGCCTGTGAAAAAAATGGATGCTTTTGCGGATATATTTTATGATGGGTTAAAGATATAAGGCTACATTTGTTTTGTGTTTTCATTTATTTTTTAGGCCAATTTTCGATATGCGTTGATAAATGTGTCTTCTCAATATTCATTTGAAAATAATAAGAGGTATGGTTATGTTTTGCAAAATGAAACAGAATTGATGTATGTGTAGAAATTTGATTGTTGTTGAATAAAAGTGATTAAGTAATAATGAAAATGCAACTATTATACCACATAGAATGAAGACTAGGGAATTGATGCAGGACAAAGTCATATAGGTCGGGGTAAAGCATTCCAATACTGTCTTTAGAAGGCAAAACATGTCACATCATTATGGCGCCATACGTAGGCACGAGACCATGTAAACGTCTCAGGTGACTCGTCTAAGAGGCTAATGACGAGTATGTAACTATCATCACACTTCAAATGAAGACAAAAGACTTAAGAGGCATATAAGTCCTAGATCCATCCCCTAGCAAGATGTACATTTGGTGCAAGTTGATGCCACATCAAATAAAATAAAAAGTAATTATTATATGATTAATGTATTAAATTGTTTGAGTTGGTCAATAAAATATTTGAATAGTAATGTAAATAAAATAATATGTTGTGATGTATTTGTCTCTGTTTTCAAAAGTAAAAGTACAGTTTACTTTTTTTTAACGTGTATTGAGTCATTTTCATGTGAAAATACACGTTTGTATTTTCATGTGAAAATACACATATTTTGGGGTGGCTGGATCTTTGAAGATTGATGTATATGATGCGGATTTTGGTTGGGGAAAACTGAAAAAAATTGAGGCCGTTTCTACTGATGGAGACAAATATTCTGTGTCACTTGTGAAAAGGGAGTTCGAGGGTGGTTTGGAGATTGGTATGTCATTGCCTGGGAAACTAATGGATGCTTTTGGTGGGTTCTTTTATATGTTAATTCCGTGTACAAAAAAATGATATTACTATATTGGTGACAAATATTAAGTGGAATGTTAGAGATGTTACAAAATGATATTTATCTATGATTTATCTAAGTGAAAATAAATTCGATGTTGGGCTATAAGCCGAAGCCCTTTTAAGCAGCCCAATTAATAAATATTGATAATTGACTATAATATGTTAGTTTTTCAATTACCTAAAAGTCATTTTACCATTTACCGAGTTAACGTTAATTATTATCGGGAATTGATATTGGCACTCCAAAAATTACTACTGGAGCTCCACTTTTCATTATTTTTAGAAAGAAATTTGTATTGAATAGTGGAGTGCCAATAACACTTTTGGAGTGTCAATATCATTTACCTTATTATCATGACACATCACGGTTTTATCCTGATAGTTATACGTTGGTTCAAAATTAATACAAACGCCTATTTTCTTATAGATAGACTCTTCTATTTTAATTCCTATTGTGTTTCATATTATAAGGTATCGGGTCATGTAAAAATCCTCTCTTTAATTTTTTGAATTGCATTTAAACCATCTCCAACCCACGCCATTTTGGATTGGAGATCACCATTTTGGCACACGATGGGCTCTCCAACCCACCCCATTATTTGCACCAAATTTGGTGCAAGCTCAACTTTATTTTTATTGTGAAATAGGGATAATAGTATAAATTTAGGTGTCAAAAAGAATATTCTAGAGAATATTCTATTTGGTGTTAAAAATAGAGTTATGAGTTAGAGTAAATTTACTGTATAAGCTGAACCATTTTTATGTTTATGTGTTAGAGATGTTCTTTATAATACTTATGCCAAGAAAATTTCAAGAAGAAAAAAGGCCTTAAGCTATAGCCGTCTATGTCACTTTGGCCCTGATTGGATGACACATTTTTTTCCATCAAACATTTATTTGACATTTTCTAAAAATATCTCAAAGAAAATCTATACTCAATTTCCCTAAAAAATCACACCTTTTAAAAAAATGGATTTAAGTGGTATTTTTCTCAAATTTTCCTCAAAAAAGTCATATTTTTACTATTCATGATTAGACAATTTACTCAACAACCAAAAGATCTTTATCCGCCAATATCTTGACATAGTTTATCAAAATAGCACACATCTTGAATTGAAATGACGCAAGGTACAAAATAAGACCCACTTTGAATATTTTTGGATTCCTTAATCGATTAGTATAACTTAAATATATCTAAATTTTTATTAGAAAATAAAAACCCATCCATACTATTTTTTCCTAAAAAATAACTTTTCTTACAAAAAGACATATCAAATCACACATAATCTTTACACTTTTTAAAAAAAAAAAAAAAACAAACCATCTAAACATAATTCTCCGTCAAATCTCTACTCCCTTATATATAAATTATCTTATTTTTTTCTAAAAAAAGTAAGAAATAAAAAATAACGCCTCTTTGACCCATGCTATTGATTTTGTTTCCGTTCACTTCACGTGGTAAAATAGAATAGATCGTAGATGAGCTTCCATTTTTCTTCATAGGTCTGCTAATTTCTTTATAAATGGTCGTGTGTTTGACATGTCACACAATGATTTTGACCTTAATGTGGTGGGCCCCAACAGTTTTAAGACCTCCCTAACAAGAAGTAGTTCGGCTTGATCCGTGTTGAATTTTCATCATCCCATATTTGGTTTCACTTGCTTAATGTTTAGGTTTTGTCGGGGAAAATTTCCTTTAGATGAAGTGGCGAATCTCTTTGATTGTTCAATAAGCTCGATTTGGAAAATGCTAGTTACGTCTTGGATGTAATTTTCAAGGATACTAAACTACATTTGTCATATAATTAATTAAAGTGAGCCAGTTAAATATGACCATGATATTGAAATTAGTCTGTAATTGAAAAGTTCAATTTTAATATCTATACTATATAGAAAGCGTGATTGGCCTAGAGAAACTATTTTAGGCTGTCAAGTTTTCGTAAAAGTTGAAACTGCTTTTATTTTAAAAATTTGACAAGTGTCACATGTTTTATTCTTCTAAATTTTATTTCAATTATTATAACTTTTACTTTCTCTTTCCGTTTTTCTATCACTTCTCCTCACGCACGTTCTGTTTTTCCCCCTTTCAATTTTCAAATGGCTTGGGGGTAATTATAGGAGAGATAAGGGATCATGATTGTCTTTCCATAATACATAATCCTTTTGAAAAATTTGAATAATTAACAAGTGTTAATTAAGTTAGTTAGAGTAAAAAGATCTAAGTCATTGGATCACTCAATTGAACCGGTCCAAAATAGACCTTGCATAAACTTCCAATGATGTTGAGTTTTTGTGCTTATTTTAACTTGACCGCATCAACCACAGCCTCTTAATTAACTTCACATTAGAAAATTCTAGGCAATTTGCACGGCCAGATTATTATAAGAAGCCTATCAAGAATTATTTATTCTTCGTTTTCAACACTTTTATTAAAAAATAAAAAATAAAAAATTCAACACTATTAATTTGATAAATATTGTAGTACTCTTTATCAAATATCCTAGATTTGATTTGATTCTATCAGCCACTCCTCTGCCAGATGTCAAAATATCAAAAGTTAAACATATTTTAGTCTGAATATACTCTTTCCATAATAGCGTGAATTATTATTTTATAAACAACATGTTGAATTGTTATTCAGAGCTCACAACAAATGATAATTAACAAGATCAGATTAACACAAATCGTGCTACGCATGTTTAGTTTATTAAATTGAGTTCTTTTACAAATATATATATAATGTTATATCTATAGGTACATGTAAATATTGTGGCATTATCAATTCGACACAAAGTTCCCTTTGAAAAAAATTCTAAATGTATCCAATCATAGATATATGAAAATGGAGTGGTCAAATGAACTGCATGATGGAGCCAAGATTTTAGTTCCAAGAGGAATATAAAATAAGGGGGGAAACTTGATAATTTTAGGTTGGGCGTAAAAATGTAAAATATTAAAAATTTATAAGGGGAAAAAAATATATTTTTCAAAAGTTGAGAGGGACGGTCGCCACCACCAGCCCCCTTGGCTCCATCATTGTTTGCATGATCGTTTCTTCTCAATTAACGTTTCATCTTGTATTTCATATACATATCAAGTATGTGATATATATTCTTTAAATATATAAGTGATCTTGATCGTTTATTCTAATAATTTGGAATAAAACATAGGTAGTGAGAAAAGAGATTGGTTTGTCTTTGCCCATCAAGAAAATGGATGCTTTTGCAGCTACCTTCTATGACGGATTAAAGATATAAGGGTATATTTGTTTTATGTTTTCGTTTCATTTTCAAGATCAATTTTCGATATGCATTCTCACAGCATTCGTTTAAAAATAAGTAGATGTATGGAAGTGTTTTTTTAAAAAATAAATTGAAAATGACGTATATGTCGAATCAAGTAGAGCTTTGGTGGTTGTTGAATACATATAATTAAGTACCGAGGAATATGCAACTATCATACCATATTGAATGGAAATTAAGGAATTGACGCATATGTTCAGGGCAAAATTAAATCATGCGACTCCAGTCAATACTTTGCTCAAGTACATTTTATGTGTTATAAAATAGTAATTTGAGAGAAATATTATGTGGACTTAAAGCCATGATCACACTTTCATTTGAGTGATAATTGCCCCGCTACGAATTTGTTTATCAGTTTAATGAGAATTCACTTCTAGGATACAACAAATCATCAAAAGTCCGCAAATAGCAATTTTGAAGACTTTCCTCAAAAACTGAGAAGAATCTTAAGTTATGCAGAAAAAGAATTTCGAAAGTAATTAATTATGTCTTGGCATTCTGTATTTATAGACAGTATAACACTCTTCCGAACCATTGCAATTTTTCGTCCAAACATTGCAATGTTATGAACTTAATACAGTTCAAGTTATAATTGCAGCTTTCCACGGAATTTTGGATGCTGCAAAATTCTGAATTGTCACCATTTTTAGAAATTTTATCATATAATTTAATTTCAAAAATTCTAATAAATAAATAAAATATAATTATTTATTTTTTCAAAAATAATAAATAAAACTACTATTTATTTTCTTAGAAACACGTGATTTAGAAAGTAGTAATGTATTACTCATATCAGTATAAAAATCAATGTAGTTCGGACAAATAACTGTAAAAATATAAAAGTTGATTTGCAAAAGTGCAAACAACCCCAAAGGTAGTCTGGATGTGTTAATGTCAGTACTCAGTACCTCTCAAATAATTTCAAAATTATCTAACATGTGGGAGAGTAATTTTAATCTTTAGTGGTTATTGGGTGATCCTATGGTGGCCCGAGACCATTGGTCCTGGTCCATTTTTCACCATAGGATCCCCCAATAGGGGGTAATTTACTAAATTAACCCGTCTATTGGGGGATCCTATAGTGAAAAGTGGACCGGGACCAATGATCTCGATCCACCATAGAATTACACGTGGGTATTGGTACCTACCCTTTGTGATGAAAAAAAATCTCATCTTTATATTTTCTAGATGAAATAACAATCACATAATACCCAATCTTTTAGTATGAAATTTTCTCACTGATAAATTAAAGATGAAAAAAGTGCATTTTTCCCGATATTTTTCTTCCTTAAGTTTTCTGAAATTTAGCGAATGTTGTTTAGGAATATTGAAAACTTTTTTTTAGTCGGGAAATTTGGGGGTCATTCTCGTCATTTCATACCAATTATTAATGGAGTTGGGCCTTCAATTGTTCACCAGTAACTAGGGAGCCGATAACAACATAACAATAACTAAAATGTGGTATATAACATCATCCTATAACTATAATCTCCAATTTTTACTTACTTTTAGCATACTCTCTCTAGGAATAAAAGAAAACAGTTTTACCCCAAAAAAAAATAAAAAAATAGAAAAGATGTCATTTTGGAACAGTAATTCCAGGGTATTGTAATAATGACTTGGTCCTTGTCCTTTTGAACTATATCACAATCACGTGTTTTGAAATACTCCTTCCGTCCCAAAAAGAATATTTCGTTTGATTTTTCTTAAGAATTATCAAATTTTCATTGTTTCCCAATAGTACCATTTTCATAAAACAAAAGACAACTAATAACGTTACCTTCTAAAACATGTCATGCTTTTAATTTGATTTATTATTATTGTTTTCTATTCATATATAGAATTATCTTCCTTAAATATAATTATAGTTTTATAGTAAAAATGAATTAATTGTATATTTTTCAATTTAAACGAAGGGTAATATAGTTCGATTAAACAATAAATACATATATAAATAGTAAGTGACAAATATTTTGAAACAAACAATAATGAAATAGTAGACATCCTTTTTGGATGAAGGAGTACTATTTAATATTTATAGTACCTTATATCAAGCCAGCCACTAACTACCGAGTGGTACGTACCTGATATCTATACTATATATATATATATATATATATATATATATGGCTACAACAACAAAAAAGGTCACTATCCACCACCGCTGCAGCGTTGCGCCGCCGGACTCCGGCGAGGTAGCGGCGGAGCAGTCCCTTCCTCTTACGTTCTTCGACATGATATGGTTGCACTTCCACCCAATCCAGCGTGTCCTCTTCTACCCATTCCCCTGCTCCATTTCAAATTTCCTGGAAACTATAGTTCCAAATCTCAAACTATCTCTCTCCACAACTCTCATAAATTATCTTCCAATGGCGGGAAACTTATATTATCCCCTCCTGGATTCAGGCATGCCTGAAATTCGCTATGTCCGAGGTGACTCAGTTTCTGTAACCATCGCCGAAGCAAGTGAAGCTTCTGATTTCAAATACCTGACAGGAAACCGGGCCCGCGAAGCAAATGGATTTTACCACTTTGTACCTGAATTGCCTGAACCCAAAACTGAATCGGGTTTCATAATAATCCCTGCTTTAGCCATCCAGGTTACACTTTTTCCAGAAACAGGTCTTTGCATTGGTTTTTCCAATCATCATGTCATCCGGGACGCGAGTTCAATTGTGGGGTTCATAAAAGCATGGAGTGTTAGGGATGGTAGGCATCAGAGCACGAAGAATAAACAAGAAACATTAAATCTAAGCCTAAATACGAAGATGAAAAGCACGAGGATTTAACGTGGTTCGGCATAACTTGCCTACATCCACGAGTCAATCTAGACTACATCTTTATTTCTTTCAAAGTACATCAATCAATTACAAGTGAGTTCTCATATTTATAATGGTGGAGAAGTCTAAACCCTAACAATTAGGTAAAACACTCCTAAACAACTAGGGAATAATTCCTAACACAATAGGAAACAATTTCAATCAAAGTAGGGCTCAAGACATGCCAAAATAAGGAAAAATCGTCAAAAAACGCGTCTCCAGCGCTGTTGCCCACGCCTAGGCGCCACTTCTGGGCGCCTGGGCGCAACTCTGCGTATCTGCATTCCCAGCTTCAATTTTTCGACTTCTTCTTATCCTTTTGCGATCCCAGTCAACCACGACTCTTCTTGGATCTATTTTGGCTCCTCTTCTTGACCTTATTTTGATCTGACTCCACCAAACCCATCAATCTCCCACTTGAAGACTGATCAAAATAACCCGAACTCAACTCGAATCATCCCTTCACTTTTCCTAAGTGAACCTTAGTCTATTCGACCCATCCCCAAACCCAATGGAGATCATACCCCGAAAACTTTCCAGGTCTCTTCAATTCATTCATCCTCTAGTGTCACCCACTTGACGAACTCTCTCTGTGAACATTGTTCCCCCTTTTGAACCCTCGCCACTACCCTATTCTTTTTGGTGATCAGCCAACTCCTGAATACCGTGGCATATCCATCTTGGTCCAACTGACCCTCGGATATAGGTTACTCTAAAACCCGAACATGTCACACTCAAACAGCTTCGGTCTACCCGTCCACTGACATCTTTCCACCAAGGACTTTTTCAACGGAAATCTTGGATCCCTCATGTATCTGCTCCATGCCCCTGCATGAGCAATGTCTGATCCATCCGCCTACTTGGTTTTTCAATGGCCAACTCGGGTCATTGACACATCTGCTCGAGCTTCCACTCCACGAGCTATGTCACATCCCTCTGCCAATAAACCACCACGAATCAGCGACTCTGCCTACCCGGCTTCGCATCCTACCACCATGGCTTCCGACTCCACGGTCAACCCCTCTCGGCACCGCTTCCTGTCCTCATGGTCTCTCTACGTGGTCATGTCTCCACAACCCTGCCTCCCTTTGGTCTCTCGACTACACAGCTCTACCTTTTCGGTTATCGTTTCTATCATTTTGACCTCTGGCTTGGTGGATTTGCTTTCTTGGCACCATAGCTCTGCTCCCTCGATCTCTAGCAACTCGTTCGGTCCCTCTTGGTAACACGAATTTGCCCTCTGACCTCTGGCTCTACGGATATGCCTCTGGCACTGCAACTGCTCCCACTGGCTTCGTGTTCTACCTACCCGGTAACACAAATCTGCCTCTGCTGCTGCGGATCTGCCTCTGCTGGCACCACGATTTTCCAACGTTTTCTCGTTAACGTTCAACGGGATTACTCTTCTTTGGTTGACGATCTACACGATCTCATCCCCCTCTATCATCTTCTCTGCATCGAAATCGTCGAGCTTGACTACTCTTCCATCTCCTACCATCGTTCCCACGACGAAATTCGTGTTTAGCCAAAAACACTTCCCCATAGATCTAGATCTAAAACGTCTCCTAAATCTACAACCTATGGCTCTGATACCAGTTGTTAGGGATGGTAGGCATAAGAGCACGAAGAATAAACAAGAAACATTAAATCTAAGCCTAAATACAAAGATGAAAAGCACGAGGATTTAACGTGGTTCAGCATAACTTGCCTACATCCACGAGCTAATCTAGACTACATCTTTATTTCTTTCAAAGTACATCAATCAATTACAAGTGAGTTCTCATATTTATAATGGTGGAGAAGTCTAAACCTTAACAAATTAGGTAAAACACTCCTAAACAATTAGGGAATAATTCCTAACACAATAGGAAACAATTTCAATCAAAGTAGGACTCAAGACATGCCAAAATAAGGAAAAACCGTCAAAAAACGCGTCTCCAGTGTTGTTGCCCGCGCCCAGGCGCCATACAGTGCCGCTTGGGCGCACCCCTCTGCCTGTGGCGCCTGGGCGCAACTGTGCGTATCTGCATTCCCAGGTTCAATTTTTCGACTTCTTCTTATTCTTTTGCGATCTCAGTCAACCCCGACTCTTCTTGGATCTATTTTGACTCCTCTTCTTGACCTTATTTTGATCCGACTCCACCAAACCCATCATGGAGTAAAGTCGCAAAGGTTGGGGGGACAAAATGAATTTTTAGTTGAAAATGATTTAATTCCATTTTATGAAAGATCTGTGATTAAAGATCCATCAGGGCATAGAGCAAATATTTTCTGGAACCAAATGAAGCTTTGCCCATATGTGTCCTCTCCTTCACATTTCCCTAATAATAAAGTCCGAGCAACATTTATTTTACAAAAAGATCAAATTCAGATACTCAAGAATTTGGTGCTGGAAAGAAAATCAGGTTTTGTTCACTTATCATCTTTCACTGTAATTACAGCTTATGTTTGGTCTTGCTTGGTGAAATCTGCTATGAAATCCTGGGAAAATGTCGATGAGAACGAGCCTGAATATTTCGCCTTTGCCGTGGACGCCCGCCACCGGCTCGAGCCGCCAGTGCCGGCGGCGTACTTTGGGAACTGTGCAGCCTTCGCCGTGGTGGAATCCAGGCATGGTATATTGAGTGGAAAAGATGGGTTTTTTATTGCAGCTGAGTTAGTGGGAGATTTAATCGGTAAAAAGGTGAATAATAAGGAGGAATTGTGGAGAGAAGCCGACGAGTGGCTAGCGAAATATGGGCCTTTGGCGGATAAAAGGCTTTTCGGGGTGGAGGGTGGGAAGTTAACAAAAATAGACCCCAATTGCATATCACACTACAAAATTAGACCTTTTTAAAAAACCACCTCAATTTTAGACCCCTGTGGGACCCACTCAATTGAAAGTTCTAAAATACCCTTACTAACTCATTTGTTTTAAATTAAAAGAATATTCATTCAAGTGAATGTTCTAAATTTCCCTTACTAACAAAATTGTATCAAAAGAAAAGATAAATTAGTGATTTATGAAATGTCTAAAATATCCTTACATTCAATTAAATTAATAAAAATAAAAGAAAAATCATCTATTTCCCTCCCATTCCCGCCGCGCTGCTGAGGGCTGAAGTGCTGAGTTTCTGCTGAAGCATATTTCCCCCAATTCAGTCCAAATTTAGGGTTCTTGCTTGGCCCAAATCTTTTTTCCCAATTGATTCGAAATCATGTACAATTGTTCCCTGATTGATATTAACCAAAGAAAACTTGCGACATTGTTTTCATCGACTTCGGAAGACGATTGTTTGTAGTTGTTCGAGGTGCATTTGGAGTTTAATCCACCCGAATTCTTGGTAATTATTTCAATTTCGTTTTTCATGAGTTTTTTGAACCAATTTCGGCTTCTTCTTGTTCATGATTGTGAATGTGTGTAGGATTGTATTTTGTGGTTGATTTCGAAGAATAATTCTGCTGTTGTGCGGTAGGCAATGTAATTGTCATGTGGGCAATGTAGAGAGGTTGAAGAATCCTCGTTAAATAATAGGAATAGCCCTCTCTGTATAATGGTAGTGGTGTATAATTGAATCATAAATAGTTTTGAAAATTATTTGTGTTGTTTGTTGTTGTGCAGTAGGCAATCCCATGTAGGCATGTTGAAGAATAATGTGTTTACTTGTTAAAAGGAATATCCTTCTGTATACTGGTGGTGCATAGTTCGATCATAAATAATTTCAATAGCAGTAATTTTTTTGTTGTTGTTCATTTTAGGAAAATGTCAGACTATTTGTTGTACTACCGATACGATGGAGAGTGGCAGAAGAAAGACGGAGAATTAGGAGCATATGAATGGATTTCAAGGAATAATTATGAAATGCACAATGCAATAATCGGAGAAGAGGGAGATGATCTTAACGCGATTACATTTTCAAAACTTCAGGATTTCATATTTGAAAAGGCTCCTTTTAGCCGGAATGACTTTGAAATCAAATTGAGTTATACGCCTTTGTCCTGTAAAGGTTTAAACCCTAAATATATTTTGACCGATTTTGATGTAAAATGTTATCTTATGGACCAATGTCATGTATCCAAGTGTAGAAGCATTCTCCATGTTGAGCTTGTTAAAAAGAGGGTTCCCGTTGAACACAATTGGTTTGATGATGGTAATGGTGTTGATATAGATGGAGTGGATTCTGATAGTGAGGACTCAGGTTCTTATGTGGATGTGGATGTGGATGTGAATGTGGTTGACGACTATACATCTGCCCCAGGTAGGCCGGCTTTTGTTTTAGATAAGCCGATGTCTCCGCCCATATCTATGGCCTCTTCCCCAACTCCTATCAAACAAAATCCTCCAAGCAATGAAAATTTAGAATCAACTCCCGTTTCGACTCCAAATGTTGAAAATCTCCAATCTACTCTTGCCGCTCCCTCAAGTCCAATACATGCTTCCAGTTCACCTTTCTATTTCTCAAGGGATGACTCAAGTCCAATACATGCTTCCAGTACACCTCTCTGTTTCTCAAGGGAAGACTCAATTCCAATTCTTCGAGCTACGGTTAGTGAACCTATTCCTGGTGAGGTTGTTGAGACCTATAGTTTTGAGGATGGTATAGATCTGCCTATTGGACATGAATTCAGAAGCAAAGATGAGGTGTTCGACGTGGTTTTGAATGCTTTGTTGAAAGCAACTTTCAATTTTAAAAGATCTAAGTCAAACACAAAGACATTCTCTTTTAAGTGTAGGGATCCGGAATGCAAGTGGAGATTGCGTGCTGGAAAGACCGGAGGGTTAGATGTTTTCTCCTTGCACATTCATAGTAAGATCCATACATGCTCACCTTCAATGGGGTTTAAAGCAGAAAAAAGTAGCTCATCGCAGGTTTGTAACATGTTGTTAAAGACTTTCCCATGTCAGTATGATACATCGTCGCCAAAGACAATAGTTCAAATGATGGTAAATCAGGGCCTTCATATTTCTTACTCCAAAGCCCTGCGGGGTAAACATCTAGCGAGAAGTACTATCAGGGGTGACCCGGAGGAAAGTTATGCTTTTCTTCCGAGTTATTTGTATATGCTGAAGGTGGTGAATCCCGGTACAGTTACTGACATATGTACAGATGTGGATGGCAAGTTTGTGTCTTTATTCTTTGCATTGGGAGCATGCATCGAAGGATTTAAGGCCATGAGGAAGGTAATCGTTATTGACGGCACGCATTTAAAGAT
Organism: Buddleja alternifolia; assembly: GCA_019426215.1. NCBI lineage: Eukaryota > Viridiplantae > Streptophyta > Magnoliopsida > Lamiales > Scrophulariaceae > Buddleja > Buddleja alternifolia. The sequence goes on from CM033390.1 coordinate 58,388,135, forward strand.
CAAGTATAAAGGTGTATTATTAGTTTGTACTGCACAAGACGGCAACAAACATCAATATCCTCTTGCTTTTGGTGTAGTTAAAAGTGAATGCGATGCATCATGGTCTTGGTTCTTGGACAAGCTTAGCGAGGTGATACCCGATTCTGAAGATTTGGTCATCATTTCAGATAGAAACGGAAGCATCATAAATACAGTTCCGATAGTGTATCCCAAGGCTTCACATGGATTCTGTGCTTATCATATTTCTCAAAATATTAGGACTCGCGTTAATACCGGCAGGGGTAAACAGAAAAATGAACATCGCGAAAGCGTGTTGGGGAAGTTCATGGCTTGTGCTGAAGCATACACTGTTCAAGAGTTCGGAAAATGTTTTGATGACCTAACAAAAAGGCAACCTCGTACATGCATCAAGTTTCACGAGTATATGCAAGATCTACTCCTTATAAAGGAGCGTTGGGCCAGGTGCTACTTTGAATGTTCACGATACAACATTTTGACTTCCAACGGAGTTGAGTCCATTAATGCTGCCTTGGTTGGTGCTCGATCATTTCCGCTGATTTTTTTGATGGATGAGATTGTGAACTTGATATGTCGGTGGTTCAATAAGCACCGCAACGAATCTTGTGAGGGTGGATCGTCACAATTCCTTACTCCAGAAGCGGAAAGCACATTGCATGCAAGGAAACGCGAGTGCCAGTTCTATATAGCTAAAGAACTTAATAAGTTTGCTGGGAGTATATGGTCAATCGCACGGGGGCTTTGGATCAGGAAGAAATTTTCTTTATTGACCTCCAGAAGAAAAAATGTAGTTGCCGAGTTTTCGACATTGACCATCTCCCTTGTGAGCACGCGCTTGCTGCATTTTCTAGTGATGACGCAGAATTGGTCTCTTTATGCTCGAAGTACTACTTGAAGGAATTATGGGCATTGGCGTATTCCCGAACCATATACCCCGTTCCTAATCAATCCACTTGGATCATACCTGATGAAGTAAAGACCATTCGGGTGGTACCTCCGGACTACACGAAAAGGCCTGGAGTGCCTCAGTCTGTTAGAATGGAGGCAGGTGGACAGAAGGTTCGGAAGAAGTCAAAGAGACAAAAAGATCAAAGAAAGTTCTAAATAAACTGAGCTATGGAGAGATAGAGATGTATGATTTTTTATTTCCTTATTTTTTAATAATTTGATTAATAGTTGGTATAAAACTAGGATGGATTAATCAATGATTGTTTCTCCAATCCAACTGGTGGGAACTATAATGTTGTATTTTTTCAATCATATAATATTGTGTTTTTTCAATCATATAAGGTTGTATTGAATAAAATAGCAAGCTTGCTTTAAATTAGTTTTGCTTTTTTTTTTGTGTGCTTAATTTCTGGCTATTCATTTTTGTGCTGTAAATGCTCGTTTGCATGTGTCTTGATGTTGAACTGTTAAATTGGAGATTTTTTGCAAGTTATGGTTATGCGGGGAAGCATGTGGCAGAATTAGGCAGGCGAATCTGAATAATCTGAACAATATACATACATATAAAATACTGGTTTTACACTCAAATACTGGACTGATGAATGATCAGTCCAACTGATAGACCAGCCACAAATATGAAAATTGCAAGCAGAATCAAGGCAACGATTATGAAACAACACATTAGGGAGAACCCCCTACTAGTTAGGCTCAATTCAGTTTGCAGCGGCTTGCCAAATCTAACAGTCATACATATATTCTTTTCCGTTGACCGGTCAATAGCTGAATCAAAGCTCGGGCAAGCAGTGGCGGAACCCTTGTCCTTACTAGACGAAGCACCTTGCTCTGTCTGCGTTGGGCGGACGTTATTGTCCATAAAACTTGGCTGTGGTATATGAGGATTTTCGTCATGGTATTCATCGCACCAAAGATAATAATCTGTATGTCTTTTCCAGCCGGGACATCGATAAAAGTAGCGGCCTGGATTTTTTGTATCCGGTCCGGCACGGTGAATAATCATTCTGCCTCGCCCGCACTTACAAGTAGGTGACCAAAATCCCTCCATGATTCAGTAATTTGATACCGAGACGAGGTAGGAGAGGGAGAGAGACGAGAGAGACAGTAAATAGTGAAGAGGGAAGAGAAAAGAGAGAGGGGAAGTGGAGAGAGAGGGATATTGTGGAAAATGGAATGTTGGATGTGGATATTGGATAATGAATAATAGGAATAATCTAGATGCTGGGAATAATATAAGAAACCTGCTTTTCTTCTTTTCCCGCTTTTTTATTCAAACTTTTTCGGATTTCCCGCCTTCACCATTCTGCTTAGTATACTGACTACACCGGATAACCATTCGTCCGGTATATCTATCATTCTGCCAAGTATACTGCATATACCGGGTCAATATTCGTCCGCTATACCTATTCTTTTTGGACCTATTAAATTAAATTCTTATTGCAGCTTAATCTATAAATATATCCTAAACATTAATTCAAATGTTTTAGCTCTATTCTATTTTAACCAATCATATGTCATTTGGCGATGGATTCACTTCCAATTGTTTTTCCAATCTGCCTAGTATACTAAGTACAACATATAAACATGTTATTACTAGGTATGGGAAACTATTAACATTAATTAGTTGTAGAAGCATATATGAAATACATCAATTGTTCCACATTCAAATATGCATTGTTGCACACGGTATATTTTATTAAAACATCACAAAATTTAGGTTCACATTACCTCTGATCGATACCCTAAATCCTAAAACTCGATACCCTAAACCATGTGTATTGCTGCCGCCAATTGTGGTGTAATCCATTCACATATTATTATTTGAAGCAATTTAAATGTTTTAGCACTGTTCTATTTCAACCAATCATATGTGAATTGGCGATGGATTCATTTCCAATTGTTTTTCCAATTTGCCAAGTATACTGCATATACCGGATCAATATTCGTCCGGTATACCTATTCTAATCTGCCTAGTATACTGAATATACCGGATCAATATTCGTCCGGTATACCTATCATTCAGCATGGTATACTGACTATACCGGATAACCATTTGTCCGGTATATCTATCATTCTGCCAAGTATACGGCATATACCGGGTCAATATTCGTACGGTAAAACTACCATTCTGGATACTGGATAGCAATATTCTACCATCAAATGAATGTCAAATTGGGTATACAATAGCAATATTTTCAGTATATATATTACATAAACGAGAAACGAAGCCGTACATTTTCCGATAATCTTGGAAACAACCTTATCGTCCTAATTTTTTGCTGACATATATGTCGGTCAGCAGCAAAAACGTCGTTGCACACAATATTTACCCTCTGCAACTGAGATGCGTGCAATAACACGTGCATAACGTAGCTCATCTCGGATTCAGTGCCCGTGAAATTTGTTACGCTCACCACGTCCAAATTGTCCAATCCCAACTCACCCAAATTCCACTCTTCTACATATTGACCAACCGTTGTGGGATTGTTTACCAACATGTCACTCGGCTACAAAATAGGTAAAAAACAGAAACCATTTTATTGACGGAATATCCGATATCAAAGTGTTAATTAACCATGTTATAATCAACAAATCATAAAATGTAGAATATTACCACCAAATTAATTGAAAATGTTTCCAAGTTCGGACATCTACTAATCATCACCAGTGTCATTGCGAGATGATCGATCTTGTTCAAACATGTCATATTTAAGCTGGACATGTCGACAAAATAACAAGACGACACATGACGATGTAGACCAGCCACGCTGGCCAAAACCTACCAAAGTACCAAAAACGTAAAATTAACAACAATTTCATAGATTTAATGCACACAAATATCAAAACCAATGAGAGGTATACCTGTCCGAAAACCATCGACACATGAGCGTCATCGGTGAGGAATAATTCTTTAACCATTTTAACAACCTCTCGATGGAAAAGGTTATCAGTGCAATTGCTTTCAAAGTCCATGGCATCACCACGTAATATCCATTTCAAGGTACGAGCTCTGGACACTTGCATATGCCCCGACACGCCCTGATTTTGGGTCATTAAAATAACCAACCAATCTAAATTTGGGATCGATAGCCAAGTGTTGATATTGCTCTGGCCTTGGTTGAAAGCCATTTTTATTATTTTCAAACAGGGGAAATTACCCAAAAATTCATGAATATTTTCAAAATCACAACTAAGTAGTTGTAACTCCTCTAATGTGGGAAACCATTTTGAATTCTTAAGGCCAAACCTATTGTCAATCATTACTACACGCTTCAATACTAATTTTTTCAAATTTGGCAATAAGATTCCATCCTCCCACATAATAACATACTTAGGCAGAGATAGTTTAAGATCAACAACAGTGTGTGAGTAAAATAGGGTGCTAGGGAGAGAGTTTAATAAACGACCAACTACTTTGAGTTTTCGAACATGGTGATCAACACCAAATAATACCCAATCTTCCCTAATACGGTCGCCACCTCCCTCCCCCCCTACCAAAATCAAGTATCAAAGTATGAACAACACTATTGTTATGTTGTTCAACCGTGCGATTAACAAAATCTGAAAAATGTAACCCACTATACAAAAACATATTATGATGTAAAAAAGCGCCATGATTGAACTCTAGTTTAGGGATTGAGTACCAAAGATGTTGGAAATGTTTTGATATAAATCCCAACCTTGATGCCTCCACCACTGATAGTTTTGATAGCTGATCCGTAATGTGAAAAATCACATCAGGAGGAAGCACACTTAATCTATCTTCAATATCCATGGTAGATTTCCTAAATAAATAAAGGTAGAAAGTGATAGTGAGTGAAGCTTCGGATGACTGAGAGTGAATGAAGCTTCGGATGAGTGAAAAATGATGGGTAAAATAAGTGAGGAAGGAAGAAAGGTAGAAAGTGAGAGAGAGTGAAGCTTCGGATGAGTGCACAGAGAAGAGAGATGGTGAAAATGTTTTTCTAGAGCTACACAGATTTCATAAGTGAGGAGAGGAAGGGGAAACGGCAGGGGAAGTGGGGGGAAGGAGTTTAATAAATTAACCTCTCCTCTAACAGCTGTCAAAAACTGAAGCCTACACTAATATGGTGGGAGGGTGAACGTGTGGTGTGAGGCGTTCAAACTTCCTCTCACCCAAACCATTGTGATAACTTCCCCACATTTATTATACTGTTTTGAATGACCACTAGTATAGCTAGTATAACTATTATACTACCATGTATTGAATAAATAGATGGGATAGATGGGATTGAGAACAACCCACTTCAATAATGCAATAAATTTCATCTTACTTTTTTACCAAACAAAAAAATCTATCCACTAATGGCCAATAAGTTTTTAAATACCGTCCAAAAAAATCTATCACACTAATGCTAAATGTGAATTACAAGTTAACAAAAATATAGTACAAAGCAATAAATTTTAAGGAATATACTAGTTATACTTGGTACCAATCTGGCCAGTATACGAATAATACTAGTTATACTGCATGCCAATCTGATACAATACATTAAAAGTATCTACAAGTTAATAGCAATTTCATTGTTCATCAATCTACTCTCAAGTTCAAAATCTCCTTAACTACCCTCTGCCTAAAATATGACATGTCAGCCTGTCCAAAACAAAGACCAATGTCAGCCGAACTACTACAAAAGTCGGCGTACTTGATCATGAACATTCCACAGTCGTAGTTATTTTCCTGTCGAGGAAGGTTCTTGGTGTACTCGTGATTCCACAAACTCAGATCAATGGTTTCTCCACTCTTCTGCTTCACCTCATCAACAAAATACATAGCAAGAAATTTCAAAACTTCTTCATCTTGTCCACCATCAGAATCAAGATATTGGAACTTTTGTTCCTTTTTGTTGATAATAGCTAAACACCAATGATCGGGTTTGTGAATAGGCACAAAAAAATTTTCACAATCAAGGAGGTGATATCCCAGATTGGTCGGGGTGGTCCAATCTTCGACAGTTTTGAAATCATATACGCCATTACGAACCAAAGCGGTGTAAAAGAAAGTGTTAAAATAGTGGCACTTTAAAAATTTGGTTGGCTCCCTCCTCTCTCTTTCTTTCAACAAGTGAAAATACACATTAATCACATCAGAGTTGAGCCAACCTCTTGCCAGAAAACACCGTAATTGTTCGCCGGTAATCTGAATATTAGAGTGAGTCACCAACACTTTTTCAGAACTTGAACGGGTCAAGGCTTCAGAAACAACATCTTTTTCTTCTGGAGTAAGAGGCACAAAAAAATCCCCAGCCAAATCATTCTCCACCGGTTCTGTACCAGTATTTGGGTCCGACTCCACCTGGGGTTCGAAAAAAAAGATGAATTCACACAGTGGAATATTATCAAAAACAAATACTAATACTAATACAAGTACTAGTACTGACAGAAATACTAATACTGAATAAAATTACTAATACTAATATTGTATACAAATACAGTACACATAATACTATAAACAAACACAGTGCAGCAAATACAATATTACAAATACTAATACTAATACTAATACAAGTACTAGTACTAACAAAAATAAAAATACTGAATAACATTACTAATATTGTATACCAACACAGTACCCGTAGTACTACAAACAAACACAGTCATCAAACCAAACCAACTAATAAAACCATTACACATAATGCCATATTACGTCTTACGTACTTTCTTCTTCTTCTTCTTCCTTGCATTCGGATTGGTAAATGGAGATTTTTGGTACTTGGATTTCTTTGGCATCCTCTTCAAATAAAACTCAGATTCTTCTTGTACAACTACATCTACCATGGGATCAGGACCTACAACCACTCCACCATGATTAAAAAGGACCATGGCTAAACCATCAACTTTATCCTCACCAAATCCTTCACCTGCGTCCCCACCAATTCCTTCATCCACATCCTCAACAACAAAATCATCCTTATCACCACCGACCCTTTCATCCTCACCAAGAACCCCATCATCATCATTCTCGTCACCTCCAACCTTTGTTGAAAGGTCTTTTAACACACTTTCAACCTTTTCTAACCTTTCACTCATACCAATATTGTTTTGTGATAACAAATCAATCTTTTGTGATAACAAATCACCCTTTGCTATTAACTCACGAAGGACTTTCATAACCATATCATTGGTATTCATGGGAATGGATGAAACACCAGGAACACTGTCCTGTGCAACTTTGCCTGCCTCACATTCAACATTTTCCTTTTCAGGTCTTCTACCTTCATCGTCGATTATGGTTGCAATTTTACTCACTGGAAGAATGGAATGTCGAGATTCCAAATCTATTCGGAAAATGTCATCAAATACAATTCTACCTCCTTTCTCGAGTATTTCAGTCCATAATTTGGTGGTGGGGTCATGGACCTTGCTATTGGCATGATCAAAAGGAGTAAAACTTTGCATGTGGTCTGTTGCCAGTTCCTCCGGCGTGGCTTGAAGTAGGCTTTTAATATCCTATCAAACAAATAAACAAATAAATATAATAGAATTAATAAAATTCATTATAAAAGGCGAAGATTGATACGCAAATAAGGTTTGAGATTTTAACATTTCAAATTGGCAATGAAAATACTAACCTGGGTGTTTCCAACCAACATAAGAATTTGAGACAAGGTGGGATATTGTCTCTTGTGAAGAAGTTTAGTGGTCCACTTGCACATTCTCGGCAATTGTCCGGGCATATTCTCCCTCAACCGTCCAATCATTGGTGAGAGTACGAGTATACACTCGAAAGGAAGAAGCTAACATCGGAACAAAAAAGATATTATCAAATATTCACATAACAGTAAGTCGACAATTAACAATGAAAGATAAAAACCAAATTTACCATAAGTGGGAGAACAAAACAACGAAAGTTGCACTGTGGATTTGCCGCAACCAATTTTTTCTTCAAGTCCAAGGTTTTCAATTGGTCCATCATAACAGAATAAGAAAGCCTACCCCATGGATAAGTTTTCGCAAACTCAAGGTCATCAACAATTGCAAGAAGACGGGAATCAATTGGTGAATCATCATGTGGCGGGATAAAAAAAACAGAAACCAACAAATACAATAACGCAAGCTTTAACTTGTCGGATGGAAGGATCTCTAATGCTTTGTCACTGGAACTACTCGCCACCTTCTTCGCAGCCTTCTTCGAAGACTTTCGACGAGTTCTAGAACGGTCTACTTCTCCCCAAATCACACGCTTCTTAAGTTGTTCCCTAAGAATTTTAACGGTGGCTTTAGGGCTAAGGTATCTACGACTAAAATTATCATCCTCCACAACCTTTGAAGCTGCAGGATACCGGGAGCAATTCAACCCGCTCATAATTGCATGCTCCAACAAAGAGTAACGAATAGGAATGCCATTTAAAACAAACCAAATTTCAGAATGGTCTGGAGAATCCACTATTCGTGTTAGAAGCATCCACAGAGGAGTTAACACCATGTCCATGTCCGATGCAACGTCGAATAATGGGGCAAATTGAGAGTTTTGAAACCACATTATACCATCAGGATGGTCACTTAAACACTCTTCAATATACTTAAGATCCTCTTTCAATTTGCATTTGCTGCCAACTTTACACTTCAAGTTAAATTTATCGGGACTCAATGTAAAAGTGGGCCGAGGGATGTCGTTTGGGTCGGAAACCTAAGACAAAATTCAATTAAATTACTTATAAACACAAACTGATATAACCCTATATCAAGATATACTTCCTAATTGCCCTGAAACAACACGCTTCAACAAAAACATTTGTCAAATTTAACGACTAAACTTATATACCATACAAAAAAATCAGGTTATCCAACAAAAATCAACAATTACCAACCATAAAACCTAAAACACAGTCAATAATACATCACACACAACCCAAAAAACTACATTTATAAATTTTGCTAAAAATATAAAATACTTCGAAGCTAGTTCACTTACAGGGGGTGTGGAGGAAGTTCCAGGGCCGGCTGAAGCCACTTCACGTTGGCGTTTGGTACCCGATGAGGAGGAAGCAGCCATTGATCGATAATGGGACTAAACAATAATGATTTAACAATCAAAATTACAAAATTAAAATAGTTTCACAAAAACCCTAGAATTGCGAATCTGGCTTCAAAATTCAAATTACCTTGGGGAAATGAAGAAGAGGTGGGAGGAGGATGTTTATGAACAATTATACAAGATTTACTTGGCTTCTTTCCTCCGATATACTGTATAAATATCGGCCGGTATGGTTCTTGTGCTTTTTCCCTTTCTCGTCTCTCCCCCCTTGATTTTTGCCCGTTCAGACTTTCAACTTCCCAGCCAAATGTTAAATTGGAAGGTTTTCAGAAGTACGCTTTCTAAAGTTGTCACACACTTTTACAACTATTTTGGCTCAAAGGGCTTAAATGTAATTAGATAATACATTAAATAATAAAAAAAAAAGGCAAACAAGAAACGCTTCAACGTTTCTTCAATTGGGGGGGATTTTTATTGGAGGGTATTCTGGGCACTTCACACCAAAATAGCATTCTCACTATTAAAAAAAATAATAAAGAAAATCCCAAGCATAAGGGGTCTAATATTGCAACACACATGCAATTAGGGTCTAAAATTGCTAAGTTCCCGGTGGAGGGTTCACCGAGATTCAACCACTATGATACGGATTTCGGGTGGGGAAAGCCCGATAAATACGAATTGATTTCCATTGATGGGGGTGGCTCGATGCCGCTTTCTAAATCGAGGGAATTCGAGGGAGGTGTAGAGATTGGTTTGTCATTGCCCATGAAGAAGATGGATGTTTTTGCAGCTATCTTCAATGATGGATTAAAGATATAAGGGCATGTTTTTTTTCTTTTTTGTGTGTGTACTCGTTTCATTCTCTAAGGCCAAAATTCAAAAAAGCATTGGAAAATGTTCCATCTGGACATTTGAGAACGGTCAGGGACGGATCCAGGATTCACTTCTTTGGGGGCCGAATTGCATTATAGTACTTTTTTTTGACAATATTTATGAGTATATATTTTAATTTTTTTTAGTTTTAACAAATAATAAAATAACAATTATCATGCAAAAGAAAAACAACTTTCAATATATTTACAATAGTTTCGAAATATAAGACAATTTTCTAAAATGTTTACTGAAGTTGTACACGACGTTCTTTCATATAATAAAATTCATCTGTAATAAACTCTGTATCAATTTTTCTACAATTCTTTACTCTATATAAGTAATGATGATAGCTTATGATTATATAATCTTACAAAAACTACTCAATCAACAAATAAATAAATACATTCAATTATAATTAATAAATATAGACTTGGCAAAACAAACACACAAAAAAAAAACTAAAGAACATGTAAGTCGTTACACTAAAAAATATAGTTATTATTTACTAAAACTCTTGCAAAATTATAAAAGAACATAATACAATTAGTTCATAACTTGTGGCGGATAGACTCTAAATTATAGAATGATGATTGACGCTTTCTCATCTTTAGATTTGTTAATGTTTGGTACATCAACAATCCTTTTTTATAGTTTTTTGAAAAAATATTTGTTGGTTCTAATTTTAATGTGTAGAAGAGAAATTTAAAAGAAGACGTCTTTATTAGTTTAACACCTAATAAGTGTAGAAGAGAGGTTCAAAAAAGAAAAAAAAAAGATTTTTTTTAATGGTAATTACCTTTTTTTTAATATAAAAATAAGAATATTGGCATGATAATTCGGCGCACTTGAAAATTGAGAAGGAAGTCAGGAGGAATCGATCACTTAAATTTGAGAAAAGAGGTATAAAAAAATTGTTGCATAAAGGGGGTAGTTTGGGATTCGAACCCCTACCCCTAGAAATTCACAAAATAAGAAATCTTAAAAGCATGTCTCTCACCAACTCTACCAAAGGTATTATGCTCTTAGGTATAGAACAAAAATATATATTATCTTTGGAGGGGCCATATCATAAAATTTTATATACCCTATAGGAAAAATTCGAAATCATCCACCCCTGAGAATGGTAGGGAGTTTGGCCGTATTTTTCTAAAATAAATTGAAATTGATGCATATGTCATAGACTAAGTAGACATTAAACCGTTGTTAATGTATAAAAATGATTAACGATTAATATGCAACTACTACCACACCTATTGAATGGAGACTGGGAAATTAAAGTATGTTTGGGAGTAAACCGTGCGGTGCTAATCAAAACGGTCAATAATTCGCTCAAACACTTCCGGTGTTAGAGATAGTATGTCACAGGTGCACGTTACATCATTCTAAGTTAGAATATCTAACCTTGGATGTGAGAACGTGACAATCTGTCCTTCCCAAGTCACTCGTTTAAAGAGGCTAACGATGAGTATGTAATTACAATCACACTTCAAATGAAAATGAGAGACTTTAGAGACACAAACCCTAAGTTCTCATTCCTCTACCAGTGCGGGTGTTCAGTGTCAGAGAAAACAAAGGCACGTCACATTAAATATAATAAAAAATAATTATCACATGAATAATAGCATATCAAAAATGTTTGAGTTAGTTATAAAATAATGTTCATCTGAAAAGTAATATAAATAAAAATATTTTGTGATGTATTTGTTTCTGTTCTCAAAAATACATTTTAATTTTCAACACATTTAGAGAATGGATGTGAAAACATCAAGTGAAAATACACATCTGGCATTTTCAGCACCAACTTATCACTCACCTCACGATATCTCTCCCTAATCCTCTTAGATTAGGAAAATTCTAAGATGGATCGGGTCCATTGAAGCCGATTCATCTAGCACCGTTGGATGCAGATGATTTAAATATTTTTTACTATCTTCCCTCAGCATCCAATGGTGTTCGATACACCAGTTCCATTGTACCCTGAGTGTCTTAGATTCACCCCCTAGATTATATGGTGCAACTATTCGGAAAAATCTATGTTAGACCAACTTCAATGATTTCAGTGTCTCTCTCATTCACACAATAGAATTTATTGTGTACGGTCTCCAGGGACGGAGCCGGGGGGGGGGGGGGGGGGGGGGGGGTGGGAGGGTGCGATCGACCCCCCCCCCCAACTCAATTTTGAAAAATCATTTTTTTACCTTACAAAATTTTTGATATTTGTATTTCGCCCCCCCTCAAAATCGAAAAATATCATGTTTTTTCCCTTTATTTTGAGTTCGCCCCCCTCCAAACCCAAAATCTTGGCTATAATGAAAGAGATATAAGAGTATAAAGTATGTTAAAAGTTGTAATTGAACCTAGTTTCTTATTATATTTTTCTTCACAAATATACCGTACCGTACCGCGGGGGCAAGCCCCTCGCACCCCCCTTTCACTCCTTCGACTATTTGCCAAAAAAAAATATATATCTATATCACAACAATCTCGCCCCCCCTCATTCACATTCCTGGCTCCGTCCCTGACGGTCTCCACACACACTTGTGTGAAAGAAATAGACACAAAATACACATTCAGACCATCAGACTTGATTTATGACTTTCGAGATCAGTCCCCAAAGTGATATATCTTAATTCTAGCTTTTGTTTAATATGGACAGAGTCATGTGCCACGAAAGTTTCTAACGAAGCTTGTCCATTTGCTGGAGCCTGGAAAGATCCTCGTGCAGATATTTTTATTTTTAGGACCATAAGTACTAGAAAAGGAATGGAGATGAATTAACATCCTATTTCGTTTTCACTTGTTGCATTCAGTTAAATACTTTTGATGATTTTTATAAATACTAAAACTTTATAGTACTTCTAAATTATCAAACTAATTTATAGCAATTGTTAGAGTTTATGGTAGTTTAGGATTGTTTTTGTTATTTCCCTATTTATTATTTCTCTTGTATTTTTAGGATTGTTTTTGTTATTTCCTTATTTATTAATTCTCTTGTATTGACTATATATATGCTTCCATCATTAATAATATTTTCAAGGAGATTTACACCTTAAAATGGTATCAGCCTAAATCCTAGTATCCTAAGCCTCAAAAATTCGCCCCCCCTCCGCCGCCGCCGCCGCCGCGATTTCTTCTCTCTCCCCCTTAAGAAGTTGCTCTCCTCAACGCAAAATTTCTCATTAAATCAACCTCCAACAACACCAATCACACACCACATCAAGCGTTTTTAGTGCCTCTCAATTGCTGATTTGTTCCGCCGTCTTCCCTCTCTCTACGGTACGATCTTTGTCGCTATCTTTACTTACTTTTTTTATTATTATTCTTGTTATGCGTTTCAATTTTGCGTTCCATCATGTCTTATCCTGAAGGCACTTTTGAAACCACCAACCCTACACCCCCTAAATCCGCCACCCTCCACCCCTCTCTCGCTGTCGGCAACATCCAAACTTCCTTCGATTTTAAACTTTCAGATGTTGATTCAAATTACAAATTATGGCGCGGTATATTTATGAATTTATGCCGCATTTACTCTGTTTTTAATCACATCACTAGTCAATCTAAACCTATGGATGATCAAGATGATACTTGGTTTTCAATTGATTCCACAACTAAAAGATGGTTTTATTCAACTGTGGATCTCAAGCTTCTCAAAAATCTTGATCTAGAACATGCCACTTTCCATGATATTAAGTTTGCTATTAAGGAAAATTTTTGTAATAACAAACCCTCTCGTTCTCTTCAAATCAATGTTTGTTTTCATTCCAAAAAGGCGCTCTTACAATTACTCAATATTGTCAAGAGATGAAATTCTTAGTAAATAGTCGCTCTAGTCTTGATAGTTCAGTGAATGACCAAGATTTTGCACTAAAACTTTTGCATGGTCTTCCCGAGTCATATCTTCCCCTTGTCACGGTTATCACCACCAAAACCCCCTTCCCCTCTTTTTATGAAATTCAAAACCTCCTATATCTACATGAATCGCGTGAAACACGTTACAATAATCCCGACTCTGCCACTGCTCTCTTTTCCCAAACCCCTAAACCGAATGCAAATCGACACAAGTCTCGGAATAATTTTCAAAATAGTGGTAGGGGTACCGGCAGGGGTCAAGGCCGTGGTCGAATAACGGTCTGCTGCAATTGGGCTCTCATTATTATCAAAGCTAGCCCGCGCGCATTCGGTCCATCTCATCCGCCCAGTCAGAATTATTATGGCGGCCCAGCAGACTTCTCAACCAGCAGGCAAATTGGGCTTTTACTCCACCAAACACCTCGCCTGCTGGCCCACTCGGCTCCAAAAATTGGACTCCAACATCTCGACCCAACACGCCCACCTGGCACACTTTTTCACTCCAGCCCACTGCACACCACTCGCGGCCCACATCAGCGCCTTCCCATGCGCCTGGCATCCTTGGGCGGCCCCCTACCTGGTCCGGCCCTCAGGCCCACTCGGCTATGCACCACCCATCCCAGCAGCCCACGGACTTATCCTTTATTTTTCGAACAATGTCTTTCACTCCACCAGATGATCAATGGTATTTGGACACTGGGGCAAACTCCCACATGACACCTCATTCAGGTAAGTTTTTTAATATCGTACCGAATGATAATTCTAATTTTATTACTATTGGTAATGGTTTTGTACTCCCTATTTCTTCTCGTGGAAATTCTACTCTTTCGTCTAATTCTCGCTCTCTTCACCTATATAATGTTCTTGTCTCCCCCCTCTTTAATTGAAAATCTTATTCCTGTTCATCAATTTTTGTGTGATAATTACACCTTAACAGTAATTACATATATCCCACATCCTCATAGATAATTAAGCAAAGTTAAAATTAACAAAATTTCGAGTTGCAAATTGAAAAGAAATTTATTGGACAAAATTAGAATAAAAATAAGAGTGATCTTACACTGCTCATCCTTCATCCTCAAGAATCTCTCTGTGGAAATGCATACATGAAGTGCTGCAGTATTTATAATTGTACCGATGGAACGGTACTTTACCAACCAGCGACACATTGCAGCACGAGCATAAAATTTCACTTCCATTTGTACTATTTGATTGCAAATTACTTGGAGAAGTGTTATTCTATTGAGCTTTTAGTGCTGCTATTCGTTTCTCGGCAGCAGCTGCTCTCATTTCTCTTTCAGCTTCTTGATTTATTCTTTGTTCTTCCTGAAATATTCAAGAACAGTAAGATAAAAAGATGATGATAAGATATGAGTAGAAGTATTGTAGGACAATTTAAAGCTCTTTATTGTTGTATTTTGTGCTTATGAAAAGTGTGTTGGACACGACTTTTGCATAAGAAATTCGAACATTGTAAGTATTCAAGATACAAAATATTATTGGATAATATTAATCTACATTCCGAGTGATGAGTTTAGCATTTCAAATTTCTCAAATTGGATTAAAAACGAATGAGAAATTAAGTACTAAAGTTGGACATTTGAAGTCGGTTATCCCACATAGGACATGGATCAAAGTTTGGAATGGTTTATAAACCACTACCTTAAGATTAAGGGTTGGCCCTCTGGGTCATAAGATTTTTGCGAGCTTTGTGAGGAAGAATGACCTAGACATGGTTCGGTTCACCATACACTCGTGTGCGCGCGCCACCTCCGCCTCCGCCGTCCGTCCACCCGCCCTGACTGGACCAGACGGGACTCTGACTCGGGACCGGGACCGGGTCCAAGTCGTCGGCCTTGGGCCTGGGCTTGGGCTTGGGCTTGCAAGATAATTAATTTTTTGGACAAAATTAATTCCACAAATAACCTCTTGATCCATCAACCAAAATTGGGCTTAAATTAAATTGAGCCTGAATAAAATTGTTGGCCACTTTTTTTATTCAAATCTGAATAAACTTTCTAGAAGATCCAACGTTCAACCGTTGCACCCTCAATGTTCAAGCGTTGGTCCTGACCGTTGCACCCTCAACGTTCGAACGTTGGCAGCAGAAACCGTCTGCTGTTTCTTGGGACACTTGTTACAAGAACCCATACCACCTAGGCGGGGCAATTTAGTATTAAGGATAGAGAATGCTCTCTCGCCTCGATATTAGCATTTTGATATGTTTATGAAGTTTTGATCCGACAAACTTAACACTAAATTGTCGTTGTTGTTCAAAAGCTATCACTTGTTCAAATGGCTAATATGGGAGATGTTGATGGTGTTATTCTTGACTTCGGTCTTGGACCAGGTGCTAATCTTGGTCTCGATACTAGCTCCGGCTCTGGTGGAGGTTCTGGTTCTGGTTTCGATTCAAGGCTGGGTCCTACCTCCGATTTTGGTGTTGGCTCTGGTGGGGGTGCCGGGCTAGGCTCCGGTTCAGGGCTGGGCCCTCGTTCTGATTTTGGATCTGCTCCGGTCCCTCCATTTGTTCCAATGGATAATCCGGTTATACCGGCTCCAGCTGAAAGGCCGTCGAAGTTCAGCGGGGCTGACTTCAAAAGGTTGCAGCACAAGATGTTGTTCTACCTCACATCTCTTAACTTGGCGAGGTTCTTAAGGGAGGATGCTCCTTATGTCCCTGAGGACTCAACTGACAAGCAATTGACGGTGGCATCTGATACCTGGCATAATA
Source organism: Buddleja alternifolia (assembly GCA_019426215.1). Classification (NCBI taxonomy): domain Eukaryota; kingdom Viridiplantae; phylum Streptophyta; class Magnoliopsida; order Lamiales; family Scrophulariaceae; genus Buddleja; species Buddleja alternifolia. Next base: position 58,404,571 of record CM033390.1, read on the forward strand.
GTGACTTCCTTTGCAGGAATTACATATTAAGCGGGTTAGATGATTTACTCTACAGTGTCTACTATCGCTTAAGACCACTAAAGGCCTCTGGGAGGCGCTGGATAAGAAGTATAGAACTGAGGACGCCGAAATGAAAAGGTTCGTGGTCGCAAAGTTCTTAGACTTTAAGATGGTGGACACTAAGTCCGTGACAAGCCAAGCCCAAGAGCTTCAGATAATTATTCATGAAGTTCGTGTTGAGGACATGATTTTGAGTGGATCTTTCCAAGTAGCTTCTATCATTGAGAAGTTACCGCCGTCTTAGAGAGATTTCAAGAATTACTTGAAGCACAAGCGAAAGGAGATGAGTCTAGAAGACTTGGTCGTCCGACTCAGAATTGAGGAAGAAAATCGGGTTTCTGCCAAGAGGCCTCCTGTGCAGGCGATGACCAACATCGCAGAAGTTCCGAAAAGCTCAAACCGGAAAAGAAAGTTTTAGGAAAAGTCCAAAAAGAACTCCCAGAAAAAGAAAGGCAAGTTGAAACAGGGAAACGATTGTTACAACTGTGGCCAACCTGGACATTGGGCTAGAGACTGCAAAGAGCCCAGGAAAACTAAGTCTCAAGGGCAAGGTTCTGGTGAAAATCAGAACAAAGGCAAGAATCAAGTGCAAAACCAGGTGCACTTGGCTGAAGATGATGTCCTGAGCATCAATGAGATGATCGACGATCTGTCTGACCACCAGGTGCCGATTGATTTGACTGATCTTAATCTCACTGTCGTCGTGTTCGAAGCCAATTTGGTGGACAACCCGAGGGAGTGGTTCATAGACACTGGGGCTACTCCCCACATCTGTTCCGACAGAGATGCTTTCTCATCCTATTCCCCAACTAATGAACGGAGATTGTTTATGGGAAACTCGGCCACGTCTCCAGTGGTTGAAATGGGGAAAGTTGTGCTAAAGATGACTTTAGGTAAAGAGCTAACATTGACTGAAGTTCTGCATGTTTCGGAGAGTCGCAGGAATTTGGTATCCGGTTGGGCTTTGGTCAAGAAGGGGTTCAAGATAGTCTTCGAGGCTGAAAGATTTTCTTTAACAAAGAGAGGATTTTACATAGGAAAATGTTACCTTCAGCAGGGCCTTTTCAAGATGAATGTAATCCGCTCTGTTGTAATTGAAAATGAAAGCAATAAAAGCATTGAGAATTTTGTTTATTTGCTTTAGTATTCTAATTTATGGCATATTAGACTTGGACATGTAAATTATAATACTATTCGAAGATTGGTCAACTTGAACTTATTACCAACTTTTAAAATTGAAAATGAACATAAATGTGAAATTTGTGTTGAGGCAAAACTAGTCAAACAACCGTTTCCTTCAGTAGAAAGAAACACCGCACCTCTAAAACTTATTCACAGTGACATCTGTGATTTGAAGTTTGTGCAAACTAGAGGTGGGAAAACTTATTTCATTACATTTATAGATGTTTGCACAAAGTATTGTTATGTGTATTTACTAAGAAGTGAAGACGAAGAGCTTGGAGAGTTTACACATTTGATATATGTTATTTTTGCACTAGTTTTTCCCCGTTTATCGACTTGGTTTTGATTCTTTCCTTGATAATTTGATCACATATGATACTTTGACCCTTGTTTTTTCATATTTTATAGAATAACATAACATTTGGAGGAAAAGTACAAGGATTGAATGTAAATCATGCATAAAGATACAAACTGTCTGCGCAGTGCTAGAGTTTATGGAATATATTTCTCTACCCATATCCAAATTACACATTTGGTATACCAATGGAAAGATAAGAGGTAAAGGTACATTTCTTATGTTGAAGATAAAGATCAGATATGTACGAAAGTAGGTGCAAAAGTCATCGGAAAAGACGTTTTACGATGGAGTTTTCTCATTCAGTGACTTGTGAGATAATTTTATCATCTTTAAAGTTTGATTTAGGACTTTGTGTCTTCTTAAGAGTTGTATATCTTTGTTTTAGGATTCTATAGAAACTTGAATCAGCTTATTCCGATACTAGTAGAGAAAGTTATCCATATTTTACCAAAAATGGCCGGAGCAGCAGGGGACGAACGCTGCGGTGTTCATCTACCAATGCCGCGGCGTTTTGAGCTGAAAGTGAACGTTGCAGCGTTCTGAGCAGAAAGTGAATGCCACGGCTTTCTAGGTGGCTGATTGCTCTATAAATACCCCTTTTAGTCATTTTTTACCCTAACATGCCTTAGAGTGGCAGCCACACACCAAAAAGGGGAGAGAGAGAGAGCTTGGGAGAGAAGATTGAAGGTCATAACGTCTCTTTGAAGGCCCGGATTCACAAGACGACGGAGAATTCAACAAGGGATCAAAATCATCACGATTATTCGAGAGTTTTTACATCTTTATTTCTTAAACTTGTCTAACTCTCTATTATGACTTGTATGATTCAGATCCGTACTTGTGACATGAACATGAGCTAAACGTATATGATTAATGTCGTGGCTAGGCCATTTATGTTATTTTGATTGCTGTTGCTTTGGTGTTTATTGGATTAATGTTGGTTTTAGTTATGTATTCAATATTTGATCTCAATGCTTCACTTGTTTGATCACCAAGTGCTCGATAAAATGCCTAGGTTAGAGATCGAAAGATAAAAACCTAGGGAAGATATAAACTTTGAATACCTTATAGTTAAACCTACTAGAGATAGACTCGGTTTCTTTAGGTGGATTTCCATTTAACCTGGGGAATTCCTAGACCTTAAATGCACCTTTGTTAAGCTAGGTTTTCATATAGAGATATATAAGAAATCATTAACAAAGGTAGGGTTGCTATGCCAAGAGATTGGGTAGTACGTATGTTAGGGAATTTCGCCTTAGCTAAATCCATCTAATAATCCAATAGAACCATAATCACTATTGAAATGCATAATTAGTTGAACCGTGTGCCTTAATCGCATCTCTCCATTGTTTCTTCCCTTTATTTGGTTTGAAGTTGCCTTAGTTTATTTTCTAGTTTTTATTAATTAGTTAATCAACCTTCTATCAACCGACCTAACTTAGAAATGAGTAATATAGTAATCTTGGTACTTAGATTATAGTTGTCCCTGCGGATACGATAACCCTGGACATAAACATTCATTTTACTACTTATGCGACCTAGTTCTCTTGCTAGGATTTTATCGTGTCAAGTTTTTGGCGCCGTTGCCAAGGACAACTATTGTATCTAATACCGAGATTCTCTTATTCGTTCTGAGATTAAGTCATTTTCTTTTGATTTTTTCTATTTCTAGTTTTTGAAGATATGAGTGCTTATAACTTTCAATCACCATGGCAGGCTATGGATTCATCAATCACCACATCAAGTGAAATTCAAATGAAAACCTATCATGAGCACACCTACCATCCCAGTTGGATAAATCATCCAAGATCAACATGGAGTTACAACAATGATGCAATGATATTTTCATCGGGACTTGAGCTTGATATGGATTCATCAATCGCCACATCAAGACCAATGCAAATGGAAACCTATGAACACACCTATCATGTTGGTTGGATAAATCATCCAAGCTCAACATAGAATTACAACAATGATGCAATGATATTTTCATCAGGATTTGACCATGTCGGTAGCTTTCCTTACCAACAACATGATAGTTTCCATAAACAGGAGCTAGAGACGACGTCTAATCTTGAGGACTGGGTGAATGGATATTGTGCACGCACAGAAGCTATCATAAAGGAGGAGGAAGCTCGTTCAAAGGAGAAAGAAGCTCGTTGAAAGGAGTCAGAAGCTCGTAGAAAGAAAGTGGCAATACTAGTAAATCAAGAAGTCAACTTATGGAAGGAGAGAGCGCCTTGCACCATGGAGAGTATCACCAAAGAAAATGAGGCATCCCTCAATACAGAAATTGAACAAGATTCTGATATTGGATTACAATGTCTACACCCTATCACTGAAAAAGAACCACCTACCGAATCCATGTGTGTCAAAATAGAGGCAAACATAGCTGAGCACCCACGATTGAAGAAAGAGATTTCTGAATCCATCTCACGACATGGCCAAGAAAAAACATTAGAAATCTTCAAGAACCCAATGCCACCTACCATCATATCCTTTGAATTCTTAAGAAAGTCCACCAATCACCGGAGGGATATACTGGAAGAAGGTCAAGTCAAAGTATGCAACCTCAATGATTCGTTCGCGGCATACACCATGAAATCAAGTGATACTACGGATAAAAGTGAGGAGACCAAAGGATATATAAATCACTTGGAGATTTCATCATTGAGATTGCCAAAGCCAAGACTAGGGGAGTTTGAGACAATCACACACCAATTGTATCCATCAATTGATGATCCCCCTCCTCTAGAATTTACATTTTACTCTTTGCATTTCAATTACATATTTATAGAAGAGAATTTGTGCTCACTTTTGATTATTCCAGGTTTTATGATAAAAATTGGAGGGGATAAGCCATTATGCAATTGGAAAAGGCATAAAAAAACCCGTCCCTACAAAGTTGGCATTGCTCCTTACAATCCACCGTGAGCAATGCAAGGAGTCGAGCTAATGACGTTAAACAAGCGCTTCTTGGGAGGCAACCCAAATTTTTTTTTATTGCTTTCTTTACTTTTCTTTTTTGTGCTTTTGTCTTACTTTCCTCTCCATTGATTTGTTTTGATATGGTTCCCTTTGAGTTTTCTCCCGTTCAGGTTTTGATCACGGTTTGATCCTGGGATATGAGCCCACCACCATGCTCCCTCAGTTTCTCTCCATTTCAGGGTTGTAACGCTTATCCCTCTTACCTTGCATTTATTTCATGAACATTGAGGACAATGTTTAATTTAAGTTTGGGGGTGGCGTACATTTTTGCTTTTGATTCATTTGTGTTTTTGTTGTGATTTCTCTGTTCATTTTGTTTCAATCTATATTGCACCAACACTCCAAAAAACCACCACGGGCGGTGTTGGGCGCATTCCGACACGGACACGGCTCCGACACGCCTGCCCCGTGTCCCTAAATTAAAAAATATAAAAAAATATTCGACACCGCGTCGGACACGACCAAGGTATGTCTGACACGATTAGGACACGGATGGGCCATTTTTATAAGATATTAAAACTTTGGGGGATCAAATTATAAATAAAAATTACCATTTTTTTAAGGTTGAAGACGCTCTCCCCTGGCTCCAGCAGAACTGCATAAACAGAAACACATAAACTCCGCCTTTCTTCTTCTCCGACTCTCTTCTTCTCCGGCCTCGCCGTCGACCATCCTCGTCGCCGTCGCCCGTCATCGTCGCCATCGTCCGGCAGCCACAATCGCAGGTTTATCTTCTTACTTTTCAATTCCTATTTCACAAATTGAAAACCCTAAATCCCCAAATTGAAGAAACCTATATAAGAGTTTGAAGGTATCTCTCAAAGGTTTGTTGATGGAATTTGTTTGAGTTATATGTATCTATATAAAACTCCATTTATATGTGTTTGATTTGGGGTGTTTTTCGCTTTTCTATTTCATTTGTGTTGAATTATGTGATTATTGGATGAAAATTGGAGTTGACGGTTGATCTGAACAATTATGGGTTATTTGTGATTTAGGGTTTGTTTAATTATTGCTAATCTTTGATTAATTAATCAATTTCCTTTCATAGTTCATTATATTGTTGTAGATAGATTCAATTTCAATGAAATCCTACTGTTGGTAGGTCTCTCAAATGAATATTCAACAGAGAAATTATGATGACTGATGATGATGAATTAATTGTGCTTTTGAGTCTAGTGATGATGTTGGAATTTTAGAAATTGCGAATCTCTCACTTGATGAACCAGAATTGGAGAATGATTTGTTTGTAGATGAAGTTGGTGAAGCACCTCACTATGATTCTGATGTTTTTCCAAATGTGGAAGATTAGACTATTTTTATTTGCATCATTTGTATGACGATTGACGTTTGCTTGTTATTTCACTTATTTGAATTAGGATTTGAACAATTGAGTATTTATTTTTGTTTTATCATGTTTTGAATTGAAAACATATTTATTGTTATATTTAGTTTATGTTTATATTTTATTTTGCATTTGTTATTGATAAGTAGTTGAATTATTTGCAATATAAATAGTTTTACGAAGAAACAAGTAAAATACAAATTTATATATATATAATATATATATATAAAAAAATTGGACAGACGTGTCGAAGCAGTGTCGAAATTTATGTTTTTTTTTAAAAATGTCATTCCCCGTGTTCGTGTCGCTGCATCATAGGTTTCAATTTATGCATGTGTAGTAAGTAGAACCTTGTTGAATTGGAATTCATGAACTGGTGCACCCTTGCATAAGAGCAGAATGCGTTTGAATATCTTTACTCTGTAAAGTCAAAATCCCTTGTCTGTAGTCAATATGTCATATGTTGTGAGTTGAAAGCCCTTTTTAGTCATACTTATGCGAATTATTGCGGATTTAAAAGGTTGAACTTGCAAATTTTTTGACTATGAAGTGTGTATTAATGTTGTGAAGTCATAAAATGATTTAGGTCATCTTTCATTGTCTTTAGCCTTACATTTTGGCTTTCTCTATATTTCATAATCTCTAGACCTTAACTTGAGTCATATTTATAAGAATGGAATGTGCTAAGCACACTAGAAATCACCATTCGCCTTTCTTTCATAAGCCACAACAACCACCTTCTAGCCTAAAAATAAATACAATGTCTAATGCCCAAACAAGAAAGCTTAGAACTTCATATCATTTGGCTTGTAAGTGGGTGGTCACCTTGTCTTGGTTTGAATGTATATGAATTAGATAGCGATGTTTTGGCTATGTTGGGATATTTGAGGTTTGAAGTATTGTGTAAAAAAGGGGATGAAATGAAAACTTGAGCAATGGGCTAAATAGTCGAGAGAGAGATTTGTATGGAGAGAAAAAAGGAAGCTCTCGACTAGGCTTTAATCTTGGCACTCAATTGGATGATTTGGCTTGGAAATCTGTGTACAACCCGATATGAAAAGAAATAAGTTTGGGGGTTGTAAGTTGAAAGGCAAAAGAGAGTGAAAAAGTGATAAGTGATAAGTTGTGAAAGTTTATATGATTTATATGCGAATTTAGCTCGATGATCTTGAGTTATAGGCTCTCTTGACTTAGTCACTTTATCCATATCTTCCGGTCCTAGCCATCTCCTAGCCTTACGTTACAAGCCGAAAAGACCTTTTGAATTTGACTTTTGCACTTTATGCACACCGAGGGGTTAACGAATGTTGAATTGTTTCAATGTCTTTACTTTCCAATTAATTTGCATAATCTTGTCTAAAGTATGCTCTTGACATGAAAATAGGAGTGGGAGTTCATGATTTGGGGATGGAAACTAAGATTTTGTGCGGTTTTTGAATTGTTGAGTGTTCAAAGCATCGGGTAACTTTTCAGAATCTTTTTCGAAGGTACAATGCTTGCTCTTATGTGTATGAATTGGCAAATGAAAATTCAATCTTCATGTGTGTGCTTGATTGTATTTGATCGAGGACGATTAAAGCTAAGTTGAAAATCAACTTGGAAAAAGAATAAAAGCTATCCAAAGTGATAGAGGTGGAGAATACGGAGCGTTTTTTGATGAATTTTGTACCAACTCTGGAATTATTCATCAAACGACAGCACCATACTCACCTCAATCAAATGGCGTTGTTGAACGCAAGAATCGCACTCTCAAAGAAATGATGAATGCGATATTGTTAAATTCTGGATTACCGCAGAATGTGTGGGGGGAGGCGATCCTCTCCGCCAATTATATCTTTAACAAGATTCCTCACAAAAGTAGGAGTGAGACTCCGTACGAACTTTGGAAAGGTCAAAAACCTTCTTACAAGTACCTCAAAGTGTGGGGGTGTTTGGCTAAGGTAGAAATACTCAAACCCAAACAAGTTAAGATAAGGCCTAAAACTATTGATTGCATATTCATAGGTTATGCACCAGAAATGCTTCATTTTTCGAGGATGTCTTTCCAAGTAAGGAAAGAGATGAGAAAGTTTCTCTTAAAAGAACATTTGATGAGTCTACGAGTAGTTCTAATCCCAGGGACGAAGAACCACATCGTAGCAAAAGGGCAAGAGTTCCAAAATCATTTGGTCCCGATTTTGTATCATATACATTAGAAGGGGAGCCTAAAACGATTAAAGAAGTTATGTCCGGTCCAGATACTCAATTCTGGAAAGAGACTATCAATAGTGAAATCGAGTCTATTTTGCACAACCATACCTGTGAGTTGGTTGACCATCTAAAGGGAAGTAAGCCTTTTGGCTGTAAATGGATTCTGAAAAGAAAGTATAAGACTAATGGAACTATTGATAAGTATAAGGCCCGTTTGGTAGTCAAAGGATACCGACAAACAGAAGGTCTTGATTTCTTCGATACTTATTCTGCGGTAACGCGAATAACATCCATAAGATTATTCATCGCTATTGTCGCGTTGTATAACCTTGAGATACATGAAATGGATGTTAAAACTGTGTTTCTAAACGGAGAATTAGATGAAGAAATATACATGGAACAACCTGAGGGGTATGTTGCTCCTGGAAAGAAGAAGAAAGTGTGTAAACTTGTAAAGTCGCTATACGGACTTAAACAAACGCCAAAGCAGTGGCATGAAAAATTTGATAGCACGATGTTATCAGATGGTTTCAAGATCAACGAGTAAGATAAATGTGTGTATGTTAAACAAACACATAATGCATACATCATAGTGTGTCTATATGTAGATGACATGTTGATAATCATGAAATTATCATGAATACTAAAGGAATGTTAAAGAAAGACATTGACATGAAGGATATAGAACTTACAGATGTCATATTAGGGATTAGAATCATGAGGACTTCTGAAGGACTAGTCTTATCGCAATCCCATTACGTTGAGACAGTTTTGGAAAGGTTTCTTCCGATCGATAGTGCACCAGTCAAGACGCCAGTGGACTTGAGCGTTCATCTACGCAATAACCATGGCGAACCTATATCGCAGTTACAATATGCTAGGGTCATTGGGAGTGTGATGTATATCATGAACTGTACTCGCCCTGATCTAGCTTATTCTAAGAGCAAGTTGAGTAGGTTCACGAGTAATCTTAGTGTAGAGCATTGGAATGCTTTAACTAGAGTTCTTAAGTATCTAAAGTATACTAAAGATTATGGATTGCACTACTCAAGATATCCAGCTGTAATAGAGGGATACAACGATGCTAATTGGATATCAGACGCGAACGACTCTAAGTTCACAAGTGGGTATGTATTTACCGTTGGTGGAGGAGCGGTATCGTAGAAATCTTCTAAGCAAACTTGCATAGCCCGTTCCACGATGGAATCAGAATTCACAGTTTTAGATAAAGCTGGTGAAGAAGCTAAGTGGCTAAGAAATTTCTTAGAAGATGTTCCCTGTTGGGAAAAACCTATGCCTCCGATATTGATACATTGCGACTGTATGTCGGCAATTGGGAGGACTCAGAGTAGTATGTATAATGGTAAGTATAGACATATTCGTCGTAGGCATTATACCATTAAACAGTTGATCTCTAACAGGATTATTTCCATTGATTATGTGAAATCAAAGGAGAATATTGCATGACGAAAGGATTGCCTAGAGATCAAATATACTGTCTATCAAGAAGAATGGGATTAAAGTCTACAATTTAAGAATGGACACAGCGGAAACCCAACCATGTTGACTAGAGATCCCAAGATCATGGTTCAATGGGACAACTAAGTTATGAAAATTTAGTATGGCACTTAGGAGTTTAAACTCCAAACCTATTGTGTAGGATAAAGAAATGCATTCTACAAATGTAGCAAAGGCTAAGTCGGAACTTTTAATGATTCCTATACTGTCATGAAAATGAAATGGAGTATGGTAGGATACTCTTTAAATAGGAGATCACCTATGTAAGTGTGAGGTGTAGGCCGCCTCAACATTGAGTACAATGTAAACACTTATGAGTCCAAGAAGGGGTGCCACGGCCAAAATGGACCCAACAGTGAGAAGTGGAGCTACTGAGAGTTTATCATGTGAATATCATTGTCTAGTTTTACACGAACGGCTGACCAATTCAAAACATCATGTTCATTGGGGAGCCTAGTAAATCCGATGATATATCACTAAAAAAGGTTCAAAGCCAAAAGCTATGTATTCTGATGTGATAAAAAAAATTCTGAACTCTTCAGATCATGCATTGCATTAATTTCATTCTAGTGGGGGATTGTTGTATTTTGTGCTTATAAAAAATCTGGGATACAAAATATTATTGGATAATATTAATCTATGTTCCGAGTAGATGAGTTTAGCATTTCGAATTTCTCAAATTGGATTAAAAACGAATGAGAAATTAAGTGCTAAAGTTGGGTGTTTGAAGTGGGTTATCCCACATAGAATATGGATCAAAGTTTGGAATGATTTATAAACCATTGCCTTAAGACTAAGGGTTGGCCCTTTGGGTCATAAGATTTTTGTGGGCTTTGTGAGGGGGAAGGACCTAGCCATGGTTCGGTTCACAAAACACTCGCGCGTGCGCCGCCGCCGCCGTCCACCCACCCGGATCGGACTCGGGCTCGGGCTCGGGCTCGGGATCGAGAAAGGGTCCTGGTCGTGGGCCATGGGCCTCGGGCCTGGGCTTGCAAGATAATTAATTTTTTGGAAAAAATTAATTCCACAAATAACTTCTTAATCCGTCAACCAAAATTAGACTTAAATTAAATTGGGCCTGAATAAAATTGCTGGTCATTTTTTTATTCACATCCAAATAAACCTTCTAGAAAATCCAGCGTTCGAACGTTCCACCCCTAACGTTCAAACGTTGGTCTTGACCCTTGGATTTTTCTGTTACAAGCCAACGTTCGAACGTTGAGGGTGCAACGTTCGAACGTTGAGGGTGCAACGTTAGAACATTGGCAGCAAAAATAGTCTGTTGTTTCAAATTAGAATCGAAGGTAATTCAATGCCCATATTTTGTTTGATTTTGGAGGCTATATATAGCCCCCTCCAGCTGAATGGAAAATAACACCAAGCATTTCTAAGCTTATATTTTCTCTCATTCTCTAAATTCTCTCAAGATTTCACAGTAGCAAAAGTTCGTTAGGTTTTGAATTTGAAGTGGTTTTGAATTCAGAACGTATATCGTTGTATCTTAGAACACTTGTTCCAAGAACCCGTACCACCTAGGCGGGGCAATTTAGTGTTAAGGATAGAGATTTCTTTCTCGCCTCGATATAATCTTTCTTCGATATTATCATTTGATACATTTGTGAAGTTTTGATCCGACATTTATTAGAAAACCTCTTTTGAAATTATTGCAGAATTGCTAGATTGGCGATGCCCGTTACGTTACGAGTAGAAACTTGAACGCTTCTGAGATTACTTGATGTGGATGAAGTGTTCCGGGATTGAGCAGCTTCAGCCTACCTGTCAATGTGACAAGATTAAAATAAAAGAAAACTGATAGGTCTTTTGCTGTAAAATATATTTTTTTGCAAATCAAAACAAGAACAAAGAAATAAAAGTAAAGTGACTTCCATCGGAAATGGATATGTGCAACAAATAAAATATTTGTAACAAGATATCAAGTGATAATGTTATAAGTGTACATAAAGCAATCTAACATTAATTTGGAGGAGCCATACAAGCTATGGTAAACAACTTTCCGAAGCAATTGTAGACATTTGACACGTTAGTACATCATGGACAATAGTAGACAAGATAGAAAACTTTTTTTGTGAACTTTTCCACCACCCTAATAAATCAAAATCTTCTTCCTCAACATCTTGAGTGCTATATTTACCTACTTCGTTCGAGGACCTACTTGTTATGCTTGTTGTTTTTTTCATTGGACTCAAAAGATTTGTATGTATAGATTTTACTCTTTTACTAGAACTCGTTAAAGTAGGATTCGTTTCATATTGATTAATAGTGGTATACCATTCTATTAATGATGCGAACAAACTCTCATATTTCTATTTTTCAGAATCTATAACTATGTGTAAATAGTCGAAACATTCAATATATTTACCCCTACGACCACGAGAACTACTTGAACTAGGAGGATTCATTTTTGATGGATAAAATAATCGTAGATAAAAAACGGCACGACCAAAATTTAACACACATTTAAAAGTGAATAAGTAAATGTTACCAAACGCCGAAATTACTCTTTGACCAAACGTCGCAAAATTGGGAGCTCTACAACTTAATTTGGGAAGATGAATTACGCCTCGGCCAATCTTCGAAAATAACCACTTATTTCCAACTTCAAATTCTCAAATAACAATATAGTCTTAATAATATAAAGTGTATATTTAAATATAATGAAGTATATGATATAAATATAAGAAAATGTATAAAGTAGAGTTTGATAATATTTAGATAATTGTAAGAGATTGAATGATTTTAATGTGAAATAAAGTGAAGAAATTGACATGTAAATATAGGTAAAAATTAACCAAAAAAATACAACTATTGGTGCAACAGCCAGAATTAATTCCGGATGTTGCACCACAATTCAAACGACCAGCAATTGCTGGCCATTTGAAGTGTTTCACAACATTCATCAATTGCTGAAAGTTGCATAAGTGTGCAACGGCCTTATTATATATATTTTTCTATTATTTATTATTATATAATAATTATTCAACCAACAAAAAATGGAGAGGACCGGCCCGGCCTTGACCTGAATATGAACCAGGCTTTTCATTGGTCAATGCCTTAAAAAGGTTAACCTTTAATGGGCCAAGGTCTTTAAAGGGCCGCCTATTTATAGGCCTTTTAAAGGGATATTTACACCTTTACATATAGTTTATAAGAAAAAGAGCCCAATATAAAGTAAGTTCTCAATATTGTATTTCTTATTTCATATACATATCAAGTACATGATATATAGTGATCTTGATCGCTTATTCTAATAATTTGGAATAGAAAATAGGTAGTGATAAGAGACGGACAACTAGTGTAGGGAATTCGTTTTACGTTCTTATTCACATTATATCTCAGATCCTATAAAGATAAATTTGACTCAACTATTACATAGTTTTTATGAAAAAATTGGCTATCATAAAATTGATTACGAAAAAAAAATTGAATTTTTAGTTTTATCAAAACTTGATTTGCAAAATGTTCAGTTGAAATTTAATTATTATTATTATTTTAAAAAAAATAGACACTACCTAAGATTTGTATTACTTTTGATAGAAAGTGTCTCGTTCATTATCAACTGAGTGAATATATGAAATTTCACAAAGTGTCTTTTAGCATATTCTAGAAACAAAGAAAATGATAGAAACATGTCATTTTCCGGCAGTAAATGCGTTAGTTTTTCGCTCCCTATCTATTGCCTAAACATGTGTACTACATCTATAAAAGGACTACGTCGCTACGATATCAATTCTAACAGATATATCTCATAAATATATCTTAAAGGCTCCCCAGTCCCAAGTCCAAATATCAACACTTATCCATGGCTACGACCACGAAAACGCTCACCATCCACCACCGCTGCCGCGTCGCACCTTCCGCCACCACCACGGTGGCGGCGGAGCAGTCCCTTCCTCTCACTTTCTTCGACATGATATGGTTACACTTCCACCCGATCAAACGTCTCCTCTTCTACCCAATTTCATGCTCCACTTCAAATTTCCTGGAAACCATTGTCCCAAATCTCGCACAATCTCTCTCCATAACTCTCACAAATTATCTTCCAATTGTTGGAAATTTAATATACCCCCTGGAATCAGGCATGCCAGAAATTCGCTATATTTCCGGCGACTCAGTTTCATTAACCATCGCCGAAGCAAGTGAAGCTTTCGATTTCAATTACCTGACGCGAAACCAGGCCCGGGAAGCAAATGGCTTTTACCCCTTTGTTTCTGAATTGCCTGAACCGAAAAATGAACCCGAATCAGGGTTCAGAATAATCCCTCTTATAGCTATTCAGATTACACTTTTTCCGGGAACAGGTATTTGTATTGGTTTTACCAATCATCACATCATCGGGGACGCAAGTTCGATCGTGGGGTTCATAAAAGCCTGGAGTAAAGTCGCAAAGGTCGGGGGACAAAATGAAGTTTTAGTAAAAAATGATTTAGTTCCATTTTATGATAAATCTGTGATTAAAGATCCATCAGGGCGAGCAAATATTTTCTGGAACCAAATGAAACTTACCCCATATTGGTCCTCGCCGTCAAGTTTCCCTAATAATAAACTCCGAGCAACGTATACTTTACGGAAAGATCAAATTCAGATACTCAAGAATTTGGTAATGGATAGAAAACCAGGTATTGATCATTTATCATCTTTTACTGTAATTACAGCTTATGTTTGGTCGTGTTTGGTGAAATCTGCGGTAAAATCCGGGGAAAACGTTGATGAGAACGAGCCGGAATATTTCGGCTTCGCCGTGGACGTGCGGCGGCGGCTGGAGCCGCCGATTCCGGCGGGGTACTTTGGGAACTGTTTAGCATTCGTAATAGTTGAATCCAGGCACGGAATATTGAGTGGAGAAGATGGATTTTTCATTGCAGCTGAATTAGTGGGAGAGATAATCAGTAAAAAGGTGAATAATAATGAGGAATTGTTTAGAGACGCCGACGATTGGCTGGTGAAATATGGGTCATTGCTCACGAAACGGATTTTTGGGGTGGCGGGTTCGCCCAGATTCGACATGTATGATACAGATTTCGGGTGGGGAAAGCCCAACAAGTACGAATCGGTTTCGATTGATGGGGATGGGTCAATGTCGCTTTCTAAGTCCAAAGAATTCGAGGGAGGTTTAGAGATTGGTTTGTCTTTGCCCATAAAGAAAATGGATGTTTTTGCGGATATATTCTATGATGGGTTAAAGATATAAGGATACATTTGTTTTGTGTTTTCATTTCATTTTCAAGGGCCAATTTTCGATATGTGTTGATAAATGTGTCCTCTCCGTAATCGTTTGAAAAGATTAGGATGCATGGTTCTATTTTTAAACTGAATTGGAATTGATGTATATGTAGAAATTTGATTGTCGTTGAATAAAAGTGATTAAGTAATTATGAATATGTAACTATTATACCACATTGAATGAAGGCTAGGGAATTGACGCAGGACAAAATCATATGGCTCTGGATAAAGCATTCCAATACTGTATGTAATTTCTAAATATGCAATTCATAATTTTATTGATTTGTTTACACTTTTCAAAATCTATTTGATTGTTCACATTTTTTATTAAATGATATGATAGATATTTCTGATTTCTAAAATTATCATTCTTCATGATTTTATTTGTTGTTTGCATTTTTGTGTTATTTTTGTATACTAATGTTCTTTAATTTTTTTAATATTTGAAAGTAGATAATTTCATATTTTTCATTTTTGTAAGTTTGTATATATATATATATATATACACACACTATAAATATCCAGTGTCCACATCTTCCTATTTAAAGTTCTTCAATTCGAAATCATATGTTTTTTTCCTTTAATATTCTTTTCAGTTTCATATTACTTCTTTGAAATTGACCAAAATACTAATCTATGGTAATTTTGAGTGTTTTAATTCTTAAAAATATATCATTAGTTGTCGATACTTGCATTATTTTTTTTATCCGGGCAGCATTTCGAATTAGTTGTCAAACTAATTTGATCATGATTCATGCCTAATTATTTATTATTTATTTTATTAAGTTTACTGATTAAGTATTATTATTATTATTATTTTAATTAAACCAATATGATTTAATACATATAAAGAAATTTTTGGATGATAATCATTTTTTTCATCCGACCAGCCTTTCGAATTGAAAATTTCTTATATTGATTGATCAAACTACTTATCATATGCCTAATTATTCAATATTTATTTTATTAAGATTACCGATCATGTATTATTATTAGTTCAACTAACCTAATATGATTTACTACATGTAAAGAAATTTCCGAATGATAATCTTTCAAATTGAAGCGAATCATTTTAAACTTACATATTATAAATAAATTAATAATTTAATCAATATATTCTTTAATTATTATTCTTTGACATAATCAATATCTCGTGCTTGGCGCGGGTTTTAGGAAAATTCTAAGTTAATCTCATCTCAATGGTCCTAGCCCCTTTAACACCACATATGTGTGTTGGGGTGGATGATTTTTATCATCAACTACCTATGTAAATACCACCCACCTTAATGAAAATGTGTGGTGTTAAAGAGACCAGGACCATTGGAATGGGTCTGGCATAGAATTGCTCCGCGGGTTTACAACTAGAAGATACGGTCCCACTACCCGAAAAAAATAATGATAGATTAAGTTCAATGGTCCTAGTGTCTATCTCTCTCAACACAATAAAATATATTGTTTACGATCTCCATACACTTGTGTGAAAAAATAAATACAAAATACACATTCGGATCATCGAACTCGATTTGTGACTTTTGAGATCAGTTCCTATATGGTCCCCGAAGTGATGCATCTTAATTCTAGCTTTTGTCTAATATGTGGACAGTCAAGTGCCATGAAAGTTTCTAACTTTCTTTTTTTGAAAAGGAAAGGCCATGTATGGCTGTGATTTCTGGATCATATTTTTATTTTTTGAATTATCAAAAAATAAAAATACTCACATCAAGCCAAATTCTACAGAAAATGCCTCAATTTCAAATCTTACCACACATTCCTCTATATAACTATTCATCATTTCAATCACTTCATTCTCTCTTTTCATTAATTACATAATTCAACTATCCAACTTATTCTCTTTCTTACTTTATTATAAACAAAATATTATTCTATTTTTTTTCCCTATCATCATTACATATATAACTAATTCAATCAACTTTACATCACATCTACACAACTTACAAATATTTCTCAAAAACACATCCAAACAAACAATAAAAAATTAATATGTTCACACGAATTTTTACAGTACACATTCTCCAATAAAAACTCAAAATTCATTTTTTGAAACACAACTGTACGGAGCCAAAGTTTCCAACTAAGCTTGTCCATTTGCTGATATTTTTCTTTTTCGGGCCATAAGTAACATAAAAAATGGAGATGAATTAACATCTATTTCTTTTTCACTTGTTGAATTCAGTTAAATATTTTTGATAATTTATATAAATACTACAAATTTATAGTACTTCTAAATTATCAAACTATTTTATAGCAATTACATAAATCCCACAACCTTGTAGATACTTAAGCAAAGTTAAAAGTAACAAAAAATGGAGTTGCAAATTGATAAGAAATTTATTTGTTGGAACACACAAGGGGAAAAAAAGTTGGACAAAAATTAGAATATAATAAGAATGATCTTACACAGCTCAAGCTCATCCTTCATCCTCAAGAATCTCTCTGTGGACGTGCATGCATGAAGTGCTGCAGTATTTATAACTGTACCGATGAAACGGTACTTTCCCCGCCAGTGACACATAGCAGCACGAGCATAAAGTTTCACTTCCATTTGTACTATTTAATTGCAAATTACTTGAAGTGTTATTCTCTTGAGCTTTCAGTGCTGCTATTCGTTTCTCGGCAGCAGCTGCTCTCTTTTCCCTTTCAGCTTCTTGATTTCTTCTTTGTTCTTCCTGAAAAATTCAAGAATAGAAAGTTAAAAAGATGATAATGATGATAAGATATGAAAAGTTGTAGGACAATTTAAAGCTCTTTATTAAAGAACCTCTTTTGAGATTATTGCAGAACCGCTAGACTGGTGATGCCCTTTACGAGTAGGAACTTGAACGCCTCCGAGATTACTTGATGTGGATGAAGCATTCTGTGATTGAGCAGCTTCAGCCTGTCGATCAAGGTGGCAAGATTAAAATCAAAGAAAATTGATAGGCCTTTTGCTGTAAAATATAATTTTTTGCAGAAAACAATAAGAACAAATAAATAAAAGTAAAGTGACTTCCATCGGAAATGGATACTTGTGAACGAATAAAATATTAGTAACAAGATATCAAGTGACAATGTTATAATTGTCATTAAATAATAATAATAATAATAATAATAATAATGTATATATATATATATATAAAATAATAATAATAATAATGTATATATATATAAAAAAAAATGTATATATATATACACTTAATTCTTGTCATTATTCAATTTTAAGACGAAACAAAAATTATCTTTCATGGCTATTAGTGACAACTGATAATTAGTGAGATATGTTTATGGACAACTTGTGACAATAAAAACAGTCGTCACTATATTTGTGTTGTCACTAAACATACCTCACTGGTTGTCGATAGTGACAACTTAAAAAGAATTCTTGTAACTGAAACCGTCACTATATATATCTAGACTCACTATGTATATCTAGTAACAATTTTGGCATTGTTACTTCACATGTTGTCACTAATATTGTTTTCTGTTGTAGAAAATGGAGTCAATGGTATGGAACTAGACCCCAAATACACTTATTGGATAGAAGGATCGAAAGAATATAATTAGGTACTAAAACAGAAATGAAACAAACCTGGGTCTTCTTTTCTTTTGCTTTCTTTAGTTTCTTCAACTCCTTCGCTTTTGCTTTCCTCTTGGCATCTTTTTCTGCCTGATGAAAAATCCAAATATAACAAAATTAAAAGAAAGAAAGCTATAAAACATCATTTGAGAAAACTGCAACATAAAGTATGCTAACATTAATTTAGAGGAAGCCATGCAGCTTATAAGAAAGGAAGCCCAATATAAAGTAAGTTAACACTCGAGCAAACCAATCCATCAAGAATTAAATTACAACATGCATTAGAATTAAGATATTAAATAATAATATGAGTAAATTCGATAGACACTCCTGACTAATTACGAAACACACTACAGGTTTTTGAAAAAATAGCATAACTTCCCCCGTCAGTTAAAACATATTACAATTTCACCGCTTGATTTTGTGTTGTCAAGATGTGTCTTGGTAATCTGCAAAATCTCAGGCTTTTGCGGTAATTACCCGATAACTTAGGGATGTGCATGTAATTATCTCATATAATAAAATTGCTGGTGTTGGAGAAGCAGCGAAACTTTAGAGAATTGCGAGGTTGAAACAAATTGAAATAAAGTAATTTCCCAAATTCTTTACCTGCTTAGCAGCTTGAGATTCCTCCATCTCTTTTGTAAGTGGACTTGGCACCTTGGCAGCATTCCAATCCCATTTCTCAAGGTTTGATGCCATAAACCGTCTAAAAGTATTCCTCACTTCCTTCTCACTGGCAAGCATATATGGTGTTTGGGCCTTCTCATCTTTAATACATGGATCTAAACCCTGCTCAAGGAGTTCCAAAACTTTTTCAGCATTTCCCGACTTTGCAGCTTCATGTAAAGGCGTTGAAGTACCAACAATATCAGTCTCCTTTTTCAATTCATGTGACATAGACAAACTGCCCATTTCTGTAGCAATGGAACAAGGCTCGGAAATTTTTGTACTCTTCAAGTTTTCTCTAATCTCCATTTGACTAGATGGTGGTTCGTTTTTTGTGTTGAGAGGTATTTCCTCACTCGTCTCAGAGGAAATTTGTAACAGTAAGGTATATATTCTTTTAGCTTCCTTCAACGTAGGCCTCCTAACAGTCAACGGAATATTTCTAATAGCATGATGCTGACAGGTAAAATAAGGCTTTTCTCCATCAAAAATGAGTTGGCGATTATTTGAAGGAGCATAAATGAAAATGCAAGAGGCAACGGTGAAATGAGGCTTCCATAGAGCAAGTAAGTCTTGAATATCCTGGTCATTGAAGAAAAGAGAATTAGTGCCCCAGAGAATATAACTTTACAGGACAGAATTATAATTTTCTTTCTCAATTTATTGAGAAAAATAAAGCATTTAATAAGAGGTTGAAAAGACTCCATAAGAATTTATTTTGCCGAGTGCGGATGATGATAATGTAAGATATATTTCAGCACAGCACGAATTTAAATATTTGGAAATGACAGAATTGTAAGCCACGATAACATGCTATATGAAAATGGAAGAATTTGTGAACTGGAATAATAAAGGAATTATATTTGAAGTAGAATTTATACGGCGCTCTCAAATTAGTTTAAAAAACCTGTGCCAGTCACAGGTTCAAGCAATAGAATATTTTCAAGAAAAGATACCAAATCTTTTGACTTGAACAATCAAGAAATCCACACCTTTTTAAGAGCAAATTCATTATATCGACGAAGTGAAGCACCAGCAGAATGAATAGTCCGCCCACCTGCATCTTTTGATGACTGCTTTTTACCTGCCTTGGCCCTAATAACATACCTGCATGGAAGGAACCAAGGCAATTAGTTTTCCTCATGTCTTCATCCAGGCAACCTTATTAACCATAATTATATGCCAATATGCACACACAAAAACAAGAATAAGGTTTATCAGAGCCTGAGGTTCATGACCACACAAAAATTTGTGAAAATTCACAGAGTGCAAGGCAAGTTACAAGGTGAAAAAGTTGCTAAGAGTAATCAAGCCAAACTAATATCTGCATCTATTCCAATAAATAAGCATAAAACAAGGTATGAAGTTTTACCAATTAATCAAGCCATTTTGAAACACGGAACTAACCTGTGAAAAGTTTTATGAGCCACAAGGGAAGTGCCATCAAAGACACAGCCCGCAAAATGCCCACCTCTTGCAAGTAAAACAATCCTCAAGCGGGTGCTATCTCTAGGTTCATGAATTATGTATTTCAGTTTTTCAATTACTTCCCGTTGTGTCAAAAATAATTTATCACCAGCCTCATCCATGACAAGCAACTTGTCACCTTCAAATGATATATTTTCAGACTCATCAAGTAGTAAACATCTCCAAACTGAAACTCTCTCTCCATTCTTCAATTGTATAAATATTTTAACTTTTGAAATTCCACCAAATCCACGTTGCCTGTCAGCAAGGAGACTAGTCTCTCTATCATCCTCATCTTCTGATCCTGAAATACTTGATACATCATAGTCTTTGCACAAAGAATCAGATGCTGCTTCATCAAAATCTTCCTCTTTAATGATACTTTTTCCAGCAAAACTTAGCTTTATCTGAGATCATACACTGTCAATTAAATCAAGATGTGGCAATAATTGCAAATTTTACAGTCACACTTGCTATATAAAGGCAAGAAAGAAGTAAACTATAGTATATGATAATGCAAATTTAATACTACAAATTAGCCACTCCACCCTTGATGCAATTCTTAAGATAAAAGAAAATGCTACCACATTCTGAATAATAAAACAAATCAACTATACACGAAGAAATAAAACTTGAGGTATAAGAATACTAGCAAAGCTTCAAGTTTCATCTTCTATTTTTTTGATAAGTATAAAAAGAGGAAAAGCAAAGCCTCATTTCTTTCACTGAACTAACGGAACTGGGATAAGAACTTTTCTTGCTTGGCTCCTTCCAGTATAGCAAGGATTTAGACGCCTTTAGATGGATAACCCTCCGCCAAATCAATTTCCATACCCCGTAGAACGTAACAATACACAACATGATATCACAATTTCTTAAACCATCAAACAAGTAGTTGATCAAAAAATTTACACCATAAACAAATTTTACATGAACCAACTTAAACTGGCTCCAAATTACAATACAGAAAATATCTTTTTCGAATGACCTAAAATTCCTAACTCAATCCAACTTAATCATCACAAATTCAATTTCTTATCAATTTTAGAATGAACCTAAACATCCTAACAAACTCCAACCTAAACAAATCACAAAGATTCATAAATAAGCCTAATTCGTTCATTCCAACTAAAAGGAAAAAATCCTTCGTTCTGTACTAGGTTTACCAAATATAATAGCAACAATAAATAAAGGCAAAATTAAGAATATATATATATACACACACACACACACACACACACACATACATTGAAACGATGGATGTCGGATTTGAAGTGAAGGCGCTGGTCATGGAGAGACTCGAACTCCGCCTTACAAGTGTTGCAAGACCATCTCTGCATAATTTTAGCATTAACACTACTACTACTGCTGCTGCTGCTATTCTTGTGATTACTGCTATCAATATCATGATCAGAATTATTTTCAATAATCTCCTTTTCCGAATTGGATTCCTCTAAAACGTCGTCGCTTTGGGAGGTATCGGAATCAGGAAGCGAGGAGGAAGGGGAAGGCAGGAGGCGGCAGGAATCGAAGAAGTCCGGCGAGACCTCGAAGATCGAACGGTGTCGTTTCGCCTCTTCTTGACTGCTCTGCTTCCGCGGATGCGGTTTCGTTGGCTTATCTTTGGCGGCGGGGGCGGGGGAGGCTTCGGTCGCCATTGTCGTTTCTGCACACGGGATTTTGTAATTTGGCTGATAATTTGTGGAACGCTAAAGGAGTTTTGAGATAATATATAGGTTCAATTTTTGGTATATACACAACAATTCATTTTTGATAAATCTTATAAATAATACTTAGGTCTATGCTATAATTTACATTCAACTTTGAATGTATTCAAAACGTGCAACATTTAACTCTAAGGACGTACCAAAATATTAGAGACCGTGGATTCTACTATCATTAACAACTTGTGGGTTTTTGTTTATTTTATTGGTTATATGTTGACGATGATTCATGTAATAAAAATGAAAAAGTGCAACGAATTTTGCATATGGTGGATCTTATTTGTTTTTTATCATATGATGGTTGCGATTTCTCGAAATTTCACAAATTTTGTAAATTCTTAGTAATAACTATATGTTAGTATTTGAGTAGCGTTGAAAGACGAATTAAGGTACATTATGATCGGTTTGAGATCAATCCTAAAAATTGTTTTTAAGTCTCGTTTGTTTTTTGTTTTTTTTTTATACATAAAAATTTAGGTAGGATTGCCTTCGGCCACTTACCAGGGCTACCAGAGCCAAAGCATGCTTTCGGGACTATAGGTCGTTTATAGAGTTACTTACAGATCGTCCATTAACATAGCCCTCACGTCGGTAGAGGGAATTGAATACACAATTTTCTGAGGGGAAGTGATTCGTCCTTACCAACTGAGTCAACTCGTATTAGCCTCGTTCGTTACCATAACAAACTAAAAGTAAACATATTTTCCTTTTTCGATAATTTTTTAATCTCAATTTGAATTCAGTGCGACTAATACAAGATGATATATATATATATATATATATATATATAATCAAGGTAATCGACCTTGACTCTTGTCCGATCCAATTAAAACTCTTTTGAGTAATAAATTTTAGAGTTAGATAATAATTCAAATAAAACCTTATTCAGTCTAATACTATTCTTTTGGAATCCCAAAAAGTATAAGTTAAGTTCAATATGAAATTCCCCAAGGGCATTTTCGTTGAAATGGTCCATCTAAATAAGCAAACTAAGCCCAACCCAATAAAGTTATTCACCATTTGAATGAATATATAAAATTTGAATCGCGTCTAATTATATTATATGCATGGTCTTAAATATCCTCCGATTCCTCGAAATTTTAAATTTTCGAGGGTCTCGAAGCGAAATCTCACATTCAATCCAATTTTACAGAATATCTATTAAAATTTCCCGATATTTTCGACATTTCCCGATATTTCCCGAAATCTTGAATTCTTAATAAAAAATACTTTGTCAAATATCCACCGAAATTTTTCGAAATTCCCGAAATATCCCGAAATTCCAAAAATATCCCGAAATATCGATCATACTCAAAACATTTCAAAATTTTGTATTCTTGCCCCTACTACGTGTACTATACATTCATTTTGGAAAGTGTGATCTTTATGTCAATTCTTGTGCAAATAAGTCATGTACTCACTAATTCACATTAGATTTTTTTCAAAGAATATATTTATGGGATGAATATTGTCAAATATGTTGTGCCCGTTGTGGTTTAGCAGAATACAATATCAGAAGGATATTACCATCATTATATGCAGTACTACCAACATTCAATGTCATGAGATGAATACTGTCAACATTTGACTAATAATTTGTACATGCAGTACGAAAGTGGAGGGAGAAGAGAGACCAATGATAGTGATTTCGATCCTCCAAGAAACTCAATGTGGTTTTAAATGATGATTTGTATTAAAATTGTGGTACTTTATTTTAATGAAGTTCCTAGGAGATTTGATTATTACTTTACTCTCAAATCATATTTATTTTATATTTTTCACTATACATACATTATATATACAATATTATTTATGTAAAAGATGCATAATTATGATATTTAAAGTTACACAAAGTTTCGTAGCAAATTTCCAAATATTTCTATAAATATCCATGATTTCTTTAAAATCGATATCGAAATTTTGAATATCCCCGAAATTTCTATCCGTAAATTTACTACCCCAATATCAATACCGATACCGAAATTTAATACCTTGATTATATGTAGGACTTTTGACCCACTAAATTGAGTGATCCATCAATTTATGATCCGAATCCGATGACCAGGGATGGAATCAGGATTTTCAGCAAGGGGGGGCCAGATTGTTGTGATATAACTATACATTTTTTTTTTGCCAAATAGACGAAGGATTTAAGGAGGGTGTGGGGGGCTTGCCCCCGCGGTACGGTACACTATATTTATCAGGAAAAATCTAATAAGGAACTAAGTTCAATTACAATAAATTTGAATAATATAGAGGATAATTATGTCATTGAGGGGGGGCGAAAATAGATATTTTAAAAATTTTATAGGTAATAATGAAAAAAAAAATTGAGGGAGGGCAAAAATGGATATTTTGAAAATTTTATGGGTAGTAATAATAAAAAAAAATTGAGGGGGGGCAGTGGCACCCTCCAGCCATCCCCCGGCTCCGTCCCTGCCGGTGACACAATTTATTTGTACAATGTGTCTAGTGGCAACCTAAAGTCTGAAAGTCGTATGATTTTATACCAAATTCATATTAGACTCCATCCATTAAAATTGGGGTATAAATCGAGTCAGGTTAAGTTGATCATGGTACCATTCTGCACGAACATTTTTTAGAGAGATTAAAATGATGCCTAAGATATTTTTCTCTAAACCTAGCCTTCTTTTTTCTTCTTTTTTTCCTCCGCCGACGATGGTTTGATGAAGCAGTCGTCTCCTTCATGACCCACCACCATTGTCGGCAGGTTGGGTTGTAGCACCCTTTTTCAAGTTGTACATCACATCTTCAAATCTGACGAGATAGATATGGATCTAACGAGACGGATATGGATTTGACGAGATGAAGACGAGTGATACATAAGTTTTTATATAGTGTTTTAGACATTTTGTTTAGTATTTTATTTTCTCTCTCGTATGAGAGTTTATTTTCTCTCTCGAATGAGAGTTTCGTCTCTCCGTGAATAGGAATTGCACAAGAATTTTCTTGGGCTCATTTGTTAGTTCTTAAGATTTATTGTCTTGAAAAATCTCGATATTTGGTGCTTCAATAGTTCTTTACTACATCGTTAAATACAGTCTCAGTTGTATTATTCTTGACATTGTAAATTTTTTATTAAATAAAATAAAATAATGCTTCCCTTAAAAAAAAAAATGATGCCTGAGATGCTTAATTAAATTATCAAACAAGTCCGAATTGAACAAACTTTATGAAGTTTTTTAGATTGAGACCAAATAACTTTAATATTTTTAAACATAGTTGTCATTTTTAAACTAAATTTAACTTGTGTTAAATTACTACGACTTTAGTGGTGAGCTATGGCCCAGGCCAAAAAGCTCATGCCAATCAGGGTTTCTCGTGTTCATTGACCATTAGGGTTGGACGGGTGCATTATTTGGTATTTGATATGTTTTTACTCGAAACGGATCCTTTATCCCACAATGGTGTACCACAATAGTGTCACATCATCGTGGGATTGACAAGTGTCTATTTATTTTGAATTATTATTAGCAATTTTTTTTAAGTGGACACTTGTCAATCCCACAATGATGTGACACCATTGTGGGATAAAAGATCCGCTCCGACTTTTGCCTATATATTTGATACGCCCGTAATTTTCAGTTATATTATTGGGCCTCGTGAAGGTATGGGCCATATTAATCCATGACAATTTGGGCTAGAAATGGGGAGTAAGACCCACAACGGAAGAATTCTAAATGAAGTTTGCAGGGAAGGCTAGTGATAGGAGTCGTTTTTGCATAAGTTCTTAGGCCTTTTTAGCGATAATTCAGGCCCGTATATAAGTCATTTCGTGCCAATCATGCGTTTAATATGTGTGTAAAGTGATTTCAGGTAGTAAGCGACGATGAACGAAGAAAAGGGCAAAAAGATGACTCACTTATCAAACACTACTCAGTCTTCGCAGAACCACGCCCAGGCGCCACCCAGGCAGAGAGAGATCTGGCTTCGGAAACACCCACCTAGGCGCACAATGACCCGCACCTAGGCGCCACACATCGCGCGCCTGGGCGCCTCTTATCTCCACGCTTGGGCGCCCTGGAATTTTTGCCCCAAGAAAGACACGCCACATAGGCGGCACCTAGGCGCCGCGATAACAGAATTTTGAATGTATAAATAGAATTTTTCAATTCATTTTGAGGGTTCTGAATCTTGGGAATTGGGAGCATTTTCTGGGGTTTTGGGCTATTATATCACTGATCTTGAAGAGCAAGAAGAGGATAAGATTCAAGGATTGAAGCTACATTAAAGATCTATTGCCATTCAACCTTATAGGGAGTTTCTTTCATTGTTCATTGCATTTGATGTTTACATTTATGTATAAGAACATGTTGAATTCTGCTATGTTGATAGTTATGGACTAAATTCATATGGCTAGGGCCTTGTAAGAATTGATTTGTGAATTATTCATATTATTGATAATTGTTGAATTAATTCCTTTGTTGCTATGTGTTATGAATTTGTGCTTATATTCCTTACATGTGATTGATCACCATATGTATTATAAATTGCCTAGTTTAGCATCTTGAGAAAGAGTTAAGTTAGGGTGCAAGGAATTCATAGCATCACCGATCAAATAGGAGTTGCCCTAGACATAGGTAAAGACTCCCGGGTGAAGTCGTTCAATTCTAATCGAGTAAACTCTAGTTCCTCAATGCATGCTTAGAGGTTAGATTTCCGGGTAGACATACTTAGGAAACCGCCGCTTAAGTGTAGGAGCATATCGCGAGACATCGGGTATTCTTTACCTTAGGAGTTTTCACCATAGCAACTAGGTCTAATAATTCAACAAGAGTCTTTGTGCGAATAAAGATCAAGTCAAGTCTTTCATGTGCCTTAGTCTAGTTCTCACACTTGAGTTTCAATTCGTTGCTTGTTCTTATTTCTTTTGTTCTTTGTTTGCTTACTTGTTTTACTCTTAATTTCCGATAATTCGTCTTTACGTTTATTCAAAAATCATAAGGTAAAAATCCAAGTTTCCGTGGTTCGACAACCCGGACTTATTTTGTCCATTTTTATTACTACACGACTAGTATACTTGCTACCAAGCACGTTAGGTTTTAGCGTGTCAAGTTTTTAAATTTGGGCTAGAAATGGGGAGTAAGACCCACAACGGAAGAATTCTAAATGAAGTTTGCAGGGAAGGCTAGCCTGAAGCATGAAGATCAAGCTAATAAAGGACCTCATTGATGGCCTAATGGGATAGCTCGCAAGGACGATGACGGATAGCTCGATAGGACGCTTAAAGGCATAGCTGACGAAGAGATAAGGATGGATTAGATAAAATCTCAACCAATATCCCCTAAAGGGGGGGGAGTGATCTCCATATCCCCATTTATTGCTAAGAATCGGCCAACAACTCCAAAAAAGGAGGGGAAATAAGCCATTAGGCCTTTTAAATATCAAGAAAGTCATTTTTTGTACATTACATTGACTTTGGATAAAAAAATCCTACATCTTTGTATTTTCTCTCAAGAACGCCCTGAAATAATAATAAATCTCTTCCTCTTCATTATTTCTATTTATCTTTAGCATTATTATTCACCTTCATATTCTAAATTTCTCGCGTTTATTAGAAATACAAATTGTGTTTGAATTTCACAATTTCTTGGTGTAAATTTCGAACCGCATCAAATGGCGTCGTCTGTGGGAAAATCTGAGTTGAAGACGTGAGTTATGATGACAAATTTTGCAGAAAATCAAGAATTTTATAGGCTTTCCGCTCTTTTCCCCTTCCTGATGTGGAAATCTCGATTTTGGAGTGAAAAGAGTTAATTTCGACCAAATTAGGCGATTTTGTGCAGTTTTGGAAATATTGACATATCTGGAGTTGCATACGTTCGTTTTCAATGATTCTTATACGAATGAAAAGCCAAGACAAATGCCTACAATTGTTATGAAGACGTACAGATCCAGTTCGGAAGTATGGAGGCTCGAACATGTTCGTGAAGATGAAGCAGAATTCTGTTGCGAACTGGGCAACGCAGTTGCAGTGAAAAAAATCATAAATCAAGTTACAACTTTTGGATTCGGTCAAGACCAATTGGACTGAAAAGATCACGAGCAGATCTACAACTTTCTAGAAGAAAACAAAGTCGGACTCGGACGGTATCCTTTGAGAAACAGTGCCCAAAGATATGGAAGAAAATCTTAGCAAAAGACCTAGCCATGGAGAAGACCGGCGTACCGGGAGTTTTGGATAGAATCTAGCCACGCACGTCCCACATTCCCTGATGTGAAACCAAGGTGGTATCCAATAGAGAAATGTGCCATGCGATGGCGTACACACCGGGAGTTATCCCGCCAACACTCCTATAAGCTATCCTGGGAGCTCTATTCCCTTCACAGGCGACTTCGAGGGTGTACGCACCAGGAGTTATCCCGCTAGCACTCTTATCAGCTATCCCGGGAGCCCCATTTCCTTCATAGGCGAATGTGATGGTGTACGCAGATTTAACCTGCCAGCACTCCTATCATCTATTCCTTATGAGCACACGGGCCCAAAGCACCCCCGTCGCAAGGATTTACCGAGCCTACATTGTCGGTATAAGAGAGTGGACCTGTCAATGGCAAGGAGCATCAAGGAGAAGAAGGAACGCAGGAGTACACACTTGTTGCACCTGATGGCATCTCCTCGAGCTATATGCTAGGGGGAATGCTCCTTAGCTAGCGTACATGTGCCCCATGCGCCTCAGCCTGGCAAAGCATGGCACTACCGGAAAATGGACCTCCCGTGGGTGAAGAGCAACAAATTGATAGAGGAGGCCTAGAGCATGCTGCCATCGAAGAATACACAACATAATGTTATCAACACGAGGGACTACCGAATTTATACCGCCGGTATACGGAAGTGAACCTCCCATAGGCGAAGAGAAACAAGTTGAAAAAGGAGGCCCGGAGCATGCCGCCATTGGAGAATGCATAGCATACACACTCGTGCCCTACAACCTGCTACCGAGCATGCCTCCATTGGAGAATGCACCCCAGCTAGTTGGTCGGTAGGAACATCTGTTCGCCATTGCCATGGCTTCGATTCTTCAAAGCAGCATCGTGATCAGCGATCTCAATAGCTCTCCCCTCTGTACTATCTCTAACATCAATACCAGTAGGCTCATCAGCCTTCCCAACAGCTGGCATAAGAAATACTAGCACCACCTTGCCAGGCTGGCACATCATCTAAACTAGCTTCTTCTTCCCCAGCTAGTTGGTTGGTAGGAACATCTATTCGCTATTGCCGTGGCTTCAATTATTCAAAGCAGCATCGTGATCAGCGATCTCAATAGCTCGCCCCTCTGTACTATCTCTAACATCAATACCAGTAGGCTCATCAGCCTTCCCAACAGCTGGCATAAGAAATACCAGCACCACCTTGCCAGGTTCCGGCACATCATCTAAACTAGCTCTCTCCTGAAGGAAAAAAATATCTATCCCAAGAAGCAGATGCCCCACTCCTACCATTTGTTTCATACACGAGCGGAATCCATGATAATAATACTAAAGGGCGGGCTCAATCAACAACTTTTTAAACTTGGGGGACTTTAAGAATTCTTTAAGACGATGCTGACAATTGTCTTCCATTATAGCAAACCCCTTGATAGAGTGTGAAAATTTTGTCACCACTTCTCCATTTACTTTCTCTCGAGCTGCCTGACAAGCCCGCTCAATCTCATGGGCATGATCCATTTCAACTACTCAAGCTCATATGATAATTCATTCTTCAAGATAGGTTCTTTTGCTAAAATCACTAGTCAACGAAAGGACCTGCTTTTCCCACTCAGTCAACTTCTTGGAAGCCTCAAGGAGAGTAGAGAGTTGGTAGCGAAGTAAACTCATCATGTCACCGCCCAACATACTCGCATATTAGAAGAAAACAAGAAAGGAATATGAAAATAAAGGCAGACCATAGTACAACGATATTACTGTCATCAATCAATTACTAAAGTCAAGAAATGAGCATACCTGCATGGTGGCAAAAGCAAAGTCTTTTACAAGAGTAACGTCGGAAAGATCACTCAAATACCGACGATCGCGTGAGGAAATCATTCTCATTAGCTGATCACCAACTATCTTCTTGCTACCACCTAAGAATAAAGAGATTGACGACTATCTCTCCCAAGAATGGGAGCCAGCTGAAGGCTCATGGCTGAAAGAACCGTGAGATCGCTTAGCGGGAGGAATAACATCATCTAAAGATTGTTGGGAGACACGCTCATGGGATAGTTGCGAAGCGGGCTGAGAGTCTGGAAGCACATGAGTTTTCTCTTTAGCTGTCCTGTGAGGGCTCTCTGCAGCGTCCCCGTCACGTTTGTTATCACCCTTATCACCAGCCTGCCCGGCGGAAGGTAGACGAAGAGGTACGATGGGAACCTCATGATTACCATTAGATGGCTTGGAACAACCTTTAGAAGCACTAGCAGTCCTTCTTGCAGCTTGCTGACTAGCTTTTCCTTGAGAATAGTCCTGAATATGGTGGTATCTGTTACATAAAATAAACAAGATGTCAAAGATAAAGATATATGCATATAAAATAGAAAAATTCAATTACATGAAGTGCGAGGTGGATACCACTTGACCTTATCCTGAGTTATCTCGCAAAGGACTCTCAACAACATCTGTACCACGCTTTCCACAAGCTATCTCAATAGGTTTCTCTGCAGCTCACAAATGAGAGGGAACTTCAAGCATCTCAACGGTCTTCCACCGGGGACTTGACAGCTTCATTTTAGCATGTTGACCCTTCCTTGGGGTTAGGTACTCAGCTTGCTCCTGCCTTATGAAAGAAGCGTAAGAGTTAGTGCCATACCCAAGATGCCACGAACCCGAGATTTGAAAGGTCTCAACAAGGCATGACCAAAAGAATGCTATCCCTACCAAGGATAAACTAGTTACTGGACTTAACGTCTAGCTGCAAGTTCATAAAGATTGATGGATGCTTTATAAGGATGCCCTGAGACACCGCTTACCTCGGAGGCCAAGGGAACATCCCAAAACCGCATACGACCTAATAAGAGATGGCCGCTTTGAATGATACCACCATCAACTGGCTGATTCTGATCCATCTTCATGCCACATCATGTGCAATGAGTTCAGCAGCTCGCCCCTTGACATCATCCCTAGCACCAACATCAACGTGCTCATCATCTTTGCTAGCAGCTGGTAGGAGGTATACCGGAGCCTCCTCATCGGGCTCTGGTGCATCGTTTAAGTCGCCTTCCAGCTCTACTCTAAGAAGATGTTGCAGAGCCATCCACGTGAGATAACTACATCTTCTTCTCCCGCGGGTCGAAGGAAACGAGTCATTGTACTCTGTAGAATTCTAATTTAAAACATCTAATAATGGAGCAACGTATAAAGCGTTCATCATTAGAGTAATGATAACAATAAAGTCCGAGTCCATGCACCTGGTGATCTATTCTGACTCTCTAATGGTATCCTGCCATGTGGATGGATGGTACGAAGCCAAGGAAGCTAGAATGATTGAATACTTGAAAACTTTAGAAGGATTGAATAAAGAATTTGAGAGCCTTAAGGTCTACCAAATACCTGGATCGGAGAATGCCAAGGCTGACTACCTGGCGCATTGGGCTGTTGAAGGGGCTAACGATTGGATAAGCTCGATCTTAACCTACCCTTGACAAGATCAATCTTTTGGGTACAAACTCAAAACTTTGAGGATACCACACGAAGCTATGAGATTCGTCATACTAGACGAAGTGTTATACAAAGATTATTCACACAATCTTACTTGAGGTATCTCTTGAAAGAAGAAAGACAACATGCCCTAACAAAAATACACAAATGACTATGTGATTACCACTCCAGGGGGACTGCCATTATGACTAAAGCTATCAGTGAGGCTACCACTAGTCGGCTGCAAAAGCTGGCACTAAAGACTCGATGCAAAAAATATAAGCGATGTAACAATGCATCATCAGCCATTAGAGCATTTGGGATTAATGAGCCCGTGAGGTCGCAAAACAATGGACATTTTAGTCAATGGATAGAAAGCTGTCGAAGCCCTGGAATGTTCAGAACTCGAGAGAGTGCTACACCTAAAGGGAAAACAAAAGTTAGTTGTCTTACTTCTTTCTTTCGTTGTACCTATGCATGTTGGTTTCAGTATGTGCATGTTTATTTCTTATTGTCCTACTGCACAATTGGAGTAATTATTTATATGCTAAAATGATGATATCTCTCAATAATTGCTGATTTAATCATTTATGTGACATGCTAAAATGCTTCTATTTCTCGATAAGTACTTGTTAAGTCATTTATGCGATTAGCTAAGTTTTGATACCTCTTAGTAATTATTTGTCAAGATATATGTGTGCAATCTGCTAAGCATCTACATCTACTCATATCATTCGTTCACCACATTAATGTGCTTGATTCTTGAAAAATGACAATGTTTCTTGATAATCATTCATTGTCGTTTGCATATTTTGCTAACATTGAAAATGAGCTAGCCTTGCCGAAAGGAAGGACAAACACTGAAACAGGTATCCAAATAAAAGAAAAAGCCCTGCACCACATGAAGAAAGAAGTCCTGTATGCGAAAGTTGGGCACAGATAAGCCCTGTGAAAAATCAAGCACTAAGAAAGAAGTCCTGTATGCGAAAGCTGGGCACTAATAAGCCCGGTGAAAAACCAGGCACTAAGAAAGAAGTCATGTATGCAAAAGCCATAATAAGCCTGTTTATATTATAAAATAATTTGGGGTTTCAAATTACAGAGCCCAAATAGCCCAAAACTGTAGAAATTCGAAAAGAATGAAATTGGGTCCACAGAAAATGGCAGCTCGAGTCAAGTGCTCGAGCGCTCCAGCTCGAGCAGGTTGCTCAGTTCGAGCTCGAGTAAGTGCTCGAGTAGCAAAGAAATTCATGTTCGAGCAGCAAAGAAATTCATGCTCGAGCAATGTGCCATTCAATACATACCCCACTTGATATATATATATATATGTGTGTGTATATATATATATATAAAGAAAGAAAGTCCCTAGATGTTTATTTCGAAGAAACGAATCTGAAGAAATAAAATAAAGACCAAATAGCCAATAATCTGCAAAGACGCGCTAATTCGAAAATATTTGAAAGAGCGGTTGAAGACGGTTGAAGGCGGTTCCCGAAGAAAAGGAACGTGGGTTCCTTCAAAATATTTGAAAGAGCAGTTGAGGACGGTTGAAGGCGGTTCCCGAAGGAAAGAAACCGTGGGTTCCTCAATATATATACGAGCCGCGGACAGAGATCAAGGAAACATCGCAAGATCACCAGACTTCTGCATTTTCGTTTTCTTAGGAGTAGTTCATAGCGTAATGTAGGAGTAGCTCTTAGCATAACTTAGGAGTAGCCGTAATGTAATTTAGTATTAGACTCGAAGGAATTTGCCTTTTCAAGGCTTGTATCGGCATTCGATTGCCTGTAATTTTTACAAATCGAAAACTTTTATGGAGGTATAGATTACATGCTTTTAGATTTCAGTATTTGACAGTAATTTGTATCTTAACCTAAGTTTTCTATTCATTAACATCGTTTTGAAAAAGAAAGGTTCTCACGTAGGTATAAGACTATCTTGTGTCAGATTTAAGTATCAGAGAGATAGTTTTTATCTGGACTTGAATCTTTCATTCACTGTATTATTGTGTCATCCGAAGATGATACATAACATCTAAAATAATACATTTGATCGAAAGGTTCTCACGTAGGCATAAGATTATCTTGTGTCAGATTTAAGTATCAGAGAGATAGTTTTTACCTGAACTTGAATCTTTCCTTCACTGTATTATTGTGTCATTCGAAGATGATAAATATTTTAGTCAATTGCGGTCCGAATAATTATTTTAAACAACACATCGAAGTGTTAAAGTCTGAACCACCGTCTAGCGTATCGAATTCGAGCGCGGGGGTTGAAAGATAATTCTAAGATAAGAATTATCGCGGGGCTCGGA
The DNA here is from genome assembly GCA_019426215.1 of Buddleja alternifolia. Classification (NCBI taxonomy): domain Eukaryota; kingdom Viridiplantae; phylum Streptophyta; class Magnoliopsida; order Lamiales; family Scrophulariaceae; genus Buddleja; species Buddleja alternifolia. The sequence continues at coordinate 58,438,834 of CM033390.1, forward strand.
ACACGCAGTTGGATCCACTCTAATCGAGTTTGTTTTTATATATATAACAGAAAGAAAGTCCCTAGATGTTTATTTCGAAGAAACGAATCTGAAGAAATAAAATAAAGACCAAATAGCCAATAATCTGCAAAGACGCGCTAATTCGAGAATATTTGAAAGAGCGGTTGAAGACGGTTGAAGGCGGTTCCCGAAGAAAAGGAACGTGGGTTCCTTCAAAATATTTGAAAGAGCAATTGAGGACGGTTGAAGGCGGTTCCCGAAGGAAAGAAACCGTGGGTTCTTCAAAGACCAATATATATACGAGCCGCGGACAGAGATCAAGGAAACATCGCAAGATCACCAGACTTCTGCATTTTCGTTTTCTTAGGAGTAGTTCATAGCGTAATGTAGGAGTAGCTCTTAGCATAACTTAGGAGTAGCCGTAATGTAATTTAGTATTAGACTCGAAGGAATTTGCCTTTTCAAGGCTTGTATCGGCATTCGATTGCCTGTAATTTTTAAAAATCGAAAACTTTTATGGAGGTATAGATTACATGCTTTTAGATTTCAGTATTTGACAGTAATTTGTATCTTGACCTAAGTTTTCTATTCATTAACATCGTTTTGAAAAAGAAAGGTTCTCACGTAGGTATAAGACTATCTTGTGTCAGATTTAAGTATCAGAGAGATAGTTTTTATCTGGACTTGAATCTTTCATTCACTGTATTATTGTGTCATCCGAAGATGATACATAACATCTAAAATAATACATTTGATCGAAAGGTTCTCACGTAGACATGGCATAAGATTATCTTGTGTCAGATTTAAGTATCAGAGAGATAGTTTTTACCTGAACTTGAATCTTTCTTTCACTGTATTATTGTGTCATTCGAAGACGATAAACATTTCAGTCAATTGCGGTCCTAACAACTAAGTTAAATAACACGTCGAAGTGTTAAAGTCCGAACCACCGTCTAGCGCATCGAACTCGAGCGCGGGGGTTGAAAGATAACTCTAAGATAAGAATTATCGCGGGGCTCGGAACACGCAGTTGGATCCACCCTAATCGAATTTGTTTTTATTTTCGAAACAAACAAATGGCGACCACAGTGGGAGTTAGTCGAACGCTCCTTTTATTACGGGAAACAATGGCTTCTCGAATGTACCGATAAGTTAAGGAAGTCTTATGTTCCTAAATAATATCTAAGTACTATATGCAGGGAGGCAAGTTGTGCCCGATGCCCGTATGGGATATCGAAATGATTATTGAGAGGATGTACGGGCTTGGTTTTCGAAGAAACAATAGGTAAATGCCAGAAAAATTGAAGACTCATCATCTGAAAAAGTTATGAAGAAGTATTGGGGGAAGATTTCTCTGATCTTATTCAGAATTAGGGATCGAGTGACTGTCTTTCCAAATGGTGTAATTAAACCTTCCTTTCGAAATTCGAGAAGGTTTATTCACTTCATTGGAGAAACGCATTTATCACTTTTACGCAATGATTCCGTAAAATGATTAACACAAGATAAGAGAGAGAATACGAAATTCCACGCACTGAATTATGACAGACAAAAAAAAAAAAAAAACACCTCGAGCTAATTGCTCGAACAAACAGCTCGAGCAAAGTTGCTTGAACAAACAGCTCGAGCAGAGCTAGTTGCTTGAATAGGCAGCTCGAGCAAGCTGCATTTTGAATGGTATTTGGGAAGGATATGACAAAAGTCCACTTAAGGTGGGATCCTACCAATAATTGTAATTATATTAATTACTAACCAATCATACATTTTCTCCATAAAGAAACTACCCACACACGCACGACTATGTCAAACTTTGTGGCTGGATGGTGCTCTCTACATGTGTGTGTATATATATATATATATATACATATACATATATATATATATATAAAGGAGAAGTAAAAGTTTACAACCCACAGTGACTTCTAGCTTACTGCTTTTTCGAGTAAAAATGATTCTCGAACACCTTAAGATTTCAAATTACGCAAATTCGAACACTTTGATATTTCGAATTCAGCAATTTCGAATACCTTGATATTTCGAATTCAATCGAGCACATTGATATTTAGAATTCAATAATTTCGAATGCTTTGATAGTTCGAATTCATCCATTTGAAGTCAGCAGAGCTTCGAACCCGATACCCTCGAAGAACAACATTTTGCGAATCAACAAAATACTGGGGGACAAGAAGTCTCACCGACAATTTTACGCTTATTTTTAACTAAGTCAAAACGGTGAACAATTTCAAAATCGAAATAAGCCCATTTTTCAACTCGAAATTTCAAGGTGCTTAAAATTAATGAATTCGAAACTATTGAACTCGAAATATCATGTACTCGAAATAAGGCATGTTCGAAATATCATATACTCGAAATAAGACATGTTCGAAAAATCATGTACTCGAAATAAAATATACTCGAGATACTACATCCTCGAAATTAAGCATACTCGAAAAAAAGCTTAGTCTCTCATCGACAACCAGAGCAGTTAGAGAGATAGAGAGTATTTGAAACAGAGATCCCTATTAGTATCAATTTTAATCTTGTTTCACTTTCTTTAAGTCGAATTCCTGTTAAATTGCGGTGGAAATTGATCGGATTAGGGTTTCGAATCAAGTAGAATTGGGAGTTTTCGAGGAGAATAAAGAAGAGATTGAAATCGGTAATGCCGATTCTGAAACAGTGTCGTATTGGGGATTCGGTTGGTGACGACGACGATTCATCTGCGAAAAAGAAGAGACGAAAAATCTCAAACGTTTGTTATCCTACGCATCTCCTTGGAGATGTTGCCGCCGGTATAATTCCATTCAACGGCAGCGGAGCAGCGGCGGAATCGAAGCCGAAAGTGAAGGAAGAGTCGCGGCCGCCATTAGTGAGGACTTCGAGGGGGAGGGTACATGTATTGCCGTCTCGATTCAATGACTCTGTTCTTGATAATTGGAAGAAAGAGAAGAGTTTTAGTAAGGATGCTCTTCGAAACAGAGGAGAATTAAGGATGTTTGAGCTTAGTCAGCATCTCAATAGTTTTTAATATATATATATATATATATATATATATATATATAATAAGAAGTAAAGAAGCTTTTCAAGGGGCATGAGGACTTGCTCGAGAGGCATAATCACATGCTCGAAAGGAAGTACAGCTATGTCTTCTTTTTATTATATATATAAATATAATTATGGCATAAAATGGGTGGGCCATGTCAAACCTTTTTCTTTTGAGCATTATTGGCTCGAGCCGAAAAGCTTGAGGAGGAGAAATGCTCGAGCATATTTGTATATGTAAAAGCTTTCTTTTATTATACATATAAAAATTATTATAATGGCATAAAGTGGTGGGCCATGTCAAACCTTTTTGAGCATTATTGCTTGGACTTGAGCTAGGGATGCTCGAGCAGGTTTGTTGTCTTCTTTTATGTCATTCATTGCTCATTTTGAACTAAAAAAAATGATTGCTCATTTCGAATTGAAAGACGTGTCTTTTAATATACATGAACTCGAAACGTTCATGTATATTAGGGGGGCATTTGTTTATATTATAAAATAATTTGGGGTTTCGAATTACAGAGCCCAAATAGCCCAAAACTGTAGAAATTCGAAAAGAATGAAATTGGGTCCACAGAAAATGGCAGCTCGAGTCAAGTGCTCGAGCGCTCCAGCTCGAGTCAAGTGCTCGAGCGCTCCGGTTGCTCAGTTCGAGCTCGAGTAAGTGCTCGAGTAGCAAAGAAATTCATGTTCGAGCAGCAAAGAAATTCATGCTTGAGCAATGTGCCATTCAATACATACCCCACTTGATATATATATATATATATATATATATATGTGTGTGTGTGTGTGTGTGTGTGTGTGTGTATATATAACAGAAAGAAAGTCCCTAGATGTTTATTTCGAAGAAACGAATCTGAAGAAATAAAATAAAGACCAAATAGCCAATAATCTGCAAAGACGCGCTAATTCGAAAATATTTGAAAGAGCGGTTGAAGACGGTTGAAGGCGGTTCCCGAAGAAAAGGAACGTGGGTTCCTTCAAAATATTTGAAAGAGCAGTTGAGGACGGTTGAAGGCGGTTACCGAAGGAAAGGAACGTGGGTTTCTCAAAGACCAATATATATACGAGCCGCGGACAGAGATCAAGGAAACATCGCAAGATCACCATACTTCTGCATTTTCGTTTTCTTAGGAGTAGTTCATAGCGTAATGTAGGAGTAGCTCTTAGCATAACTTAGGAGTAGCCGTAATGTAATTTAGTATTAGACTCGAAGGAATTTGCCTTTTCAAGGCTTGTATCGGCATTCGATTGCCTGTAATTTTTACAAATCGAAAACTTTTATGGAGGTATAGATTACATGCTTTTAGATTTCAGTATTTGACAGTAATTTGTATCTTAACCTAAGTTTTCTATTCATTAACATCGTTTTGAAAAAGAAAGGTTCTCACGTAGGTATAAGACTATCTTGTGTCAGATTTAAGTATCAGAGAGATAGTTTTTATCTGGACTTGAATCTTTCATTCACTGTATTATTGTGTCATCCGAAGATGATACATAACATCTAAAATAATACATTTGATCGAAAGGTTCTCACGTAGGCATAAGATTATCTTGTGTCAGATTTAAGTATCAGAGAGATAGTTTTTACCTGAACTTGAATCTTTCTTTCACTGTATTATTGTGTCATTCGAAGACGATAAACATTTCAGTCAATTGCGGTCCTAACAACTAAGTTAAATAACACGTCGAAGTGTTAAAGTCCGAACCACCGTCTAGCGCATCGAACTCGAGCACGGGGGTTGAAAGATAACTCTAAGATAAGAATTATCGCGGGGCTCGGAACACGCAGTTGGATCCACCCTAATCGAATTTGTTTTTATTTTCGAAACAAACAAAGCCCTGTGAAAACCAGGCACTAAGAAAGAAGTCATGTATGCGAAAGCTGGGCACCAATAAACCCTGTGAAAAATCAGGCACTAAGAAAGAAGTCCTGTATGCGAAAGTTGGGCACATAATAAGCCCTGTGAAAAATCAGGCACTAAGAAAGAAGTCATGTATGCGAAAGCTGGGCACCAATAAACCCTGTGAAAAATCAGGCACTAAGAAAGAAGTTCTGTATGCGAAAGCTGGGCACCAATAAGCCCTGTGAAAAACCAGGCACTAAGAAAGAAGTCCCGTATGTGAAAGTTGGGCACCAAAAGCCCTGTGAAAATCATGGCATCAAAAAAGCCTTGCGAACAGGAAAGTACCAAAAAAGTCTTGTGAAACACCAAGCCCCAAAAAAAGAAAAAAGAAAAAGAAAGCATTGTGAAACAACAAACACCAAAAAGAAGCATCGCGAACATGCAAACACAAAAAAAAAAAAAAAAAAAACAACCTTGTAAAACACCAAGCACTAAAGAATCCCTGGGAAAAATTCGAGTATAAATTACATGAAATATGCAGGTAATCAAAGTCTACAAGAAAACGCATGCCCTACAAATCTATACAAGAGTAAGTGGACACCTTATATAAAGGCCCCGGGAACATGGTTTAGCTGTAATCAAAACATGCTGTTAAAATTTCAAAGCCAATGCTATCTCACTAGCAGCCTCGAAGTCAAGCTTATCACCAACCTCAAAGTAAAGCTCAGTTGAATCTGGATCATCTTTGATATCACCCCTCGCCTCAGCATCCTTATCAGTAGGATCATCCATAGGCATCTCTAATTCAAACATCTTTGCAAGCGATCTCGTCAACCTGACTATCAGCATCCTTCTTAGCTCAAGCACTGGGCTGCACATTGACCTCGGAGCTAGCCACCAAAATGTACACGGGTGCCTCCTTACAAAGCTCCGGAGCATCATTTATACCTGCTCTCTCTTGAAGAAAAGAAAAATCTGTCCTGCGTGGTAGATGACCAGCTTCCACAAATTACTTTACACATGTACTAAATTCATGATAGTAATATTGGAGAACTGAACCAACCAACACCCTCCGAAATTCGAGGGACCGCAAGAAAGAATCATAGCAACATTTGCAATTGACATCGTTTCCTTATGCTAGAATGTGAAAAGAAGATATTATAAAAGGAAAAGAAGAAAAATGATAAGAAAAATTGCCTCATGGTAGGCGAATCGACCGAGTGATGGGTTCACGGGTTGGCTGGTGGATTAGCTAGCAAGAAAGCTGAAATTTTAGCTTGTGCTCTACACACTAATTATACTCTTAAGACCTTGAACTTCTTTCAAGATCCCAAGAGTAGGGGGCCTTATGATACTTCCGTAATTTTTAGTTATATTATTGGGCCTCATGAAGGTATGGGCCATATTAATCCATGACAATTTGGGCTAGAAATGGGGAGTAAGACCCACAACGGAAGAATTCTAAATGAAGTTTGCAGGGAAGGCTAGCCTTAAGCATGAAGATCAAGCTAATAAAGGACCTCATTGATGGCCTAATGGGATAGCTCGCAAGGACGATGACGGATAGCTCGATAGGATGCTTAAAGGCATAGCTGACGAAGAGATAAGGATGGATGAGATAAAATCTCAACCAATATCCCCTAAAAGGGGGGAGATGATCTCCATATCCCCCTTTATTGCTAAGAATCGGCCAAAAACTCCAAAAAAGGAGGGGAAAATCAGCCATTAGGCCTTTTAAATATCAAAAAAGTCATTTTTTGTACATTACATTGACTTTGGATAAAAAAATCCTACATCTTTGTATTTTCTCTCAAGGACGCTGTGAAATAATAATAAATCTCTTCCTCTTCATTATTTCTATTTATCTTTAGCATTATTATTCACCTTCATATTCTAGATTTCTCGCGTTTATTAGAAATACAAATTGTGTTTGAATTTCACAATTTCTTGGTGTAAATTTCGAACCACATCAATATTGTTTATGTCTTAAGTGTCGAGGGCAAAAACTAGGGAACTCCTCGACACGCCTTGTAACGCTCTATATTTTTGCAGGTTTAGAGAAATCATTGAAAAATCATGATTTGGACCTTAAAAATTTATGGTGCAAAATTTACCTGCATCAGTATGAAAGTTAACAAATTGTTTAACGTTCTATTAGATGATACACCTAATGAATATACGCACGCCTAAGCACGTAATACATTACTTGATCGATATATATTGCGATTAGGTAGGTTGATGCATGACAAATATATGATGAACAAATATAAAATAAAAACTTAAACATTTAGAATTATATATGTATATGTCCACTAAGCATAACATAAAATATACACTTATGAAATGAAAAAATTGCATCAACCTCCCTTGAATTATAGTCATTTGGCATCCATACTCTTTCATGTTTGATATATTGATATGAACCTCCCTTTTTTCAACGTTTTCACTAAACTTACTATTGAAAGACTAAAAAGCCCTTCAAATTTGAGCTAGAAAAAGGGTTAAATTAAATAATTAATTGAAGCATGACAACGTACCACTAAATCACATAATAACAATAATAAAAATAAATAATAAAGCATCTTAAATTAAAAAAAATCTAGACATATAGCTCTAAAATTCCTAAGTTTTAAATGAATAAAAGAAAACCCAATTTAATCGTGAATCCTTTTATGATCCTAAAAGACATTACTTAAAAAAATCAATTTTAACTCTCCTAATTCAACTAATGTGAAAATTCATGAAAACATATGTTTTATATTTTGATTATACTAATTTGATCTGTTACACAATTTTTCTTATTTTTATATATAGCAATCTATTATAGGAAAAAAAAAAAAGTACTTCGTTTTGTTTTTATTAAATACTCATAACTTTTTTTTTTACAAATATATATATATATATTTGAGAACAAAAACATACTGGTATATAAGAGGTGCATTTGTTTTTTTTGTTTTTTTTTTGGTGATATTATTTTTTTAAATAGAATATGCACTTCTAAATTAACATCCTTTAGGAAGAAGTTATTGGATTTTATTATGATGAAGCATATTTGAATCAATAGAATTCTAAGTATATAAAAATTTGTCATATTCTTACTTCTGTACCTTTTTTTTTTTTTTTGTAAAGTAAGAAAATTAGAATTATTCGGGTTATGAAAAGCATCTGATTTATATTAATATACCTAAGCAATAAAAATTGTGTATTTCAAAAAGAATTCACGATTAATCAAGAGGATTTTTTTTTTGAAGTTTAGAATTACATTTATAGAATTTTAAATTGTGGATACCACATTATTTGTTTTTTTTTATTATTATGTCATTTGAAGAATTTTGATAATTTTATCTCAACCACATTATAGGTGAAAATTAACTATTTTTTAATCAAAAAACGAAGGGTCTTTTAATCTTTAACTCAAAAATATAATAAAAAAAGTCAATGAGGGGAGGTCCATGCCAATTTTTCGAAGGCCCCGATGTCAAATATTCATAATTCAGGGGATAGTTCAGGGGAGGTCGATGCAATTATCACTAGGGCTGTCAATCAAGCCGAGTCTGGTCACACTCACGCTCAGCTTGATAATATGCGAGCTTTTATCACCAAAACTTGAATTTGCACGAGCTTTTTATTTCAAAGCTCAGGCTCGGCTTGAAAATTAGTACGAGCTTCGAGCCGAGCCCGAGCCGGCCTGAATTTGTTTTCTTTTGAAAAACTTTAAGTAATAAAGTAATCTAATATATAAATTAAAAAAAAATAACAATCTTAAGAACATACAAAATAATGTCATTCATGTTCTATTGACAAATCATAACTAAAATGTACCTTGAAAGATTTCATTTCATTGAAATATATGCTCCACGCATTATTTAAGATTGAAAAATATTATGACTAAATATATAATAGACTTACTTACAAAAAAAATTGTTTTTGTCGTGGATTGTGAGGAGAAATAAATGAACAGTTCTTGAAGACAAAAATTAGCAGCCCTCAATGTCAGTTTATGTGAATTGTCATATATTTGTATTGGATGCTGGTAGGTTCAAATTGATAATTTTTTACTTTTTTAATTTTTTGAGTATAGTGTTTTATATTAGGAAATTTTAGAATTGAATGTTGATTGATTTAAAGATTCTATTCCTTAATTTTAAATCTTGATATTTTCTATACAATTTGGAATTATTTATAAAAAAAGTACTATGTTTATTTTGGTATATACTGTATAAAACATATATATATATATACATGTATTTTTTTTTTACGAGCCTATTTTCGCTCACGCTCAGCTTGAATTCAAATTCAAGCTTTATTCTTGGGCTCTAGCTCGGCTTAAAAATTATCAAACCGAACTTACGAACTTCAAGCCGACTTGAGCTCATTGACAGTCCTAATTATCACCCTATTAAATATATGTCCGGCTGTCGCGTCCTCATCTTCCTTACATCTTTAAATTCCCTGGTTTTCTACTATTGAATAGCAAATTAATGCATAATTAAGCGAATTAACTTTGATTGCTCCATTTCCATAAACGAGCTCATTATTAAGTCAGAATCCAATCCTACTCTACACCATATTTCTAGAATAATTACTTTCAGCTTTTATTTGTTAATAAATTCCCTTACATTTTTGTCCCTCTAGCAATTTTTCAAAAAGTTTGATTTGTGGACCCCACAGTATTTCTCTCTCCACGTGCACCATATCATTACAAATTGCAACTTGCAACCGACACCATCGAAATTAACTTATTCCTGTCTTCTTACATAAACCAATTGGCTAGTGATATAGCCAGAGCAATTTTCCTATTGCCAGAGCAATCTTTTTTAAGATGTCAATATTGCCCCTCTTAAATTAAAACATCAGTAACGGTATTTTATTCTGCAAACGCTGAAACCTTTCCCAGTTCCCACCCTTCTCCTCCTAGCGGGCCCCTATATCGTGAATTTGTCCAGTCATTGGGGGAAGAAGATAAAAATGAAAAAATTATGGCGAAGCAAAGGCAATCATTAATTTAATGTTTGTAATCAATTAGCTCAGTGGTAATTTGCTTCTTTTAAATCATTAGTTTAATGTTTGTAATCAATTAGCTCAATGGTAATTTGCCTCTCCTAAATCATGTTTGCATTTTGTTGTATTTTCCCATGCTCAATCCTGGCATTTTTCCCATTGGAGTAATATTGTCTGGATTTTCACACCATACCATAGATTCTGCTATTAACACGAGTCCAACGAAAATAATATGTTACGGCGCATCAAAGTTATTCTTGAAAGAAATGGAAATAGACCGAAATTTTATTTTAAAAGAGAATTGTTCTTTGAAAATAAAAATTCACCAAAACTAATGAAAATGTTTACTGTTGTTGCGTTGGAGCGTCGTTCAAGATGAGAGAGAAAAAGAACCCCAGGGGGCTTCTCGGCGAAGAGGACAAGAGGATTTGTGGGTATTATAGACAAATGATATAAAATTGATCTGACATTAGGAGAATTGCTCTGGCTTTATCACTAGCCAAGGCAATTAATTTCTTTTTTTATCACCATAAAAATTAAACAGACAGCAAAATGAAATAAACAATAATGATCTTTTACCATAAATATAACTTAAAAATGAAATAAACAATAATGATCTCAACATAAATAACGAAGCAGATTCGGAAAAAAAATATCACTCTGTCCCTCATAAATATTAAAAAACACAGCAATAAACCAAAAAAGGAAAAAAAATACAAACAAAAACAAATTAAAGTCCTTCCTAAAAGCAGTGGCCAATGGAAAAAAAGCATAACTGCAGAAAAAAAAGAAAAAGAAAATTTGAATGAAATTGAAATGACATTTTAGGACAACAAAGCACAAGCAAATACCGAAACTGACACTGTGAGCACCATTTTAAACACCGCAGGAGCTTCCAAACCGCCGGCCGCATTGTTGGTGGTGCTGTTCTCCGCGTCGGCGGTAGGACCTTCAGAAGGAGCTCCGTCAGGCGAGCTCGTCGGCGGCGCCGGCGGAGACAACACAGGACTCGGCGCATCAGCTGATTCCGGCGTCGGAGCATCCGCAACCGGCGCCGGAGACGGCGCCTTCTCCGGCGCAGGACCTGGAGCAGGCGCCGGCGCCTTACCGAAAAGCTCCACCGGAAGAAGCAAATTATCAACGGTGAAAATGCAGAGCGGAGTCGAATCTAATACCGTCGAAGCGATTCTCGACGAGTCAACTCCGGTGTCGAGACTCACCGAATCGCCGGCGGTTTTCACGCCGAGATCGTACTTTCCGGCGCCGTTAGTAGCGAGAGTAGTAATCTTACCTTTCGTCTGTTTCAGAGTTCCGATCGGAGCGTACATAGCTAGGGCATGATATTGCAAGATCGAAACTACCTCCGCGTTTGAAAGCTTGCTCAGATCTGGACCGTCCGCCGCCTTGAACGCCTCATCGTTCGGCGCAAAAATCGTCAAACCTTTACCAACAGCACTCTGGTAAACTTTCAACACTCCGCTCGATACAATGAGAGAGGCAAACGTTTTGCAACCTGCTTTCTCCAGTAACGCCGTTATGTTAACGTCCGACGCCGACGGAGCCGGCGCCGTTAGAATCGCGCTCGGCGCGATCGGCTTGCTAACCTCGATAACGGAAAGGTTGTACGGAAACTGTTTAACGGATTTAGTGAATGTTGAATCTAGAGCAGATCCAGGTACGCCGGAGCCGAATCCTACCTTTCCGCCTCGTAGATCTGTAATGTTGACGAATCCGAGGCTTCCGCCGGCGTTTCCGGTGGTTTGATAGAGCGTGGTGGAGAGGACGGAGCCGTCGGAGATTTTGTGGAGCTTCGGCGCGTCGAAGTAATCGAGCAAAACGTGGAGCGCGAGGATGTTTTTGACGACGCTGAGAGGATATTTTCCGGTGAAGGAAGAGAGAGCGCCGTTGGGGAGAGCGCAGACGGTGACCGGTTCGCGGCTGTTGATTTCGTCGGCGAGTTTGGTTTGGGTGAGTAAGGCGTTGAACTCGCTGTACTCGGGGAAGGCGGAGAGGATAGCCGTAATGTTGGTGGCGGCGGCGCAGGCGGCGGCGGTGAGAATGGCGACGGCGAGGAGAGAGAGAGTGAGATTGGGCGCTGCCATTGTTGTGTTGCACTGGGAACTGCAAAGCAGGAGAAGGGGCAGTGGAGGTTTATCTATTTATATAACGGCTCTTGAATTATTATTTTTGTTGATAAATAACGGCTCTTAAATATGTATATTAGTATTTTTATATTTTGCGAATGAATACCCCGGGATAAGCCATGCCAAATAAGACCATGTTTGGATTAGCGTGAGTTTGGTTCAGCTTTTGCACAATTAATTATGGCAAAAGTTAGGGCTACGTTTGTTTCTATTTCGAAATTACACTTTGGTCAAAATTCGTTTGGCTTATCCATTTTTCACCAAACAGGTATTTTTTGGCCAAACATTTGTGACAGTTACATTTTTTTTTTGAAAATCTCAGAGTAAATCTCCGCCGGTCACTGTGACAGCTACATTGCCTACACCACCTTACACCCTTTTCTACTTTTGACTTACTTTTTTGTACTATCTAAATTTTATATTATATTTTTCAATTATTAATTAATTATAAACATTATTTTTTAGACAAAAACTTACGTGATTTGACTGGTATAGTAACTTTTATCTCTTTTGAAAATAAAATCAAACACAAAACAAAACAAATTTTTACCAAAGTACACAACTCCCAATAAGCTTTTTGACCAAAATTTTCATGAAAAAAACCCTCCAAAATAAAAACAAACGTAGCCTAGAATTTTCAAATTTTTCAAAGAACGTTTTTGTAACGTAAAAATGTCCAAATGAGATTGTAGAATAGGGAACCAAACAACCATCAAAATAGTTTTTGAACTCCAAACACAAATTTTAATTTTTCAGCGGTTGGCCAAACGCACCCTTAGTTGTTGGGGCATCATAAATCACGTTTATAATTCTACCATAATTTATGTATAATAATAATGGAGTTTAATCAAATCATACTTACCATTTGAGGTTAAAATTCTACTTTTTTTTTTTTGATAGGAGGTTAAAATTATACGAAAAATTTAAAGAAATATTATATTTTTTAAAAAAAATTCGAAAAATATCACAATTTTGACCGGGATTCAAAAAATGTCACAAAACGCCTTGGGCCAAGGCGTGATCACTGTCAAAAGTGACAGTCACGCCTTGGCCGAAGGCGTGACCGTCAACTTTCTGACTATTCATGCCTTGGTCCAAGGCGCGACCCTCGGCTATATCTTTCCGGCCCATTTTTTCTCCATTCATTCCGAGAACCTTTCTTCCCGTTTTTTCTCCATTCATTCCGAGAACATTTATTCCATTATTTTTCATTTTACATTTATTCTTCTATATTTGGATCAAGAATATTCAAACTTTCAAAAATTTACAGGCAATTTTTTTAATTCAGTGTTATTATTATTATTTAGTTAAAAAAATTTAATTTAATTTATTATTTCATTTTATAGTTTGTGATCTAAATATCATAAAATTTATGCTAATTTAAACTTAGTTTTAAATTATAATTTAGAATTAAAGTAACAGTTAGTTAAATTGAAGTAATTTTTAGTATTGTAATTTATGTTGTTTGTATTTGTTGTTAAATTCGTTTTTTGACTTAGTTAAATTGAAGCGTATGTTAATGGCGTAGGATTTATGCTAATTTAATCTTTACTTTTTAATTTTAATGTAGAACTTGATTTAGGGCTTAAATTAGAATATTAAATTAGTATTATTAATTTTTGTCTTGTTATTGATTTTAGTATTTATAGTTTGAACTTTGATATAATTAGTAGTATTTTGCGGTTTGAAGTATAATTTAAGAATTGATATTTTGCAGAAATATCGAGATCGGGCACTGTCAAACTTATTATATTCTCTGATGGTGAGATAATAGAAGAATCAAATTCAATGAGATATAGTAGTATACGTCCAAGCACTAACCTGAGAATAGACCGTAAAATTAAATTTGTTGATTTGGTGAAAATGTTATATGATAGAACCAAAATTGATGTGAATCAATTTTGTTGAAAGTTTTTATTAAATACTCATATGGAGAAGGGGGTACCTTTAGGGAGAATTTAATGGAAATCAAAGACGATGAAGACTTGTGATTTTTCTTGAATCCTATGAATGAAGTTTCTACATTGGAGCTTTTTATTGAGAAACAAATAATACAGTCTCAGGATCCCTTTTCGTCATTGTTAACACAAGTGACGCCGACGCCTAACCAATTCCCACCATTTTACTCACAACCCTTCTTACCAGATTTAAATATAGGTATAAGCCAAATGGTCGATGCACAAGTAGGTAATCTATGTTTTATCTTTCATTGTGCCATCATATTTTCTAAAATATTTCTTGTTTGTTCAAACTTTCAAACTTTTTATTTTTTGTGATTGTTTTTTAGGATGTTCAACATCGGGTGATGCGTATGGTGGTGTTGGAATTGTACATAATGAAAATTTGGGTACTACTAATTCTTCATGGGATTTTCCAATTCCTGATTTGCATGCAGGTAAATATGAATCTTGGGGCCAAATGCCAAATAAGTTTAAGACTATTTTTTATGATTCTATTTTGTCATCATATTTTAACCCGTGCTTCTTTCGAATTTTTTGTTTGTCCATTTAGGCCCTTCTGAGCATTTTGAGGAAGCCAACTACAATGCTTATTTTTCTCACCACGCAGGGGCGAGCAATTCAGCAGAACCCCATTTGGATCAGTTTGAAGATAACCAGGATGTTGAATCACTAGATTCGGATTACTACCCTTCACACACTGACATGGATGAAGAAATGAACTATATACCAACTGATGATGATGAGGAGGAAATTGAGGAGGAAGATGCTCCTCCTACAGTGGCTCGAGAAAGACTTCACAGAGTACTCCCATTTTATTCCACAAAAGATCCCGAAGTAGAAGGAGACTCATTAGGTCTACTAAGTGGAGTACAAACAAGGGATATGGTCTATGATTATCGAATAGGTAATCTTGGTTTGGGTTTGGTATTTGAGAAAAAAAAGAGCTTGCAAAAAGCGGTGAAAGATTACCACGTAAAGCACCAAAAACGCGAATACAAGGTGACGATCAGTGAATCGAACAAGTGGAAAGTAGTATGCAAACACAAAGACAAACGTGAGGGGTGCGAATTTGAACTCCGAGCTCATTTCAACGTGAAACTAAACATGTGGATAATTTCAAAATTCGGTAAGTTACACTCATGTCTCTTTGACAATACCAGGGAGAAACACCCAAACTTGGACATGAATTTGATTTCCAACGAACTTATACCACATGTGGAACAAAATCCGGCGTTTGAGATCAATCAAATAATCGTACTTGTACAGCAGAAATGGAAATGCCAAATAAGTTATGGCAAGGCTTGGTACAGTTTGCAACGTGCAAATGAACTTGTATACGGGACTTGGGAGGACTTCGTGCGAAACTTACCTAAGTTATTGGGAGCTATCAAGAAATGGAATCCAGGCACAATTGTTGAATGGGTACACAAAGATGCGTATGAAGATCCAAAAGTGTTGAAGTATGTGTTTTAGGCATTCAAACCATGTATAGATGGATTCCAACATTGTCGGAGAGTCATTTGTGTCGATGGGACACATCTATATGCACGCTACAATGGTAAGTTGTTGATTGCAACTACTCTGGATGGAAATAATAACATCTTACCTCTTGCATTCGCAATCGTCGATAATGAGACAAATGAATCCTGGCTTTGGTTTCTACGGTGTCTGAGCCACTATTTTGTTTCACCCAATGAAGGCGTCTGCCTTTTTTCTGATCGTCACCAGGGCCTATTAAATGGAGCCAAAATTGTACGCGCATTTCACCCTCCTCTAGGATGCCATCGATATTGTCTGCATCATGTGGTTTCGAACTTTAACCACACGTTCAAAAATAAAGCTTTGAAGCAACTATGCTCTAATGCAGGAAATGCACATAGCATCGAAAAATTTGAACATGAAATGAACAAAATTCGAGCATTGAATGAAGAGGTTGGAGCTTGGTTGGACAAAATCGAAAAATAAAAATGGACACTTTCACATGACGGAGGGGTGCGTGAAGGCATTATGACTACAAACACGGGAGAGAGCTTTAATAATGTGATGAAAACAGCTCGACATCTTCCACCTTCAGCTATTGTGGAATTCACATTCCATAAACTTGCTACGTATTTTTGTGATCGAGCGGTAGATGGTTTAAAAATGAAGAGCAATGGTCCCTTGACAAGACAAGCTACTAAACTATACGAGAAAGAGACCGACGCTTCCAGTAGCCACGAAGTTAGAAAATTTTCTTATTCTAACCAAACTGGCCAAGTTTTTTGTCGCGCCCAATTCGAAAGTCATGGTCGAAGGTACTCCGTAGACCTAAAAAATCAAAATTGTTCTTGTGGACATTGGACGGCAATTGGAATTCCATGCTCACATGCGGTTGCCTTGGCCAAAGCAATGACTTTAAGGTCGATAATTCTTGTTAAACAATATTACGGAGTTGATGAGTATATCAAAACATATGAAGGACGGTTCTATCCGTTGCCTGACAAGTATTATTGGGATACCCCAAATTTTGAGCTAGTCCACGACCCTTATTCGAAGAAGAAACGACTTGTGGGCAGAAACGTGAGCACTCGCATTCAAAATGAGATGGACTTGTAGATTGTTGAGCACTATTTTAATATTTTATTGTTTAATTAGTAGTGAATGTCTATGTTGTAATATTTTTCGTTTTAATAAAAAAAGAATTTCCTTATTGCCTTAATAATTAGAGATAATTCTTGTGATTTTTTTTGTTTGTAACACTTTAAGGGATAATAAAACTAAATATTATTGAACAATAACTAAACTAATACTAATAAAACACAAAAAATGGGATAATAAAATTAGTTACAAAGGTTTCTATTGTTGCCTTTCCCTTCGACGTTGCAACTCTGTAAGGCAAATAATAGGATTCGCCACCCTTTCGGATCGCCGCCGTCGATCATTTCTCGGTGCCGGCTGATCTTCTTGAGTTATGTATTCTTGTTCTTGAGGTGCAGGGCTGTTCATATCCCAAGTTAAAGGAACAGGAGAAATATTTCTCTGATTCTGCTGTGGAGTTGACTCTGTTGCGCCAAACATCATATCTAAAGGTATCCATGTGTCCGACGAGTCTGACCTCCTATAGGAAGTGCCTTCTCCTCCATAATTGAAACCTTGTGATTGGGAATATGAAGTGTCTTCTCCATAATAGAAACCTTGTGATTGTTGATCAGGTGTGGGATGTAAAATTTGTGATTGCGGATTGAATGTGGGACGATATATCGGTGATGGGGGATCGACACGGAGCTGTTGAGTGTGAGTCCATCTTTGTCGTGCATCCTCAGTGTGAGTCCGTCTTTGCCATGCATCCTCACTGTGAGGCCATCTTTGTCGTGCATCCTCCTCTCCTACCAAACTAGCAATGTGAGAAAGACTCGATCTCACTGTCCCTAATATTCTGTCAGCATCACTGTCAATCTGAGGGACTTGTCCGAGGAGGTTTTGCGCATTTTGAACTTCATTATGCTGAAAAAATAAACAAATGTATGAGATAAAAGAAATAAGAGATGTAGTAAAATATCATGCATCAAATCAAATACTAACCACATTATACAGAAGAGGACCCGTCCCTGTTTGGTATGTGTTTCTCGACCAATTAAAGGTCCGTGATATAAAATGACGCGTGATGGATTTATACCACTCGTCATAGCCCGGTGCTGTGCCCAAACCCGGAACTCCATTTACTGTGTGATATTCACGGTTATACCACATTTCAATTTCCCGACTGAATTCTCCTACCATGTTTGTCACATCTCGTCCCTTGCGATTAACCCTAGCGTTCTACTGCAGGCGGAATAGTTTATAC